>CM059433.1:75449699-76104199 GCA_030390025.1 Squalus acanthias | reverse complement strand
ACTTCCAGAACAATGAGTAGGCCTGCTAAAAGTTCCCCCAGACCTGAGACAACAAAGTTCTGCCACCTGCAAATGATGATTGCTGAAAACTCCTTTTTAATGGTGGAGCTGCAGCTGTTAGTAAGCAGTCCACTTGTGAGGCCGCCAGGATTCACTGGCATGTTCCAGAGGAGACATGCAGCACGTGGAAAAAGTGTTAAAATCAGAAAGGCCTCTCAAAATGGGATTATAGAGGCAATTAAGTGGTTGTTAAGGGTCTTAAGGGCCTATCCCGCCTCTTGGAGGCGGGATGGAAATGGGGTCAGAAAACACGCAAGTGGGAAAATTGCTCAGAGGCGGGATGGAGGTGGGATCGGGCCCGCCCGCCTTTTTTTGTGATTTTACCACCTCACATGCCTCCAATCCTGCCTCCTCGGGCCTGGCAAAATCCAGCCCTGAGTGTATCAGCTTCCACCACTTCCATTGGCAGCGAGTTCCAGGTCCTCACCACTCGCTGCGTAAAAAAGTTTTTCCTCACATTCCCCCTGTATCTCTTGCCCAAAACCTTGGGGGCGATTTCCCCAGCCCCGAGGAGGCGGGTTTGGAGGCGGGACAGTTGGCAAAATCGCAAAAAGTGAGGGCGGGTTCGGAACCTGCCTCCAACCCGCCTCCGCACAATTTTGCCGGAGGTGGGTTTGATGGGTGCAATTCGGTCCTGCCGCCATCCGTCAGGAGAGGTAGTTAAGACCCTTAAATAGTAGTTAAGGGTCTCTATAATCCTATTTTGACAGACCTTTGTTATTTTGCCACATTTTGTGCATGTTCCACAACCCTCCTAAACTACGCCAGCTAAATCTGGTGGGTTGACAAGTGGGTGGCCTCCTCACAGCTCCAGCTCCAGCCATTAAAACGGAGCTTTCATCAGGGAGCAGTTGCAGGTAGCAGAACTTTTGTTCTACAGGTCTTTCAGCACTTTTAGCAGGTCCTACAGAAGTTGGAGGTGTTGCAGCTTCTATCTCTCAGCTGTGGGACCTCCTTGGAAGACCCTCTCCCCGCTTGGACTGAGCGTTTTCCCAACGGAGGTATCTGCCAGCAGCATGGGAACCATTTATTTCCTTTCATCATGGACCTCAGATTCGGATGAGGAGCAGCCACTGCAGCAGCAGAACCAGGCAGCTCAGCAGCAACAGCAGCAGGAGCGCCAACCTCCTGCTCACCCACCTGATGCTGCACAGGGCAGAAGGTGCCAGCGCATGGAAGCACGTCGCCGCAGGAGATACCCCCCCTCTCAGGGTTTACAGACAGAGGATGAGCTACCTCAACATGAGGGAGCAGCAGTGCCAAAGGAGGCTGAGACTTTCATGAGAGGTTGTTGGAGACATCTGTGCACTGCTGCACCAACACCTGGAGCCCAGAGGAGCGGGTGGACACCCCTTACCAGTGGCTGTCTAAGTCAGCACCGCACTCAACTTTTTTGCCTTAGGCTCCTTCCAGGAATCATCAGCAGACATCAGCAGCATCTCCCAGTCGGCCGCCCACAGTTGCATCACGCAGGTTACCAATGCCCTTTTCGCAAAGGCGCACAATTACATCCACTTCTCAAGGGATCAAGCAAGTATAACCGCGCGCTCAGTTGGCTTTGCAAATATGGCAGGCTTGCTAATGGTGCAGGGCGTCATAGACTGCACACATGGGCCCTTAGGGCACCCCATCACAACCCAGCTATCTTTGTCAACCGCAAGGGCTTCCACTCCCTCAATGTACAGCTGGTGTGTAACCACAAGAAGGAGATTTTGCATGTTTGCGCCAAGTTCTGTGATAGTTGCCATGACTCGTTCATCCTGCGGAACTCTAGTGTTCCCCCGCTCTTCAATCCGCCAAGCCAACTTAACTGATGGCTCCTTGGTGACAAGGGCTACCCCCTGAAGAAGTGGCTAATGACGCCGATCAGGAGGCCAGCTAACGAGGTTGAGGAGCGCTACAATGCCAGCCACATTTCGACCAGGTCCATCATTGAGCAAACCATTGGCTTGCTGAAGATGCGATTCCGATGCCTTGACAGATCAGGTGGAGCCCTGCAGTATTCAGCAGCCAGTGTCTCCAGAATGGTCGTGGTCTGCTGTGCACTGCACAACATGGCACAGCGTCGTGGCTTGCAGCTTCCTGATGAGCAAGTGGCTCAGTTCATAGCCTCCTCAGATGAGGATGAGGAGGAGGAGGACCGAGCGGCGGCACATCTACCAGCAGCAGCGGCAGCACGCGAGCACATGGCTGCCCGTGATGCAAGGGATGCACTCATCCTGGCCAGATTTACATAGGTTGCCCATTGTGGCACATGTGCTTGGCTCCTTCTTAACACATGATAGACAATGGACATGACTCTCTGGCCTCCTTTCACTCTGACCACCAACCTGACCACGCAAGTGTCGCGGAGCCCGCAATGTGGAGCTGCCTAAGCCAAAATAACATATGTCATCACGCCAACAGTTTGCCATGACCTAATTTTAATACATTCACACAGGGATGGCATTTCATCAATAAACAGAAACAATCACCCAATCTGCACACAGATCTGGAGGTTATATCCCTTGCCAGCTGGACCCACACAGCCTTGGTTTCTTTGGGAGGCCTCTTCCTCCCAGATGAGGAGAAGAGCACCTCCCTACTAGCTCTCGCCCCTTCAGCCAGCATACCCAGCGCCTCATCGAGAACCTCGGGGAGGCCCTTGCCTTGGAGCTGGCCATTCTTCAAGGAGATAAAAGTTTGGAGGTGGTGCACCATCGACCAAAAACCAGTGGAATGAGCCAAGGCAGCAAGCAGCGCTTAAATGAAGCTGGATAAGTGACGTCAGCAGAGGCGAGTTTCAGTCCCAAAAGACTAATTGGCCCAGGGGAACCCACACCTCTTAAATTAACTGGCCAATCAGGGGAGAATTGCACATTTTTCCCACCTGACAGTGGAGGCGGGTTTGGAACCCACCCAAACAGAAACCCGCCTCCAACCCTGCCTCCAATGGGAAAATTGCCCCCCTTAAATTTGTGTCCCCTAGTCCTTGTACCATCAACTAGTGGGAACAGCCTTTCCCCATCTAGCCTATCCAAACCCGTCATAATCTTGTACACCTCTATCAAATCATCCCTCAACCTCCTTTGCTCTAATGAAAACAAATCCAGCTTCTCCAACCTGTCCTTGTAGCTAAGATCCCCCATCCCCGGAACCATTCTGGTAAATCTCCTCTGCACCCTGTCAAGTGCCTTCACATCCTTCTAAAGTGTGGTGACCAGAACTGGACACAATACTCCAGTTGTGGCCTAACCAGCACTTTATAAAGGTTCAACATAACTTCTCTACTTTTGTACTCAATACCTCTATTTATGAAGCCCAAGATCCCATATGCTTTGCTAACCACTCTCTCAATATGTCCTGCCACCTTCAGGGACCTATGCACATTAACTTGCAAGTCCCTCTGTCCCTGCACACTCTTTAAAACTGTGCCATTAAGTGTATATTGCCTCTCCCTGTTCCTGCTGCCAAAATGCATCACCTCACACTTCTCTGTATTAAATTCCATCTGCCACTTGTCTGCCCATTTTGCTAGCCTTTCTATGTCTTGTTGCAGTCGATTGGTATCAGCCTCACTGTTTGCCACACCCCCAAGTTTGGTGTCATTGGCAAATTTAGAAATTCTACTCTGTATTCCAATATCCAGGTCATTTATATATATCAAAAAAGCAGTGGCCCCAGCACTGACACTTGGGGAACACCACTGTCTACCATCCCCCAGTCTGAAAAACAGCCATTTACCACAACTCGCTGTTTTCTATCCTTAAGCCAATTCCTTATCCAAGCTGCCACTGACCCACCTATTCCATGAGCCTCAATTTTGTTAACCAGCCTTCTATGTGGTACTTTGTCAAACGCCTTCCTAAAATGCAAGTAGACAACATCCATTGCATTCCTTCATCAATCCTCCCTGCTACTTCATCAAAAAATTCAATTAGATTAGACTCAGTGGAGTCTAACTCCAGTGTGGTGTGAATCAAGGTTCAAAAAGTGCTCAGGCAGTTGATTGCATACCCTAGGTACTTTATAAACTTAGTATTGAGTCTAATGCTTGAGAAAGCAGATATCTGATGTCCTCACATTAAATGGTAGCCACTGGGGAGCAGAATTTTGTGTGTGTAAGCATACGTGAAAGAGGTTTCTCTCCTGGTAGGCAGAGTGTGAGGCCACACCTACTGGTATAGGTTTTATTTTCTTGCCAGTTTTATCACCTCCAGAATCCCCTGAGCTGTGCACACTGGTCTTCAAATGAGAGGACAGGTGGATATCCATAAACTTCTTCATAGCCTCTGACAGTGGAACTTTATGACCAGCCATTCAAACATGATATGAAGTGGAGCCTTTTGTAATTTCCCCTCCATTCCCTCAGCTAGTTATCTTGCACTCACTCCTTGTTGCCCATCACAACTTAACTAAGATTGACATAGGGAAGCTAAGTGTCAATGTCCAACAAAGCTGAGATTCAAACACAGGTGCATTGCATTCATGTGTTGTGCTACAAGGATACTGCTTTTTTTCTATTTTGTCCCTTTACTGTAGATTTCCTTGGTTTACTTTAATATATTTTATTGAATCTTTTGCTAATCAAGTTAAGAGTTGGCTGTATTAGAAAGTTGATGTTCCCATGAGGCAGTGCTGAAACTGTCAGAATGAACTAACAAGTCAGTGTGAAACTCATTTCATTATGAGCTTCTGTGAAGAAAGATTTATTTTGGTTCTAATTTCCACTTCACCGTTGGGACAATCTCTATATTTTTCATTCAATCAAAAGAAATTTCTAATGAATAGCCTGGGTAATTATCTTGAAATCATTTATATAAAACAAAACCCTGTAAAACGCTGAAGACTTCAAAAGACAATATTTTGCATCTTGAATAAATTGGATCTGTATTTTTACCATATAAAAGAGGTGATAACATCTTAACATACAGCTTAGAACTATTAGTTCCAAACTGGTCTGATATATTTGCCTTAAAGTTAGTTGATAGTGTTGCCGCAGGGATTTTGGTAAACCATTATGGTGGAGGTAAGACATTTCACAAGCTATACTATAAGCATTTTGTTTTGTATTAGGATTGTAATAGTAAGCATGTTGGATATTTAGATGCGTAAATGGGGCAAAAGTTGTCAAAGTAGAGAAAAAATCTTCCCCAAGACATAGATATTTAATAAATGTATTAAACACAACATCAATAGTGAACTAATCATTAATATAGTATTAATTTGGACAACTTTAATCTTTTCTGTGATGTCTAATTGGGACGAGCTTCAGATTCCAGATCCTCTCCATCACCAAGACCGCTTACTTCCACCTCAGTAACATCGCCCGTCTCAGCCCCTGCCTCAGCTCATCTCCTGCTGAATCCCTCATCCATGCCATTGCTACCTCTAGACTCGACTAGTCCAATGCTCACCTGGCCAGCCTCCCACCTTACACGTTCCGTAAACTTGACCTCATCTAAAAGTCTGCTGCCCATATCCTAACTCGCACAAAGTCCCGTTCACCCATCACCCCTGTGCTCGCTGACCTACATTGGCTCTCGGCAACGCCTTGATTTTAAAATTCTCACCCTTGTTTTCAAATCACTCCATGCCCTTGCCCTTTCCTATCGCTAATGTCCTTCAGCCCTACAACCCTCTGAGATTTCTGCACTCCTATTCTGGCCAATTGCACATCCCCGATTTTCATCGCTCCACCATTGGTGCCCGTGCCTTCAGCTGCTGAGGCCCTAAGCTCTAGAAATCCTCTCCGCCTCTATACCGCTCTCCCCTCCTTTAAGATGCTCCCTAAAAACCTACCTCTTTGACCAAGCTTTTGGTCACCAGCCCTAATATCTCCTTATGTGGCTCGGTGTCAATGCTCCTGTGAAGCACCTTGGGACATTTTTCTACATTAAAGGCACGATATAAATGCAAGTTGTTGTTGTTGTTGTCACCCATTGGATGCTTGGAAATGATGGTTAGTTGCAGTTAGATGCAAAAGTGAGATTGAACATATGTCTTTACATTGGAAGGAAAAATAAGCAACATTAGTACTTAATGAACAGTGTTGAAATAGCAAAAGATAAAGTTGAAAGAGACCTAGGACTCTTAGACTCAATGCTATATATGGCCAACCAATGCAGAACAGTAATCAACAAAACCAATAGAATGTTGAACTACGTAGCCAAAACAGTAGAATACAAGTTATGATCATATTGTACAGTGGTCAGATCAGACTGTACCTCGAGAACAGTTTTCAGTTCTAATCACCAAGACACAAGGTAGATATTCAAGCACTGAAGGCAGTGTAGAGAAGAGCCATGAGGCTGATCCCCAGTGTTAGAGGCTTGAGTTATGAGGAAAGACTGGAGTAATTTGGACTTTTCAGCATGGAAAGGATGCATCTGAGGGGTGATCTTATAGAGGTATACAAGATTGTTATGGGTATGGTAAAGGTAAATCCAGAATATTACTTCAAAGTAAATTGTAAGAGTAGGACAAGAGGACACAGGTTCAAACTACAAATTTAAGGCTGATTCTTCACACAAAGAGTGATCAACACATGGAATGGCTTTCCAAGTAGAGTAGTAGAGGTGAAAACTATAGAATTAATTAAGAGACAACTGGATGCTGCACTGGGGGGACTATAAAGTGCTTCTGGATGGATGTATTAAGATGGCCAAAATGGCCTCCCTCATCTATAATTATTTCATGATCTTGTGACCTAAACAGCAGTCTAGGCTAACAGGTTTTAGAACTACCAAATTAGCAGTACTAAATGGTTACTAATAGCCATCCATCACATACCCAAAAGATAGTAACTATTATCCTGATATAATTTGTTACAGATTGATTGAATATTATGGGCTAGAAATTCAATTCCTTTGTGCCTGCCATTAGCGTCGAGCGCTAACGGGGTGCAAAGGGCTTATCATCCGGGGGGGGCGAAAAAAGTGTTCTTCAAGAAATTCGGCGGGGCGTTGCTGAGGCGCTACTTGATAGCACCACGCCCCCGGCAGTAGCGCCCTGGGCCACTGCATGTTGGCGATAACATCATTGGCATGCGTCGCAACCCCTTACCGTCCCGCGGCAGAAATTTGGCTGCGCCCCGCGGGGCTGCAGCGGGCGGTGTCAGCGCCAGCCTCGTGAGTCGCGAACCGGGCTGACCTCCGCTTGTGGGGCAGTATTGAAAGGGGAGGTGTGGCCGCGACCTGCGCCGCCATTTTTCTTTTTTTGGCCAACCTCCAGGTCGGCCCTCCGTGGTGTGCCGTGGCGTGGTCTTGGCCGCCATCGTGCAGCCCGGGCTGCTGCCATGGCACCACGGCGCCCTGGTGGCCTAGTTGGGGCCATCGGAGGTCCTGCAGAGTGCGCAACAGCCCTCCCCTTTAACTGAAGGGGCGGGGTGTTGAAACACGGCAGCGCTCTGCGGAGCCTCTGCCGATTGCGCCCTGACATCGCCTCGGTTACCACCCCACCAGGAAGTGGAGTGCCCGACATTGCGCTCCACTTCCTGTGTGGGGCAGTAAGCCGAATTTAGCGGCCGGGGCGGTACTTCCGCGCGGGCACTAAATGTCCGGCCTTAACTTGGTTACCGCCCCCAAACGGGGTGTAACCGAATTTCGCGCCCATGTGTTTTAAATTTTGTATAGTGCTAATAGCCAGTTAGCCAATAATTATTGTTGTTTCCTTCTAGCCAACACAAGTGTGAGCCAAGGTTGCCCGAAAGGATGCGATCGATGTTCTGAGTATAATGGATGCCTGTCATGTAAACCCAGACTCTTCTTCTTTCTGGAGAGAAATGGGATGAGACAGACCGGTGTTTGTCTCTCCTCCTGTCCGAGTGGATATTATGGAGTCCGAACACCAGAAATGAACAAATGTACACGTAAGTCTTAAAAACATATGGGTGCCACCTGGGGGTTACTGTTGTGTTGGTTATCTTAACAGCTCATTTCCCAGATGCAGAAGCTTTTTAAAGGCAACTGGATAACATACTGGTCTTATACTGACTTTTGAGTCTTGCCAAGGAGGACTGTGGAAGGCTTATCTATCACTGAAGGTTATTAAATGCTATAATTGAAAAGGATTCTAACTTTATTTTAGTTTGGTTCCCATATGAACACCTCAACACAAATATTTTTAAAATCTCAGCAGAAACATCTTAGGTTGAATATGTGGAAAGCTGAGAGGTTCGATAAGTAGATGCCACTGTCCCACACTCCCTACATTCTGAGCATCTGTGCAAACAAAGTTCAAGTTTAAAAAAATTGTAAATCTTCCACATGCAGCACCACCACTGCTCACCTTGGTGAAGGCAAATATTCCCCCTCAAAGGAATGAATGGATTGTACTTTGAAAACAAAGAGGTTTCATTTGTCTGCATCTAATTCAGAAATACTGTATTAATTTTAATAACGGTAATTGTAGTTTATTTTTCTCAATTTTCTCGCCTCTTCTGCTAAAAGCGGTGGCACCAGGCACCAGCAGATTTCTATACCTCACCAAAGTGACCATTCTTGATGTGCGAACCAACACAGTTAATGCTGGCAGGCAATACAACAGTAGGCAAGCTGAATCCTGTCCTCATCCGAAGTTCATACACACATTTTCCAGCAGGAACGTTGGATAGTGATCAGGAGTGAGAACCCTGGCTGATTTGATTCCTTCCTTATCCTAAAGATGTTGCGGCTACCACTAATACTGGCCTGGCTGAGATTGGCTAACCAAGACAGGGATCAAACCTGGGACTTTCTTGGTATGTATCGCTGACTCCATGCAGCACATTTACCAACCAACAGCCCAAAGTCTCCTCTTCTGAAGCTACTGGGTCTTTCTGAATGTTGGTTTCATATCCACCATCAGCCCTCCGATACTTCGCTCAAAGGGCAACTTGTGCGATCCTAGATGGAGAGTGTTGGCAGCCTATTCAACTAAGTCTGACCCTGTCCTGACCTGACATTCACACTTGCACTCTTTCTGGCAGGGATTACTAGACACCAATCAGAACTAAAAAACCTGGTTCAATTTCCCACTCCTTAGCTCTAGGGCACTGAAGCCAATTGTTGCACTGGCTGCTGCCCTCCCTCATATTTGCTATATTATTTTACATCACCCACAATGAGAACCGTATTACACTGTATGTTAACAATATCCTCATAATTGACAAAAAGTGTTGCTGCAGTGTTTTAAACAGAAACTGGGAACAGAAACGGTATGACATAGTACCACATTGCTGGTATTGAGCCATTGAAGGATCTATAACTATACTTTCACAAAGGCTTTTTGCTGCATAATTCAACGTACCCATATGTGATTTCACACTTTGCCTTGTATATTCATTAAATTCACTAATGTACTTCTTTGGTTAAAAAGAATGGTATCCATTTTAAAGTACTTTTGCCAGTTTTGAGATATTGTTAACATGCCTAACAACGTTTTAGGGTTCATGCTGTAGGTGATGAAAGGTAATATAGAGAATACCTGAGGAGAGCTGCAAGGCAGTAATCTGGAGTTCAGATAGCAGTTTTAATAGTGAGAGTAAAGCCTAAACAATGTATAATTGCACTGTGAACTCTAGGTTTAGACCACAACCTTGGAATCAAATCCTGGTATTTTTTTAAAATAAAAAGATTAATGTTATGTGAATATTTAATTACGTTTCAGGGCTTTTCTTGCAAGCAGCAACTGTCAGGACATTCCATAATGGTTACTCTGGAGGATTAACAAAATTATCAACAAGAAATAATCTGCAATTAATTATCAGGACTTTCTATGATCCGTATATATTACAAAGTGCTGTTAAAACTGGAACTGTAAACAATTTGTGTTTAACAAAAGCCAAATCTTCATGTGATGAGCTCCACACAGAAAGGAAAGTTGCTTATTATTGAACAAAATAAATTCAAATACTAACTTTACCCTATTTCAATCATTCAGTTTAAGCACTGAATTCTGCTTCTTGTCCTCAGCTTCTACCCCACTGCATCTCAAGATTTGAAGCTTTTGAATTCTTGGCAGGGAGTGAGACAGATGGTATTTCATGATTATCTAATTCCAAAAAATCTAGTTCCACTTTTCATTCAGTGAAATCCTAAAAACATGTATTCGTTATGAAATTGTCTTTGACTATTGTGTTTGAATCCAGCTTCCTAACCACCAATAAGCCTAACAACTAACAAAAAGGAAAAAGAAAGTCACACACTTATATAACGCTTTTCACAACCTCAGGACACCCCAAAGTACTTTACAACCAATTAAGTACTTTTTTAAAGTGTCGTCACTATTGTAACATTGTAATGTACAGCAACAACAACTTGCACCTTTAGCATCGTAAAAACGTCCCAAGGTGCTTCACAGGAGCATTATCAGACAAAATTTGACACTGCGCCACATTAAGGGATATTAGGGCAGGTGACCAAAAGCTTGGTCAAAGAGGTAGGTTTTAAGGAATGACTTAAAGGAGGAGAAATATAGAGAGGCGGAGAGGTTTAGGGAGGGAATTACAGAGCTTAGGGCCTGGGCAGCTGAAGGCACAGCCGCCCAAGGTGACGCAGTGAAAATTGGGGATGTGCAGGAGGCCAGAATTGGAGGAGTGCAGAGAGCTCGGAGGGTTGTAGGGCTGGAGGAGGTTACAGAAATAGGGAGGGACGAGGCCATGGAGGGATTTGAACACAAGGATGAGAATTTTAAAATCGAGCCATAATGCAGATCCACTTCCATGTGAAGCACGTCACTGTTATTGTAAAGTGTAACCTAATTTAAGTACATTTTCACTGCAGAGTTTACCTAGCCTGCACACAGCCTGAATGTGCTCTTTATCAGCTCTGTATCCCATTAATTTATGTTTGAAGTCCAGACTCATCCATTTCAAGATGTTGCTGGCAAGATATTACTTGTATGCAGCTGTACATTCCAAACAATGGAAATTGCTGATTGCTCATTTGAAACCTCATTTAAACCCCAAACTGTGAACTTTGTGGTTATTTTGTATATTTTTAGAGTTCTATGTTTAAATTGCATTGCCAATTGTACTATTTATTATCTGCAGGCTCTCTTAAAATGTGTTGCTAGTAAATATGCTTCATACAGTAAAGAAAGCAGAGACCACACATTACAACTGTCACAGTGGCCATTGTAAAATCCCACCTTTACACTTTTGCATGCTATTAAGATCTTTCAGGTCATGCACTGGTTTGACTCCAACCATCATTAAAGAAATGTGTTAGGTTCAGTTTGTGTATAATTAGGTACGGGTTTCCCCCTAGTCCTGTCTATTAGGTTTAGATTGTTTGTGTAATGCTGTGTTCGATTTTGCACCAAATGAATGGCACAGAGCGGAAAACCTGCTCAACACCTCTCATGTTTTAACTGTTCTTTAAAAAAAAATCTGTTTCAGGATGCAGAGCTGACAACTGTGATACCTGCTTCAACAAAAATTTCTGTACAAAATGCAAACCAGGATTCTACTTGCATAAAGGAAGATGTTTTGATATCTGCCCTGAAGGATTTGCCCCAAATAATCAGACAATGGAGTGTACTACTGCTGGTAAGCAAACTTCTTCAAGTTAAATACAAAGAAAAAGAAAGAAAGACTTGCATTTATATAGTGCTTTTCATGCCCTCAAGACGCCACAAACGCTTTACAGCCAATTAAGTACTTTTGAAGTGTAGCCACTGTTGTAATGTCGGAAATGCAGTCGCCAATTTGCACACAGCAAGGACCAGATCATTTGTTTTAGTGATGTTGTTTGAGGGGTACATTTTGGCCAGTACACTGGGGTAACTCCCCTGCTCTTCTTAAAAATAGTGCCATGGGATCTTTTACGCCCACCTGAGGGGGTAGACGGAAGGCTTGGTTTAACGTCTCATCTGAAAGACAGCACCTCACTGAAATACAGAATTATTGTCCATACAGTGATGGGAAGATGCAGATTTAAAAGTATCTTAAGAACAAGCAGTTTCCTCTCCAGTGACGCACCATTTAGAACCAGCAGAAAATGATGGCTGTGTACCCGGAGTAGCGCATTTGACCTATGAATTAAGATGAGAAAATAAATGAGAAAAAAAAAAGCAGCAAAGAAAAACATTGATGAAATCGTAGACTTCATTGTGCACAAGAAACAAATAAAGGGATAAATATATCCAGGTTGAGGGAGGGAATGAGAAAGTAAGGTTAAAAGCAAACTAGAAAATTGAACAAGTAGAAAAGAACAGAATATGGGGAGATGGAACATAGGAATTGCTAGACGACAAAAGACCTATGTCCATTTAGTGCGCCTTCTACCATCCTGATAGTCGCATGATACAATGAAAAATGGAGTTGTTTACTAATCATAGCAATCAATCTCTATCAATTAGTCTACAACAGACCCAGATATGACACAAGGAAAACCCCAGTGGTGGAGAGCTTTGGAAACCATGGGTCCAAAGTCATCTTTTTTCCTCCCAAGCATGCTATACTTACCACAAGTTATATAACATCAGAATCTGGGGCCATTAGAATCAACAGGTTGTTTCTGTTTATTTTTAAAAAGGCTAAAATACATGTTTAACTTTTAAAAATAGAAATCACTTTTCTTTCAGTTTCTGTGAATATGCCTTTGCAAATTTTTAATGATGAATATTCGAAAGTATCTTTTCTTTTCTTCATTTGAAATTTTTTCTAATTAATCTTTAAATATAATCATACATTTTGATGCTGGTACGCAAATATAACAACTGTCCTGAAAGACGGCATATTACTACAGAAAAAGGGTTATATAATTGAAAGACTGCACATTATTGCAGTAAAGGGGGTTACATAACATTGTAGGAATCACAGAATCATAAAATCATTGACTAGTACAGCACAGAAGGAGGCCATTCAGCCCATCGAGTTTGCGCCGGCTCTTTCGAAGAGCAATCCAGTTAGTCCCACTCCCCGTTCTTTCCCCATATCCCTGCAATTATTTCTCCTACAAGTATTTATCCAATTCCATTTTGAAGGCTACTATTGACTCTGTATCCACCATCCTGTCAGGCAGTGCATTCCAAATCCTAACCACTCGTTGCGTAAAAAAGTTTGTCCTCATGTCACCTCTGGTTCTTTTGCCAATCACCTTAAATCTGTGCCTCTCATTATCGACCCTTCAGCCATTGAAACAGTTTCTCCTTATTTACTCGATCTAAACTTTAATGATTTTAAACACCTCTAGCAAATCTCCTCTTAGCCTTCTCTGCTCCAAGGAGGACAACCCCAGCTTCTCTAGTCTATTCACGTAACTGTATTCCCTCATCCCTGGAACCATTCTAGTAAATCTCATCTGCACCCTCTCCAAAGCTTTCACATCCTTCCTAAAGTGTGGTGCCCAGAATTGGACACAATACTCCAGCTGGGGCCAAACTAGTGTTTTATAAAGGTTTAACATAACTTCCTGGCTTTTGTACTCTATGGGCTGGATTTTGATACTGGGGACGGGATGGAGGCGGGACTCCCACTTTTTGGGTTGTAGACCCGCCTCCATCGACTTGTGGCCAACCCACTGTATTTTCACTTGATTGACCTTGTTGAGCCCGCCCAGTGAGCTCAGCAGGCCAATTAAGGGCCACCCAGCAACAGGTGACATCACAGATTGACATTTCATCTGTCAAGAGCTTTTGACAGATGAAATATCAGCGTTTGACAGCTCCTTGAAGCTGTCAAACACTGACAATCTGTCTTCTAACTTGAGTCCTTCCTCTCAGGCTGAGTTAGAAATCAATCCAGCACAGAAAACAGAGGCTGCAGTTTTTGACAGCTCAACGGCCATTCTGTTTTCTGTGCCGGTGAGATTTCTGACTCCCGAGACCTGAAGGGCTGACACCTGCAGGAGGAAGTTAAGGTAAGTAAAACTTTTTTCCACACTTTACACTTACCTTACACACTTACCTCTGCACACATGCACTCATCACTCACCTGCCCACTGAACATATCGACCCCTCCAACCCCTGCAGACCCACGGTCCGCCTCACTAACTTGGCGTGGTTCGGACCTGTCGGGAAGCCCACATTTCACGCATCAAAATAGGGATTAGACAAAAAACTGCCTGTTAACTATATGTTAACAGGCAGTTTATTGCCACTAATCCCCTTCCCGCCTCGGGGAGGCGGGTCCCAGCACAGGTCGGGTACCCGCCTCCAGCGAAACTGGCATGGAGGCGGGTTGGGGGCGGGATGGGTTCGGGACCCCCGAATCTGCAACTTTAACCCACCACACGCCTCCAAACCCGCCTCCACGGGTCAATGAAAATTCTGCCCTATGCCTCTATTTATAAAGCCCAGGATCCCATATGCTTTATTAACTGCTTTGTTAAGCTGTCCTGCCAACTTCAAAGATTTGTGCACAAGCACCCCCAGGTCTCTCTGTTCTTGCACCCCCTTTAAAATGTTGTATGAGGAGAGATTGGGTCAACTAGGCCTGTATTCACTAGAGTTTAGAAGAATGAGAGAGGATCTCATTGAAACGTATAAAATTCTGACAGGGATAGACAGAATGGATGCAGGGAGGATGTTTCCCCTGGCTGGGGGGGGTTTAGAATGAGGGGTCACAGTCTTAGGATACGGGGTAGGACATTTAGGACTGAGATGAGGAGAAATTTCTTCACTCAGAGGGTGGTGAACCTGTGGAATTCTCTACCACAGAAGGCTGTGGAGGCCAAGTCATTGAATATATTTAAGAAGGAGATAGATAGATTTCTAGACACAAAAGGCATCAAGGGGTATGGGGAGAGAGCGGGAATATGGTATTGAGATAGAGGATCAGCCATGATCATATTGAATGGTGGAGCAGGCTCGAAGGGCCGAATGGCCTACTCCTGCTCCTATTTTTCTATGTTTCTATGTTCTATGTTTCTAAAATTGTACCATTTAGTTGTATGGTCTCTCTTCATTCTTCCTACTGAAATGTATCACCTCACACTTCTCTGTGTTGAATTTCATCTGCCATATGTTCACCCATTCCACCAGCCTGTCTATGTCTTTTTGAAGTCTATTATTATCTTCCTCACTGTTTACTACACGTCCAAGTTTCGCGTCATCTGAAAATTTTGAAATTGTGCCCTGTACACCCACATCCAAGTCATTAATATATATCAAAAACAGCAGTGGTCCTAGCACTGAACCTTGGGGAACGCCAATGTATACCTTCCTCCAGTCTGAAGAACAGCCATGCACCACAACTCTCTGTTTTCTATCCCTTAGCCAATTTTGTATCCATGCTGCTACGGCCCCTTTAATCCCATGGGCTTCAATTTTGCTAACAAGCATAGTATGTGACACTTTGTCAAATGCCTTTTGAAAGTCCGTATACATACCAGCAACCCTCTATGTTAACTCATCAAAAAACTCAATCAGGTTAGTGAAACACAATTTGCCCTTAACAAATCCGTGCTGGCTCTCCTTTATTAGTCCATGCTTGTCCAAGTGGCTATTCATTTTCTCCTGGATTATTGTTTCTAAAAGCTTCCTCACTACCGACGTTAAACTGACTGGCCTGTAATTGCCAGGTTTATCCTTCTCCCCTTTTTTGAACAAGGATGTAATATTTGCAATCCTCCAGTCCTTTTGGCACCAACCCTGTATCTAAGGAGGATTGAAAGATTGTGGCCCGCACCTCCGCAATTTCTACCCTTACTTCTCTCAGCAACCTAGGATGCATCCTGTCCTGACCGGGTGACTTATCCACTTTAATTACCGTCAACCTGTCTAGTACTTCCTCTTTATCTATTTTTATCTCATCCAGTATCCCAGCAAACTCCTCGTTTACTATAGCTTTGGCAAAGTCCTCTTCCTTAGTAAACACTGATGCAAAGTTCTCATTTAGTACCTCAGCCCTGCCTCCACCAATAGTTCTCCATTTTTGTCCCTAATAAGACTCCCTGCTCCTCTGAAAACCCTTTTACTGCTATGTAGTCATTTACCCTTGTTAATATGACTAAATGTTACTGCACTAAAAGTGATAAATAAGTAAAATGTTACTTGTTACTGTAATAAAGGGTTTTTTATAACTCTGAAAGATTGCATAAACGGGGGTAACTTCATAGGATTACATAGGATTACATGGGATATACAGCACAGAAACAGGCCATTCGGCCCAACCAGTCCATGCCGGCGTTTATGCTCCACTCGAGCCTCCTCCTGTCTTTCCTCATCTAAATCTATCAGCATAACTCTCTATTCCCTTCTCCCTCATATGCTTGTCTAACCTCCACTTAAATGCATCTATACTTTTCGCTTCAACCACTCCCTGTGGTAGCGAGTTCCACATTCTCACCACTCTTTGTGTAAAGAAGTTTCTTCTGAATTCCCTATTGGATTTCTTGGTGACTATCTTATATTGATGGCCTCTAGTTATGCTCTTCCCCACAAGTGGAAACATTCTCTCTGTATCCACTCTATCAAAACCTTCCATAATTTTAAAGATCTCTATTAGGTCACCCCTCAGCCTTCTTTTTTCAAGAGAAAAGAGACCCAGCTTGTTCATCCTTTCCTGATAGGTATACCCTCGCATTTCTGATATCATCCTTGTAAATCTTCTCCACACCCTCTCCAGTGCCTCTATATCCTTTTTATAATATGGCGACCAGAACTGTACGCAGTACTCTCAAGTGTGGTCTAACCAAGGTTCGATACAGGTTTAGCATAACTTCCCAACTTTTCAATTCTATACCTCTAGAAATAAACCCTAGTGCTTGGTTTGCTTTTTTATGGCCTTGCTAACCTGTGTCGTAATTTTTAGTGATTTGTGTATTTGTAATCCGAGATCCCTTTGTTCCTCTACCCCACCTAGACTCCCTCCAAGTAATAAGTGACCTCCCTATTCTTTGTACCAAAATATAATACCTCACATTTATCTGTGTTGAACTTCATTTGCCAATTATATGCCCATTCTGCAAGTTTATTAATGTCCTCCTGTAATTTGTTGCAGTCCTCCTCAGTATTGACTATTCCCCCCCCCAATTTGGTATCATCCGCAAATTTAGAAATTGTGTTTTTGATTCCAAAATCTAAATCGTTAATGTAAATTGTGAACAACAGTGGTCCCAGCACTGATCCTTGTGGATCAGTCTATTATGGGGTACCTTATCAAAGGCCTTTTGAAAATCTAGGTAAATTACATCTACTGCATTACTATTGTCTACTCGCTCTGTTACCTCTTCAAAAAATTCAATGAGTTTGGTCAAGCAAGACTTTCCCTTTTGAAATCCATGCTGACTATTCATTACTATGTTTTTGGTTTCTAGATGTTCTTCTATTTTCTCCTGTAGTTGGGATTCCATTATTTTTCCTACCACCAATGTTAAGCTGACGGTCTATAATTCCCTGGACATGTTCTATCCCCCTTCTTAAATATAGGTATTACGTTAGCTATCCGCCAGTCCTCTGGCACTACACCTTTTTCTAATGAATTATTAAATATGTGTAGTAATGCCTCTGCTATCTCTTCCCTAGATTCTTTTAAAATGCGTGGATGCCAGGGGTTTTATCCTCTTTGAGTTTGATTAGTTTATTTAATATATCTCCTCTTTTTATTTAAAATGCACTTATCTCATTACTAATCTCATCATCCAATGTCATGTCCACCTGTTCTATCTCCCTGGTAAATACTAAAGCAAAATAATTATTTTAATATTTCTGCCATCTCTCTATTGTTACCTGTGGTATTATCCTGTCTATCTCTTAATGGCCCTATTCCCATCTCAACCTTCCTTTTTTGTACAAAAGCAAAATACTGCAGATGCTCGAAATCTGAAATAAAAACAGAAAATGCTGGAAATACTCAGCAGGTCAGGCAGCATCTGTGGAGAGAGAAACAGAGTTAACGGGCTGGATTTTGAAACTGGGGTCGGGTTGGGGTCGGGAATCACACATTCTGGCTTGTGAACCCGCCTCCATCGAGATGTGGCCAACCCATTGTATTTTCCCTTGATTGACCTTGTTGAGCCCACCCAGTGGGCTCAGCAGGCCAATTAAGGCCACCCGGCAACAGGTGACATCACAGACTGACATTTCATCTGTCAAGAGCTTTTGACAGATGAAATATCAGCGTTTGACAGCTCTGTGAAGCTGTCAAACACTCACAATATGATTTCTAACTTCAGTCCTTCCTCTCAGGCTGAGTTAGAAATCATTCCACCACAGAAAACAGAAGGCTACAGTTTTTGACAGAACCACGGCTTTCCTGCTTTCTGTGCCGGTGAGATTTCTAACTCCCGAGAACTGAAGGGCTGACACCTGCAGGAGGAAGTTAAGGTAAGTAAAACTTTTTCCAACACTTAGCACTTACCTTACACACTTACCTCTGCACACATGCACCCATCACTCACCTTCCCACCGGACATATCGACCCCTCCAACCCCTGCAGACCCACAGCCCGCCCCGATAACTTGGCGTGGTTGCCACCTGTCGGGAAGCCCACACTTTTCTTTTTAAAACAGGGATTATGCAAAAAACTGCCTGTTAACTACCTGTTATGGACTGAACGGAGGTGTTCCGCAAAGCGGTCACCCAATCTGCGTTTGGTCTCCCCAATGTAGAGGAGACCGCATCCTGAGCAGCGAATACAGTATACTAAATTGCAAGAAGTACAAGTGACTCACTGTTTCACCTGGAAGGAGTGCAGTCCGTAAGGGGGACCCCGAGCTTCCGGTCGCCTGTCACTTTAATTCACCGCCCCACTCCCACTCTGACCTCTCCGTCCTCAGCCTCTTACACTGTTCCAATGAAGCTCAATGTAAGCTTGAGGAACAGCACCTCATCTTTCGATTAGGCACTTTACAACCTTCTGGACTCAACATCGAGTTCAACAATTTCAGACCATAACCTCTGCCCTATCCTTTTTTTTTTCTTTTTTTTTTCTCTCTCTCTCACATGGCAGCTGTTGATGACTCTGCCATTGCCATTTACACTTCATCTAGAGTCACCTTTTGTTTCTTAACTTGTCCCATTAGCATCTCCTTTTGCCTTGCACCATCATCCCTTTTGTCTTTTAATCTCTCCTGCCTTCCATCCTATCACAGACCTTCCCTTTTGTTCTTTCCTCCCCTCCCCCTTTTCCCTGTCCCTGCACTTGCTTAAAAACCTGTTCCATCTCCAACTTTTTCCAGTTCTGACGAAGGGTCATCGACCTGAAATGTTAACTCTGTTTCTCTCTCCATAGATGCTGCCTGATCTGCTGAGTATTTCCAGCATTTTCTGTTTTTATTCCTTTTTTTATTGATGTGCTTGTAAAATATTGTACTATCTTGTTTTATGTTCCTTGATAATTTAATTTCATAGTTCCTCTTTGCCTTCCTAATTGTTTTTTGACTTCTCTCCTAATCTCTTCATATTCTCCCTTATCAGGCACTCCCCTGCTGTCTATGTACTTAATGTATGCCTCTTTCCTTACCCTCAATTGTTCCCTTATGGCTTTATTCATCCATGGAGTCTCATTAGTGTTTAGTTTGTTCTTTCCTTTTAGCAGAATATATTGTTCCTGCACTCTGTTGAACACTGTTTGAAATGTTTCCCATTGCTGTTCTACATCGTTGTTTGCCAATATTGTTGCCTATTTTATTTTCCCAAGTTCTATTCTCAGCCTCTCAAAATCAGCTTTTCGCTAATCTATTACCCTGGTTTTCATCATACTAACTTCAGTCTTTTTGTTTTTATTCACCCCTCAGAGTATTCTGAGAGCCTCATTTAAGCTTGAATAACTTGCACCAATGTAATATAGAGGATGCTCTTTTTTTTACATTTTTACCTCAAGGCGGGGACTGACAATAAATAGGATTCATCTATTTGTTTCCATAATGATATGAGGTCCACTCAAGGTGAGGTGGACTAGTAGCAGTACAAGATGCATGCATAATACTTCCAACACCTAAGCTCAAGATGAATGTTGTGAGATATAAATTCATTCTTGATGAGTTTATTGCCCATCAATGGAGGGATGTTAGTACTGAGAGATCAAGCACTTCCCACTTTTTACAACCTGTGTTGGGATCAAGGGTATTGAATGTGCAAAATGCAGAGCAAAGTCCCTTTTACATTGGTGCCGATATGGTGCTTAGCCCACCAATTCCCAAAGTGTGGCTTTTGCACAGCCTACTGAAAACTGTATGTTAAAGTTCTGGTACTGGCTAAGACCAGTTGTCTGGAGGACCCATTGCAGCACCAGGGTGGTGAAGATCCTCACTCAACTCCAACAATATCTTAATCCTAACCTTAGAAGTGAACCCTTCTATGTCACTGTGACATTTCCATTTTCCACACCAGCCGTATGGCCTATCCTACATTTCAGTTCTGCCATAGATACCTTTCTTGGGTTCAGTAGCATTAGTTGCTCCCTAAGCAGTCTGAGCATCTTACTTCAACAGGAATTGATCCACAATGTGCTAGATCTATTTGCGCAATAGCATAATTTGGGGTGTAACATTAATATGCCCTTGTGACCTGAAATGTTATTCTTGTCTTTTGCACGTGTACTTCTTCAATCTCTCCAAAGGCGGACTGAGCAAGCATTTGGTGAGACAAGGCCAGATGCTAATTGTTATGCTGCTTTATTTCACAGCACATGAACATACAGGGTACAAGTTATAATCAAAACTAACTTCACTTCCTATACATAAATAAAATAAAACACTCACCATGCTATTTCACATTGGTGGATTGTCTTACTAGTATTTTCAGAATTATCTTACTTCTGTACAACTACTGACTGTAAGAAAATGAACCCATTCATTTTGGCCTTCAGCCCAGGGCAGGACCTCTGCTCCCTGAAGCCTCCTGTTTCTTTTTCTCAAGTCAGCCTGATTCCAGCGTCAGCATTCAGTCAAACTGACTATCCCACCCCACCCACCCAAGAGTGGAATCCCCCAAGCTAACTTGGTAATGACCCCACTGAATTAGAATGAATAGGATTGTCACTGCCGCATTAAGTATGAACTTTCACTGGAATGTTAAACTACCTTTCATTGTCTGTACTCTATAAGTTCAGACACACTGTCTGAATCATAATCTATATCTGCAACTCTACTGTCCTGAGTTTAACCACCCCTCCCCCCCCCCCCCCCCCACCCGAGAGCTAAGTATAACATATTGCACCAATGGCCCCCTGTGTTGGCATAGTCAGAAATCCTAAAATATGACAGTTTAGCACAATTACTGGGGGGAGGGGGGTGGTTTGTGCTGTGGATTTTGCACCCACTAGGAACTTGATTGAGACTGCTCAAACTTATTTCACTTCTGACCCTTAGAAAAAGACTTTAAAATTTATCCCAAAAGTCTAGGTTAGATTCAGACAAGGGCCGAGAATTTCGTCAGAGTTGGTCCTGTTTCACCACTATAACTTTACACATGTGAATATGGTTTCTGCCATACTTCCAGTGAGGTTATGGTAGAGGAGCGGGAACAGTACCGAGGAAATTCCCGACCAGGGTTTCAGAAGTGAGAAGGCAGCACGTGAGCTGGGAGTGGCACCTAATCCATAATTTCATTCTTCACTTTTGTCCAGAATTTAACTTTTAAAGCAATTGCTTCTACATTTGGAGAATTTTGGTCAGTGTCAACCTGTTCCCTGTAAAGTTCATCGGCCACCAGTAAGTGGTGAAATTATAACTCATCCCTTGTTCCCATCAAAGCACAAACAGAAATGAAAATCAGACAGGTCGCAAAGAGGTCCCCTAATAACACAGCTGGTAAATTTACCATTTAATATAGAACTGAACCGTACAGACCAGGAACATTCCAAATTTAATCCTTGATCTATGCCGAGTTCGATTATCTCATTTTGAGTTGGCAGCAGGGGCATTCTAATTAAACTCAGTGAACCTGGTATAGTGGGGGGATGGTAGGCAGGGTTCTTGCTCCTCATCATTGTTTAGTGCCTCCTTGTGAAAAATGCACCCGTGTACAACATCGGGAACAGTTTTCAGTTGAATAGTCTATTGGCACTTAATGTCTAGGCTCATATCTGGGTGAGGACTGAGGGCATCCGTTATATGTGAAGCACCACCCCAGCATAAATCAGCAGCTTCAGGAGAGGAGGCGGGGGGGGGGGAAATTGATTGAGAAAAAAGAAACAAAAAGGTCTTGAACAATGTTGCTTATTCATTTACAGTGCACTGTGAAGTAAGCGAGTGGAATGCGTGGAGTCCCTGCACAAAGCGAGGGAAGACATGTGGTTTCCGGAGAGGCAGTGAGTCAAGGAAGCGAGACATTGTGCAGTTTCCTTTAGCACATGGCAACCCCTGTCCAAAAAACACCGAGACAAGGAAATGTACTGTGCAGAAAAAGCGATGTCCAATAGGAGAAAGAGGTAAGAGGATCCCTGTAAGAGTCAGCCCAACTCCCAAGATCAGATAATGGGCCACCAAAGTAACTAACTCCATAATGTTATAATATTAGAACTACAAATGCCTCAAATAACTGAGCCTCCCCATGCATGGTACCAATACTGTTACCCGTCATTATTACCAAGACTGCATGCTGCGCTAACTAATAGTTAACTAGGAAAGTGACCATTTGCTTTTTCATTTGAATAAGAAGTAAATTATTACTCTTTTAATATCTAATTGCAATGCTTTCTGTACTTTTGCTGATGAAAGACCATATAATCTCAGGTTTATGGCAAACATATGTGCAATGTTACGCAAAGTAGGAATCCTGTTGAAGTGGCCTGAACAATATCTGAAGTGACTATAAAAAACTGCTGTAATCAACAAATTACTAGCTACGAGCAATCAATAACACATGTTACATCTGCACTGGAAGCAAACACTTTAGTGAAAGCAGATTACTTACATCATGCTTCTCCGAATGACCAAAACACACTTTGTTGACTTTATTCTGATAACTCAGGGTGGTTTTGTTGCATACCAGTGCCTTATTTTGTTGTGAAAAATAGGGCTTGAAGTAGCTTTTGTAAGGGGGAGCCTGAGGATCAGTGCAGGAGAGAGCTGACAACTATATTTTCTAAACAGAAAATACAACATTGGTGTCACAGGATTTGGAAACACTTTTTTTGCAAGCTAATGGCCTAGACACTGGCAGGCAATCCCTGCGCCGGAACAGGTAGACCCGAGGCACACCCGATATTGGGTCTCATGTACATGAAACCAGCAGCACATCGGCAAATAGAATTTGAATTTTGGGCCATTACATCATCTTTGCAGTAGCCCTCAGATAGGCCCTGGGAGGGGGATGCGATAGGGAGGGGACCGAGAGGGCCCCTTAAGGACCTCTAGTTAGGCCGCATGTGGACTTGGTTATATTGAACACAGCGGGACCGGCGCCGGCAGCATTCAGGGCACAGCAATTTCAGGAAGGGGACCTGAAACAGGCGTTAGACTCCTTATTTGCATATTTAAAAATATTACCTGGTTTTATGTTATTTTGCTACAGAAATACCTGATGCAAGCTGGGTTAGTATTGCCAAGTATAAAATATTTTACAGAAAAGGGTACATAAAAACCTTTAATGTTTGAATTTAACAGCAGGACCTCGTTAGAATTTTCTTACTCTGTTTCCCGCCCTGCAGCCAGCCAGCTTGAGAGGCTGGCCAGCTGCCGGGCGGGAAAGCCTGCAGTTGGAGACAGTCCCTGGCAATCGGAGAAGATCGGGGGTTGGCGGGGGGGCAAAGCGTGGCAGCAAGGAGGGAAGGAGGGAGAGAGCGCAGGGAGAAATCGCGGGTGGGGGGGTGTGAAGATCACGTGGGTGGTCTGCTAGTCGCAGGAAGGGAGAGATCGCGGGGAATGGGGGGAGAGATCATGGAGAGAGAGAGCTTGCAGGAAGGGAGAGATCACGGTGGGGGGGATCATGGGGAGAAATCGTGGGGGTCGTCTGAAGATCATGAGGGGGGGAGGGTTTCTAAAGATCATGGTGGGGGGGGGGGGGGGTTAGCCGGTCGCAGGAAGGGAGAGATCGCAGGAAGGGAGAGATCGTGGCGGGGGCGGGGGTGGGGGGAGGAGAGAGATCACAGGGAGGGGTAGAGATCATGGGTAGGGAGAGATTGCAGGAAGGGAGAAATCAAAGGGACGGAGAAATTGAAAGAGAAAGAGATTGCGGAGGGAGAGATCGCGAGATCCCACTGACCCTACAAATTCAGCAGAGCCAGCACTGGAGGTTACCATCGGTTGTAACCGTCAGGATTGCGACGTGAGCACTCATGCTCCTCCTGGCCCACAAGCAGTGCTGGAAAAGTACTTACCTGCTGAATCAGGCAGCTCTAGCCTCCCATTAGCTGCCGGGTTTCCAGAGCCCTGGGAAACCCAGCCTGTAGCCGTTAAATTAAAATGATTCTCAAAATCTGAGGAACGGAGCCTCAGTTAAATATTATAATTACTGATCCACCTCTCCAGAGCGAGTTCCTCGGACGCCCCCAAACCCAACGTGCGGAGGGGAGTTAAATGCCCTCCAACATGTCTGAAGCTTTTCAGCAGATCTTACTTCAGACAACTATTTGGGTGTCAGAGTTAGAGTAGGACATTCTACTCATCACTGCTCAGTTTTAGGCTCAGATATGTCAATTAAAAGGGAAAAATGGCAGTGGAGAAAGATCAACTTTCTAAATTACCTTTTATTTTGTTTTACTTTTTATTTACCTGTGAGGTTGTTGACTTCGCTTTAAGTGAATCCGAAAGCATGCCTGTTTGAAGTACATTTTGCTGCGGAATGCAGAATCGCACTAAAGCTCGCCTGTAGTGTACTATCAGAGTCTGTACAGTTTTATTTCAATGGAATTATACCTGAGGTTAAGTTATTTGCATTAAAGTGTGGCTGCCTGAGCTCATTTTGATGAAAACCATATTAAATCACATCTTGTACTGAAATCAGAAAAATGGAAGCTTTCCAAAGTGGCAAAGGGAAGGGGTTCTTAACTTGTAAAAGTAGTTAATGTCTTCAATACAAACATGCATCTGGTCCCTGCCAAATGTATAAGTTCAGGAAATGAGAGAGGAAAATCTGGATTTTCTAGATCAAATACATAGTATAAGAATCTGTATTTTGTAATAAAATAAGACTCCTACTGTGTTCCTCAATCAGTGACCCCAGTCTTTCTTGCTGATAATCAGAATGGGATTGATTCAGAACAGTTTAATTCACTCAGAGCTAAATCCATATAATAGGTACAGCAGTTCAACAATTGTACATTGCAAGGCCGGAGGAATATGCCAACACATTTGTTTCCTCCAACACTAACTTATATTTTCTTTGTAAAATAATTGTGAAATCTCTATCAATTGAAAAGGACCTCCGAGTAATAACTTTAGGGCTCTCAATTAGAAACATCCTGCACAATTGATTGCTTGTACGACACCAGAAATAATTCATTTTTATTATAGATTTGGTGATAGACTTGAATTCTTCTGCTTAGGTTATTGCAGAGACCTAACTATGCCCGCCTGTGCAAATTTCACTAGTACAGGAACATCCATTGAAAGTCTCTGGTTTTCCTGAAAATACCAGGATGCTATTAAAGTTCTTATTTTGTTTCTTATTACTGCAGAGTGAACTACTGAAAACCTTAGGCTTGAAATTTCTCGGGTCACGATCCTGACAGTTACAACCGATGGTGATCTCCAGTGCTGGCTCTGTTGAGTTTGTGGCATCAGTGGGAGGGCAGGCTATTTGCATGGATCAGGCTTGTGCACTTCAGCTATTTCTCCAGTGCCTGCTGGTCCATGCCTGCTGGACACTCTGGTTCCTGTCCATGGGAGAGGAGGGAAGTAGGTGGGTGGGGGGTGTGAGTGGGGGGTGCCCAGGCCATGATATCCTCAAGCCACTGAGCAAAGGAAATTTTAAACAAGAAAATTTTGACCTCTTTATGGGCCCAGGCCATTTGCTTATCCTGGACCCCAAGAATGAAGTCCACATACTCCTTGTGGAGGCTGATACACCTGTACTCACTCAGCATGGCAGCCACCATACAAATACCAGATCCTCGCTGAGGTTCAGGAGCAGGAACTCCTGGCTTATGGACCCCCCAATGGTGGCTCCATTTAAAGGTCATCATTTGCCTTGTAAGGGGCAGATGGAGGTTCCATCTTTTACAAGACATTGTGGAAACTCCAAGAAATGACTGAGAACCAGCACAACTGGATTCTCCGCCATTTTCCTGAGGGTTCCACTGGTCTCCCACCAGAGCTATGGTGGAAGACCACTGGAACTCTCAAGGAAATTTGGGGCCTATGTTTCTTGACATTCATGTACTCCAGTGCTCCAGTGTAGTACTGAGGGAGTGCTGCATTGTTGGAGGTGCCGGCTTTCGGATGAGACGATAAACTGAGGCCCCGTCTGCTCTCTCAGGTGGACATCAAAGATCCCATGGCACGATTTTGAAGAAGAGCAGGGGAGTTCTCCCCAGTGCCTTGGCCAATATTTATCCCTCACTCAACATCATTAAAAAAAAATCAGATTATCTGGTCATCATCACATTGGTGTTTGTGCACAAATTGGCTGCCACGTTTCCTACATTACAACAGTGACTACACTTCAAAAGTACTTCATTGGCTGTAAAACACTTTGGGATGTCCTGAGGTCGTGAAAGACGCGGTATAAATGCAAGTCTTTCTTCTTTTTCTTTTACTGTATGCTGTGGGGGACATCTTTATAGTCTCATAGTTCCTATTGACATGTTGAATCAAATCCAATTAAGAAGAATTGGGTGAAAAGTAAAGAACTTCTGTTCTAACATTTCACTCAACAACTGGTCTGTGTATGTTATATGTGAGGATAAAATCTTAATTAGTGGGAAGGATTAGTGATGGATGGATGCTCGGACTGTTCCATGTGGAAACATACAGGTGATGAAGCTACAATGGGACAGGATTTTTAGAAGTGTAACAGTACAGTCCTTGAGGTTAGCCAACTTTATTTCATAAATTCCCATTCACTTTACGCAAACACAATCCAGTGATGACTGTTATCATTTAAGGGATATTGCTTGAGAAGCCAATTTTGCTAAAGCCAATGCACTCTAAATGTGGGTGATAATGAATTGAAAAACTTTGCAGAAGTAAACTTCAGAGATGTCTGAAGCCCAGCCGAAGCGAGTGAATCCATTTGGCAGTAGTGTAGAATATAAATCTTAAAAATGTAAAGCCCATTCACTGAATCCTCCTTTAGGAGCCTGAATGCTTTTAAAATGCTCTGTATAAGATGAGCTGACATAGGAAGCTGTAGTTATTTTTTTCCTGGAATTCTAATGTTACTAATCTGCAGTAAATCTAGTTCAGAGCAAGCTCAGCATAATTTATATGATTCATTTGAGACCTTCTCTGAGATTTTGAACCAACACCAGTTGAAATGATTTCAAGTCTAGTACATGTAGAGACACTCTGGTAACCCCCAGTGTGTACACACTCATAAAGCAGCCAGCACACAGTCTCATTGGAAGTGTGGACTTTTGACGGGAATCACTTTAACGATTAACAAAAACGAAGATGCGTGTATTAAATGTACTTTATGTCAAGCAGTTTTAATTGAGTTCGGTCCCAAATTTAGAACTAATCTATAATCAAAAGGCTTGATGTAAACATGGCTAGCGCAACTAATGATGCCATTTTTTACTGCACAGACCATGTTCTAACTTACCAAAGAAACTAAAGGAACAGGGACTTGCCTGGTCATAGCCAAGTTGCTGCTTAGTAATCTAATACTTTTTGATAAAGATTGTAGATTACTTGCTGCCACAATAAGATTTGACAAATGGGTCCCTGGCTTATATTCCTAGTACTGTGTCAGATACTGCTGGAAGAGGCAGGGAAACCAGCCAAGAGCTCTCAAACCTCAGAAGTCATACATTAAGATAGATCCTATTCAATCAAAGAAGGGTGTAATATAATGCAGCAGCCTATAAAATCATAATAGTAAGAAATTACAATTTCATTGTGTAAGTTTGAAATTTTATGAATTAAATAAAAACAGCCACTGGCAGAGTTCAGCTGAGTTATTTCCCAAAGGTGCAAAAGAAAGTTAATAAATCTTGCAGCTGCAATGCCCAGTGTTTAACTTTTTTATGGTGTAATTGGCAATGAATTGTAAAAATACTAAAGGGTGTTTTATGTCTGTAATTTAACCTTTCTGTGGTGCAGTTCTTGTCTTAAATTTCCCTTCAGTATAAAAGAAAAACATCTGAATTCCCAGGCGAGACCCTGGTCCAGTCAAATTATGACTAGGTCAGAGTGCTTGCAGGCTGGAGCTGGGGTATGCTGGTAGCGCTGTGCAGTATCGCAGCTGCAAGCATAGGTAATGGACACCAGTGTAGTTAATGACCTTTCTCTCATGATTATCCAGCAGGCTGCAGCCTTTTAAAATTAACTCAAAACTAATTACTGTATCCTTTGAGCTGTAGTGTTTATATTTCACATACGCTGATGGGTCAAAGCTTGAACTCACCAAAAGTGAACTGCATACAATTTAAACTCAGCATGTCCTCAGGGTTCTGCTGTTTACCTCTTATTATTTTTGTCAGGAATATGCTTTATTAATTTTAGTCTGGAACATTTTGTTTTAAGCATTGAATCTAATTATCTGAATAGCCACTAGACTGGAATAGATCTTAGTGGAGTATTTCTTATGGGGGGAGGGAGGGGGGTCAATGTACTAATTCTCTTTCCCTTGACATTATATTCTAAACCGTAATCGTGTAGGGTGCCTCTTAATCCTTTGCTGTGTTGAACACTTCCAAGGTCCCTAAAGTTATCCATTACATGGCGAGTTTTGGTTTTCTGTGTCTTGGCAAACCATGCAAAAAGGAAGTTGAGACCTAGCGCTTCTAAAATGTTTCCTTTATACTGTCAAGACTGCAACGGCTAGGGTCACAAACATGGCAGGATGCTAACATTTTTGTTTGTTAAATTTGTGTTCCTGAAAAGGGTGGTGCAAGGCCATGAAAACCCTCAGTGAAACATTATGCATTGGAAAATTCACGAAATCACTTTTTATACCTATTAAAACCATACTGTGCTAGCAGCAGAGCATCTGTACCCTAGAACTCTCTGGATAGTAAGGTAGTGTTTAGAACCAGGGGCCAAAATTCTTGTCTTCATTAACTTTAGCAAGAAACGAGACATGGATAAAAAGTGACAGAATTTGCAAAGAAAGCACTTTGACCATGTTTAGGGTTTCTCTAAGAATTCCCAACCGAGAAAAACCTCAGTGAAAAGGAACAAAAAAACCCATGTTGTGCTTATTAAGGCCAATCATGATAAATGTACACAATTACACAGCATTGAAGGCTCTTTGGCAATTGCATATTTAACGTCAGATCTTACCTGTTATTGGACAACTAAATGTTTTGATATATTGCTATAGCAATCACAGTCTAGTACAGAGGCGTTTTCTGTCCCACCGCATTGGTGCAGCATGTAATACAGCAGTAATTGCTGGATTTCTCTTAATGGAGGAATAGGAGTGGTTAGGGCATAGGCAATATGCAATTTGATCAGCTTTGACTACAGAGTAGCACTCTCACCTCTGAGTCAGAGGGTCGTGAGTTCAAGTGCCACTGTGTATAATCTAGGATGACAATTCAATACAGTACTGTGGGAGTGCTCTATTGTTAGAGGCGCCATGCTTTTCATGAAATGTTAAGCCGACAGCCCATTTTCTCTCTTGGGTAGACATAGAAGTTTCCAAGGCACTATTTGAAGAACAGAGAAGTTCTCCTGGTGTCCTAGTCAACATTTATCCCTCAACCAACATCACTAAACCAGATTATCTGGTCATTTATTGCATTGTTGTTTGTGGAAAACTTCATTGTCTGTGAAGTGCTTTGGGACATCCTGAGGATCTGAAAGGCGCTATTAAAATCCAAGTTCGTTCGATAATTCACACCAGGATCAACCTGAGGCAGCTGGCTTACCACAACATAGTCAACTATTTGCATGGGAAAGGAACTGTGCCTGAGCAGAACGGGTATGACTGAGGTATGCCATGTGGTCAAAAAACCTGCAGAGATAAGTCAACCATCCCCCTGCACTACCAGTGGTAGTGAAGGTCACAACTGTCTTGACCTTTTATGCTGTAGGTCCTTCTATGCAATCACAGGGGACATCAAAGAATTCAGCCACTTTATCATGCACCACTCTGTTAAGGAGTTCACTACCCTGTTTCATCACACACGTGCCTGTCTACATTTCAGCATGCTGATGTGTGGTGAAACAGGATCACAAAAAATCCTGGCTTCCCCATGGAACAGGACATCTTTGACTACACACATGGTGCTAGTCATATGCCCACAACCAACCCCTGGGCATACCTAATAGAAAGGGCTATTATTCAATGCCCCAATAGTATGTGATCTGATAGAAAATAACGCATGTCAATTCATGCTTCCTGTGAGGTACACATGATGCTTTTGCTTTAAGGCAACTGAAGACATGCTACAGCTCTTTCAAGGAAAAGGAAGGTAGTTTGCCTAGCTGCTCAGGATGATAAGTAATGCACTGCAATCATGGTTGATGACACAGCTGTACATCTCCCATACCCCAGCAGAGAATAGATACAACAACGCACATAGGCAAACAAGCCCTTCATTAGTGGTGGTAATGTAACACTTCAGATGCTTGGACTAGTCATCAGGGGGAGAGGCTTACAATATAAAGAAAAGACTTGCATTTATATAACGCCTTTCACGACCACCGGACGTCCTAAAGCACTTTATAGCCAATGAAGTACTTTTTGAAGTGTAGTCACTGTTGTAATGTAGGAAACGCAGCAGCCAATTTGCACTCAGCAAGCTCCCACAAACAGCAATGTGATAATGTCCAAATAATCTATTTTTGTTATGTTGATTGAGGGATAAATATTGTGACACCGGGGATAACTCCCCTGCTCTTCTTCGAAATCGTGCCATGGGATCTTTTACATCCACCTGATAGAGTAGACGGGGCCTCGGTTTAATGTCTCATCCAAAAGACGGCACCTCTGAAAGTGCAGCACTCTCTCAGTACTGCACTGGAGTGTCAGCCTAGATTTTTGTGCTCAAACCTCTGGAGTGGGACTTGAACCCACAACCTTCTGACTCAGAGGTGAGGGTGCTACCAACTGAGCCACTGGCCAACACACAATACAGCCAAAGAAAGTCAGCAAGCTTACAGTAGCATATACTGAAGGCTCACAATATTCATATTGGCAGAGGCCTCAACATGAGCTCGGATGAGGAGCTGCTTCAAGGAATTATTGCAGCCCTGGTGTGCAATACCAGACTAGCCACTGCACCAAAAGAGACAGAGAGACAGGTATATGAGGGTCTTGTTGGCCAGTTCTTCCAGTAAGCTATGAAATTAAGAAAGAAAGAAAGACTTGCATTTATATAGCGCCTTTCACAACCACCGGACATCCCAAAGCACTTTACAGTCAATGAAGTACTTTTTGAAGTGTAGTCACTGTTGTAATGTAGGAAATTGTTGACTATTATATTCTATTAGACATATTTACAATCACAGAACTATGGGGGAAAAATTCAGTATCGCCCCGTTCGGGGCGCAATTATCGACCGGGCGCAAAGATTAGCGCCTGGCGCTAATTATCGCCTCCGACTGCAAACTTGACTTTTATCGCCCCTGGAGGTGATTGGAGCGCTAAATCAGGCGCTACACATCTGTCTTAAGGCGCAAAGGCCGAAGAGCGAGGCGCTAACTCAGAGCGCTGGCGAAGCTCATGTGATGTCAGTCAGCAATGGAACACAGACACAATGGCACCGGCCAGTTCTTAAAGGGGAGGGTTGATCTTGCTTTCCATCCACATCCTGCTCATTGCAGCCTTGAATCTCGGCCTGGAGAGACCTGTACATCAAATCTGCTGGAAAGAACAATGGAGAGAACCTGGGAAAGAGCTCAGAGTGCAACCCCCACAGTCTCTTCTAAATCGATACAAGGAAGTGCAAATCAAAATGAACCTGCAAAGTGCTGCTCAGTACCCAAAACTCCTTCACATGGCGCTGAATCTCTCCAGAAGTCTCTCTCTCTCTCTCTCTCTCTCTCTCAGAATGCGTGGTTCAAAAATGTCACCAACAAAAAAAGGCAGGAAGCGGTCGCCTTTAAATAGCACTCCCCCAGTCCCTTCCTGACTGCAAAACGCTCCCCTCAACCTGTCGTTGCTAGCGGCAGGCAGTAAGGCAGGGGGCACCACTCAATATCCGCTCCGGGGCGCTACCGGGGCGTTGCGCACTCGACTGACGTCACGATCTGCCGGTGCAGGAGATTGTGGCGGTAGTGTTTAGCGCCGCCGCAAAATGTCTAGTTAATTTCGCGAGCGGCGCAAACATCGTCGCGCCCGGGCGCTAGTTGCTTTGCTCCCCATTTGCGCCCTCTTAAGGCACTAACGGGAGGCGCAATCCGACTGAATTTTTCCCCCTATATGTTTAATTTTCTGCACAATAAAAGAATGACAGTGTGTAAAATATAATGAAAGTGAATTATTTTATTCTATTTTATTACGTGGAATGTATGTGTTTAATGTGTTCTGAGCATGAATTTAGCCCTTGTGCATATGAACTTCTGTGAGCTGGTTCTTGTGCTGCTCTGCTACTACATACTCCCCTAGTTGAGGGATTGTACCAGTGGCTAGCTCCATTGCCAACTGCTGAGCCAAAAAGGATAAAGAAGGCCCACTAGCTGTAAATACAAATCCTGTTGGACCTGCGGTGGCCTTTGCTGGAGTTGGTGTAGGCTGAAGGCTTTCACGGGGCTAGGTGATAGCACAGAACACTCACTAACATGAGTGCCGACCAGCTGCTCCTGTGCTACTTCACACATGCTGCTGCTGGAGAGCATCACCTCAAGATACTCATTAATCTAACTGAGCATATAACATGGTGTATATGGAGATTCCAAAGTCTCCCCTCATGGTTACTTGTAACCATTCTCCAAAAGAGTTGAAGCTGGCTGTGACTGCTTATTTGGGTTTAATTTCCTCTGGTAATGCATTGCTTAACACGTTTGTGTAAAATTCTTTTGTGCACTATCTGTTGATTTTAACCCACTTACTTTAAATGCATTTACAACTGTGTTCAAATAATGCACAAAGAAATTTTATGCAAATACATTAGGAAGCATACTATTAGGGGAAATTAAGCCCTTGGAATGTGGACTTCAAAGCCTACATAACAGCAGTGAGAACATTCATGAGAGATGCTCCTACTCTGTCTTTTTGGATGAGACGTTGAATCTCTCAGGCAGATGTAAAAGATCCCATCACACTTATTTCAAAGAAGAGCAGGGTAGTTCTCCCTGGTTTCCTGGCCAATATTTATCCCTCACCCAACACCACTTAACCAGATTATCTGGTCTGTATCACACTGTGGGACCGTGCTGTGTGCAAATTGGCTACCACGTTTCCTACATTACAACAGTGACTACACTTCAGAGGTGATTCATTGGCTGTAAAGTGCTTTGGAACATCCTGAAATCGTGAAAGGTGCTATATAAATGCAATTCTTTCTTTCTTTCTTTCTTGGTATGTTTAACCATAGTCAAAAGACCTTGCAGCACATGACCCCAGGGATTTTCTTACTTGCGCTTGGGCCATTCTCTTAACGCAATGACTCCACAGCTTCAATGATTAAGTTTGGTAGATTTGTACTGATTAAGTTGCTCACTAGCCACTTTCTTGAAGGTGCTAAAGCATTGTTACTGCTGATATATCATGATTGGCTGATATTATTACCAACAAAGACTTTTTCACAGGAAATGCAAGTTTCAATTGTGTTTGTTCCCATGGTTTCATAATAGTTTATGATAGATTAGAAAAGTAGGCCTCTCTTGTATTTTTTTGCTAAAAGAGGAATTTCAACTCCCTTGCGATAATCGGGAATGGTAGCATAGTAGTTATGTTACTGGACTAATAAGCCAGAAGCTTGGACTAATGATCCATGAGACTTGAGTTCAAATCCCACCACAGCAGATGGGGAAGTTAAATTCAGTTAATTAATTTAAATAAATTAGGAATAAAAAAAGGCTAGTATCAGTAATGGTGACCATGTAACTACGGATTGTCATAAAAACCCATCTGGTTCACTAATGTCCTTTAGGGAAGGAAATCTGCCGTCCTTACCTGGTCTGGTCTATATGTGACTGCAGACCCACAGCAATGTGGTTGACTCTTAACTGCCCTCTGATATACCAAACCGCTACGACAAAGTCACTGTGGCAATTAGGGATGGGCAATAAATGCTGGCCTTGCCAGGGACGCCCACAACCCGTGAAAAAAAACTGAATTTCCTCCATTTGTAAAATAAGGTTTTCAGTCTATGCTGACTGAAACCTGTAATATCTTTGGCTGAAAGCCAGTCCATAAACTAGTGCAACTGTGTGGAACATATAGACTTCAGAGAAGTGAGCCACTTTCCCCCACCTCCTGAAGTAAATATATGAAGATCATAAATAATTAGCACTGGAGTAACTTACTAGCTAAACTGAAGTTACAGAGCTACAGCTACTTGATAACCCAAATGCAATGTATAAAGCAATGACTTAACACCACCAACACATTTCAGTTTCCATAAGAAAAGTGGCCTAAAGCATTAATAATGAACTGATTCAGAGGACTGTAAGTGTGTTGATTTCCAGTGATCTGTGAATGTCATGACAATCAACCCCCCATCTATCATCAAAGGGCCTGTGCCCTCTGCAATTGTCTTAGAAGGTCACTAATCACAGTCAAAAATGCTGCTGAAGACAATTGCCTGGCTTGTTCCAGCCGATTTGATGTATTGCATTCCCACTTAAACTGCTGACAGAATTACACTGCCCCTGTCATAAGGAAGATAAAAAAGAAAGAACTTGCATTTATATAGCACCTATCGCAACTTCAGGACTTCCCAAAGCACTTTACAGTCTATGAAGTACTTTTGAAGTTTAGTCACTGTTGTAATGTAGGAAATGCGATAGCCAATTTGTGCACAGCAAGGTCCCACAAACAACAATGAGATATTGGTTGAGGGATAAATATTGGTCAGGACACCAAGGAGAACACCCCTGCTCTTCTTCAAATAGTGCCATGCGATCTTTTACATCCACCTGAGAGGGTTTAATGTCTCATCTGAAAGTCTCACCTATAACAGTGCAGCACTCCCTCAGTACTGCAGTGAAGTGTCAGCCTAGAATATGCACTCAAGTCTTGGGAGTGGGACTTGTACGAACAACCTTCTGACTCAGAGGTAAGAGTGCTACCACTGAGCCAAGGTATGACAAAGCATGGCAATTTATACAACCTTGATTGAAATATATGATAAAATCCAGTTTTCCCAATCCATATTCTACAGGAATAAATGCTGACGTGATAAATTGGATTACCAACACTAATTATACATGACCAGAAAGAGTCTACAGAATTTGTTTACAGAAATTTAATATTGCAGCTAATTAAATATGCAAATTTCTACAATCTATATAATATATTAAAAATATCTTACACCTGCATGCACAGCCCGTCGATTGTTTTATTATAAAATCGTATATATACATTTATAGTGGAAACGCCCTATGTAAACGTATCATGCTGTAATGACACCCTGCGGCCAGGGGAAGTGTTACATCACCTCTACTGGCAGGAGGGTATTATTACAGCATGACAAGTTTACATAGGCCATTTCACTTATTAATGTGGACATAGGAAATTATAATGGAAATATAAAAATAAGGATAGAATGTATTACTTTAAAATGGGAACTGATTTATGTCTGCGTGCCCTAGTCCAATTATTCCTTGCTCTGTAACCCGCTTTACGTGAAGACTACACTTGGTCTTGACTTCCCTTGTGCAATGCCATAAGAGATTGACTGGTCAGAAAAACATATTCTTACTAAGAATGAGTAGTTGTGGAAAAACAAATAAATGAAGCAGTATGCACATATTTTGCTTTTAAAAATGTCTGTTCTTTGGATTGGAATTATACTCTGTTAAAGACTAATATATGATGCGAGTAAATGAGAATCATACATTGCCAATGTGTGTATAGGTTAAGGATGCAATTATCCAGATTCCACATTACCTTCCTGTGACGCTAATACGAGAACCAAGAAAGCTTGATGCGAGACATAATCAAAGACTATAATTAATACGATGTGGACCATTTGCTGCACTGTATCATCAAAACTGAACTGAGAATGCAATTGGGATTAAAAGGCAATGCTCCAGGATGTGGAGGTCATGATTAAAAGTGTGGCAGGATCTCTGTGAATGAGGAACAGGATGCTTCAACAGAAACACTTCTAATTGTAGCATTGCACAGACTGGGATTCTGCAGATGTTATTAGACACTTATCTTCAAATTGTGCTGTAGTGTATACTGACTGTCTTGGACTCTGTACATATCCTAACATGGTACTAATGTTACAAAGAAGCAGGATAGGAGATAAACAGCAAAGTCATTCAACTATATTAATACTTTGCTCACATTTCCAAAGGTTTTTAAATTTTTTGTGCAAATTGTGCTGGTGAGCTCATTTATAGTTCAATTCTGTACCCACAGTGTGTCTAGATTTTCCAATCGGCATTAGCTCATTAATTTTAAACCGGTTAATGCTAGCATTAAAATAACACCAATTTGAAAATCTAGATTGTATATTTGCACTATTTTTGAGCAGCATTGGGTAAGTAGAGAAAAGGGTGAAAAGCTCCTCACTGGGAATCTTTTCAAACACTTTGCAGACCATTATACTAATAGTTTCCATTTTTCCTCCCTGTTCTCCCTCATCTCCCAAAGCTGCCAGAAGCCCTTTGATAACTTACCCACATATCCATTCTGTATGTGTGAACCTGGACAGTGAGTGTCACAAGACTATTAGCCATCCAGGGCATCACCGCCGAGCCTAATCTTAGCCTGAAAACCAAACACAAGTACTAGGTAATGGAATTCCCCTGATAGTGGTCAGGAGTGGGATTTATTTCTCTAAACAGACCAGAAACAATGAAGACTACTGTTATTGCCCTATGACTACCCCAGCTAAGATCAGCTAACTCAGCATTGATCAGGAAGCAAACCTAGGACCCTCTCAATGCAAATTCCTCAGTGGCGCATCATGAAGTGATTACCCACTGAGTCATTGGGTGAGCCAGTTCACAGTGCTTGTGTTGCACCACTTTTGGAGCAGGCTGAAGCTCAACCCCACAAGCAAAAACTACGAGAACATTAGAATGCAACTGGAATAATGTCAGCATTTTACCCAGGATGGCAATATTTCTAATTATTAATATTTACTTTTATTCAGGTAAGGAGAATTCCCATTCATTATAATTTTAATTTAAGACAATAGCTCCTCAGGCTTCCAAGTCACTGTTATTTGTATAGTATGTGCCTGATTGCCTAGGTAAATCTGTGACATATTTTTACAAATTTGCAAAAATATTGAAGATAACATTTTGGGAAAAGACAGCAGAAAAGTGCATAACACAACCCTAACTTGCATGCAAAAATACTTTCGGAAAATAGGGCCCTTTGTGCATAACAGGATGTTTGTATTTTGATAAAGTGTCATCTGGAATATTATCTAATTCATCAGGGAAGCAGTTTCCTCAGCAGAATCTTATTGTGTTGACAAGTTAAAGAAACACAGACTGTAAACGGGTTTAAACTCACCGCTACATTGGACAGCAGGGCAGTTAGGGTGCCTGCGCTGCAATGTCCTACATATCATTGAGCAGAAGGATGTAGTTGACGTGCTCCTGCTCCTTCATGCAGTCAGTTCCAAATCTCTGTTGTATCTCCAAGGGTGAGCACTGAATAAGAGCTGAACAAAGATTGAGGATTTGACACATTCCTTATGTCCAATAATACGCCCTCTGCCCACTCCGAATTATCTTGCATTGTTTCCGCATGTGCATGATGCAAGTTCAAATAAGGTCAATTAGAATTTAGTTGGATGGAAACTGAAATTTGCTTGACTAAGATTCAACAAAGATTTGACAGAAGATGTTTTCTAGTGTACTACATATATTACTCTCTGTAAGTTTCAAAAACAAAATATGTGAAACTATAAAAAGAAGAAATACTGATGGGATTTACAAAACATATTACGTAGTCCCACATATACTATAGACAATAATTTGTTTGGATGCAAAAAGAAATCAGCTACGTAATTTTATATATAAGGCATAGGGTTGCTAGTGGTCTCGTACATCCTCATTTATTGGGATTACATTCCATATTGGTGCATAGGGATGAATAGTAGTTTTTGTTACATATGCATTTTCACCTAAGCTAAATCAAAATGCGCAAAATGGTGCTATATATAGATTCAGTTATTGCTGTGAAATATTAATTTAAAACTTCAGAAAATTGAGGTAATATCTTCCCCTGTTCAAAAATTGGGAGAATGACCACTTAACTTCATAATTCATAATCTACTAATTCAGTTGCACTATGGTGTTTTTGGAACATGAGAATTCTTTGGAATACAACTTTATTGGTGCAAGAAAAAATAGGAGCCAATCCGAATGCAGTTGTGATACTGATCATTTAATGCATTTGAAGCAGCTAATGTACTACACAACTATCATCATTGTCAAAAAGTGAATTAATCCATCTGAGGATTGTTCAATTTTGGAGAAATCGGCTCAACAAAATTTGAGAAAGGTCTGTTTCACACACCACACTCTGGGCATTCAAATAAGGTCAGTTCTGGAGAACAATTTTTGGTGGGCAGAGCAGCTTTCAAATTTACAAATAAAGCAACAAGCATGGCAGTGTTTCACTGAAAGAGTGAACATGGTGTCAAAAGACCAGAGGATCTGGCAGAAGAAATGTCAAGACTTTAAAGAAGAACACAAAAGATAAGACATCAATATTACTGTAAAGTAACAGTACAGGACATGTATGGATAGTTCTTAAAGATATATGCAAAAAAGCTGTACTTATATAGAAAAATATTAGCATGGATGTAACAAGTAAGGCAATCAAAGCAAAAATAACAGTTGTACAAAAGAAAAAAGAAAGACTTGAATTTATATAGCGCCTTTCACGACCACCGGACGTTCCAAAGTGCTTTACAGCCAATGAAGTACTTTTTGAAGTGTAGTTACTGTTGTAATGTAGGAATTATATTATACATGCCGTGATCTGAGGAAGTATCTTGTAGGAAGGAACTTCCATGGGTCAAATCACTCTATCTTAATCACTATTGTTCTTTATGTTTCAAAGCTAAACTTGTACATAATTGGAAGTTGCAGTGTGTTAAACCCCAAGATCCGAAATTGCTCAATCTTTATGATAATGCTATATAGATCTGTTAGGAAGGGAGAGCTTGGAAAGTGTGGACTCTGTGGAGATTGTGCAACATGTGGTATGTATTATATTATTCATAGAAACATAGAAACATAGAAACTAGGAGCAGGAGTAGGCCATTCGGCCCGTCGAGCCTGCTCCACCATTCAATACGATCATGGCTGATCATCCAAATCCAGTACCCTGTCCCTGCTTTCTCACACAGAATCCCCAGCGAGCCTGCACCGACACATATCCCACCCTATCCCTGTAACCCCACGTATTTAATTCCCCCTAACATATCCCATCCTATCCCTGTAACCCCACATATTTAATCCCCCCCTAACACTAAGGGTCAATTTATCATAGCCAAATCAACCTAACCCGCACATTTTTGGACAGATTTCAATGGTCTGCAAGATATTTTTTTTAATTCATTCACGGGATGTGGGAATCGCCGGCAAGGCCAACATTTATTGCCCATCCCTAATTGCCCTCGAGAAGGTGACGGTGAGCTGCCTTATACAACTGAGTGGCTTGCTCGGCCATTTCAGAGGGCAGTTAAGTGTCAACCACGTTGCTGTGGGTCTGAAGTCACATATAAGCCAGACCGGGTAAGGATGGCCGATTTCCTTCCCTAAAGGACATTAGTGAACCAGATGGGTTGTTACGACAATCCAGTGGTTTCATGGCCACCATTACTGATACTAGCTTTTTATTCTAGATTTATTTAATTAACTGAATTTAAATTCTCCATTTATGTCTCGCAGATCATTAGTCAGGCCTCTGACATAACCACTATGCTACCGTACCCCGATACATCAACATGTCTAGAAATAATAATTGTGCACAAGCATATGCTATTATGTGTTATGAAAATGCATTACACAAGTGGATGTGTGCTTATTTACTCAAACTTACCACCCTCTCTGTTCACAGAAAGGAGAAACCAATTGCTCTCCAACCTAACCTGAAGAGTACCACTCATCAGTGCACCAACTATTATCACTGCCTCTTGAATCAGGAACCAGCACAAATATACACACTATGGAGAAGTAGTTAATGATGTTGAGGAGAAAGCACAGGGTGAGCCATTGAGATCTGGTGAGAAAGGAGTAGCAGTAGTGGCGGTTTATGGTACAGGTGGTATAGGCTGAAGAGCCAGTTTACTGAGAGCCTGTCAGCTGTATGAGGATACAGACATTACCCGCCCTACTTTCCAATGCCACCTGATGCAGCAGCAGAACCATACTAAGGAATTGGTTGTCTCCTAGCACGCTACATTGTAAAGTGGTCTGGGTAGTGTTGAGGAATCCAACACCCAGACATAATCTGCCATCTCCTACGAGCGACACCATGAGCAATGGTTATCTACCCTGTAATCTATCATTAAGCCCAGGGCAATACCAATGGCATCGAAAGTGGAATGTTCCTAGTGCTGTTATAGATGCTTTGGGGTCCTAACTCTGAGATGCAGTCATGGCCAACTTTGTCTCACTTGGCGAATAATTACAGGCAACCATGAGGCAGGGATTCTGAGACCTCTCATTGTTCTATCTTCACAAGATCAATGAGAATTATGACGTTATGCCCTCCAGAAATGGCAAGTGTGAAGTGACATGGGAGCACTTGATTGGCACTCATGCTAGTAACAGTTCTGTACATAGCCATGCACAAATGAGAGCAGATGCTGCCTCTAAAAGCAATTAGCTCAAATCAACTCTAGAAAAAGATAAAATAAAACCAGAAAGTGCTGGAAATACTCAGCCGGTCAGGCAGCATCTGTAGAGAGAAACAGAGCTAACGTTTCAGGTCGATGACCCTTCGTCAGATTATTTCAGATTTCCAGCATCCGCAGTATTTTGCTTTTGTATCCAGAAAAGGATAGCTCTATTATCAACGCATATCCAGGTTAATCACAGATACAGGTAGCAAGCTTTCTGCATTCTCTGCAACTCACCAATTGTGCATGCAGGTACTCACCAGTGCTACTTCTTAAGCAGAGGAGACCTAGTAGTAGGGCAGATGCACAACCAGCATGTCATTCAAAACACACAAGCGATAACACAGCACGACTATTGCACAATTTTGTGGAGGGATAAGATTCTTCAGACTAATGCTAAACATGGATAGATAGTCCATTCGTGCCGCCTTCTGACTTTACCACTTTTTACTGACATCACATTTTTCACTAAAATTAGGAAAGAGGAAAAGATTGCCCAAAACTCTTGAAAAGCATAGGGCTAAATTCTGTCTTTAGTGCTCCCAGTACAGTGCTTCATACACGAGGAGCATTAAAGATGAAAATTTACCTAGAATTGTTTCTTTCTTCCAAACTGAGGGTAGGTATTTTTATTCAGTGAGCTGAACTCTTAATTCTGTTTACAGGTACTTCAGATTAATATTGGTAAACTTAGCCTGTGGTATCATGTACTTGATATTAATGCTCCATTATTGCCAACAGAAATAAGAGTGCAGCCCTTTGAATATTGTGTAAATAAAATGCCTAAAAACTGTACAGCACGCTTAAAAAATTATAAACACTTTAAATTCTGAGGCATCACAGCTGCCTGTTGGGAAATTATTATTCATAAACTTTATTTAAATTGTGTCTTTTTATGTCATGTTACAGCTGTTCCCTGCCCTACTGACATTTCATTCAAATAAATGATGACAGATATCAGCCTCTCACTATAATGCTGTCTCCAGTATAAGACATATTGTTTATGAGGATCTCTCATTTAGAACAGTACAAAATACTTGCGTCGGAGAGCAGTATGCATATTATTGGACATTCTAGGTGGAAAAAACAATAAACCTTCAAGTTTGCATTGCAGGGAGCCCAACCTAGCGTCTACAATTGCCTCGCAGAAATGGGTCACTGAGATGTTGTGCAGTTATTGTAGTAATTTTTAATGATGCTTTGAAGCGTACAAATCTGGAATGATTTACAGTGAGGAGTAAGGCGTAATGCTTCTCTTTCTTAATGAACAATTCTAGGACTGAAACATTAAAGAAGTATTTTCACAATAAGTGATTACTGAAATGTTTTATGATCCGGCCTTTGACGAGTCGCACAATCATTTTAATTTTGGGGCTTTGCCTCAGAACTGTGAGTCTCCCGTCAGTTCAGGGAGTGGGGTGCACTGTAAAATTTAAGGGCTTCATTTCTTTTATTTCCTATGAGTATAAGTGTACAAAGTTGTGCTCATGTGTAAACCTGCAACTTCTTTACCCTATTGCTAAAGTGAGGCATAGGGTGTATTTCTGGTCCTGGGGATCAAGCAGAAAAGCTGGAGCATGGCAAGCATAACATTGGTTGACTATCTGCCAGAACAAACTCCCAAGATTTTCTAGATTGGTCCTCATGAATTATTAATTGTGAGCTCATCGCCCATATTGTACTGGTGATGGAGATCAGCAAAAAAGAGAGCATGAAATAGCAATACGTCAGCAGCCCTTAAAGGGCTAAAAGTTAAAGGGATGCAGATACTTAGAGGCTGAATATTGTTGTAGCTGAAAAAAATGTATATATATTTTTCAGACTTTGCAGAGGTTATATGGTGGCGGGGGTGCGGGGAAAGCTGGCAAAAACCAAAGGCTGGCAAAATAATTGTGGAGGCAGGTAATGGAGTTTTTAGACACATGAAGGAGCAGCATAACATCTGAACCCTATGGTTGAAATGAAGGCACTGCTTCATGAGATGGGCATGAGGAGAGTTGCCTTGTTTTATATTCCATGGCACCCTTCAAGGATAGTTGCCACAAAGTGTGGTCTAAGAACCTGTTCCATATTTACTGCTGGCCCATTGCCAAACCCTCACGCAACTTCACATTTCTTGTATTGTTTATCTTCATAAATGTCACGGGTTTTGGAGCCACCCAATTGGATGAATGCTGACCCCACAAGACCTTTTGGTAAGCTTCATATATGGGAGTGAAAATTGTTACCTTTTCAAAAGGCTGCAAATATTTTCAAGGCATTTCTAAAGACTGGTTGGGACAAAAAAAGTGTCTGACAGTGCTCAGTGACTGGTGCAATAAATGTGGAGGCAGGAAACTGAGTGCGTGAGCAAGTGATTGAGTGGTGCAGCATCCTAACTCCCTGTCTACTGTCTGGTCAAGTAGAGATGCTGCTGCATGAGGTGCATGGGAGGAGGATTGTTGTATTTGTAACTCCAGTTCAGAGAGTTATCTGCCCTGAGGATAACAGGTGAGCATGCTTGGCAGGAGGTTGTAGCTAGGTTCAAACCTGCCTCACCTATAAAAGAATCAAAGAAGTAAGAGAAAGAAAACCACATGTATCCTTCAATCTAGCACTATCTGTTCCTATGTCTTGCCTCTTCTCTCTTTCACTCCCACAGAAGAGTACACAAACACCATACCCAGTTTGTGCAAGCTGTCGAAATAGCATTGTAAAATTAGGGTTATTTCCATGATCTCGCAATCCCAGTGAGGAAGCTGCACTCGAATGGAGTGCAGGTCAGAGACTGTAGCCCCAACTCTTCAACTCACACTCTCTGCACACAGGACAGCCTACTGGGATCACAGAGTTGTGGAATTAGCCTTATTAAATCACTTTTCTGTCATTGTAACCCTGATACATCAGCCTCCCAGCACTGCCAGTGGACCAGAACAAGACAGGTACTCACGACACCTTTGTCCCACTCACCAAAGTTTATAAGCTCCAGCACAGCTGCACACATTCTGAGAGATTCAGTAGCTTGAGATCACCCTGGGCGGGTCACAGGACACAGGTGAGAAGGAGCAAATGGTGCGGGCCGAGGAGAAGCAGGAATCTGATAGTTGCCATCAAGTACTTTTGAAATGCAGCAACACAGTGATAACTAAGCAGTCAATAGGAAAGGAGATGAAGTAGCTGGCTATGCTGGCATGTATCAGTCAGATGTTTCATACATCTATAGGCAGCACATTGGTTGACAGTGCAGATGCTGTCTATGCTAGAATGGAAGGAGTGAGTGCACAGATAACCTAGTCTGGCACTGGCAGAGCCTACCCTGTGGTGCAGATTGGCTGCGGGTGTTCTTGCAGCAGATGGCACAAGTCCCCAACTGGCCCCCTGGTGACCTGAAGCCTGTGGAGCAAATTGGCCTAGGGCTACATGCAGACCATGAGCTCTGGCATTCTGACCTCAGAGCCTAGGCACTTCAGTCCTATCTGCACTTAAATGGATTATTTACTGGTTTGTTTTGTTTGAATTTTGTGGGCCTGGAGGCTTGGAAATATCTTTTTTATTCGTACTGTTGCCTCACTGGTGGATAAGTCCTAAATCAGAACACCGAGACCTATTAGTATTAGCAATTAGAGATACATGCAAATTAATGGGAACATGGATTTAAACTTTATACGTGCCTCCTCTGTGCAGCCCACAAAGACAAAAACTTGGACACTTCTAACTTCAAGCAAGAAATAAAGAAGTCAAGATTTGACTTTAGAAATACTGCAATTGAGGTGCTTTCCAGGCATCCCCCAAACAGTAAGGTAGCAGTGACTCACCAAAGGGCACTTGTTATAGCTTCCAGTTAGATGCAGTGGCATACCATTAGGTAAAGTGAATGTTGATATTATGCAACACCCATCACAAATGTGTCTTCTTTAAGGATTTGTCTGTTCTGCAGATCTCTTGGAAGGATTTGCTGTCCTGTCAGTTTCTTTATGATACTGGGAACAATAATCCAGCTGCTTCTCTTGTTACTCTACCGAAGAATGAAAAAAAACTTTGAAAATATTTCCCTACTATCCCCCTTTAAATTGGGACTTCATGCAGCTTCTCTTTAATTAGAATGTGTGGAAACACCATTGCATGGGACTTCCACCCACTTCATCAGAAAGTAAAACAAGCCTGCTCATGGCCTTCACTAACATGCTGTGTGCATGTTTAATAAGACTCCTGCTCAACAGGAGTGTTATTGCCATGGATATACAGCCCCAACAGAAGTGCACAGGGCATATTTTCAGCAGGGACCAGGCAGTAAGGTTAGCCGCACAATTTCCTGACCCCATTCACCCGAATCAAATCAGCTATATCACCCAGCAGCAAATTCATTCTGATATATCCCCAGCCCTCTGCTAACGTTGTTCTTGGGGCAGGGTGGGGAGAGCGGGGGCGGTGGTACTGGATAGTGCACAGTGCATGACAGCTTAAATCGCCTTTAATTTTTGTCTTTTTCCCTTTCCTTGGTCTGAAACTAAACTCTGTTAATATTCTGCAGTAGATATCTGTAAAGAATATGATTGAAAATAGGCCCAATTTAAAAGCTGGGAGCAAATAGGCTTTCTTGTGATTCCATTTAATAATGTCCTGCATTACAATTAATCTGTCGAAAGCACATTATACATCAGAGTGACAGAAACCCTTTGTAAGTACAGTAAACTACAGGTGATTTCACCTGGAAGCCCATCCATCATAGACCTAGCTCTATTGATTATTTCTTGTCCCGTCTCCTTTCACTGGCTGCAGCCATTCTGCCAGACCGGGGACGGGGAAACTCTTGGCTTGGGAGTCCATTGCCCTCCCCCCCCATTGCCTCCTTTGACTTGGGTGACCTTGTTCGGGGAAGACGGAGGTTCCCTCCTATATGAAGCTCCACAGAAACTGGTGGAGAAGGCCAGGGTCTGAATTTGCTGGGTCCTGGCCTAATTCCCAGCCTTTTTGCCGCACTGCTGCCAGATGTATGGTGGGAGTGCAAGGGCTACAGACTGCTGGCCCCAGTATGTTTTGGATGTAGTTTGGAATGTGCAGTGTGGTTGTAGATGTTGATATTTTAACTGCAGTTTTCTATGTTTACATCTGCTTTATTGTTACTTTGTATCAAGTGTTAACATTTAACTAAAATTTCAACTACTTTATTTTACATTGAGTGCTATTTGCAAACAAGAGACCAGCATGATACAAAATTAGCTTTACTTTGGAGTCTTCACAACACTCTACTGCCTGTCAGACAGATGGGCATTTGATAACTTCCTGCTTCAAGTCCATAAACAGTGAGGACTTTAGAAATGATTATCATTAAAAATAGATTGTAACAAAGTGTAACAAGACTTCAGTGCGATACTGAGGAAGTGCTGCATTGTCAGAGGTGCCATCGCTTGTTTGAGATGTTAAATGGAATCTCTGTCTACCTCTTCGGATGGATATAAAAGATTCTATGGCAATTTTCGAAGAGAGTAGGAGAATTCCCCCAGTGTTCTAGGCAGCATTCTGCTCACGACCAACACCGCCATTTATCTTAATTGATATTTTTGTGACCTTGATGTGTGCAAATTAGCTCCCACATTTGCTTACATAATAGCAGTGGCTACACGTCAAAAGTAATTCCTGGACTGTGAAGCACGTTGGGATGTCCTGAGGAGATGAAAGGCACTATATAAATGCAAGTCCTAACTTTCTATAATTGAAGCCTTTTTTAAACTTTAAGACGTCTAGTAGTTGAAATGGTTAACAAACTCACAAAATGTACAGGCAACATAGATAGGTATTGGAAGGATGATTCTATGAGTGGACAGGAAATCTTGAGGAGTGTGCTCACAGTTTCCTAATGTGTGCTTCTGGTGGGCAGTTTCCTGCTGGGAGCACATTTTTGTAAAATTTGTAAAATTGGCAACTTAAGTTTTATGTTGACTCACTTTGTAGCATTCTTGCCTTTGATTTAGAAGGTTGTGGGTTCAAGCCCCACTACAGGACTTGACTACATAATCTCGGCCGACACTTCAGTGTAGAATTGAAGGAGTGGTGTATTATTGGAGGTGTCGTCTTTTGGATGAAACATTAAATCGAGACCCCATCTACTTGTTCAGGTGGATGTAAAAGATCTCATGGCTCTATTTGAAGAAGAGCAGGGAGTTCTTCCAACATTTCTCCCTCAACAAAAATCTTCAAAAAACAGATTAACTAGTCATGTCCTGTTTGTGGGATCTGATTGTGTGTGAAATTGGCTGCCATGTGTGCCTGTATGATAACGGTGAATACATTTAAAAAAAAATGAGAAGTCGCACAACACCAGGTTATAGCCCAACAGTTTTATTTGAAATCACGAGCTTTTGGAGCGCTGCTCCTTCGTCAGGTAAGCTCGTGATTTCAAATAAAACTGTTGGACTATAACCTGGTGTTGTGCGACTTCTCATTTTTGTCCACCCCAGTCCAACACCGGCATCTCCGCAACATTTCAAAAAGTAATCTATTTGATGTAAAGTACTTTGGAATATCCTCAGGGTGCGATAAGGCTCTATATAAATTCTACTTCTTTCTTTCTTAAAATAATCTGACACCAGTGCCATTAGAGGCATTGAAATCCTCCACTGGCAAAGCACTGCCACAAGAGGTAGCTGCGTTGATTCACCACCTTTTCTGAGCTTTCAGCCCAACTATGCAGGTCATCAACCTGCTTTAATTATTGCTGACACATAAGGACCTCCCCGCAACATTGGGTAAGTCCTGGCCAGAATGTCGAAAGTAGTAAATGTAAAAAATCTTACACGTGAGCAGTTGTTCTGTTGTTGCCAAATGCACTCTGCAGTGTAAGCAGTCAATTCAGCTACAATCAGCACTGGTTCAATTATTAAGTCCCTTCTACTGAAATGCACAGTAAACTCACTTGTCTCCAGTGGGTGAGTTTCATCACTTCTCAGCTATGCTAGTGGTGAGAGTACATTGTGAGGTATGATACCCCTAACAGAAGGGGGCAAGAACTAACAATTTGACTTGCTCCTCTTGAATCACTGGCGAATCAGAGTGCTATAGGTTGTGGTCACAGGGAAGTTCAGGGCCTGTGTTTTCTGGCTTGGAGTGAGCTGCCAATGATGAGTGATATGCAAGGGTAAAGAAAGTGGAAGGACGTCTTTACCTTCTTTAAGGTCTGTTCTTATTTCTTTTCAAATTATGCCCATTTGTAATCACGTGCTCTTTACAAATAACTAACAAAGAGCATTATCAAGTAGAATTTGAGGTATATGTAAAACTGTAATGTTTTTCCTAAGTATTCTTTAAATTGTTAATGTTAATGTAGCAGAAATAGTACGATATAACAGAACATTATTAGTAAATGATTTTGCTTGGGTACTCAATATAAACATAACAAATCTGCAATCAATCTATACATTTTAAATAAACACAATTATTTTTCACCATCATTTCTCAAAATGCAAGCAAATATACTCAGTAACTCTTCAAAAACAGGATTCTCGATTTCTTCATATCACAAATTTAAAAGCAGTATTTCATTCAATATAATACAATGTGTGACCCATTTGATAAGATCACACCTATCCAGATCATACCTTAGATCACAATGCTGTCTGTCCCAACACTTGTCATCTTCTTAGGTTATTTTCCTCTGAGATGCCACCGACCTGTAGGACAGGATCTTTTCCAGTCACTTTTGGGATATATTTGAAGTGGCAAAAAGACAAATTTTACTCTTAATTTTCTTCAGTTGTATCAAAGTGACTAAATAGAAAGAAGTTGTGGCTGATGATGATTTGTGTGTGAAATCCAGGAGTAGTCTCCCGTAATGTTCCAAGTGTGGTGGCACACATGCGCTCTGCATGTGGCTTCTGACAGCATTTCATGTGTGGATCTGGCAAGGTTTTGCATTTGGTGACCAGTTGTGCTTTTGCACCTGGTGTGCAGCAGTGTTTCAGTGAAAGCTGATTTTAGCTTTCGGCGGTGGTGGAAAACAGGCAGTAGCAGATCAGCCGCCCATTATATAGGCTGCCTGATATTCCTTTCCGTTAACTTCAAGGGAAATGAAAATAGGACGGGGTGTATAATGGGCGGAGCGTATAACGGGTGCTAGATCTGCTACCACCCATTTTTTGCCACTGCTGTAAGTTAAATCTGCCCTATGGTGTTTTTCATAAGGTATTTAATAGAATTTTACACATAATTCTATGCATGTTAATGTTGGACATCAGAAATGGAACACTGTTGGGCACAAAACATAAAACATTGTCAAACACCATATGCAAAACACTTGGCCCCACATTTGAAACCCTGTCGTAGAATCAAATTGCAGCACAGCAGGAGCCCATTTGGCCCACCGTGCCTCTACTGCTGCTAGCTCTTTAACCAGAGCTGTTTATTCTGATTTCCCTGCCTTTTTCCTGTATGCTTTTATATTCTTTTTCAAACACTTTTACAATTCCCTTTTAAATTGTAGTTTCAGTAACCACTATACTTGACTATTCCAATGCACTCCTGGCCGGCCTCCCATTTTCCACCCTCCATAAACTTGGTCATCCAAAACTCTGCTGCCTGTGTCCTAAGCCCCGTTCACCCATCACCCCTGTGCTCACCGACCTACATTGGCTCCCAGTTAAGCAAAACCTCTATTTTAAAATTCTCATCCTTGTTTTCAAATCCCTCCATGGCCTCGCCCCTCCCTATTTCCGTAACCTCCTCCAGCCCTACAACCCTCCCAAATATCTGCGCTCCTCCAATTCTGGCCTCTTGCTCATCCCCGATTTTAATCGCTCCACCATTGGTGGCCGTGCCTTCAGCTGCCAAGGCCCTAAGTTCTGGAATTCCCTCCTTAAACCTCTCCGCCTCTCTACCTCTCTTTCCTCCTTTAAGACGCTCCTTAAAACCTAACTCTTCTGCCCTAATATCTCCTTATGTGGCTTGGTGTCAAATTTTGTTTGATAACGCTCCTGTGAAGCACCTTGCGACATTTTACTACGTTAAAGGTGCTATATAAATACAAGTTGTTGTTGTTATTGTTGTTATGGAAAAGCATTCCATTCTCTAATAAAGTGAAAAAAATTCCTCTAGGATAATCCTGAGTTTCTGCCCCGTGCCATAAATTGTGAGAGTGAAGCTCGTACAGTTAACAACATGTTCTAAACTCCAGGATGTGTTGATGCCTTATAACATACTCTAGAAATATAAGGATTGAAATTGTTCTCATTGGTATTTGGAAAAAAACGAGTTAACAAATGCATTGAAGTAGTGCACGGAGGAATTTTGTACGAATTGCAGGCGTATTTGTTACAAGTACAGTAGACATTTGACACGCGATAATGTTGAAACTTATATTAGTGATTTTTATTATTACATGATTTCTACATGTTTTGAAAATATTAATATGACATTGTAAAAGTTGAGGCTGCAGGAAGTATTGCATCTATGAAACATAACTTGCAATTCAGTTTGCAGAGCAGGCAATTACTGTTTTCACCTGATGATTTCGTTTAGTTTTCTACTAAAATTAAAATGTAAAAAATCTGTATTAATACACAGAACTTCTTCTGCATAATTTTTTCAAATGTATGAGTTTAAACTTTAACTTTATCTTTCAACTGCATAAACGAGTGAGCCCTTCAACTGAACAGTAGGTACAAGGATGATGAAGTGTTTCGAAGCAACAAGTGCCCCCTGAGTGTGGCCAGACACAAGCAGCTGGAAGGCTGGGCTGGCAGCCATCCATTCATAATATGTAAAGACCTGGTGGCTGTCTAGACAGTTAAGTGAAGGGAGTTTGATCTTACTCGAACTGTGGACTGGGACAAACAGGTTCTTGTGTTGCAAGTGCGCTATCTAGTGGAGCACATAGAAACTGGGATAATAATTGAATTCAGGATTATCATCGCTACCGAAGAAGCAAAATATCTGAGCAGCATCTGAACCATCTCTAATGCAGTGCCGCTGTGAATTATGCATACACAGGTGTACAAATAACCGCATACACAAAGGCAAGGTTGGAGGCACTTCTTAGTAGTTGCTGCAGGCTGTTTAGAGCCAGGATCGTGGTTCGTGGCAGCAGGGAGATGGTTTGGAGTTTGCTGTGTTGGTTCAGTCGGTAGTTGGGGATAGGCTGGCGATTCTCTGCCATCTCCCTGGGGCGGAGGAACTCATTAGGGGTGGGATGGGGTGGTGAAAGGGTATAGTCCAATGGGCCATTAAAAGAGACCTGCATTATTAGAACCTTTTGATGCTCCAGATTTCATCCTTCAGAGGTGCTTCTGTGCATGTGTGATGTATCATACTGTGTATTATAACTAGTGTATATATTTTTTTTAATTCAGTTCTGTAGATCTGTGTGTTTTTGCATTCATACTGGGATACAAATAATATTAAAGAAAGAACTTGCATTTTATATAGTACCTTTCATGACCACATGATGTCCCAAAGTGCTTCATCAGCCAATGAAGTATTTTGAAGTGTAAGGGACGATTTTAACAAACAGGCAGCCCACCGAGCGCGCAGACTGGTCATCTAATCCCACCGAGCGCGTGGACCGGCCGTCTAATCCCACCGAGCAAGCGGACTGGTCATCTAATCCCACCAAGCGAGCGGATTGGCCATCTAATCCCACCGAGCGAGCAGACCGGTCATCTAATCCCACCGAGCGAGCGGACCGGTCATCTAATCCCACCGAGCGAGTGGATTGGCCGTCTAATCCCACCGAGTGTGTGGACCGGTCAACTAATCCCACCGAGCGCGCGGACCGGTAATCTAATCCCACCGAGCGAGCGGATTGGCCGTCTAATCCCACCGAGCGAGCGGACTGGTCATCTAATCCCACTGAGCAAGCAGACCGGTCATCTAATCCCACCGAGCGAGCGGATTGGTCATCTAATCCCACCGAGCGAGCGGACCGGCCGTCTAATCCCACCGAGCGAGCAGACCGGCCGTCTAATCCCACCGAGCGAGCGGATTGGCCGTCTAATCCCACCGAGCGAGCGGACCGGTCATCTAATCCCACCGAGCGAGTGGATTGGCCGTCTAATCCCACCGAGTGTGTGGACCGGTCATCTAATCCCACCGAGCGCGCGGACCGGTAATCTAATCCCACCGAGCGAGCGGATTGGCCGTCTAATCCCACCGAGCGAGCGGACTGGTCATCTAATCCCACTGAGCAAGCAGACCGGTCATCTAATCCCACCGAGCGAGCGGATTGGTCATCTAATCCCACCGAGCGAGCGGACCGGCCGTCTAATCCCACCGAGCGAGCAGACCGGCCGTCTAATCCCACCGAGCGAGCGGATTGGCCGTCTAATCCCACCGAGCGAGCGGACCGGTCATCTAATCCCTCCGAGCGAGCGGATTGGCCGTTTAATCCCTCCGAGCGAGCGGATTGGCCGTTTAATCCCACCGAGCGAGTGGACCGGCCGTCTAATCCCACCGAGCAAACGGATTGGCCGTCTAATCCCACCGAGCGAGCGGATTGGCCATCTAATCCCACCGAGCGAGTGGACCGGCCGTCTAATCCCACCGAGCGAGTGGACCGGCCGTCTAATCCCACCGAGCGAACGGATTGGCCGTCTAATCCCACCGAGCGAGCGGATTGGCCGTCTAATCCCACCGAGCGAGCGGATTGGCCGTTTAATCCCACCGAGCGAGTGGACCGGCCATCTAATCCCACCGAGCGAACGGATTGGTCATCTAATCCCACCGAGCGAGCGGATTGGCCGTCTAATCCCACCGAGCGAGCAGACCAGCCGTCTAATCCCACCGAGCGAGCGGATTGGCCGTTTAATCCCTCCGAGTGAGCGGATTGGCCGTCTAATCCCACCGAGCGAGCGGATTGGCCGTCTAATCCCACCGAGCGAGCGGATTAGCCATCTAATCCCACCGAGCGAACGGATTGGCCGTCTAATCCCACCGAGCGAGCGGACTGGTCATCTAATCCCACCGAGCGAACGGATTGGCCGTCTAATCCCACCGAACGAGCGGATTGGCCATCTAATCCCACCGAGCGAGCGGATTGGCCGTCTAATCCAACCGAGCGGACTGGTCATCTAATCCCACCGAGCGAGTGGATTGGCCGTCTAATCCCACCGAGCGAGTGGACCGGCCGTCTAATCCCTCCGAGCGAGCGGATTGGCCGTTTAATCCCACCGAGCGAGTGGACCGGCCGTCTAATCCCGCCGAGCGAGCGGATTGGCCGTCTAATCCCACCGGCAGAGCGAGCGGGTCTCGTTAACACGCCACTGACAAGCTATGTTCCCTGAACGGGTGTCCCGCTGCAGCTCACCAGCTCTGGGCTGCTGAAATATCGGGAGGCCCAGAGAGAGGCCAACCTGGCCAGCAGGAAGGTAGGGCTGAGGTGTGCGAGTGGCAATTGCAGAGGGCGGAGCCCAGAGCCACAGTGGCCTATATTATTCTTGTAGAGATGAGAGAAGCACGCAGTCGGTCCTCAAAATTAGACCCCATTGGATTCCAGTTTGCATCGATTAATGAGGCGCCTACCTGATTCAGGCAGGCACCTGGGCCCAGGGGAAGGCCCAAGTAAAAATGGCAGCAGGGTGGGATCGGGGTGGTAAGTCGACTACCTCAATTTTAACTCTGCTTTTACCCAGTTTCTGCTGGGCAGAGGGAGTTAAAGTCGGCCCTGTAGTTACTGTTGTAATGCTGGGAATCACAACAACTAATTTGCATACAGGAAGGTCCCATGCACATCAAGATAAATGACCAGATCATCTGTTTAATGATACTGGTTGAGGGATAAATGTTGCCCAGTACACTGGGGAACTCACCTGCTCTTCTTTGAATAGTGGCCATGGGGTCTTTTACATCCACCGGACAAATGGGGCTTTAGTGAAACATCTCATCTGAAAGACAGCACCTTCAACAGTGCAGCACTCCGTCAGTACTGCACTGAATTGCCAGCCTAGATTATGTGCTCATAATGAGTGGGGTTTGAACCTCACAATCCTTTTCACTCAGAGGCAAGAGTGCTACCACTAGGCCAAGGGTGTATGTCGGATCTAATTTGGTCTTCACTGCTTTAAGGTGCTCATGTGTAAATAGCACGCAATTCAACAGTCAAACCTCACTTGCGTAATGATTCACAGCTCTGGGTGCAAACTCCGATGGGTCAAGGGAAGACACCACTGGTAGGAGGAGGAAAATTGTAAGTCAAATTTATAGTAATAGAGAAAATTAAAGGGGGGGGGGTCACAAGGAGTGGGAGAAAAAATTAAAAAGTGTCTGGAGAAGCAGCTCTCGGGTAGCCTGACCTGCCTGTCATCCATGCACAACAACTCTTCTCCCTCTAAACATGTCAACTATTGAAAACCCTCTGGAGCTCAGGAGGAAAAAAAAATTACAATTGGCACAAAGTCTCATGGAAGCCTAGGTGGCAGCTGGAAGAAAAAAACACAAGAAGGGCCTTTAACAGGTCCGAAATACTTACCTGTAAAATCACAAGGCCTCTGAAAGGCTCTCCCGCCTGTAGGTTCAACTGAATCCTTTCCACCAGGATTTATTGACGTATTGGGGACTCAGTGTCCAACACGCTCATCAGCTGGAGATAGAGCGGCATCCTTCCCTGACCCCTTTCACACATGTTAATGAAGCTAGCGCCCGCTTCAGACAGGAGCTTCATATGCCCACCCCAGGCCTGACTGGAAGATTCAGCAGAGCCCAGAACTCAGCAGGAAACCAGGGGAGCTGATTTCTCAACCTCTATCACCCTGTTAGCGCCCTGAATCAGGGTGGATGAAAATCGACCCCACTGTGTTCAAATTAGACCCATAAAGATTTTGAGATAGCCTTGAGGCTGGGATATACTGATCACAATGCTGAAAATTCATAGAGTAGTAGCAGCTCCAGATTGCAAAACGTGTAAGTGAGCCATTAAACTGGAGCCACTTGTGGCTGAAGTAATGAGGAATGCAGCCAAGTTATTTGGCACGGGTATCCAACATGCTAAAACTAGTGTGTCCTTCAAAATCTGGCAGAAACTTTCACATGCATGATGCATGGTCTGAAGTGCAGACACAAAATCCAGAAAGGAGTTCTGAACACGATGGAATGACCTAAAGCCGTGGGGTATGGAGAAACTGGGATAAACTAATTGCAGCTTGGCACAAACTGGCCAAAGCTGATTTGTTAGCAAGTCTGTGTGCAGCTTGGCTATATTGTCTTAACATGAAGTAAGCAATAAGACTACCTCACCTTTACTTCTAACACCAATATGCCTCAAGTGACAAGGAAGGCCAGAGCCATCTGAATCTTGGTATGTCCACATAACTGTATTGTTAAAGGTGACGGCAAGTCTTTTTTCAGTTTCTAATCCACACAGCATCATTTTCATGCTTTGTACAGTCAGAAACTGTTCAGAGAATCTCTTGCACATTTCTTTAATGAAGACTTCTTGGAGTCAATCTCCTCCCACCTGGGCATGATAATGACCTGAACCTAGAAATACAAGCAGGTTCAGGTCATTGCCGGAGGGGTGGGCTCCGCCTGCCTGATGATTAGGTGGGAGTCACTTGGGCATCAGGCAGGTGGAGCCCACCTGAGTGCTCTCATTTTGCTCCTGAATAGCACCACACATGAACTTCCTCTATGGTTTTTCTGGTGTCTGCCACCTGACTAGGCTGTGTCAATCAGGCAGAGAGGGGCTCAGCTCAAACAACACAATTCTCTCCAGGATCTGAAGTTGGGAGCTGCGAAATAGCAAACGGGATCAATTCACACAAACAAAAGAAAATAAATGAATGATAAATCGATAAATATCAGGTGCTTTAAAGTACTACTGATCACCGACTAACAGTGTTAACTTCTTTACCCAGAGAGTGGTGAGAATGTGGAACTCGCTACCACAGTGAGTAGTTGGGGCGAATAGCAAAGATGCATTTAAGGGGAAGCTAGATAAGCACATCAGGGAGAAGGGAATAGAGGGTTATGTTGATAGGGTTAGATGAGGAAGGATGGGAGGAGGCTCAAATGGAGCATGGACTGGTTGGGCCGAATGGCCTGTTATTGTGATGTATATTCTATGTAATTCTATGTAATGACTGTGCCTGAAGTGGGCCCATTAATATAAATTAGTGTAAATAAATGTCAGAGACCTCTGCACCTAAATTTCCTGCCATGGCACCAGCTGAAGTTCAGGACAAAAACCTGGCACTGCTGTTTCCAGAGTTTCTGTTTCAGTGCTATCTGTCTTAAAGGACGGGTTGATATTGCCAAGAGAGGTCTTTATTTTTGGCATTTTTAACAAAAATTGGTTTTGCTGTGCCTGCCCTTGTTGCAGAATGCTTTTAGTATTTTGCACTTATTGATGGCGACCATGTTTCGTACTGTGTCACGCCCACACCCCGCCTCCCCACCCTTTTGTGATTATGGTTTATTTGGAGGCAGACGGGGGAGGAAACAACCAGAAGCTCCCTTTATAGCTGTTGAAGTCATTTCCCTCGGCCTCTCCTGAGTCACAAATATCTGTTTCCCTGTCGCACAATAGGAACCCTCCTCGCCCTAACCAGACACCTGCTCCATGTCACTTGGAATAAAAAGAGAAACCTCAAAGTCAATCCAGTGCCCTCCTCCTATTCCTGCCGCATCGTTCTTCACACCTACAATTGTTTTCCCTGTTCCTCCACCTACTGCTTAGTACCACAGTGCCACCCTCTTACCAGCTCCCTTCAAGGCAGATTGCAGGGGCACCTGGACGGCTGCTTTGGGTGTTGCTGCCATACCAGCCATGACACAGCAGCACAAATTCATTTACAGGGAACACAAGCTTTAAATAAATGTGAATACCATCAACACAGCTTCTCGCACCCATACATTCATTTAAAAACTCACCATTCTTCGTCAGAAGTTGTGCACAGAATAATCCTACCCCATTATCTGCAAAAAAGATCTTCTGGCTTTCTCATGGGGCTTTAATTGTGCCTGCCCCTTTAATGGTGCTGGTGCTTTAAAGGCCCAGGATGTGCCCAGACATACTTTGTTCTTTATTGCTGCAGTCAAAATTGCACCGCCAAAGCCCGAGGGCAAGTTTGGGCACTCAGCTCCTGGGTCTGGTGGAGTGCACTTCTGGGACGCTCTGTTCTAATTACTCCCGGACAATGCCGGAAGAGGAAGATCGGCCCTAACTGCAGCCTAACCAATAATTTCTACAGATTTAGCATTAACTCTTCTTTTTTGTATTGTATTCCCTATCCGTAAAAGCTAAGATCTCATATGCAGAATTATGTGAAAGGACAAGTAGTAGGAGAGGAGCAGATGAGGTAAGATACGATAGGAGAGTAAGGAAAATCGATTGGAGAGGAGGTGATGAATATGAGGAAAAGGATCTTTTTGAATTTTTTCTCAGAATATGGGCAGCTTGCAAGGCCAGCATTTATTGCCTATCCCTAGTTGCCCTTGAGAAGGTGAGCCTTCTTGAACCACTACGGTCCATGTGGTGAAGGTACTCCCACACTCCTGTTAGGTGGGGTGTTCCAGGATTTTGACCCAGTGATCATGAAGGAGCGGTGATATATTTCCAAGTCAAGATGGCGTGTGACTTGGAGGGGGACTTGGAGGTGATAGTGTTCTATTGCAACTGCTGCCCTTGCCTTCTAGGTGGTGTGGTTGCGGGTTTGGAAGGTGCTGTTGAAGAAACCTTGGCAAGTTGCTGTGGTGCATCCTGTAGATTGTACACACTGCAGCCACAGTGCGCTGATGGTTGAGGGAGTGGATGTTTACAGTGGTGGATGGGTTGCCGAATAAGTGGACTGCTTTGTACTGGATGGTGTCAAGCTACTAGAGTGTTTTTGCAGCTGTACCCATCCAGAAAGGTGGAGAGCATTCCATCATATTCCTGACTTGTGCCATGAGGGTGGTAGAGAGGAGGCTTTGGGGAGTCAGGAAATGAACCACGCACCTCTGACCTGCTCCAGTAGCCACGGCATTTATATGGCTGGTCCAGTTGAGTTTCTGGTCAATGGCGACCCCAGGATGTTGATGGTGAGGGATTTGGTAATGGTAATGCTATTCAATGTCAAGGGGAGGTAGTTAAACTCTCTCTTGTTGGAGATGGTCATTGCCTGGGACTTAAGTGGCGCAAATGTTACTTGCCACTTTCCAGTTAGATGTTGTCCAGGTCTTGCTGTATTCAGGCATGGCCTGCTTCATTATCTGAGGAATTTCTAATGGAGCTGAACACTGCAATCATCAGCAAACAGCCCTACTTCTGACCTTATGATGGAGGAAAGGACATTAGACCTAGGACACTGCCCTGAGGAACTCCTGCAGCAATGTCCTGGGGCTGAGATGGTTGGCCTCCAACAACCACAACCTTTGTGCTAGTTATGATTCCAGCCACTGGAGAGTTTTCCCCTTGGTCCCCATTGACCTCAGGTTTACTAGGGCTCCTTGATGCCACACTCAGTCAAATTCTGCCTTGATGTCAAAGGCAGTCACTCTCACCTCACCTCTGGAGGTGAGAGTGACTGATTCCTGAGGGGAGGATGGAGACAAGGACATGGATTGCAAATGACATGAGGGAGATGAGGACAGGCATTGCAGAGCGAGTGAGAGAGATGAGGCTAGGGGATCCAAAGGGGGTGAAGGAAATGATGATAGGGATTGCAGACAGGATGAGGAAGATAGATGACCATGAGGATTGTAGAAGGGATGAGAGGGATGAGGATAGGGATTGCAGAAGGGTTAAGGGAGATGATGAAAGGGATACTCAAGTGGGTAGAATAGATAATTGTAGTATCAGGGAATTAGTAGATACTATCAAACAATGTCTAGACTCAATACTGTGCTCATCATCCTCCAAGGCATAGTGAGATTCAGGACTATAAGGTGCCAAGAGGCACTAGATCATTAATCGCAAAATATGATGGCTCAGCATTCAGCAGCCTCAGGTGTTTCTGGTCACAATGGAGGGTCTTCAAACTGTTCTATGAAGAGAAATGGGACCCAAATTTCTGCTGAGGTTATGCCAGTAAGACGACATAATCTGGCCATGTGGGAAGGAAAGTTGGGCATGGTGCTAGTTCATTGAGCAAGATCTTTGGCTGATTTCCCACCTCTCTAGTCTAGAGGCACTGAGGCCAACTCTAATACACCAAGACCAGCCTCAGCTAACTCAGCACAGAATACAGGGGTAGTGGAAATCTGGAACTCTCTACCCCAAAAAGCTGTTGAGGCTAGGTCAATTGAAAAGTTCAAAACTGAGATTGATCGGTTTTCATTAGGCAAGGGTATTAAGGGTAACGAACCAAGGTGGGAAAAATGGAGTTAAGATACAGATCAGCCATGATCTAATTGAATGGCAGAATAGGCTCGAAGGGCTGAATGGCCTGCTCCAGTTCCTATGTTCCAGACCAAGGATTGAACCTGGGAATGTCATAGACCGTATGGTTCCATATCATGCTATTGTAATATCAAATTTTTCACGTGTGAGGAAATAGACTCACATATGAGAATTGGCCCCTTGTGTAAGGTACGAGAGAGCATCAGTAGAGGGAAAAAATTGGGGGTGGGGGAACCCTGACTCCCAAAGGAATACTCGAACATCACATACACCAACATTATGCTTTCACTGTACAGTCTTGAGTCAATTGTGCTTGCGGTGCTTATAGGAGGAGTCTTTCTCAATGCACTATACACAGCTGCAGCTTCCTAAAACTAAACTTTGAGTCTTACATTCTTGAAACAATATAGAAGTGTTACAGGAGGTCAAAGCTGTTTCACAATGACTGTGATACGGACGTAGTTAGTTTGAGTAGTCAGAATGGAAATGGAAAAGAAGAAAGAGCAAGGAAGCAAGCATTCCCCAGCTGATAAGAATCCTATGGAGGACAAAGACATATCGGCTATGACAAAAACCCTCCCCCTTTATCTCGACTGCTCTAAATAGTTTGCAACGTACTAAAAGTCAGAAGTGCAATGATCTCAGGGTCCTTTTATCATCAATGACTAAAAAATGCCGAAATGCACCCGAGGGCCTCAGGATGCGCCATTCATTGTGTTTGACTTTTTTTTTCCTTTTTTGTAGTGCAGCTGTGAAATGTAATATCATCATTATAAGAAAATGTCAAACAATAACTCTGTGGCTATGTCTAAGTTTCATGCTTTGTTGATTAATGATCAAGGTATTTGGGTTCTTTTTCCATGAGATGTGGGTCATTTTTTTCAACCTTTCTTTTAAATTGATCTGACAGCTGTTCACCAAAGTTTTATTTTGCACTGCATGATTTGAGGTATATTTGCAAACAACTGCTTCACAATACAAATAACATTTAATACCTTTTTTACATGCCTTGTTTTACATAAGGAGAAGGGGGCATTTTACTCTTGTTCACTTCTCCTACACCTTTCCCAGCCAGGAAGGGGCATGGGGCGGAGGCAATCTGGCCTAAAACCACTTCTGCTGCAGCTCTTGATCCAGCCACTAGAAGACATGTATATTATAAATAACAACAACTGTAGAGTAGGGCTACTGTGATAAGTTACCGACCGGGGATGTCAGAAGTAATGTTATACTGCCCGAATGTTAAAGTAATTGTTATAGTGCCCTCAGGCAATGGTAGTTATGATGCTCATTAGCTAGGCTCATTGTTGGATACTAGAGTGCGTCGGAGATGTTTTACCTCATATCCCAAAAGCAGCAGTCAATACTTGTTTATTAATCAATTGGACTAAAATGTACTTAAAGAATTGAGATCTGCAACAACTACGACACAGACCAAAACAAATGCATTTATCTGGTTTAACTAGGTTAGGATGTGTGATGTAGGATTTAAGACTTGATAGATATTCTGAAGCTGATTTGCATTTACCTTCCTCAGGATAGGAAATGGGTTGAGCAGAGTTCATGATAGAGCAGATTCTTCATGGTCTGATAAAGGAACAGGCTGGACATACCAAATAACATTTTCTCATTCTATGTATTCTTGTGTTCTCAACTTTCAATTGGATTATTGGTACTTAATCTGTGCACTTTCATCTTAGGAAATAAGGGCAAAGAGAAGAAAAATAAATCAAGGAAAGAAGGCAATAAAGAAGCGACGCAAGGCAAACAAGCTAAAGATAGCAATAGGGGCAAAGAAAATAAAGACAACAGAGAAGAACGAGTAAGGAAAGAAAAGCCTGAAAACAAGAAACGAAGAGGGCAGAATAAGAAACAGATACCCACAACAGTGAGCACTGTCCACTAAAAGCCTCACTTGGTTGCTGAGATTTCTGATGCTGCTATGTATTAACAAGCTAACCTATAGAGGTGCACTGTATAATGGATCCAGCGCGGATTCCTACTTCTAATCCTTATTCCTGAACTTCATGGACACTGCTAATCATTTCAAGGACTACAGTTGAAGCCGAAAGTGTAGATATACCTAAGTTTATACAACATTATGCATAATTAACCCCTGCCCCACCAAATAAATTAGAACTCCAGATGGTTAGCACACCAAATATCGTGACTATCCCTTTAAGGGTTAAAAAAAGAGCCAATTATGCTGAGAAATCTATTTCATTTTAAGGGAAGTCTTTAGCTTCTGTGCCAGAGATTCCTCGTCAAATGTGATACGCATTTGTGCATGTTCTGGTTTCTGTATAAAATGACAACAGGATCTTTTTTCTTTTTTCTTTTAATTATTAACAGATTGCTGCCTTGTAATATAGAGGAATGTAATAAATGTCATTTGAAGCCTGGAGAACCAACTGTTACCTTTCTTTTAAAGTATTGTTTTTAAGTTTCCGTTTATGACCTCTGTAAGAAACAGTGCACACACCCGAGCTAGTGTCATTGTTGTCAACAGATGCCACTAAACTGCTTAAAAGCACCTGTATTTCAAATAAAAAAATATATTTCCTTTACTGAGTTCTCAGAGTATATGTTTATGTCATGAATATCCTTCTATATGTAGCATTATAGTATATAGTTTGGGGAATTGTTATTATTTATTTACTAGTTTATTGCATATACATCAGGAAACATTTGATTGACTGGAATGATAGAAATGTCTGCTACCCAAATCTGGCCCTTTAATTTGTTACACATTCCTGACAAGAACTCAGTAATGGCCAAATAGAACAGGTGTACTTGTCAGTGGCATAATACTGCTAAGTTTTTTTCATTTTCATTTTTAAAATAAATGCTACAAATATCAAAGTGACAATTAGAGGAAAAATTCAATATTTCAAAAAAACTCAAGTAAAATGTTTGCAGTTATTTATTTTTGAGTTGAAATCACATTGTGTGATATTAGTAACTAAAATGTTAGTGTTTTAGTATGAAATTCCTTTGTATGCTGCTTTTAATGAAGGCATTTTAAATGCCAACAGAAACATTTTATATCAACCTATGAATGCATTTATCGCTAATATCGCACAGTACAATTTCATGCTTATCATATAAATAATTTTCATTTCCTACATTTTCTAATGGTGTGCTGGAGAGGCAACAAGAGAAAAGATTGCATCTTATTCCATGTGCAGCTGAAAACGTTTTGTGAGATTTATAAAAACCAAGATTCTGGGAAATCAGCTAGGTTAACAAGCCTGTTAACTGTTGGGGGGCAAACTCAATAAAAGCTGACCAAGAATGTTTTTAAAATCTTGGAATTTACCTGTAAACGTGTTAAAAATGAGAACAAAGATTCTTAAATGCTAGTGGAGTCATTCAAGGGAGTGAAGCGAAAGAAATACTGGAACCATTCACATTGCTGAGATGAGGGGAACCGTAGACTTCTGTGTAGGATGAGCTTGATAGGCCAGTTGCCTCCCTTAACTGTACCTAGTGCAGAGATCAAAACTGTAAGAAATAAATAAAATAGATGCTTCCTAATCTTTGAGCTATTGCTGAAGTATACTGCTCAGTGATGAAGAAATCCTTCACTAATAAAATCCAGCTCACTGTGTTTGCTTCTTGCTTTTTGTGATTTTTTTTTTCAATTTTCTCTCATCTCCTAAAGGCACTAACTTGAGTAGAAGTGGCAGCAACCCTCCAGTACCTCTCCCAAGTGTCTGTTTTTCATATCTAAGGCTAGACAGTGAGCGACAGCAGGTTGTGCAACTGTACAAAGACTAACAGCCAAGCCTGATCCTGATCTTGTACAATATATACACACACACACATATATATATATATATGTATCTCCCAGCAGGGGTCACTGAACTGCGACTGTGAGTATGGACCCTGGCTGATTTTCCTGAGGTAAAATATAGCATCCTTACTGCTACTCCATCTGAGATCAGCTGGATCAGATTGTATCTGAGATCCTCCCAAACTGGATGGCTCAGTTCCACATTGAGCATTTAATTTACCAATTATCAGTTTGTTCTGGCATGATTGGTGTGCCATTACATCTTTTAGACATGTTTTGATCAGTTTTCCACACAAGGGCTAAGCATTATTGTCACGTATTATAATCTTTTTAACAATTTTAAGCTTAAGTTTTATTTATTTTTTATTTTCCTATTTTGTTTACTTAAATCTATGAATCTGTATTTTTTGTTTATAATATTTTAAACTTACCTATTTTAACTATTTAAGTCTAGTTTTTGACATTAACCTTCCAACTTCTATTTGGGACATTTATTTTTTGTACCAGTCCAATTCCTATGTTTAAAGAAGCATGATTTTCATTACAAGGTTTTGCTAAACCTTTTCTTGTGGAGTGGGAGAAGAGTCAGAAAAACTGTATGTTATTTTCATCATTCTAACATCAAACTGAACTGATACAATTGCGTTTTGATGTGGTTTATGTTATTTATTGCAACACTTGCTTATAAATAAAGGAGAGTTTCCCAAACAATTTTTTCAAGAAATCTCTTTAAAAACAATCAATTTTCAACTGGAGTTTAGTTTTTCTCCTCTGCTAATTTCCCTAATTTGTTCCCCAATCAACATTATTGTAATTTCTCAGGTTCATGTTGTTCTCTGTGATTTCTATCTACAATAATACTCAATTTAATGATGATTCTGATTATGTGTAAGTCTACCCTACCTCTAAAACTTTCCACCATCTCTACCAAATTCAAGTGTGGTCTCTTTCCTAATCCCTATTGTAATGTATTGTGTCCAGTCCTACATTAGTTCCACAAATTTACCTGCCCCTTTGAAAAGATGCATTCCCCGTTGCATTGTAAAGTAGGTTAGGATATTAAGCAACCTTTTATACCTATGGTGTTTGTTAAATATTACAATGTAGCTTTAGTATTTAATTCATTAAATCATAGAAGTCACAGGGCAGAAGGAAGCCATTTGCCTTATTGCACCTGTGCTGTTGCTAGCGCTTCACTGGATCTAGTCTCATTTTGTTCCCCTGCTCTTTCCCCATATCTTCTGATAGTATTCATTTTCTTTAGTTATTCAATTATGTTTTAATTGATGTTATAATCTCTGCCTCAATAGCCATCTGTAGTAAAGCATTCCATGTCTTGACAACCCTCTGTATGAAAAAAAAGTCTAAGTTCCCTTTTTGTTCTTCTAATGAATGACTCATTATTAATAACAGCATAGCATTTCTACATCAATGTGGAGTATGGGCCAATCCCTCCTCATATGGTGCTAGAAACACAGACAATATTTTATATATTTTGCAATATTGCACAGCTCTCGCTGTCGTCACAATGCCACCTTCAAGGTCGACATAGTGACTCTCTGCACTGACTCTCAACGTATTTGAAAAAGGCAATAAAAAAGTGAAAGGTTCCTTTTTCTGATTCTGCACGGATCTCAAATGGTATCTACTGCCAGTTCTCAGTGATTCTATCCAGGGAAATGGCCGTTGTTAATCCTGAACATACGGCAGACAGGTTTTCTTGTTTAGCCACTCTGTAGACAGCTGACAAGTATATTCATTTGTCTGAATTCCCTTCCAGTTTTGATATGTAAGAACAGAAGTTATCTAGTTACATCATGTCAACCTTCACTCTTCTGCCTTTTCAATTGGATCAAAAATGTCATTTGAGGCTGGATTTTATTCAATCAAACCCATTTTGTTCAGTTGCTTGCACTTCCAAAATAACAGGGGTAGGAATGAAGAAGAAGAAAAAGTAAAAATTTGTTTTTGATTATAGCAAGTATAGATTAAGTTGATGTCTAATTTCAGTAAAACAAAATAGGGTACAGAAAGACTAGGAAAGTAAGCTAAATGACAGAAAAGGAACCGGGCGAGCTGAACTAAATAAGATTAAATCTAACTGTGATATTAGCATATGAGCAATTAACAAATTCATATAAAATATAAAAAGCAAACAACTGTTTTTAATAGTTATAAAGAAATAAGGTAGGAAGATCATAAAATATATAAAACTAAATGTAAAATGTGTAGAAAAAGAGAAAGCAATGCTAGCTGTGTAAAATAAATGGGTTATGGCCTCCTTTAAAATAGTGACAAAGGAATTTCAGACGGAAGTGTTAAGCATTCATATACTAACTGCACAGCATGGTTTTACTTCAAATGTGTTCCCAGATTTTTTTTACTTTTTATAAAAATTGTTTTTTCAATTGTTTATTTTTGACATTACAGTGATAAAGTAATTCCTGATATTGGAGTAACTTTATTACTGTAACATCGATGTTTGTTTCAGCAACACAAGCTGCGCCAGAGAGATAATCAATTCCCGAGCTCTGTCTGGAGTTTAAGGGTGAAGTGTTTAAGTGTTGCAAAGTCTTTGCTTGCTGGTGTTTACTGTAGTAACGGAGGAGGCATGAACCATGCCAGAAGTACAAAACAAGTTCAAATGTTATTTATCTGAAGTTGCATAATGTTGTAACACTGCCAAATAAAAAAGTTTTTTAATCTTGTGTACGTAATTCTAAATTAGCGTCAGGCACTGACAAAAATAAGAAATGAGTTTCCCCGATGATTCATGGTTACAAGGCTGGATCAGCAATTTTTGAAAACAGTTCAGACAATGGGTATTAATAATACACTTTAGTCAGAAATAAATATGGGTTTGCTTTAGTCTGACATCCCTTCCAGGAAGCATCTTCCATTGGGGAGAAGAATTGCCTAACAAAGGACTATGTGGCACAATGGGCTAGCACGCTGTCCTTTCACCTCTGGAAACTGAGTTCAGATCCATTCCAGATAGATCTCTCCTCTCTGCGAAATGAGTCTGATACAGACTTAACTCAGCCCTTATTAGTCCAGGACTTTCAAATTGAGTGCACTGAAGCCAGGCATTCATACATACAGTACAGGGGTAAATTTCTGACCTTGCACTGCCGGCGGGGCTTGTGTCTTCTACATCTACATCTTAACCTTAATGAGAGCTGAAGTGACCCTGTAGCAGCTGGGTTATGCTTTGACTTTCTAACTGGTACTTCCCAAGTTAATGCTGTGATCTCTGACTGGTCCTGCCTGGCATATCTTCAGTCATTGTGGGGGGAGGAGTAGGGAGTGGGGCTGGATGGGCCAGATGCGGCTTCACCCTGAGAAGCAGTAGTCCCATCCGTGCCTATTCCAGCCATACCCTATTGCTGAGCACTCCTTCAGCACCTCTGATGATCTGCATGGGGGGAAACCTCGGGGCAGCAACAAGGGCAGAAAAACCCAGTGTATTGCTCTCTGCATCTGATTCCCCAGCATGTTGAAGCCAGACAAGACAATCTGTTGTAGACTGGAGCCTGAGGTCTCTATAACAGCAGTCTGCACATTCACAAGACATCTTTGCCTGGGTTTAGGACCTCTGTCACTGGGGGCTCTGTTGCAGATGGCCTTGGAATTGTCACCTGTACCATGCTGGACTGCAGTTCAGCTATACAGCCTCCATTTGAAGGCAATATCTTGCAGCTAGGATTCGAACATATGTTCCTCTTCTGTTTCTATAGGCGGACCCCTATAGCCACCCACAGGTCCCAGTGCTACCACACAGACTGCAGTTGTTCAAGATGAAGGCCTACTCAGGGCAATTAGGGATTGACAATAAATGCCAGCCTTGCCAGCAACGTCTACATCCTGAGAATGAATTAAAAAAGCAAGAATTATGGGTGATGAGCTAGTATCCTTTTAAACACAGGCTCAGTGCATGACGCATAGATGCATGCGGTGGACTCTCCACAATTGGCACCAGACTTTGAAGGGTGCCTGGCACACTCTCTAATGAAAGTGTAGTGTAGCGGTTATGTTACTAGCCTCGTAACCCAGAGACCTAGACTAATTAATCCAATGAATATGAGTTCAAATCCCGCTGTGGTAGTTTGAGAATTTGAATTCAGTTTTTTTTAAAAGCTGGTATCAATACAAGTTACCATGAAGCTGTTAGATTGCAGTAAACATCCAATATGTTCATTAAGGTCCTTTAATTTAACGTGAATCCAGTCCCACACCAACGTGGTTAACTCTTAAAAAAGCAAGAATTATGGGTGCGGAGCTATTATCCTCAGCGGGCTCTGTGAGATTGGAATCCCTTTGCTCTGCAGTTGAGAACGGATGTTCCTCTTCAGCCACCACCAATTGCTTCTGCTTACTAGCGCTCTAAGTACACTGAGTGCACCTTTTTAAAACCATCTCACTGGCCTGGATTTTAGTTCAGAGGCGTGTTCCATGTGGGGGGGCTGTTTTGAGGTTGGGAAATTCAGAAGTATGGGTTTCCTGAACATCATGCAGGTTTTAACTGCAGGACGTTTTAAAAAGTTTTCTGTAGGTTTCCTGCCCACAGACAAGGCCAATTTATAGTACAATCCTACAGCACAAGGCCACGGCCGAGCTGGTCTAAGAGCAGGTTGATCTAGTGGGGGGGGTGAGAGTGATCGTGAAGGGTGGTCCTATTGTGTGGGCGGGGGGGGGGGGGGGGGAGCGATCCTGCATGAGGGGTCCGATTGCAGGGAATGTCCAATCGCGGGGGGAGCCGATCATGCAGGGGGGGTCCGATCACGCCGGGGGGGGGGGTCCGATTGCAGGGAGTGTCCAATCGCGGGGGGAGCCGATCACACAGGGGGGGTCCGATCACACGGGGGGGGGGGGTCCGATTGCATGGGAGTGTCCGATCGCGGGGGGAGCCGATCATGCAGGGGGGGTCCGATCACGCGGGGGGGGGGGGGGGTCCGATTGCGTGGGAGTGTCCGATCGCGGGGGTCCAATCGCGCGGGTCCAATGGTGGTCAGGGGGAGCAGATGATGGTCGGGGCGAGCAATTGGTGGTCGGGAGGGTCCCCGATAGTGGTCAGGGGCAGATGGTGGTCGTGGGGAGTCCAATGGTGGTCGTGGGGGGGGTCTGATGGTAGTTGGGGGCCCGATGATGGTCAGGGGGAGCAGATGGTGGTTGGGGGGTCCGATTGTGGGAGGGGGTTTCCAATCACGCGGGGAAGGGTCCAATCACTGGGGTGGGTCCGATCATGGTGGGGTGGGGAAGGGGGGTCCGATGGTGGTCATGAGAGCAGATGGTAGTCGGGGGGGGGGGGATTCCAATGGTGGTCGGGGTGTCCAATGGTAGTCAGGGGGTCCGATGGTGGTGGGGTGGGGGGCAGGTGGTGGTTGGAGGGCAGATGGTGGTCGGGGCGGGGGGTCCGATGGTGGTTGGGGGGGGGTCCGATGGTGAGGGGGAGGGCCCGATGGTGAGGGGGAGGGCAGACAGATTGTGGGGGGGGGTTTACTGCGTAGCTCAAGGGCCTGGAGGAAACACTCCAGCTCCTCCTGGCGCACAAGGTGTGCTGTAAAGGCACTTACCTCATGGATTCAGCCCTTCTCGCCTCCTTTCACCTGCCGGGTTTCCTGAGGTCTGGGAAACCCAGCCACCTGTGGTTAAAAATAGAATCACTGTTGAAATAAAGGCACGCAGACTTATTAAAATAGTTAAATGACCAACCTGCCTCCTGTGAGCAGATTGGTCGCCCGCCCCTCGTCCCACCTCCATCAAAACCAGAAGTGGGTGGGTTCGGTTCCGGTTTCAGATTTTTTTTAATTTTAATTTTACAGGCAGCTGTACTAGGACCTGCAGATACTGCTGACGGCATCTTGCCCAGTGCAGAAAATAAGGCTCTGCTGACTGCTGATCACTCCAGCATTCCTTCTTCAGGCAGTGCCACTGAAAGCAGGCATACCATGATTGGGGTGTTTCCAAGGAAACACCCAACATTAAGAATATAAGGACATAAGAAATAGGAGCAGGAGTAGGCCATAGGGCCCGTCGAGCCTGCTCCACCATTCAATAAGATCATGGTTGAACTTCTACATCAACTTCACTTTCCCACCCTATCCCCATATCCCTTAATTGCCTTAGTGCCCAAGAATCTATCAATCTCAGTCTTGAATATATTCAACGACTGGGCATCCACAGCCCTATTGGGTAGAGAATTCAAAAGATTCACTACCCACTGAGTGAAGAAATTTCTCCTCATCTCAGTCCTAAATGGCCGACCCCTTATCCTGAGACTATTACCCCCTAGTTCTAGACTCTCCAGCCAGGGTAAACAGCCTCTCAGCATTTACCCTATCAAGCTCTCTAAGAACTTTATGGGGGAAAAATTAGGTCGCGCCCCATTTGGGGCGCAAATATCGTCTGGACGCAAATATTAGCGCCTGGCGCTAATTATCGCCACTGACTGGAAACTTCACTTTTACCGCCCCGGGAGGTGAGTGGAGCGCTAAATCAGGCGCTGCACACCTGTCTTAAGGCGAAAAGGCCGAGCAGTGAGGCGCTAACTCAGTGCGCGAGCGCAGCGCAGCTGCTGCCAGTTAGCGAGGGAACACAGACACACTGGCGCCGGCCAGTTCTTAAAGCGGGGGGGGGCCAACTTGCTCCCAGCCACACCCTGCTCATTGCAGCCTTGAATCTCGGCCTGGAGAGACCTGTGAATCCATTTTGCTGCCAAGGATGGAGAGGGTGAGAGAACGAGCTCATCGCTTCACCGAGCGGGCCTTGGATGCTCTGGTTGGCACGGTGGAGCGCAGAAGATGTATACTCTTCCCTGAGAGTGGCAGGAGGCCTTTGCCACGCGAGTTCAGAAGAGTGTGGAGGGAGGTGGCTCAGAGCGTCTCCTCCAGGAGCATGGTGCCCAGGACCCATACTCAATGCCGCAAAAAGTTCAATGACCTCACTCGGTTCGTCAGGGTGAGTGGCTTTTTCTCAATACCTCTCCATCCCTCCATCTCAACCTCACTCTATGGCCAGAGGGTCTTAAAACCCCAATGCACAACACTCATCCAACACCTATGGCCCTTTCATGAAACACACACACACATTCCACACTTTGCATACAGTAAGGGCTATTCACCTATGGGAGGCACATCAGGCAAGACCATGGCTGCATACAGTAAGGGCTATTCACCTATGGGAGGCACATCAGGCAAAACCATGGCTGTATATTTACTCAGATGCTGTCCTTTTTCTTACAGGCCAAGCTGGCGCATAATCGGAGACAGCAGCAACGGACAGGTGGAGGGCGGCCTCAGCTGCAACCCCTCAGCGATCTTGAGGAGCGCGTCCACAGGATTGTGGCAAGCCGGGTGATCGGTCCCGTCGCCACTGGAGACGCCGACCCCGTTCTGGACAGCAATGGTGAGGTCATCACCTTTTTGTCCTCTGTCCTTCCACTTGTCCCTCACAACACCAGCCTTTGACACTTTCAATCCAACTTGCTAACTCGCTGCACTTATTCCTCCCTTACTGCCACCCTGTCCTCACGCTAAAGCCACTCTTGTACCTCCCTGCTTTCAGATGGTGATTCACCAGCTGAGGAGACGGGCCCTGAAGCTGCCACTGGGAGTGAAGCTGCAGCCGAGGAGGAAGAGGAAGCCGGAGCATCAGTGCCACCCTCTCCCGAGGAAGCCCATGCCCACACTGGGAACACGCCTTCCCTGGAGGGGAGCAGGGGGGAAGGGTCTGATGAGGGTGAAGCTCCAGGACCCAGCGGGCTGCAGCAACGCCATGGGGGTAGGGAAGAACGGGGGCCTTCTCCCCAGAGGGAGAGTATGCCAGACACTCCTACTGCAATGGACGCAGAGGAGGAGCGGCTGATCGCAGAAATGAACACCCAGGCGGTGGGCATGCACACTGAGCTCATGGGTGCAGTGGGAAGGGTGCCCGAATGCATTGAGTCACTGGCAAGGAGTGTGGAGCACTTCGCTGTAGCACAGGCGGATGCCACACTAACGCTTAGTGCTGCAATTCAGTCACTGGCTGCCGTGATCCCATCTCTGACTGCTCTCATGCAGACTCAGATTGAGGCCACGCGAGCACAGACTGCTGCCAACCTCGATGGTTCGTTCACATGTTCCCGGGGCTGTCACCGCGCCGCAGCAGGCCAGCAATCTGTTCTCCAGCAGATTGCTCCGGATGCTGAAGTGCTGCCCCGTGGGAGTGCCAGTGTGTCGGGCGAGCAGGGAGTTGCTGTCCTCTCTCACGATGACAGCATTCCTGCTGCCAACACTGTCACTTCTCCACTGCACTTGCCACCGCCTGTAGGACAGACTGCTGCCGCCCATGCAGAGTTGGTGCAGTCTGCAGCCGGGCCCTCCAGGCCCAGAACTGGTCGAGGCCGTCCTTCAGGGGCATCTGCAGTGTCAGGGTCTGATGAGCAGCAGCCTTCCACCAGCCTTGCTGCAGCCACTGAGGTCCCATTACGGAGGAGCAGTAGGGTTAGAAGGGGGGAAGTGCGCAAGGGAAGGAGATCACCCTCGAAGGGCAAAAAGTAGGAGGTGTGACAAAATGCTGGTCATTTTTTTATTAAAGGTCGAGGTTCATGGTCCAACTTTTGTTTAGTGTTTTGGACATTATCTCCAGGTTGTGAGAACCAGTTATGTTATTGACTGTTTTTTTGTGTTTATTTCTATGAGTTTGTCATGAGGAATTGACACACACAGAGTTTGTAAAATAAATAAGTTTCTGTATTCAAAATATACATGGTTGGTGGTTGGAATTATTGGTGCCTTGGCCGGCTTAGGGGTTGCGTGCTGGGTTCATTGATGTTGTTAGCAATGGCAGAAGCCATTTCCACAGCAGGGGCCCTAGAAGCGGTTTGCTATTAGCCGTTGACGGACGGCCCTTGCAGTTTCACCATTGTGGGCCGCCCTCCCGCCTTGGTGCTGCTGATGATCATCCTCCTCGTCCTCTTCCTCTCTCCTCCTCCTCTGGTGGTGCTCCAAGGCCTGGTGGCATTGGCTGGGTCCTGACGATTGCCATGTTATGCAACATGCAGCACACAACTACGAAGTTGGATACTCGCTCAGGCGAGTACTGCAGGGCTCCTCCAGAATGGTCGAGACAGCGGAACCGTTGCTTCAGCACGCCGATTGTGCGCTCAATTATGTTCCTGGTAGCTTGATGGCTCTCATTGTACCGCAGCTCAGCAGGGGTGTTGGGCGTACGGAGCGGTGTCATCAGCCAGGTGCTCAATGCATACCCCTTGTCCCCGAGAAGCCAACCAACTGGCTGATGCGGTGCCTCGAAAAGTTCTGCCACAGTAGTCTGGCGCAGGATAAAAGCATCGTGGCAGCTGCCAGGATAGTGGGCATTGACAGCGAGTATCAGCTGTCTGTGGTCACAGACCAACTGAACATTCAAGGAATGGAACCCCTTTCTGTTCCGGAATTCCTCGGCATTCTCATGCGGAGCACGCAAAGCCACATGCGTGCAGTCAATGGCGCCCTGCACCATGGGGAAGCCCGCTACCCTCGCAAAGCCCAGAGCGCGGTCACGCTGCTTGTCTGGGGTCATGGGGAAAGAGATGAACTCTCGTCTCCTTTTAAAGAGGGCATTTGTGACCTGCCGGATGCAGCAATGCACCGCAAACTGGGAGATATTGGCGAGGTCCCCAGCAGCAGCTTGAAATGAGCCAGTAGCGTAGAAGTTGAGAGCCACTGTGACCTTCACTGCCACCGACAGAGACGTCCTGGACCTCAGTTGAGGCTGCAGATCTGGCTGCAGCAGGTGGCAGAGCTCAGTGACCACCTCCTTGCTGAATCGCAGCCTTCGCAAACACAGCTCCTCAGACATATGAAGGTAGGAGAGCTGTTCACGATATACCCTGGGAGGGTAAGCTCTCCTGTACATACGCCTGTTGGCCCTCCTCCGTCTGGCCATCATTGCCACTCTCTCTCTGCGTCTCTGTGTCCTCCGATTCAGCTGGAGCAGGACGACGCCCCCAATCAGTGCAGCCCCCATAGTCTCTTTGCAAGCAAAGTAATGAAGGACAGCAACTAAAGTACTAGCGAAGTTAGGATCAGTAGGCAAAACTACCTCACAAAGCGTTGAGTCAATGCAGAAGTCTCTCTTTCTCTCTCTCCGAATCTCTCTCTCTCTCTCAGAACGAGTGGTGCAAAAATGTCCACCACAGAAAAAGACAGGAAGAGGCCCCCTTTAAATAGCGCCCCCCCCCAGCCCCACAGCGATTGATAGCGTTCCAGTCTTCCGGTCGTTGGATGCGCCAGGCGGTAAGGCAGGGGGCGCCACTCAATTTCCGCTCCGGGGCGCCACAAGGGCGTTGCACCATGGAATGACGTCACAATCTGCGCGCGCAGGTGGTCGCAGCGGTAAGGTTTAGCGCCGCCGCACAATGTCTAGTTAAGTTCCCGAGCGGCGCAAACATCGCTGCGCCCGGGCGTTAGCGGCTTTGCGCCCCATTAGCGCCCTCTTAAGGCGCTAACGGGAGGCGCAACCAACTGAATTTTTACCCCTATATGTTTCAATGAGATCACCTCTCATTACTCTTAGCCAGGCATTCACATATCTTAGTGGTCCCAGCTTCCGATGGGAATAGCAGTCTCCACATGCACTAATTGTCTGCCAAAGTCAGGTATTTCTGCCTGCAGATGCTGGAGTATGGACACCACTGAGTGGGTACAGAGCAACTCTCATGTCGCCTAACATGCCTGGCAGCCCTTCAGTTCCTCCTTTTCTTCTAATTGCCTCACATAAGGACATTCCCACTGGGAAACCCATTAGTGCCAGTAATGGTAATGGAGCAACAACAACAAAAAAATAACTGGCACAAAGACTTTGAAGAACTTGGTGGCCAGCAGAAATTAAAAAAAACACACAAAAAAGCTCAACCTGTCAAAAAGTGATCTAAAAACATTTCCCTTTGAATTAGTGTCCTCCTGACTGCTGGGTGCCTGGTTTTCTAGATGTGGTTTCCACCAGATGTCCTGGACATCCACAAGTTGGCAAATTGTCCCCATTCCCTATTTTAAGGAAGCCTCCATCTGTTTTGGACGGGAGGTTCCACCACCACATGCTCAGAAAGTTCGGACTGATTTCTGCCTAGATTTACGTTCCATTACGCTCTGCCTGCTTCTGTTCCTGAGGTGTGATACAGACCAAAATTGACCCTGATATCTTATGATAACCATGGCAGGTTGTGGACATAACTGGTGGTAGATCTCTGGAGGGACCCATTCTTTCATTTAGATTCTATCCCTTAGTCAGCACAAGTACAGAAGATGTTATGGTTGGCTGATTTTCAATTTGTGAAAATGGCTGGAAAGTAACCGTTGGAAAAGGGATAGTGGAATCTTGTAATAATTTTTAGAGAACCTCATTAAAGACTCTGGCTTAAATGCATACTGTGTGAGTGCTGAGAAACAGTCTGTACTATAAATTGGCCTTGTTACAAAATGAAAGACTATTTAATCAAAATTACAGGTTTCTTTTCAGTCCAGCAGACTGCATAGCTCATCAGTAATTTATATGACTTTGTTAGACAGATCCAGATGAACAGCATAAAAATAAGTTTCTTTTAAATTCATATTATATGTGGTTTGGAGACTGAAATTTGATAAAGGTTAATGGTAACAGGACCACCAGTCTGAGATTAATGAGGTTTAGAAAATTCTTCATTACTTACCATTATTTCTCAAGATTACAAAGGATGTGGAAAACAAATGACAATAAACGAAATGTTAATACACTGCAAAGGGCATTTCAGGTGGATCAATACAGTATTGCCTAAAGTGGCGTCAGTGTTGACTGTAATGGCATGCAGATTGGCCTGGATTTTGTTTGATCTGATGAACATTAAAAGCAGAGTTCGGAAGGACCTATTGTGCATGGATGACTAATTGGAGAGGGAGTCATTCTCCTCCGGTCATTGCCACTTCTGGGATTCTCCGCCAGAAATGACAAAGGCTGTTGAATATCCCCATCTAAATACAGGTTGGCGGATTCAAGCTGCGTAGTCACGACAACAACAAAAACAACAACTTGTATTTATATAGCGCCTTTAACGTAGTAAAACGTCCCAAGGCGCTGCACGGGAGTATTATAAGACTAAAAAAATTGACACCGATCCACATAAGGATAAATTAGGGCAGGTGACCAAAAATGACAGAGTATATCTACTTTACATTTCTAGTCATTACCCCTGTAGCAACTCTGGGATGCAAGGAACATTAGTATGGCCTTGGTACTATGGCATGCGGTAGGGGACTTAAATTTTAAATGGCCCCATTAAAGAGTACAATCGATTGTGGTGCAAATTGATTGCAATCCACAATCTTGCAATTTTATTAAAATTTTAAACAATTTGGACCTCCCCTTCAGCAGGCAGCTGGCCTCACTCCAATGAGGCAAGAATCCAAGGCCTTCAGCAGCCATATCCCTTCCCCCTCTGCTGAGGCAGGGTCCTCAGGCAGGTGGTAATCTCACCAGAAGCCCGCCAAAATCGTTCAGTTTATGTAAAAATAATGCGCACAGTTAAACCAATTGGACTATCTACCTTCCAATGTCAGAAGAGGTAATCAATCAGTTCACAGACCAAAAATTAGACACTTGTCTTTTTTCATTGTGTGCATTATTTTTCCCACTGGAGGAAAAAGTTGGAAAATGTCAAGGAGGAAACTACAATGCAAATCGTTTTTTCTCGAGGATAAAGTGCAATTGTGCTAACATTTTAAATGCATGCAACTATGCTCGCAGACCAAGAGCGTATTGACATAAAATGAATAGAATCCATATGAATGACATGAAGGGACTGCTAGGAGGTAAACGCCATAAGAGATAAACATGACAACTGCTGATGAGTAAATAATCTGCAAAATGGGTTTTGATGGATCCACTCACTTAACTATTCTTGAGTTTGGCACCAAGAATATAGTGGAAGTGACAGTTCAGAATTTTTTTATTTATGAATGTATTTGATACACGTCACTCCTAGAGTCCTTGAATATTCTTGCTAAAGTTAAATGATTATCACCAGTGATATTTTGATTTTTGAGAGCAACACTGACTCAGATTATAAAGATTTTGGCCTAGAAATTTGTTAAGGCCAGAAAACGGGCGTGGGGCGAGATTTGCTCGCGCCCGTTTAGAAAGCTCAGGCAGCACATTATTTTGGTGCTGCCTGCTGATTTGAATGACTTCAGCGCACAGCCCAGCGACAAATGCACTGCTTCAGGCTGTGCGCTCAATGTCACGTCCCTGGAGCGAGGCTGCATTCTCTTAAAGCAAGGCTGACATTTTTCAAAGCAGTCTCGAGCCCTTAAAGGTGAACGGCCTTCTGAAAAATACCCGTTAAAAATCATTCCAAACGAGTCAGTCTTCAGCTCTTAAAGCTGAACTGCCTTCTGCATGTTAAAAATGGTAAAAGTGCTTCAGCAGTAACACAAATGGCTCAACGGGCCAGGGAAAGGGCACCCAGGGTCTCACACTTGAAGACAGGTCCTCTACCCACAGCGGACCTGGAGGTCCTCCAGAAGGAACGATGTGCGACCAGATCGCCAAGGCCATCACTGCCAGCAGTGTCGCTGCTGGCTCCAGTGCCCAAAGAAGCTTCATGACCTCAGACCTGTGGTCAAGGTCAGTGAATGCATCTTCAAAAGCCGTCTCCTACCAACTGCACCACTAGCCTCACACAATGCTCAATACACCACGCCCCCATCACTCACCTACCAACAATCTGTACGAAACACGAGGCACACCTCCCATTCCTAGCTTTATCTCACCCCCTTGGAGGAGACGGTGCTGGCCATTCTTGGCAGGGGCATGGCTGAGCCCTTGGGGCAGCGGTGGGGCTGAAAGTATATAAGATGCTGGTATCCTCATAATTTATTCTCCTTCTCACATCCCACTTCCGCCTCATCCCACAATATCTTCTGATGTACAAGCTGCACGTGGTGTAAGCATGCATCTCTTGTTTTTCCCCCTTCCCTCGCCACAACCCTACCCTTGTGACTTCCTCATTTCAGACACCCAGCCTGCCCAGCCAGTGGTTGACCAAGAGGGAGAGGAGAGTGAAGAAGAAGAAGAAACACCGTCACTCGATTTCACACTCCAAGCCACCAGCTCCTCGAGGTCATCCTGCAAGGCCGTCTGCAGTGTCCCCCACTGAAAGTCAGCAGCCTTCCACCAGCCATGCTGCAGCCACTGGGGTAGTACTGTGTAACAGCACTAGGATAGGCAAAGGCACATGCAAGACAGTCACTAAGGGAATTCACATGGGTGATGAGTTGGTTTTTTGATGTAATATTGGATGCATATATGGATAAAGTTGGATTGGAAAGTTTGCTTTGTGGTGGCTTTTATTTCAGCATCGTGGCCAAGAGGACACTGTGATGGTCAGTAACAGAGGGAAGGTAAGGTGTGGGACAAATGTTGAAAAAGGATGTGTTCACTGTTACTGCAAGCTGATGATTCAATCCCGGATATCCTGTCCAGAAAGGGGCTGTGTGGGTTGCCTTCTTCCTTCTGCTTCCTCCTCTTCTGCTTTTTCCTCTTCCTCCTCCTCCTCTTCCTCACTCTGCGAGCTGCTTGTTCCCTTTACTGGCTCTGCTTTATCTCCATGTGATGTTGCAGCTCAAGGGGGACTGCAACTAGAGCCCCCAGGACTGTGAGCAAGTGGTCTTCTCAGAGGCCTTCCTTTAACGTCCAAATCCTTGCAAGCATCCAGCAGCATTCCCTGCACACTTTAACAACTTTTTAAATGTATTGCACCAAGCCACTGCTCCAATAAAAAATTTTAAAAATCACTCCAAAAGCTGAAATTGAAACTTACTGAACTTACTGTGTCCTTTTAAGAAGCACTGACAACGTCTCTGTATAACTGCTGCACGCACTTTCTTCCGTGCGTGGTTAGGAGAGGGTGGTGTGGAGTGCAGCGATGTCCAAAATCGCAGTTGTGCGTCAATTCAGGCGTTGCACGACGATTGACATCACAATCTGCACAGTTACATTGGAGAGGTGAGTGCAGGCAACAGCAACGCTGCCGACCTCTCCAAAATGGTGGCCGCCGTGTCCTGCGCCGGAAGCAAGGCGGTCGTCATTTTTTCAAGAAAACCGCCGTTAATGGCCGGCGCTAGAAGATCGAATTTCGCAGCCTTTGAACTGAAAATGGAATTGTGTGTATTCTGTTATAATAAGATAGCCAGTAACAAATGACAATCACGGAAACTCTCAACATGTAAATAACATGACAGTCTGATAAATGCAGGGGCATCCTCATCCTCAATGAAGCTACTATAATATGAGCATTTTCACTGACAATATGAGCCCGGTATTTATGGGGAAGCAGGGAGGGTGCGGGTGAGGTCAAAAACGGCTGAAGAACCCGGCAAGGCTGGGGCCGCAGAGGTCCTGCCGAACTTAACGGCCCCTTTCAAACCCGCGCAGCAACAGTAATTTTTAAATTGGGCTCCCAATTGCACTGTGGGTGCTCGATTTAAATAAGTTCATTAAGTGTCCTGCCTCTCCATGGCGGGACACTCGGACGCCCCAATATCCGTCACCGTAAAAAAGGCGGGGGGTGCTTGCACAGCGTGATGGAGTCATGTGCCCCATATTTAACTCTTTAACCCCCGACCCTTTCCCATCAACCGGGGGCGGTTTAATATTGAGGCCTATGTGTCGTTGAACACTTTTATGGCGCTCTGGTAGTATTAAGTGGCACTTCAAGTTATTGGAAACATTTACTATTGGAACTGAGTGGGTGCTTACCTACCATCCCACCCCATAATTATTGGATTCATTGGTCCAGAAATTAATCTCTCTCTCTTCACGCGGGGGTAAGGAGCCGGCGCGGTAATACATACCGCGTCTGCCGTTTCCATTTCTCCACGGAGGAACTTCATCTTTTTTGAGCTGGAGTGCAGGGCAGCGTATGACGTCACACTGCCCTGCAGCGCAGCGTGCGCGTTGCATCGCGTGCGATCTGGAGTGAAGACACGCCCATTAAGGTCTCTTTTCCATAGGCCACGCCCCCAATTTTTTTCTCAATTGAATGCAGTTTTCCAGCAGCTGAAGACACAATTCTATCAGTGGTAGACGTGGCAGTTAAAGTAAGTTGGATTTAAATGCATGTTTTGAAAACTTTTAAAGATTTTTAGTTGAATTGGAGTAATTTTAAACAGTTGCAAAGAGATTTAAAGTAATTTAAATAGTTTTAAAAGCCCAGAAATCATTTTTTTCATTGTTGCTGAAAGTAAGCTTTTCATTGAAAAAGTACAGCCTCTAGTCACTTTTTAAAAATTCAAATTGTTTATTTGCACAAAAAAATTGAACATTAAAACTTTTTTACATTTAGGAAAGAGTTATTTTCCATCTTGAATGTCTTTATTGCATTAACGAAGCAAAAAAGTAAGTCAGAACTGTTTACAAATTTTTTTATAACCTATTTCTGTTTACGATTGTTTACAAAGTTGAAAAGTAGCTAGTTAACATTGAAAAGTTATAAACTATGTACATCAACAATGAACCTCAGAAGTCTATAATGCTGCAATAAAAGAGCACTGTTTCACTTTAAATTGTGTCTGTACCTTTATTTGCCTTGCTGGTGGAGAGGGAGAGGGAGGGGGAGGGGGAGGTACAAGGCGACACTACCTCGTGAAGGTGTTGGCTACCAGCTGCTCCCGAACAGCCTTACTTTGAGCAGCAGTTGGCTCTTCCCCATCATGCCTTCCCACAGGCACATTGGCATTGTCCACGTCCTCCATTTCTGCAGGTAGTTCATCTGCAGCGTTAAGGGTCAGTCCTTCCCGCAGGGCAAAGTTATGCAAAGCACAACAGACCACCACAATCTTTGCCACTTTCAGAGGAGACTACTGCAAGGTCCCCCCTGACCTGTCCAGGCACCGGAAGCGTGATTTCAGAACTCCGATTGTCCTCTCCACCACTTGCCGTGTGGACACGTGTGCCTGGTTGTATCTCTCCTGAGCCTCATTATTGGTCTTGCGGTAGGGAGTCATCAGCCATGGTCTTAGCGGGTAGCCCTTGTCGCCCAATATCCATGCGGATCCTGGAGGCAATGCGTTGAGGGTGCCATATAAGTTAGAGTTACGGAGGACGAAGGAGTCATGATTACTTCCACGGTTACTTGCATTCACATTTAAGATCCTGAGATGCGCATCACAGACAATCTGGACATTCAATGAATGAAACCCCTTCCTGTTGATAAATGTCACAGGTGCAACCCCTGGTGCCTTCAATGCTACATGGGTTCCATCGACGGCCCCAATCACTTTGGGGAATCCAGCAATGTTATGAAATGCAAGCGCCATCTCCTTTTGATGGCGAGCGGACAAGTCATAGTTAATGAACTCAGAAGCCCTACGGAAAATGGCTTCTGTGACCTGGTGAATGCAGGCCCTCGCAGCATTCTTGGATATGTTGGAAATGTCACCGGTGCTTGCCTGAAAAGTCCCACTTGCAAAGAAGTTCAGTGCTGTGGTTACCTTCATGCTCACTGACAATGCATAGCGGCTCTTCGAGCGTGTTTGAAGGTCCTCCTTTAACATGTCACAGATTCGGCCAATTGACTCTTTACTGAAGCGCAGCCTCCTCATACACAACTCCTCCGACAGCATCTCAAATGACAGCCTCTCCCTGTACACTCTATTTGGTGGGTAGTAGTTTCTCCTTCTCTGGAGGAGACGGGCTTGGTTCCTCCGTCTGATTAGTTGTCTGTATTCAAAAATTCTCTGATACACAATCCCACAGAGGAACAGGAATTGATTGTGAAAGGGCATCTTTCTCCCTCACAGGCTTCCTCTTCAAACAGAAAGTTGTAAGGAAAAAATGGAAATAGTTGTTAAAGTAACTTTAGTTAAGTGAGTGGCTATAAAATCAGGTCGGGCTATGGTGGGAAACGTGCGCTATCGGATTGGGAACACATCTACCCGCCACACGGCCCTAGTTGATTTTCCAGAACTGTAACATTTTCATAAATTAATGCATACATACATACATACATACATACATACATACATACTTACTTACTCATTTTCATCTTTAAAACTTTTTGAAATGTAAATAGTTCATTTTTAAACTTTCATTTTCACATTTATGATAGATACCTAAATATGCCTTGTACACACCCACAGTTGCTATACTACTCCAAATGGTCAAAACCCATTTTTAAACTTTTTTTAAAATTGCAAACTTATCTAAGACTTAATTAAATAAACTTTGGTGGCTTTCAGATTTAAAAAACTCACTTCAGTAGCCCCACTGCAAAAGGATTTATTCCTCCTGCTGTCTCCGGATCTTCAAAAATGGCTGTTACTCCTGCTTTTTACATGTGTAACTGCTAGGAGCTTACACACACTACTTTCATTCACAAAAATATTGAAGTTCAAGACGCACGCGCAGAATCTCCGGCCCACGCGATTCCTCGGAGATACCTGCAGGTGACCCAACATGAAGTGCCGGTTTTCAGCGCATGCGCAGTGCATGCAGAAAACCGGCAATTGGAGACAGAATACGCGAGAGTACACAGTGCGTACTCTCGCGTAGTAACACTAATTTTTGGGCCATTGACTCTTAATTGCCACTGGTCATTAGTCCAGCATTAAAACAAATGCTAACCAAATTTTTGGTACAAATGGAAAAGAAAAGAAAAAACAAACTATTCCCAAATATCATCAGCTCCTTCCATGCAATAGAAATCCCTACATTAAAACCCTAATTTTCCAACGTTCTACCGGTGGTGCAGAGGTTTAGAAAGTCCAATCCCTGACCTAGCACACCCGATCTGCTGCATGCTGCATCTTACCATGCAAGATTTCAAGAAGCCATGTGTGCGTGTGTGAGCTTCATTAATATGGAAAATGTCTTTAAATTAACTTCAATGTTGTTTTTGTGAGAATCTGCTCGCACCTCACACATATTACTTTATATAGGCCCATCATTTGCTACAAAAATCAGAGTGAGTTAAATGCGCACGCCGTTATTACTGTGTAAAAAGCTCAGCAATCTGTAGCGAGGAAGAGATACGGCATGAGTTGCGAATCACCACAAATTGCTGGACGATTTGTGCCACTCTACCATTAGCTTCACAAAAACTAGAGTTCGCCGTCAACTCCCTGTGAGTGTCAAGACATTGCTGCATTTGTACTGATAAAACAAATTAAACTCGCCGCAGAAAGTTCGGGCTGCTATTTCACGGTGTAAGGACCTTGTTAATGGGGTAGTTTATGTATCCAATGGCCTTCCACTTTGAAACCAGTTAGCAATTAATGATAATTGTTCTGCACATGTCACATAAAGCATGTAACCAGGATGTAAGTTAAACTGGGGAAATTAGAAAACAATGTAAATCCTTCACAGAGGAAAAAAATGCATTAGCGAATACAACTAAAGGATAAACCTAAAAGGAAATCACTGAGGGAGTGAGCTACCTTTCAAAATAATTAAAAATTAAATTCTTAACATAGCTACAAATGAACGTTAATCTCATTTAGAAAGACAAAGAGCATGAATAATGAGAAGCTGTGCTGCAAAGACTAGAGATTTCACTGAGGTGGATCTAAAGAGGCCAGCACACATGTAATGCGGTTTCTAAAAAGCTCAAAATGTCTCCAGTGGAATCAGGAATTGAATACTAAGTGAGTCTTGGTCCTACCGGCCTGATTCTGTGCAAGAGGTCTGCCACACAGGGTTGTGCAAAATGCAAGGCCAATCCTTGCTGTATGTTATAAAAACAGAAAATGCTGGAAATACTCAGCAGGCCAGGCAGCATCTGTGGAGAGAGAAACAGAGTTAACGTTTCAGGATGACCTTTCACCAGACCTTGTTGTAATTTGGTGTTCTAATGTGCTGTTGTACAATGCTGTCCTAATTTTTCTCAATGAACTGTGGTCTTTTTAAACTGACAGGTGTAGATGCTAAATCATGTTCATCTGTGCACTGATAATTTTTCTAAAAGCACTCCCAAAGGGAAGAATTGTGTTTCTGTGATCATCCCCATCACAGTTGGATAAAACAGCTTTGCACAATGCTGCCACTGGGTGTCACTGTTGCAACTTGTGGTTTACACAAAGCGCCACACAATACAGAAGAATGGATACCTAGCTCCTGCTTTTGGCACTGTCTGTCCACTCGGCAGTAGACATGGTTCCATTTAAGTGTCACGTTGTGATATTTAGATAGCTTCCCCAACAGGGCAGATCTGGCTGAATTTAGGTGTTGGAGCACATTGTGATACAAGGTATCAGCTTTGGCTGAGTAGTAGCACTTTCACCATGAGTCAGAAGGTCATAAGTACTTCATCAGCTGTGAAGCGTTTGGGATGTCCTGAGGTCATGAAACGTGCTATGTAAATACAAGTTCTTTCTTTGTTACATAGGGTTACATAGGATATACAGCACAGAAACAGGCCATTCGGCCCAACCAGTCCATGTCCATTTAGGCTCCACTCGAGCCTCCTCCCGTCTTTCCTCATCTAAATCTATCAGCATAACTCTCTATTCCCTTCTCCCTCATATGCTTGCCTAGCCTTCCCTTAAATGCATCTATACTTTTCACTTCAACCACTCCCTGTGGTAGCGAGTTCCACATTCTCACCACTCTTTGTGTAAAGAAGTTTCTTCTGAATTCCCTATTGGATTTCTTGGTGACTATCTTATATTGATGGCCTCTAGTTATGCTCTTCCCCACAAGTGGAAACATTGACCCTGAAATTCCGTTCCCTACGGGTGAGTACGCGCTGTGTACTCACCCGTAGAGCCAACGGAAGTGCTGGTTTCGCGCCTGCACTGCGCATGCGCTGGAAACCGGAACGTCCGTTCTCTTGAAGGAAGGGGTTCGCGGGTCAACCGCGTGCGCGGGAGAGGCAGCGCGTAGACCTGGAACTTCCGCTTTTTTTTACAGGTTTCTCCATGCAGGTAAGTCCCTAGCAGCTGCGCGTGGAAATAGCAGGCGCAAGGCCTGCTTTTAACAAGGTAAGAGGTGAATTAAGTAAAATTGAAACATTTTTTCCACAGGTTTATCATTTTTAAATACTTTAAAGAAAGGTAAGTTTATTTTTAGCCCCGTTAAAAACTTTAATTAATTTTTTCAAAAATTTAAATTTTTGTTTAAAATAGTTAATTTATGTAATTTATAGTTATTTTAAAAATGTGATTTTTTTTTTAATTTATTTGAAGTTTTACTTAGGTTTTGGGGCCGATCTCTATTCATAGATTTGACAGGCCTTCCTGTCAAATCTATGAATGGAGATTCCCTGCTCCGATTGGCTCCCCATGGCCCACGTGATCCCAGGGGACGCTGCGAACTAGTTGTGCCCCTGGGATACGCGAGCACTGCACACCGGCAGCTGGAGGAGGCCCAGGATCGGAATCCCACGCAGGCCCACAACACAACGGCAGGCGCGCTATGTAAGTGCAGGTAGGGGGCTTGCGCCCGCGGGAAGCCTCCGACCCGAATTTCTGGGCCATTCTCTCTGTATCAACTCTATCAAAATATTTAATGGAACACGTACAAAATTGCACTGTAATTGCCTTCGATTTCCAGTTGTTTTAGCTGATCCTGAATTCAATTCACTACTTTCTTACAAACACATTTTATCAACTGAGCAAAAAGTAAAATACTGCAGATGCTGGAAATAAGAAATTAAAACAGAAAAGTGCCAGAAACATTCTGCAGGTCAGGCAGCATCTGTGGAGAGAGGAAGGTTGGGTTAACGTTTCAGATCTATGACCTTTCATCATAACCCGGGTTCTGAAAAAAGGTCATCGATCTGAAACAATAACCCTACTTTCCTTCTCCGCAGATGCTGCCTGAACTGCTGAGTGTTTCCAGCATTTTCTGTTTTTATTATCAACATAGCAGTTGGTTAGAAGGAGGCAAGAGTGAAATAGAGTCATAGAGTTATACAGCACAGAAAGAGGCCCTTCGGCCCATCATGTCCGTGCCGGCCATCAAGCCCTATCTATTCTAATCCCATTTTCCAGCACTTGGTCCGTAGCCTTGTATGCTATGGCGTTTCAAGTGCTCATCTAAATGCTTCTTGAATGTTGTGAGCGTTCCTGCCTCTACCACCCTTTCAGGCAGTGAGTTCCAGATTCCAACCACCCTCTGGGTGAAAAAGTTTTTCCTCAAATCCCCTCTAAACCTCCTGCCCCTTACCTTGAAACTATGCCCCCTGGTTATTGACCACTCTACTAAGGGGAAAAGTACCTTTCTATCTACCCTATCTATGCCCCTCACAATTTTGTACACCTCAATCAGGTCCCCCCTCAGCCTTCTCTGCTCTAAGGAAAATAACCCCAGCCTGTCCAGTCTCTCTTCATAGCTGAAACGCTCCAGCCCAGGTAACATCCTGGTGGATCTCCTCTGCACCCTCTCCAATGCAATCACATCCTTCCTACAGTGTGGTGACCAGAACTGCACACAGTATTCCAGCTGTGGCCTAACTAGCGTTTTGTACAGCTCCATCATAACCTCCCTGCTCTTATATTCTATGCCTCGGCTAATGAAGGCAAGTATCTCATATGCCTTTTTAACCATCTTATCTACCTGTCCTGCTGCCTTCAGGGATCTATGTACATGCACACCAAGGTCCCTCTGATCCTCTGTCCTTCCTAGGATCCTACCATTCATTGTGTATTCCCTTGCCTTGTTTGTCCTCCCAAAGTGCATCACCTCACACTTTTCAGGGTTAAATTCCATTTGCCTCTGCTCTGCCCATCTAACCATCCCGTCTATATCGTCCTGTAGCCTGAGGCTTCCCTCCTCGCTATTTACAACTCCACCAATTTTCGTGTCATCTGCGAACTTACTGATCACACCTCCTATATTCATATCTAAATCATTAATGTACACTACAAACAGCAAAGGACCCAGCACCGATCCCTGCGGTACACCACTGGACACAGGCTTCCAGTCACAAAAACAACCTTCGACCATTACCCTCTGCCTCCTGCCACTAAGCCAATTTTGGATCCAATGTGCCAAATTGCCCTGGATCCCATGGGCTCTTACCTTCTTGACCAGTCTCCCATGTGGGACTTTGTCAAAAGCCTTACTGAAGTCCATGTAGACTACATCAACTGCACTACCCTCATCCACACACCTAGTCACCCTCTCGAAAAATTCAATCAAATTGGTCAGACATGATCTCCCCATGGCAAAGCCATGCTGACTATCCCTGATTAATCCCTGCCATAAAATGAATAATCTGGGCAAGTGTCAATATATTTATAAAATTAACAAATAATTTTTATTAACATGGGAGAATAACTGTCAGTTTGAAATGGAGTAGATAGGGACAAATGAACATTGAGAAATATTGTAGAATACTGTAAAAGCATTTACACTGTTCTCGAATTCATGCTATTGAGTGCCTCCAGTCAGCCAGGCTTCACCTGCATTCATCACTGTAATCTACTAAATCAACAATAAAAACATGTTATGTGGTGGGAAAGTGTTTTTCCCCAGCGGATCGGGACCCCGCTGTGAACCTGCCGCCACATGCCTTTACCAAATGTCGGGTCTGTGTGCACTGAGCAGACCCGACATGCAGTGGCGGGAGAGGAAATTAAAATCATTAGTGGCTTGTTTACAGCCACTTATCAATGGTTTTTTCCAGCTTTTTGGATTTGACAGGTCGCCCACCAGTTTCATGCTGTGCCTAGACCTCGTCTGTGAAGCTGAGGCGGGAGGTCATTGGCCATTGAATCAGCTGATGAGTTGACAGCTTCAAATACCAAGTCAAAGCTCCCAGCTGATTGAGAAATGTTCCCTTAGCCACTAGCTTCTCTAAACTGCATTTCCACTACAGATTCAGGATGCTGAAAGTCTTTACACAAGTCTCCATCCAGTCTGACCTCATTACCTCTCCCACCATTGACAGATCGCTTCTGTCATCTCTACTTCACCTACCATCTATTCCATTAGCATGGGTGCCCTTGAAACTCTCCTACCTGGGTCCTCAGAATCCCACCACGATCAGCCCCAACACCAGCAGCACCAGGCACACCAGCATCACCAGGCACACCAACAACAACGCCAACCTTCTCCGCAATCAACTGATGCTGCACAGGACACAGGGCATCAGCACGCAACCACATTGCTGCCCGGGAGGCCAGGGATGGCCTCACCATGGCCAGATTTACTTCACTTGACGCTGTACACCCTGGCTGCCACATGATGTGCCAGGTTGGCACCACCCCACACCAACACCATAAAGCATCCCTACATTGCCCAAGCCATTCCTTTCACACTCATCACCATTGCGGGGGGTACCGTTATGTCTCACCATTCACTGCAACTCACTAAGCCACTTCCAAAGGTGTACACAAATCTGTCCAAGAACGCTAAGTGTTGAAAATAAAGGTTTCAATGTTTGACACCACATTAACAGAAACTTTACATGAACATTGCATAAAACACCCAAGTGCCTACCCTTGTGTGTTGTTAGTTGGTATGATTGCACTAGGATGAGGGTGAGTGTGAGGGGTGGCTAGTGAGATGGGGATGTGATAATGTAGATAGAGAGAAGGATGGATGGAGGCGCAAGGTAAGTTGGTGTGAGTAAGGATGTGCAGGAATAGGGTAGGGAAGGCAGAGTGATGGGGATGTGATGAGAGGCACAGCAGGATGAGGTTGAGTGTGGCTTTGTACTAACGTTTCATGATCTACTGAGATCATTGAAATGTTTGTGGCACTGCACATAGGTCCTCCTGACCACATCCCTGCTTGTACCCTGCTCTGCAATGTGCAACCAGGCTGTGTTGATCTCCTGGGGAGGTCTCTTCCACCCATGGGAAGGGAAGAGGACCTCCGTGTGTGCTGGGAGAGCCTGGGTGCAGCCCTGCACCTCTGTGCAGTCATTGTCAGTGTTTGCAGCACCTTAATGCTGTGGAACACTGACAGCAGAAATGTCAAATTAAAGTTGGCCATGGTCCCTTTAAGGAAAGCGGCTGATAACGTGTCATCAAATGACGTCACCAGACCCGCTTCTCTAATTGGCCCAAGAAACACGCAGGGCGGGCTTAACAAGCCCCATCAAGGGGAAATAATTTCAGAGGCCGGGATGGAGACAGCAGCAGGGTCGGGATCCGCCACCAACATCGCCCGCCATGGACCCGCCAAGGTTCGTAAAATCGCGGCCATTGTTTCAGGTAAATTACCTTTCATCAGAACTGAAAGAAGTTAGAGATTTAACAGTTTAGAAACAAGTACAGAGCCAGGGAATGAGGGGGGCGGGGGGGGAGGAGGGGAACAAATGAGAAGGTCTGTGATAGGGTGGAGGGTAGAAGTAATTAAATGACAAAAAGGAATGATGATGCAAGGCAAAAGGGGGTAGTAATGGAACAATAAAATAAAAGATGGATCCAGATGAAGTGTAAATGGTAACACCAGAATCATTACCAGCACCTGCTGTCCGAGAAAATGGAAGCGATGGTTATGATTTGAAGTGGTTGAACTCAATGTTGGAGCCGGAAGGCTGTAAAGTGCCTAATCGAAAGGTGAGATGCTGTTCCTCGAGCTTACGTTAAGCTTCACTGGAACAGTGTAGGAGACCGAGGACAGAGAGGATAAAAATCTATTTTTCTTTCTATATTTTTATCTCATAATAATGCTTCCAAATAGCAGAAGCTTATAAAGAATTTGTAACATTATTATGCTTAACAACATATTTTAGGTTCTCTAAAATGTGGTGTTTTCACTGATCTTAGGCCCTACTTGCCCTCATATTTCCATTTCCTGTACAATGTTGCTTCAAAATGGATGCTGCTTCCTAAGCAATTTTTATATTTTAATTCTTCCCCATTTTTAATTTTTATTTTATATTGACAATGGACTCATGTGATAGTGGGTAGGTTTATATTTTCCTTCTCTTTTAAGTGTCCTTTCAGTTGGCCAGTAGTGTACGTTACAGGGGGAAATTAAAAGACCAGTGTGAAAAGGACACGTGAGGACAGGGTTGGCTGGTTGTGGGACTGGGCATGGCTGTGTTGTCCCCATGGGGGAATAGCTTGTTGGCTGGCACTCACTGTTTAGATTCACACGTGAAAAACGACCACAAATAAGTAAGGTATCAGAGAGTTGCCATACCTCTGGCTTCCTTCCCCAGCAGGATTCCAGTTTAAAAAAAGAAAACAAAACTGAAGCAATTTTCAGTTTGCAGATACTGGGCACTGTGATTCACTGGTGATATTGAGATAACACAGTCCCTTTGTTGTGAACTCAGAATCATACACAGCACTTGGTGGTTTGAAAGTATTAATTCTATGTTTTCCTGGATAGTACTTACACCATCAACCGTTATTGCTGATTGGTCAGGAGCAAAAAAAAAAATCACCATTTATATTTGAGTGTAGAACGACAAAACCCTAAATGCTTATTCACCATAATTGCTCTTTCTGGTTGGAATTCATCAGTCTCAGCACAAAGCACATCAAATAGTTGCTGCTATGCAATCATGATGTAGGCTTTCCCAGTAATTAAATATATTTCGATCAACTCTTGAAAATAATACATTGTGAACAGTTTTGTCTCATGTAAGTTTCATTGTTAGGACCACCTTTACGCATATTGCTTTATATGACATGATGAACAAATCTACAGTTCAGAAAAATGTAATTAAAACAACATAATACTGGAGGTATTCAGTGCTTTCCTTATTATTTAATAAACCTACTATTAAGTTATCATTTTAATAACAGGACATGGTCAACTATCTGACCCTAAGTGAGCTAATTTCATGGAAATTGAAGATAATATATTGCCAGATAACTAGTGATTATATAGATACTGTACTCCTAGCTTATCAGGTCTTTGCTGAAGTATGCAAGTTACTTTCATTAGAACTGTGGGACAATTTATTTTGAAGGATATATATTATTATGAAAAATATTAAGTTGTATTATAAAAAGTATGAATTCTATATTGCTTTTGTGTTTTCTTGGCTGAAACAGAAGGAATGTTACAAATTACTCTTAACTACCAAGTAATATAATTTAATCACATACGAGAACATAGTTCATGTGAAACCTACAATCTTAGCCTAAAATGAAATAACATGAACAATATAGTGCTTTCATTATATTGTGATAAAGGAGGAATGTTCCCTTTGTTTAAAAAAAAGTGCTGTTGATTCAAATAATAGAGACTATTAGTCACATCTTCTGCTTCTGTTTGATCACTAGCTGCCTGTATTTATTGTTACAAGGTCCAGATGTTAAAATAATTTGAAACAACTGAATCAAAAAATATATTTTAAATAAACATCATAAGCTGTGTATTCTTCAAAGCATATTAGAGCTGTATAGAATTGGTTCATGTTTATTTATTTCTCACCCTTTTCTCCAATAATTTTCTCCACTCCCCTCTTCTTCTGAAAGTGTTGACTCTTTGCTGGGATAGCTTCCATAGGTGCTCATGTGTGAGCCTTGGCTGTGAGAGTAAGCAAGCCATTTAACTGCAAGGGATTGCAAGAATTCACTGGGCAAAAGGTAAAAATCCTGCGCTGAAATGCTTTCTCAAAAAGTACACTGGCCTGAAATTCCGATCAGACCCTGGAACGGATCGCCCCGGGCGGACCGGAAAATGAGTCAGAATCGAGTTCCATTCGTATTCCGTCCAATGTTTTCTGTTATACTATTTTCCAGTGGGGGAGCCACCAATGGATCGTCTGCCCACCTTCCCACATCAAGGGGACATGTCTGTAGGTGTTCCTAGGCTCCACCGGGAATTCCGCCCTTTGAGCTCTTCCTGGGCCTCAGTGGAACTCATCCCAGTGGAGAGCTGGTATGAATCCTGCTGTGGCTTCTAAACAGGTCCTAAACCTTTCCCCTGGAAAGGTAATCAATCCTGAAGAGGACACATTTCTTCACCATCAGAGTGGCGTGGTGCCAGTCCGCCATCCGTTCAAAACGGCTGCTGTTGATGTTTCCTTGCAAGCGTGAGAGGCCCACTCTGACCATGCAGAAGACCTTGTCACTGAGATTTGAAATGGTGTCTCTAGACTGGGGCTTGGGTGAGTGGGGGCTCTCCTCCACTATACTTGTGCCAGCAGAGCAGACACCCACCAATTTCGGGCCCAATGAATTTGCTTTTATTATGTAACTAAAGGTCCTCTAGTTTCCAGCTAAACAACATTAGTCTTAGTTGAACAGTTCTCAGTATGTAAGCTAGTTGAGATATTACACTCGGATATCAGACAGCTCACTCCAAATTTTTACATATCTCTTATAAATCATTGCTATTTGTAAGAACTCCCCACATCACAGCATGAAAATAAACAGCTCCATGGTTTCTACCTGCAGCCTTGGCTCAGTGGTAGTATTCGCATCTCTGAGTCAGAAGGTCATGGGTTTAAGCCTCACTCCAAAGACTTGAACACATAATCCAGGTGGACACTTCAGTGTAGTACTGAGGGAGTGCTGCACTGTTGGACGTGCCATCTTTTGGATGAGACATTAAACCAAGGCCCTGTCTGCCTTCTCAGATGGACATAAAAGATCCCATCCCTCAACCAACCTCACTAAAACAGATAAACTGGTCATGTATCTCATTGCTGACTCTTCTTATTGCTGGCAATTGCCAATTTAAAGTTCGGCATGTGCCCCCTTTTTAAAGGAGCACAACCAATAAGGACTGTAACTTAAAAATAAATTAAAAGGAAACTTACCAAATTAAATTAAAATTCTATTCCTGGGGGTGATAATGCACTCCAGTCCCTCCGGTGCCCACCAGTCGCGGAGGCCTCGAGCGTGCCAGTGGACATCGCATGCTCCATCTCTAGGGACACCCGGGCGCGAACGTTGCCACGGAAGAGAGGCAGGCAGTCGGGCTGAACGACCCCCTTGTATCTCATTGCTGTTTGAGACCTTGCATTGCGTAAATTGGCTGCTGTGTTTTCCTACATTACAACAGTCACTACACTTCAAAAGTACTTAATTAGCTGTTAAGTGCTTTGGGATGTCCTGAAGTTGTGAAAAGCGTTATATGAATGCAAGTCCTTTCCTTTGCTTTCACTACTCTTCAACCATTGCAGCGCTGCTAGACTTCACCGTTAATGCAGAGATTCAAGACCTATGCTCAGGTTGTTGGGCAGATCAGTGCTGGAAGTATGTTGGCTAAGACTGATCTGCTGGCACGTGGGTTTGACTGAATCCCATGGCAAACAGGCATTTTCAATTTTAACATTCTTCTTAAAGGACAATGTTACTCATTACAGGAGAGAGAGCAGGTCGTGCCATCTGCTCCCTTCCCCAGAACAGGGAGGCGGGAAAATGGACAGATGAATCAAGATTGGCTCCTCCTGCTGCTGTCTGTCCCCAGCACTCAAATCTTCATCACATTTTCACTTTCCCTGCTTCCCCTCCCAAAACAATTAGCCATTTGATGTACTTGTAAAGGAAAGATTTACAGATCTATGGGGAAAGAGCAGAGGAATGGGACTAATTATACAGCTCTTTCAAAGAGCCAGCACAGGCACGATGGGCCAAACGGCCTCCGTCTGGGCTGTAAGATTCTATAAGAGGGCGAGGAAGAAAGGGAGGGAGAGTGTGAGGAAAAGAGAAACAGAGAAATATAGCAACAGCTGGTGGACCATGCAACCTTCACTCTCTCACTCCTTATAAAAAGGAAGCATAAGTGCTCCTGGGAAGATAGCCAATAGAGGTAGTCAGAGATTGAGAATTTAGAGGGCAGATGCCAGCTGCAGGTTTGTTATGATGTTCTGCTTTTCTTCCTACTGTATCCCCCATTACTTGTCATCAGCAAACTAGATCATGAAACCTTCATGTCACTCTTGCTGAAAGTTTCATGTGAACTCTTGCTCCCCAACAACCCATTCTAACTTCCCTTCTTCTAGCTGCGCTAGACAAAAAAGAAGCAAACAGAAGAAGTTATGCTGGACCTCTCTGCTTCTGATCTTGCCAGCATTTCATTGCAAGCATCATCAATCACACTCACCCTGCCAAGCACAAGTCCAAGACATCTACTGAGGGCCATTAGGCAGTGAGTTAGGGACGATTATGCAGGCTGACACATATAGCATAAGTGGGTAGGCAGAGCTGAGGGTGGAGGAGGGGGAAGAGGTCCTTGACCAGAGTGTCAATATATGTTGCTCCTTGGTTGAAGAGCCTGAGGACCCAGATCTCACTGTTAGTGCTTTTAAAAGGACACTTGCACAGCATCAAATGTATGTGCAAGCACTTGGGACGGTCTCTAGAAATATGCAGTTGATGGTGAGTTAATTGGAAGAGTCCACTACCTGCATCTGTGGCACCATGATGGATGGCTTTAAAGGACACTACAGTGCACAAGGAATGTGTGGCAGCTCCAGACTGATCTGCACCGGAGACCTCCAAAACAGTAGCCCTAAGGAGTTTTAGTTTCTGTCATGATTGTTGTGACTGCTGCCATAGAAACCTTGGGTGCCAGTTTGGAGAGGGCTTTCTATTCTGGCCTCCAAATGAGACTGGATTACAAATACCTCTCACAACTTCAACGATCTGATTGGTACTATTAGGTCTGCCTTCCTACGCATCAGTGACGATGCAGCCAGTCCCCTGTACTGGTAGCTGCTGTCTCTCAGGATAGCAGCATATGGATGGCCTTCCACCAGCCACCTCAGATGCCTGCACATGGCAGAAAGTAGGGCTACGCTTCCTGTGCAGCAGCGAAAATGGTGCAGCCAACAGCAACTCCATTTCAGGCCTTAGCTGTTGTGAGATGAGGGCCACTTCAGACCCAAGGGACATCTATTGGAACACAACAGCCTGTCACTTGGGCAACATATAGTAGGAGCACTAGATTAAGTTTAATAGATCAAACATCACATGCTGGAAACAAGAGGAAGCACAGTGGAAAGAAACACAAGGGACACAACTTGTACAGGTTTTCATTAAAATGATGTTTGCACTAAAGTTGTTATGTATGTAGATACTGACCCAGATATTCCGCTTCTCTGCTCCTCAGTATTTGATTTTCCGCCCATTCATTTTGATAGGCAGAACATCGCAGTCGGGGGTGCTGAAGTGGAAAATCTCCCCAATGTTTTTGGCAAGTTTAGGAGTGGCTTTGATGATGTGACATAATTGGGAGCTGTGAGTTGATGTGCACAGACAAATGTCTGCAGATGATGGCATTTTTATGATGGGAAGAGAGAAATGGTATACAGGACTATTAATGCAGTGGCCAGATATGATAAAGAATAGGTCGCTCATATCAGATTGGTATGTCTCTTGCAGCTGGCAACAAGTGGTCTTCTGCACCCTCTTCAGCCTACTGTTGTGAATGGAGCTGAACATTGTGGAATTGTCAGCCAACAGCCCCACTTGACCTTATGATAGAACAAAGGTTATTGATGAAGCAGATGAAGATAGTTGGGCTGAAGATGCTTCTGAGGAATTCCTGAAGCAAAGTCCTGGGATTGCATTGATTGGCCTCTGACATCAACAACCATTTTCATATCAATTATGACTCCAACCACTGAAAGGTTTTCCCCTTGGCTCCCATTGACCTTAGTTTTGCCAGGGCTCCTTGGTGCCATATTTGGATGAATGCTGCCTTGATGTCAAGGACAGCTACCCTCAACTCTCTTCTGGCAATCAGCTCTTGCATTTATGTCTGGATCAAGGCTATGATGAGGTATGGAGCCCAGTAGTTCCTTCAGAACCTTAACTGAACATAAGTTAGGCACGCTACAGCCCTCTGGACTCAATATCGAGTTCAACAATTTTAGATCATAACCTCAGCTCCAATCACATTTATATTTTATTTTATCCACCCTTTTATTTGTCCCCCCCACCTTTTTTTTCCTCCTAGAAGCTGGCAGCTGTCCTTCATTCTGCCAGTAGATTTCACACTTCATTCAGCCTTAATCTGTCACATTAACACCACCTCTAGCCTTGCATATCTCTTAATGTCTCTTCATCTCCTCCTTTGTTCCTTTATCCCCTCCCCCTTTTCCCAGCTTTACCCTGGCCTTAAATCTATTTGATTTCCAGCTCTTCCCAGTTCTGATGAAAGGTCATCGACCTGAAACGTCAACTCTCTTTCTCTCTCCACGGATGCTGCCTGGCCTGCTGAGTTTTTCCAGCGTTTTCTGTTGTTATTTCGGATTTCCAGCATCTGCAGTATTTTGCTATCGTATAAGTTATCAGGATATTGATGAGTAGGTGTCACTAAATGACATAATTGATGACTCCTTCCATCACCTTACCAATGACTGGATAGGAGCTAATAGGGCAGTAATTGGCTGGGTTAGTTCATCCTTTCTGTGAATAGGTCATACCTGGTGCAATCTTCCACATAGGTAGATACCAGTATCATAGCTGTACTGTACTAGAGGAGACATTATCTCTGGTGCATAGGTCATCAGGACTACAGCTGGGATATTGTCAGGGCCCATATCATTTCCTGTGTCCAGTGCACTCATCCATTTCTTAATGTCACGTAGAGTGAACCAAATTGGCTGAACATGGGGTGCTCATGTAGCAGGTCTGCCCCACATCTTATGCAGGATAAAAAAGGCTTATGTGTCTTACCTGCTTAAAGGGGAGACATGGGAGGCCACATGGTACACCACCTGGCTGGAGTCAGGGCAAGCCATTCACTGGATGCAGCTACCTTGTCTGTGTAGTGGATGGACAATATAGGAATTCCTGAAGCAATGTCCTCGGGTTGCACTGATTGGCCTCTGGCAACTATTCACCAGACAGCACAGACATACTCCATCCCACAATACGTGGAACTGCAGTTTGTATAAGGAGCCAGAAGCAGCAAGCACCAGGGTTGTAGATCTCTCAGATAAGTTTCTACGTGGCTTATAATTTCTTGGGGTCCAGGAGGATCCCCAGCCATGGTCCCGTACCTGGTAGTGTGGCATAGCCTTCGGAAACAAAGTGTAGAGCTCACAATTGAACTGAATTGTAGCATTGTACAGTGCCATTCGCAACTCCTCAGATAATGAAGCAGTCCATGCCCACATGCAGCAAGATCTGGACGACATTCAAGCTTGGGCTGATAAGTGGCAGGTAACATTCGCGCCACACAAATGCCAGGCAATGACTATCTCCAACAAGCGAGCATCAAACCACTGCCCCTTGACACTCATCAGCATTACCATCACCGATCCCCCAACATCAACATCCTGCGGGTCACCATTGACAAGAAACTTAACTGGACCAACCACATAAATACTGTGGCAACAAGAGCAGGTCAGAGGCTGGGTATTCTGCAGCGAGTGTCTCACCACCTGACTCCCCAAAACCTTTCCACCATCTACAAAGCACAAGTCAGGAGTGTGATGGAACACTCTCCACTTGCCTGGATGAGTGCAGCTCCAACAACACTCAAGAAGCTCAACACCATCCAGGACAAAGCAGCCCGCTTGATTGGCACCCCATCCACCACCTTAAACATTCACTCCCTCCACCACCAGCGTACCGTGGCTGCAGTGTGTACCATCTACAAGATGCATTGCAGCAACTCATCAAGGCTTCTTCGGCAGCACCTCCCAAATCCGCGACCTATACCACCTAGAAGGACAAGGGCAGCAGTTGCATGGGAACACCACCACCTCCAAGTTCCCCTCCAAGTCACACACCATTCTGACTTGGAATGTTGTCGTTCCTTCATCGTCGCTGGGTCAAAATCTTGGAACTCCCTCCCTAACAGCACTGTGGGAGTACCTTCACCACACGGACTGCAGCGGTTCAAGAAAGTGGCTCACCACCACCTTCTCAAGGGCAACTAGGGACGGGCAATAAATGCTGGCCTTGCCAACGATGTCCACATCCCATGAACAAATTTTAAAAAAAGCATTTGCACCAAAATCACGTAACTCAGCAGATGGGGCAAATGCTCATTTTCATCTACAAACATCACAAATAAATATGCAAGTCACTATAAAAGTTCACAGTGCAGCAGGTACAACATACTGACAGCAATGTTCCCTGTAATTTTTTGGGGGGCCGGGTGGCCCTTTTAAACGGGCCGTGTTACAGCACAATTTTTGAGTCAGAGCAAATTGTTTTGGCTTTATTGAGAGGCAAGCATACCAGACACAGGAATCCCAACCCTCACAAATCTATCACAAAAGATGCGGTTTCTGAGTGAAACAAAGCCTTACTCATGATCTTGCGATTCAATACCGAAATCTTGCGATTTCTTTTCTAAATTTGCAGTAACACATTTCTCATTGGTTCCAATGCCCTCATGGGGTGGAGCAGAGCAAAGTCCTGGTAGGACTGGTCGGAGCGTTTAGCGTCGGCTTCATTGATCCATCACGTTCCAGGTGGATGGATCCCCAATGGCAGCGCTGCTATTGTTTGAGGCAGCTGTCGCTCAAATAGCAGGAAGCTCCGATTGGTTAAGGCAGCTGCCCGTCACAGACCGGCTGCTCCGATTGGCCGCAATGCTTCCTCGGAGGGCGGCAAGCTGAAAGGATCCACGGGGCCGGCGAGCCCTGCTACCTGTTGTTTTAATTTACTTCACCTGAGGAAGGAGCAATCGATAGCTCCGAAAGCTTGTGATTTCAAATAAAACTGTTGGACTATAACCTGGTGTTGTGCGACCTCTCAATTTTGTCCACCCCAGTCCAACACCGGCATCTCCGCATCATGACCTGTTGTTCGTCATGGAGTTCTGCAACGGTGGCAACTTGAACCAGTATGTCCTCTCCAGGCGGCCGGACTCGGCTGTCAACACCAGGTCAAATCTATAAAATTCTCATTTTGATGAACAGCCATACAATGTAAATGTCAATCATTTCAGGCAAATCCAAAGATTTTCACTCCAACAGAAGAACTGTTAAATGAATGCTGTATTTGGCAAGTACTAAACAAAGTGTTCAGCTGCTCTTACATTATCAATAGTTTGAAATAGAAGCAGGAAATGCTAAAGAAAATGCAGAGGTATTCTGTATAAAATAAATCTGTTAGCATGCTACAAAAATGGTGCAGTGGTTAGTTAATATACAGATAATTATTTTTATACTTTATTATTCAGTCACTTCTTTTCCATTGTAAGATTTGAAAACAGTGACCAGTGCCATCGTTTTTTTCCATAAGAAACACATTGTCCACCAGAAACTCGACAACATCTTGATTTTGGGGAGGTCGGGAGTCCCCATTCTCAAAGTGGCCGATTTCGGCCTCAATAAATTTCTAGAACTAGGGGGCACAGTCTCAGGATAAGGGATTGGCCATTTAGGACTGAGATGAAGAGAAATTTCCTCACTCAGAGGGTTGCGAATCTTTGCAATTCTCTACCCCAAAGGGCTGTGGATGCTCAGTCATTCAGTATATTCAAGGCTGAGATCGATAGATTTTTGGACTCTAAGGCAATCAATGGATACGAGAATTGGGCGGCAAAGTAAAGTTGAGGTCAAAGATCAGCCATGATGTTATTGAATGACGGAGCAGGCTCGAGGGGCCATATGGCCTACTCCTGCTCCTATTTCTTATGTTCTTAGTGACAGCCGAATGCACTTCCTGTCATGGAGCAAAGGTCGGTGAGGGGTCGGGTCGGAAAAAAAATAGCAATTCGTGATTTTTATACCAAATCTCTTGATTTTTAACAACAACAACTTGTATTTATATAGCACCTTTAACATAGTAAAACATCCCAAGGCGCTTCACAGGAGAGTTATCAAACAAAATTTGACCCCGAGGCACATAAAGAGATATTAGGGCAGGTGACCAAAAGCTTGGTCAAAGAGGTAGGTTTTAAGGAGCGTCTTAAAGGAGGAAAGAGAGAGGTGAAGAGGTTTAGGGAGGGAATTCCAGAGCCTAGGGCCTTGGCAGCTGATGGCACGGCCACCAATGGTTGAGCGATTATAATCAGGGATGCACAAAGGGGGGGGTTTGTAGAGCTGGAGGAGATTACAGAGATAGGGAAGGGCGAGGCCATGGAGGGATTTGAAAACAAGGATGAGAATTTTTAAATCGAGGTGTTGTTTAACCGGGACCCAATGTAGGTCAGCGAGCACAGGGATGATTGGTGAACGGGACTTGGTGCAAGTTAGGACACGGGCAGCTGAGTTTTGGATGACCTCAAGTTTATGGAGGGTGGAACGTGGGAGGCCAGCCAGGAGTGCGTTGGAATAGTCAAGTCTAGAGGTAACAAAGGCATGGATGAGGGTTTCAGCAACAAATGAGCCGAGGCAGGGGCGGGTATGTGGTCGGTAGCTCATTTCAGGGTCAAATATGACACCAAGGTTGCGAACAGTCTGGTTCAGCCTCAAACAGATGCCAGGGCGAGGGATGGAGTCGGTGGCTAGGGAACGGATTTTGTGGCGGGGACCGAAGACAATGGCTTCGGTCTTCCCGGGATGGTTTCCTGGACCAATATGTCGAGGAACCAACTAGAGATCAGGCCATCTTAGACTGGGTATTGTGTAATGAGAAAGGATTAATTAGCAATCTTGTTGTGTGAGGCCCCTTGGGGAGGAGCGATCATAATATGATAGAATTCTTCATTAAGATGGAGAGTGAAGTATTTGACTCGGAGACTAGGGTCCTCAAATTAAATAAAGGAAACTACGATGGTATGAGGCGCGAATTGGCTAGGATGGATTGGGGAACGTTACTTAAAGGGTTGACAGTGGATAGGCAATGGCAAACATTTAAAGATCGCATGGATGAACTACAGAATTTGTTCATCCCTGTTTGGCATAAAAATAAAACAAAAAAGTTGACTCAATCGTGGCTAACAAGGGAAATTAGGGATAGCATAAGATCCAAGGAGAGGACATATAAATTGGCCAGAAAAAGCAGCAAACCTGAGGATTGGGAGCAGTTTGGGATTCAGCAAAGGAGGACAAAGGGATTAATTAAGAGGGGGAAAATAGAGTATGAGAGTAAGCTTGCAGGGAACATAAAAACTGACAGTAAAAGCTTCTATAGATATGTGAAGAGAAAAAGATTGGTGAAGTCAAGCGTAGGTCCCTTGCAGTCAGAATCAGGGGAATTTATAATGGGGAACAAAGAAATGGCATACCATTTTTTGGTTCTGTCTTCACAAAGGAGGACACAAATAACCTCCCAGAGATGTCGGGGAACATAGGGTCTAATAAGAAGGAAGAACTGAATGAAATCAGTATTTGTAGGGAAATGTGTTAGGGAAATTGACAGGATTGAAGGCCGATAAATCCCCAGGGCCTGAAAATCTACATCCTAGGGTACTTAAGGAAGTGGCCCGAGAAATAGTAGATGCATTGCTGGTCATCTTCCAAAATTCTATAGACTCTGGAACAGTTCCCATGGATTGGAGGGTAGCTAATGTAACCCCACTATTTAAAAAAGGTGGGAGAGAAAAAACGGGGAATTATAGACCGGTAAGCCTGGGGAAAATGCTAGAGTCCATTATAAAAGATGTAATAGCAGAGCACTTGGAAAACAGTGACAGGATTGGACAAAGTCAATATGGATTTACAAAAGGTAAATCATGCCTGACTAATCTACTGGAATTTTTTGAGGATGTAACTGGTAGAATAGATAAGGGAGAACCAGTGGATGTGGTGTAATTGGACTTTCAGAAGGCTTTCGATAAAGTCCCGCATAAGAGATTGGCGTGCAAAGTTAAAGCACATGGGATTGGGGGTAAGGTACTGACCTGATAGAGAACTGGTTGGCAGACAGGAAGCAAAGAGTTGGAATAAACGGGTCTTTTTCCGAGTGGCAGGCAGTGACTAGTGGGGTACCGCAGGGATCGGTGCTAGGACCCCAGTTATTCACAATATATATTAATGCTCTAGACGAGGGAACTAGATGTAATATCTCCAAGTTTGCAGATGACACAAAGCTGGGTGGGCATGTGTGTTGTGAGGAGGATGCAGAGAAACTCCAGTATGATTTGGACAAGTTGGGTGATTGGGCAGATGCAGTATAATGTGGATAAATGCGAGGTTATCCACTTTGGTGGCAAAAACAGGAAGGCAGATTATTATCTGAACGGCAATAGATTGGGAAAAGGGGAAGTGCAACGAGACCTGGGAGTCCTTGTGCACCAGTCGTTGAAGGTAAGCATGCAGGTGCAGCAGGCAGTTAAGAAGGCAAATGGTATGTTGGCCTTCATAGCGAGAGGATTCGAGTACAGGAGCAAGGATGTCTTGCTGCAGTTGTACAGGGCCTTGGTGAGACCACACCTTGAGTATTGTGTGCAGTTTTGGTCACCTTATCTGAGGAAGGATGTTCTTGCCATGGAGGGAGTGCAGCGAAGATTCACCAGACTGATACCTGGGATGGCAGGAATGACGTATGAAGAGAGATTGGGACGATTGGGCTTGTATTCGCTAGAGTTTAGAAGAATGAGGGGAATCTCATTGAAACTTATAAAATTCGAACAGGACTAGACAGACTAGATGCAGGAAGGATGTTCCCGATGGCGGGGGAGTCCAGAACCAGGGGTCACAGGCTAAGGATAAGGGGTAAGCCATTTAGGACTGAGATGAGGAGGAATTTCTTCACCCAGAGAGTGGTGAACCTGTGGAATTCTCTACCACAGAAGGCAGTTGAGGCCAATTCATTAAATATATTCAAGAAGTAGATATATTTCTTAAGGCTAAAGGGATCAAGGGATATGGGGAGAAAGCAGGGACAGGGTACTGAATTTGGATGATCAGCCATGATCTCATTAAATGGCGGAGCAGGCTCGAGGGGCCGAATGGCCTACTCCTGCTCCTATCTTCTATGTTTCTATGTTTTCCAATATTTAATTGGAGTGAATTAAGAGTTTGTCTCTCGATTTATGAGACGCTGGGGTTGGCATTACTGCAGACAATCTACAATGGGGCAACAATGTCTTTTAATCAATACATGATGCGTTATCGTGATGTGACAGGGAACTTTACATCCTTGCTAAAGCCAGATAATTGGAAATCTACTCATTAAAACGATGGACCTTGGGATTTTTCCATTAATCTGATAGAGAGGGGAAAAAAACACCTTGATTACAACGCCTCGAACTGGATATGTTGCTTAAGAAGTCATCCACGTTCACTAATCCTACCACACATGGCACTGCATGGCTTTGACGGGCACACATCTTTACAAGAAGAGGCGCCATCGTTTCTCGCACAATAGCTCCAGCAGCACCCTGGGCTGGTGCCAAAGACACTGGCGTGTTGGCGTCAGGACGCTAGGCGGAGCTGACGCGCAGAAGGTGCGACTGCGGCCGCGGGACTGAGCTAAAGACGGTGACGGAGCAGTGCCGTTTGTTTTGTTAGTTGCTCGGTGGGTAGTTTGGCAGCGCCGGGCTCGTCACCACCGAGAAGCGGTGTGGGTAAGTGGCCGAACCCCTCATACACTGGCCGAATCCTCCTCCTCCTCCCCTCCCATTGTTTAGCTCATAAAGGAACAATCCCCCCCTCGCCTGGCGCCGTGCTGACGACGGCATTCGGTGCTGATTGTGGCTGCGCTGCGAGTGTCGGGGACGGCTGTGTTCCGTTCGAACACGTTGACACTGGGTGAATGTTCCAAATGGAGCGCCCGCCGGCCCTTGTTACAGAGAGAGACACAGAGACAAGCCAGCTGGGACTCGCTGCCCGCTACACACTCCCCATTGTGTGCCCCCCCCTCTCTCTCACTGTCAACATCCGATTGGTACAACACTCCAGGGCTGGCCGCTTCGTTTGGTTTTGGTCGCCGGAACCATTCTCTTGGCAGATCTTCAACCAAAAAAAAAATTGAAGCATCTGTTCCGGCTTCATAAGCTGCCAGACCATGGCCCCCTTTTAAAGTGTTCTGCGAATGTATTCCTGTACTCATCAGGTTGGTTTAGTAAAATCGGATTTTTTTTTCTCGGGGGCTGGTTGGTGGTGGAAAGGGGTGCTTAAACGTGCCCTGTTTTGATTTGTACAGTTTTCACTTGTGTAGTTTTTTTAAATTATTGTGAGCTACTTCATAGGGACCCATTTAAACCCTCCCTGCTCCTTCTCGCAGGCACCCCCCTCTTTCCTTGGAATAAAGCCTGAGGTTCAGTGAATCTGCAGGCTTTTTAAACTCAAGCTCGATGCCTGCCTGCCCACCACTCCTATTTCATTTATCTCTTCACTCCCACTTTGGGCCTTAACCTAGGTTTGATGGTATTTGCAGGCCTTACCACAAAAAAACTCTTAAATTTTTTACAACCTGAATGGACAGTATCAATTGAGCAGTAAGCTTTGAAGAAAGGATGTGGGGCTGAATTTGAAATCTAGATCCTGCTTGCTTTCCCCCATTCATTTCCTTCATAGGTCTAGATTAAGAACTGGGAAACAACTAGGCAAGACGGTATTAGAACATGATTATGTTGAAAATGTAGTAATCCTTTAAAGATTAAAACCAGGGTTATGAAGGAAAAGCATAAAATGCTTTGAGATTAAATCAAACTCAAATTTAATGGGTGCTTGATTGCTATTGGTTGCTTATGTAATCCTTCTTTTGTGGAACTAAATATAGCTTCTCAAATAAAATACTGAAATGTAAACTCCTGCAATTTACCCCTGTTTCCACCTGCTCATATCACTCCTAGTTAAGGAACTTTTAGAGGTCTAGGCTTTCTGATTGGGCATTTGCCATAGGGGTGGGGACAGAGCCCCCCTCTCTTTCCCATCCCTCCCACCCCCAAGATGCCCCTAACGCTGCTTAACTTCTGGCCCCTAGGTCATTTGCATGCTGGTACTGAGCTCCTTGGAGATCAGGGAGTCCCATGAGGATCAGGGTGGAAATCAGTAGCAGTAGGCCACAGAAGCCTGTCGCTGTATGTGAGTGCTGGGAACCGATTTTAAAAAGGCTTGGAGCACCTTAATACAGGACCTTGCTGCAGGAAACAATTCCTTCGTCCCTCTGTGGACCTTTGAATGCTGAATGTTGTGGCCTAACAGGCAGCCCTTTTTTTCAATGTTCAATCAGGAGAAATGGTGGGAAACAGTCGTGAAAGCCATGTTTCCCTCCTGCTGTGATTTGCACACACCTGCCCACGCATGAGCAGTTGCACTTGAGGCCACCAGGCCTGCCCATGGGAAAGGGGTAAGCAGGAACATGGCGAGCACATCCCCAAAAATATATCTGGCCCCGTCCACCCCACAATCAGCCGGAAAACCAGAGGACAGGACCAGAAGGTCTAAATTTGAGATTTGTTATTAAAGTTAATTAGGACAGTGTTTTGTTTGTTTGTTCTGTTTTTCTGGGGGATAAAATGAAACGTGCATATATATGTTTGTATTCCTCATCCAAGCCAGGACAATTTCCATCTTTGAATACATTTTCATAATCTCAGTGGGGACCCTGTGATAGGTTTGTGATTCATTTTTGATATTGGAACTAAAGTCTAAAATTTGCAAATTTTATGAGTGGATCTCCCAGGGGCTTGCACATGGTAAGTTGCAGGACACTATGGCCCGGAATTTATAGTCAACGGCAAAGCAAAGGCGTTCGCCGCTGGCCTCGAAGAAAGCTACCCACAAAGATCTCTGTGGCGAGAAGTTTGCCTTTTTCGACCGCAAGTGATTTCAGTGCTGCTGCTTCTTCTTGGGCAGTCCCTCGGAACCGAGGATGACTTGCTTCCACATTAAAATTGAGTTCTCAGGTGACTGATGAGTCCAATACGGGACCTACAGTCTCTGTTACAGGAGGGGCAGACGGTGGTTGAAGGGGCGGGCGGGTGGGTGGGGTGCTTGGGTTGACGTGCACTGCTTGCGCTTGCTCCTGGCAAAGAGACTTGAGGTGTAACTAGGGAGGTAGATAGGGCTTTAAACTAAATAAGGGGGAGGGTCCCGGTGGAGAGAAATCTAGAATGCTAAGGAGAAAACGCAAGGAAGCAGTGCAGGAAAGGGATTGGGGTAAGGTTAACCAGATTGTGTCAGGAAGGGACAGACCGTACAAACAAAGGAGTGCACTAACAAATAGGGTCCGTGTCAGAGAAAATGGTAATAAGACAAATAGGGCCATAGTTCAAAAAATGTTAAGATGTCTAAAAATGTTAAAAAGACAAATCTAAAGTCACTGTATCTGACACTTGGAAAATATCAACGGGATTAGACAAAGTCAACATGGATTTATGAAAGGGAAATCGTGTTTGACAAACCTACTGGAGTTTTTTGAGAATGTAACTGGTAGAATAGATAAGGGAGAACCAGTGGATGTGGTGTATTTGGATTTTCAGAAGGCCTTTGATAAAGTCCCACCTAAGAGGTTAGTGTACAAAATTAAAGCACATGGGATTGGGGGTAATATACTAGCATGGATTGAAAATTGGTTAACAGACAGGAAACAGAGAGTAGAAATAAATGGGTCTTTTTTGGGGTGGCAGGCAGTGACTAGTGGGGTACCGCAGGGATCAGTGCTTGGGCCCCAGCTATTCACTATATATCAATGATTTGGATGAGGGAACCAAATGTAATATTTACAAGTTTGCTGACAACACGAAACTAGGTGGGATTGTGAGTTGTGAGGAGGATGCAAAGAGGCTTCAAGGCGATTTAGACAAGTTGAGTGAGTGGGCAAATACATGGCAGATGCAGTATAACGTGGATAAATGTGAAGTTATCCACTTCAGTAGGAAAAACAGAAAGGCAGAGTATTATTTAAATGGTGATAGATTGGGAAATGTTGATGTACAGAGGGACTTGGGTGTCCTTGTACACCAGTCACTGAAAGCAAACATGCAGGTGCAGTTAGGAAGGCAAATGGTATATTGGCCTTCATTGCAAGTACAAGAGCAAGGATGTCTTACTAGAGTTATACAGGGTCTTGGTGAGACCACACCTGGAGTACTGTGCGCAGTTTTGGTCTCCTTACCCAAGAAAGATATACTTGCCTTAGAGGGAGTGCAGCGAAGGTTCACCAGACTGATTCCTGGGATGACAGGACTGTCGTATGAGGAAAGATTGGGTCGACTAGGCCTGTATTCACTAGAGTTTAGAAGAATGAAACATATAAAATTCTGACAGGGCTAGACAGACTGGATGCAGGGAGGATGTTTCCCTGGCTGGGAGGTCTAGAACGAGGGGTCACAGTCTCAGGATATGGGGTAGGACATTTAGGACTGAGATGAGGAGAAATTTCTTCACTCAGAGGGTGGTGAACCTGTGGAATTCTCTTACCACAGAAGGCTGTGGAGGCCAAGTCACTGAATATATTTAAGAAGGAGATAGATAGATTTCTAGACACAAAAGGCATCAAGGGGTTTGGGGAGAGAGCGGGAATATGGTATTGAGATAAAGGATCAACCATGATCATATTGAATGGCGGAGCAGGCTCGAAGGGCCGATTGGCCTACTCCTGCTCCTATTTTTCTGTTTCTATGTTCGGCGCCTTCCCGGATGCTTCTCCACTTTGTGCGGTCTTGGGCCAGAGATTCCCAGGTGTTGGTGGGGATGTTGCACTTTTTCAAGGAGGCTTTGAGTGTGTCCTTGAAGCATTTCCTCTTCCCACCTGGGGCTCTCTTGCCGTGTCAGAGCTCCGAGTAGAGCGTTTGTTTTGGGAGTCTCCTATCGGGCGTGCGGACACGTCCATCGGAGCTGATCAAGCGTGGTCAAAGCTACGATGTTGGCCTGAGCGAGAACACTGACGTTGGTGCGCCTATCCTGCCAATGGATTTGCAGGATCTTGCGGAGGCAGCATTGGTGGTACCTCTCCAGTGCTTTGAGGTGCCTGCTGTACATGGTCCATGTCTCTGAGGCATACAGGAGGGCGGGTATCACTACTGCTCTGTAGATCATGAGCTTGGTGCCGGGTTTGAGGTCCTGGTCTTCAAACACTCTCTTCCTCAGGTGACCGCAGGCTGCACTGGCACACTGAAGGCGGTGTTGGACTTCGTCATCGACGTCTGCCCTTGTTGACAGTAGGTTCCCGAGGTATGGAAAGTGGTCCACGTTGTCCAAGGCCTTGTCATGGATTTTGATAATCGGGGGGGCAGTACTGTGTGGCGGGGGCAGGTTGGTGGAGGACCTTTGTCTTACGGATGTTTAGTGTAAGGCCCATGCTCTCGTATGCTTCGGTGAAAATGTTGACGATGGCTTGGAGTTCAACCCCCGAGTGTGCGCAGACACAAGTGTCATCTGCATACTGTAATTCGACTGCAAGTGATTTCAGTGCAATATAACGGGGACTCTCTAGTTGACCCTGTGACGTCAACAAGCTGTCTAAGCAGCCATCACAATGCAGAATTCTCACAGACAGGGAAGCAAAAAATGAAAAGCTGCTTTTATCCTCACTTTTTAAAAAAATTTTACAGAGCAAAACAAAGATTGGGGCTCTCGCATGGGGATACGGTAAACTTGAAATAAATTTGAACAAACTTTAAAAAAATATTTTTTTTAAAGTTTCTTAAAAATTGTAATTTTTTATCATTGGATCATGGATTGACATTCTACATAATTAGAATTTGTTTTTTAGGGCCATAGCATTTATTTAGCAGTCAATGCGCTGTTAAAACCCCAGTTACACCTAATCCAACAAGGCCTAACATTTAAAGTGGTAATTAGCAGCGATATTACTGCAGAAAACCCCAAATTTTTGTAAATTTCACTGATTGCCGGCTATCGGGGGGTGGGGGTCCACAGCGCAGCAAGTGTCGGAGCAGTGAATGACTGACCGCAACTTCAGGATTTCCGCGTTTAGGTGCACATGCGCTAAATCCTGAAGTTGCGGTCAGTTTCAAAGTGGTAATAACAGCGAACGCTGTTAGTTCGCCTTTATTACCCACCGCACATTCCGGCCCAGTGTCTTCCTGATTAGTCTCTGTCTTCTTCCTCTTGCTGTTTGTGTCTTTATCTTGCTTTTTTTCGGCTTTTATCCCTCTTGCTCTTCTCTTGTACTTAAGTCTTGTTTTTTTGCTTTGTCTCTGTCCCCTTCTGGTTCTTTATACTTTTTATGCTGGATAGGAGGTATTGTTGTGTATGAGTTGTTCAGGTCTGTATTTTCTGGTGACGGGTGTAGGGAACAATGGGTGAAGGTAGCAATAGGCTTGAGTTGGAGCAGAGGAGTGCCCAGAGGGAGCATGAGCAAGCTCGCTCTGAAATTATTGAATAAATCGGGGCTCCAAAATACAAAAGAAAAAATTGAAAGTTTTATTCATTTTTAAAAGATCAAAATTAAAAGTTGAATGAATTTTTGAAAGATTAAAGAATTTAAAAAAAAAACAGCTTATTGTTGCTGGCAGCATATGTGGAAGTGGATGGAGCTGGGAGCTGGAGTTTGATGGAGCAGCAGTGCCCCTTAATGTTAGGAGGTTTACAATGTAGGTACACACCTTGGGACGTGTCACCACGTTAAAGGCGCTATATAAATGCAAGTTGTTGTTGTTGTTAATGCTACGTATGGAAAGCAATTCTCAGTTTAAAAGTATTTCTATGCATTACCCAGACATGACACAGTTGTAACACAGGAAACCGTGTGTACTAGATGCAAGACGGTTAATATATTCGAGATATAAATATGTAGATTGTTAATTACTTCCTCCCGAATGAGAAGCTGCCTGATTCACACAGTGGTTACTCGATGCAGAATGGCCAAGATCAGGAATGCTCTCTATAGGGAGTTGTGTACACAAATGATGGAAAATCCAAACTGCCAATAAACACTGTTGATTTTTCTCACTCTATCTCTTTCCATTCTTCTAAAGCCTGTAGTCGTCACGCTGTGTGTCAAAACGATCAAAGCAAAATAATTGATTTTCTTTTTCTTTACTAAATCCTGCGAGGAAGTTCTTTAGAGGATGGCATTGGTCAGGATATCGGAGCAGAAGGAGACTTTGTAACTAGGCTGCAACGTTGTATCGAATGGATTTACATTTGTTGATAAATTCTCTTTGGTAATACGGTTTTTCTGAATTGGCAGGAGTGAGATTTGTGTTCTGTGGCTTGTTTGCTCATGTTGAAATGTTAGGGCCATTGTTTCTGAAGTACACCATGTCAGGGACACTCCATGCTTATTTTGCGTAAGGTGTTAACACTAAATCTGCTCCCATATGCATATATGAACAGCATGGCTCTTTCCTTTTAATTCTTATACACTGCATTCAATGCCTTGTGAACCACAATATGAATCAAATCTGCAGGTCTATGTTACAAGTTATTTATATGGTAGACCTGAGGATTTGTCCTGTTACAAATATATATATATATTTACAGGGTTTTGTAGTTTTGCTTAGGTTCGTTCAGTTTAGAAGTGGCCTCTGTGACTGCGTTCTAGGAGAGATTTCTGTTGAGTTTATGGTGGAGGGAATGTACAAATTGTCTAAGTTTGATTTTGAAGTGCTTGGAGGTTCCTTGCCTTTTCTTTACAAATTTGTAAGCCATCCCTGATCAAGTTCAGAGCCACTCAGGCTTGTGATATGTTAATATATAAAGTTGCCAGAAAGAGGTGCTACACCCCAAATTTCTCACCAAGATAAACTCACTCCTTTTCTCCCTCAGCCTCTGCACCAAGTGACTTTCAACCTCCATCTCAATTCACCTTGCTCTCACTCTTGCGCTCACTGCCCTCCTGTCCTCCCTAAACCTCTCCCTCCACATAAACTCTCCTACCCATATTCACAGCCACCCCCTCTCGACCATGCCATTTCACTGCCTCCATTCCCATCTCCTCCATCACAGACAAGGCCATCTCTGATCACTTCCTTCTATTCCTCAGCAGTCACACCCATCTTCCAACCTCACATCTTCTGTGTCCGCCTCTGGGGAAAAGTCCCCCCCCCCCCCCCTCCCCACACACACACAAAGTCACTTACAACGTCATTTTCAAACTCCCAACTGTCTACCCTTTGGCCCTTCATCTGCCGCGATAGTTCTGCAGTTATTGATCTGCTGAATCACTCCCTCGCCTCCGCCTTTACCCCTGTTCCCAGCAAAACCCTTGTTCGCTCCCACCCTGGCCATTCTCCTGGTATGGCTCCCATCTTCGCTCCATTAAGTCGAAGGGACACAGACTTGAACATATATGGTGCACAACTGGTTTAGCCATTCATAGCCAGATCATCCTAAAATACAAAGATAACCTCTGGCTTCTTTTCTCCACTACCAACCGTCTCCATAAAGCCGTCCCCCCCTGCTCCTTCTACTGTCTCCTCCAGCAAGTGCGAGGAGCTCATGGACGACTTTGTCACTAAGATTGAGACCATCTATTCAGCTGCATTCCTTCGCTTCCCACTGTCCACCAAACCAAGGTTCCCCTCCTGCCCTAGCGCTGAACTTGCATCTTTCTCTAGTTTCTCTCCTCTTATCTCCCCTCATGCTCTCTCTGAGCTCATCTTGTCCATGAGACCCACTTCTTGCTCTCTTGACCCTATTTCCACTAAACTGCTGACCACCGAAGTTCCCTTCCTGATCTCCATGCTAGCTGATGTTGCAAACAGTTCCCACTCCTCGGGTACTGTTTTCCTTACTTTCAAACCTGCCCTCCTCAAAAAAAAAAACCCACTCTTCACCCCTCTGTCTTTGCAAAGTACCACGTCATCCACAACATTGAAACGGCCTGAATCAAATGCACAAATTACATCCTCTACGACTGTGACCATGGTGCACTCAGTATCCTTCTCGACCACTCTTCAGCCTTTAACATGGTTGAGCCACATCATCCTCCAATGCCCCTCTGTTGTCCAGCTGAGTAAGACTGCCTCACCTAGTTTCACTCTTGCCTATTCAGTTGTAGCCAGAGAATCTCCTGCAATGATTTCTCTTGCTGCCCCTTCACCGTTACCTCTGAATCCCTCAAGGATCTATCCTTGGCCTCCTATTTCCCATCTACATACTGCCCCTTGGCAACATCATCCAAAGACAAGACGTCAGGTGCCACATGTATGCTGATTGCACCCAGCTCTCCCTCACCACCACCTCGCTCTCTCTCGAGCCCTCCACTGCCTGTGTGCTGTCACACTGCTTATCCAACATCCAGTCCTGGTGAGCCGCATTTTCCTCCCAATTAAACATTGGGAAGACCGAAGCCACAAACTCTGTTCCCTCGCCACCGATTCCGTCCCACTTCCTGGTCACAATCTCTGCCTGAACCAGACTGTTCACAGTCTCGGCGACCTATTTCACCCTGAGCAGAGCTTCCTACCCCATATCCTCTGCATCATAAAGACCGCCTAATTCCAGCTCCTTAACATCGCCTGTCTCCGCTCCTGCCTCAGCTTATCTTCTGCTGAAACCCTCATCCATGCTTTTGTTACCTCCAGACTCAACTATTCCAATGCTCTCCTGGCCATCCTCTCATCTTCTTCACCTCAAGAACTTGAGCTCATCCAAATCTCTGCTGCCCGTACCCTAAGCAGCAAGTCCCGCTCACCCATCGCCCCTTTGCTCGCTGAACTACATTGGCTCCCGGTCCACGAACACCTCCATTTAAAAATTCTTATCCTCGTGTTCAGATCTCTCCATGGCCTCGCCCCCTCCCTATCTCTAACCTCCTCTAGCCCTACAACCCTCCGAGAGCTCTGCATTCCTCCAACTCTGAAATTGTGCATCCCCCTACTCCATTTGCTCCACCATTGGCAGCCGTGCCTTCAGCTATCTGGGGCTGAAGTTCCTAATTCCCTCCACAAACCTCTCCAGCTGTCCACCTCTCTCCTCCTTAAAACTTACCTCTTTGACCAAGCATTTAGTCACCTGTCCTGATAGTTCCTCCTTTAGCTCTTGTCACTTTTTGTCTGATTACACTCCTGTGAAGCACCTTGGGACTTTTTTCCAATGTTAAAGGTGCTATATAAATGCAAGTTGTTGAATCATCAAATAATTAGTTTTTTCAACAGCTAGCGAGGGTATATGTTGTCAGAGTTAACATCTCCTGGTTAAAGCAGGTGCAGAGTGTTCTTTCCACCTCAGCTGATGAGTCTTTAAATTTGCGGACTCCGTACCCTGTAGAAGTACGAGCCTCGGACGTTGCATGGAGTCACGTTGTTGGACACAAAATGGCTGCCTTACCTCTTTCAGCTACTGCCGCAGCTTTGGATTCCAGTACCCCTGCTCCCCCCCCACCCCCACCAAATCCAAGGTGGGCTGCCTATAGAAGATGCTAATAGCATCTGGAGCCTGCCATAAAAATATAATGAAGGTGCACTGATCAAAATTGAGTTGATCCTTAGCATTAGAACACCAGGTTGAAGAACAGTTCTAGTGCAATTTCAGTGAAAACTCCAACCCCCAGGAACCATAGGACCATAGCAGCTTACAACACACAAGGCCATTCAGCCCATCATGTCTGTGACTGCTCCCCGCTAAAGCAATCCAGAACTAATCCCACAGCTCTACTGTCTCCCTTTAGCTCTGTATCTTTCTTTGTTTCTAAATTTATTTGCAATGTTCCCCAAAAAGATGCAATGGTCTCTGCCTCAACCACTCCCTGTGGCAAATTATTTCACGCTCCAGCAATCACACTCTTGGTAATTTTAAACTGATGGCCCCTTGTCACAAATTCCCCAACCAGAGGAAATAGTCTTTCCCTATTCACCCTATCAAAACCTCTATTAAATGTCCTCATAGTCTCTCCGTGCTAGTGGAAAAAGTCCCAGTAGCTCAAGTCTTTGATCATAACTACAGTTTCCCACCTCTACTGCTTAATCTACACTTTTTTTATGGCTTTAATTTCCTTCCTATAACTGCACACTGTACTATAACTGTGGCCTAACCAATGTTTGTATAAATTCATCATTACTTCTTTAATCTGTGCTCCTATTTATAAAATCTAAAATGCGATTGGCCTCTTTTATCTGCATTTGTAGTTTCTGGGTATTTAGTACTTGAACTCCTTGGTCATCCACATCCTTCACTGTCTTTCCATTAAATGTATACTCCCGTGCCTTGTTTTTTCTCCTAAGATATATTGCATCATATTTATCCACATTAAGTTGCAGCTGCCACCTATCTGCCCATATTGCTGACCTGTTTATGTTTTCCTGAAGTCTTTTTCAGTGCTCCTTACTGTTTTTCAAACCACCTCCCTTTTCTGTCCTCGGCAAATTTTGAGTGTGTGTTCCCCGTGCCCAAGTTCAAATCCTCTATAAATACAGAGAACAAAAGTAGACCCAACACTGACTCCTGGGACACACCACTTTCAGTCTTTCACCAGTCTGAGCCACATCCATTTACCCTCATTTTCTTTTCTGTCTATCAACCAACTTTCTATCCACATTGAAACATTTCTATCTTTTACCGTATGTCAACACGTTTCCCCAACCTCTTGTGAGAAACATCTTCTGAAAATCCAGATGCACTATATCTACTACATTCCCCATATCCAATTGGTCATTTCTTCTAAAAACTCAAACATGGCTTGCCTTTAACAAATCCGTGCTAAGCTGTCTTTTATTTATTTTTGAATGCTTACTAATTTTATCGTATATTGTCCCATGCTATTGCTGATACTTCAGTAATAAAAGGATTAACTATCTGTGGCCTGCTATCTCAGATATTTTGTGCAGAGGGCCAATTTCTGGTTTATAAGAAGTCTATGGAAGCTAACGTGTGGAGAGCATGAATAAAGATTATTGAGAAGTGGCACTATTTCTAACAGTGAGTACAGCTGTTCTTTATACAACGTATGCAAATAGAATGCTGAACTATATTGGCAAAACAGTAGCTTACAAGTCAGAGGAAGTCCTGTTCAAACTGTACCGTGCTCTGGGCAGACCACACCTTGAGTACTCTGCCCAGTTCTGGTCACTGAGACACAAAGACCTACAGATGCTGGAGATAGTTCAGAGAGGAGCCACAAGGCTGATCCCCAGCATCAGAGGACTGAGTTATGAGGAAAGGCTGGAGAAACTGGAAAACGATCTTCTAGCAGTATATAAGATTAGCAAACAGTGCAGCTAGGTCTGTAAAATTGCTTCAAACTAAATTGCAAGAGTAGAACGAGGAGACACGGATTCAAACTAGTAAATTCAGGATGGATGTGAGAAAGTTCTTCACCGAGTGATCAGCCCATTGAATGGGTTTCCAGGTAGATTTTCAAAATAGGACTTTGGAATTATTTATGGAACAGTTGGAAGCTGCAGTGGGGGGAGAATGTAGGGCCTTCTTGGATGGATGAGGTAAAGTTGGTCAAATGGCCTTCTCATCCATATTTATCTTGTGATTTTGCAATATGCTCTTTTACAGTAAAAATTTGTACACACAAACTTTTGCTTGTTTTTCAGTAAGTTGGTCACCAAAAGTATTTTTGCAGTTACTAAACCAAAGATTTTGCACCGAAGGCGGCTGTTCAGTTGAGTGCCTGCGATTGATCAGCATTCGATTTAACACAGCTGATTTTATATATAGTGGGAGCACTAGTGATGTGTTTTTAATGGGATTCATGTACAATGCTTGCTTTCACATTGTCCCCAAAAGTAGCATTATATCATTGTATCTTGTAACATGGGCCTAAAGTATTGAGATACTGATGTGCCTCGCATAAGGATGTATCGGGTTAGGATTCAGAGCCAGCACTAGCTTAGAGTTACTTGTCGAATAATGATTAAATTAAATCTTGTTTTTTTTTTAAATGGTTACAGTGACCTGAAAGCACTCGGTCACCTCCAGATGAGCTTGCCAGATTACATTTCAGTTTTACTGCTTATTTACCTATTTCAGACAACACCTTGCATTTATATAGTGCCTTTAACATAGAAAAACATCCTAAGATGCTTCACAGAGGCATGAGGAAAAACTGGATGCTGAGCCAAAGAAGATATTAGACGGGATGGCCAAAAGCTTAGTCGGAGAGGTGGGGTTTAAAGAGATTATTAAAGGAGGAACGGGAACTCGAGAAGCTGAGAGGTTTAGGGAGGGAATTCCAGAGAATGGGACCTAAACAGCTGAAGGCATAGCTGCTACCAATGATGGGGCAAAGGTGGATACACGAGGCTGGAAACTGGAATGAAGAGATTGACAGGGGTGGGGGGGTGGGGGGTAAAGAGATGTTTGTAGGGTTGGAGGAAGTTAGAGATGGGGAGGGGTTAGACTATGAGGGATTTCAACACAAGGATGAGAATTTGAAGCATTGGGGTATTGTTTCTCTCAATCTCTGATCTTGCTCGCTATGACTGGTGAGAGTGCCTGTTCGTCGGGTTCGAGAGATTTTCAGATCTTGGAAGCCAATGTCGGTTAGTGAGGACAGGGATGATGAGCGATTGGGACTTGGTGTGGAATAGAACTTTTAAATACACACAGCACAGTGGCCAAATTGTCTTTTTTTTTCTAGTAGGTTTGGCCTTTACCATTATGTTCTTTTGCACTTTAATGTTTGAGTTGACTATGCAGTCAATTCTCCTGCAGCTAGCTGTTCCAGACATCTAATAATAAAATAGTACTGATCCAAATATTTTTTGTGATTTAATATCTGCAGAAAAATTCCCTAAATGGTGGAACATCTTGTTTTCTTAATTTAACTTGTCTTTTTTTTTTCAAATTTAGAGGTTCTGTGGAAACCGGAAGTTGGTGAAGCTTGGCAACATCTTTGGCACCACTGATTACTGCAGGAACTTGCAGCAAGAATCAGTAACTGGATCCACAGCTCTGTTAGTACACGTAAATATTTTTGAACTAGAATTTCTATTGAGATTTGGTATTACAAATAACAGTATTCAGGGTGATATACTTTCTATCCCTGTTTGGACGTAGGAATCTACAGGATTGAAAAATATACTATTGCACTCCACCAAAAAATATACTATACTCTGCCTCTCACAACTCATAATTGCGTCTGTTGCCAAAAAAACTCAACTCGCTCTTGAATTTCCACATTCACTATTTTGTAGGTAATCTCTTGGTCCTTGGTCCTTCTGTGTATGTAAAATGTATTAATTTATCCATAATCTGCCCAATCTCTTTGGTGTGGTAATGGTCTTCATTTAAAGTTGCCACAAAATTGCCCTGAATGCAAAAGTTATGGGAAAGAGATTTAAGTTGTATCCCCCAAGAAACATTAGAATTTTTTTTTTGATTTTTATTTTAAAAATATCTTATTCAGTAAAAGAAATTTTAACCCCAGAAATCATGCTGGGGATCCCAACCTAAGAATGCTTAATGCATTCATCTATAAAATTTAGTGATGGTGTTAACCTATTTATTTATTTAAAACTAGTCAAAACCTCCACCAGAATAGCAGAGAGAACAATTTCTGAAGAACTGGCTCAAAATTTGTATGCTGGTATCTCCAGGCATAATTTTAGGATTATGGGGGGTGATTTTGCCAACGGGGTCGTGATGGAGGCGGGACTGCTGCTTGTCGGGTTTTAGTCCCGCTTCCATCGACGTCCGGCCAACCCACGCTATTCTCCCTTGATTGACCAGCGGGCTTAGCAGGCCATATAAGGGAAAGCTGATTACTGGTGACATCAGTGAGTGACGTTTCATCTGTCAAGAGTTTTTGACAGATGAATTGTCATCATTTGAGAGCTCTGAAGCTGTCAAACGCTGACAATCTGTCTTCTAAGTTGATTCTTCACTCAAGACTCAATTAGAAAGCCTTCCTGAACAGAAAGCAGAAGGCTGCTGCATTTAAGAATGCAGCGGCCATTCTGCTTTCTCTGCCGGTGAGATGAGGGACTCCCGAGACCTGAAGGAATGAAGACTGAAGGAAGAGGCAAAGGTAAGTAAAGCTTTTAAAACACTTAAGACTCACCTCTGCACACCGGATATCTCGGCCCCTCCGACCCCCGGCTCACCTCGCTGACCCAGGCGAGGTTTGGAGCCGTCGGGAAGCCCGCACTTTAGGGCTCAAAATAGGGATTATCCAAAAAACTGCCTGTTAACTACCTGTTAACAGGCAGTTAATTGGCACTAATCCCCTTCCCGCCTCGAGGAGGCGGCTCCCAGCATGTGTTGGGTACCCGCCTCCTGGGAAGATGGCACGGAGGTGGGTTGGGAGTGGGTTCGGTACCTGCCCCCAGATTCTGCCATTTTCCTGGCAGTCCCGCCTCCCCAGGGCTGGCAAAATCGCCCCCAATGTGTATGTTGCAAATGCAAGGTAAAATGGGGGACTCTTGCATTTATTTTGGACATTTTCCTTTTTTTTTTAAAGAGATTTTTGTATATATTTAATGGAAGCTTCAAGCAATGCTGTTAATTAAATATCCTATGACCCATTGTCCCACTCCTGACGGGAACCCTCGCCTGCCAAGAGCACGTAGGAAATTCTGGCGTGCAATGTGCATGGATTTCTGACCATTTAAGATAGCGGTTAGAAAATCATGTACAGTATGCTAGAGCATGCTTACAAGGAACACACAGTCGGGAAACTACTTTTTTTCCTAAGAAAAGAGCCACCTGATGAATTGTGGGCTTGTCTTTTTTTTCATTTTAGTAAAACATTCTGTGAAAAAAGCAAGATACTTGATAAGATTTAGGAATGCACTCATTGATGGCTGGCACATCATTTGTAAAACAACTTTTTGTTATTTTCCTTGGTAAATTATATTTTTGAAAATAAAGCATTGGGTCTAATCCCTGTGATTTAATGTTGAGATTAAAAAGGTGCAGTGCTGTATTTGAAACTGTGCCCCCCCCCCCCCCCCCCCCAAAATAACTGAAGCTCGAAACAAGTTGCAGTCCGTGCAGACTTCTTTGTTACCCACTGAAATTGTGATTTTCATAGTTCTAAAATAGTGACTCCTCTTTAAAAAATCATGGAGTGGAATCCTCACATACACTGACGTGCCCAAGAAGGGCTGTTAAGTACCTTTTTTAGATTTTTTTCCCGTTTATGTATCCTGTTCGAGCATAATGTACAGATCAGTTTGTGCTTGCATCTTTATGAACTGCAATGGAAGTGAGAAACCTTTTGGAAGTAATGTGAGATCTTAAAGATATATGTGGAGCCAGTATACTACAAAAGCAAATGTCTTCTAACTCATACTCGAGAGGTACGAGATAGAAACAAGGTACAAACCTCTTGTTCACTAGGCTTTGGTATGAAAAGTGCCCCAAATACAATGGGCTTGAAATTGCTGTTGAAAATATTAGCAGACAGATGCTTAACAAAGCGTTCTTCTGACATTCCTCTGCCTAGAATTGTAACAGAGATTACACCCTTTAAAATAACAATTCCATTAAAGTAGCGAACCGCTGGTTATCACATGAATGTGTTACGCATTCAGCCATTAATATCATCAACAGTCCTTTCTAGCCTTGTATGCTACAGATTGCATTGCAGACATTGAACATAAACATGTAATACAAGTTAGGAAATTTTCCTGTACTTCACAGGGAAAAATAAGCTGCTAATTCTGAATCTTCAATGTCACAAATTCAATATACCTTGAGGTACTGCATTATACAATTGTCTTGACTTAATCCTTCAAGTTCAGTGTGCCATCTTGGCAAACCATGGCATTGTAAATATAATTCATAATCCTGTAATAAATAGATAATTATTGAATTAAAAGCAGTAAAGAAAATTTAGGAATATCTAAATATTAATAAAAGTCATTTTAGAAGCTGTTGATTTGAATTGTTTAATGTTGGGTTGCTGATACGAAATCTGTGTTCTTCTTAGGATGGCTGGCTGTGGGGATGTCGATCATGCATCAAACATGATTCCAGGAGGAAGGAAGTTAAATGAGTCTTGCTCAAACACAGCACCTACTCTGACTGTACCAGAATGTGCTATCTGCCTTCAGACTTGTGTTCATCCTGTTAAATTGCCATGCAAACATATCTTCTGTTTCCTGTGTGTGAAAGGAGCATCCTGGCAAAGCAGACGGTGTGCACTTTGTCGACAGGAAATCCCTGAAGAGTTCCTAGACAAGCCAGCTTTGCTGTCCCCCGAAGAGCTCAAAGCAGCAAGCCGAGGAAATGGGGAGTATGCTTGGTACTATGAAGGCACAAATGGCTGGTGGCAGTACGATGAGCGCACAAGTACAGAGCTAGAAGATGCTCATTTGAAGGGGAAAAAATCGATTGAAATGCTCATAGCTGGATATTTGTACGTTGCAGACTTGGAGAACATGATTCAGTTCAGACGTAACGAGCATGGCCGCCGCAGAAAGATGAAACGGGACATAGCAGATATTCCCAAGAAGGGAGTGGCAGGTCTTCGGTTAGACTGCGACTCCAATGGATTGACTTCAGAAAGAGAGAACTCTGCAGATGGAGCAGATAGCGCAGCTGGTGCTGGCTCTGCATCGGCATCAATACAGCCCTCTGTTTCCATAATGAGGCCCACAGTTAGACCAGCAACTTCCCTAGTTGACCAGCCAGTCAGTCCACTAACTCCTTCACCAGATGCAAATGTGTTGCTTGTGAACTCCCTTGCTCAGTTGCAGATAAGTGGGCAAAGCATAACCAGGAGTCATAGAGGAGAAGGAGAAGAGCAAGATGCAGCCTCTCTGAGCAGAGTTTCAGCTGCACAGAGTGCAGCCAGGATGTCTTATGATAACACGGAGTCTGCCACAAGCACTGATACTGAGGATGAGAACACCAGTCAGCTTCAGGAGTCTGCAACCACCATCCACAGCAGGCAAAGTCTTGTTTCTCCGAACAGTGAGAGGGAGAATGAGATACCAGGAGGTGAGCCATCTCCAGAAGGAGGGCCTAGCAGCAGCATCAGAGCCAGGGAGCAGCAACCTGATGGACAATGCACTGTAACAGAGGTCTAGGCCTTATGGTCATCACTTCTAAAAAGAACAACATTTAACACTTGAGAAATTAAGGGCAACTGAGGAATGTGGAATTTCTCAGCCAGAATTGCACTCAATTAAAACTAGAACTAACTTTTAAATGCTTAACATCATTTTGGCATGACTGCCTCTTTTTCTGTCTTTTCTGCGATTTGTAGGTTTCTTTAATGTAGGACTTGCACGATATTTATTGTGGTAACATTAAATTTATTTTCAGTGCTTTAAAATATTTTAGTGTTAAATTTCAAAATGACTTCCCCCCCCCCCCACCCTCCCCCTTGTGCATGTGTTGTAAAATGTGAATTCTGAACTCCTTGCAAGCACCAATCGTGCTGGAGGCCTCTCATTCTCCTTGGTAACATGCAAGATGTCTCTTGTGAATTTAAAAAAAAATAATTATTTTGATGTAGAGTTAACTGATTCTGTCAGACAAAGAAGTTTCAATAGGCCTTTTTCTTTGTATAGCCAAACTAACAATCATTGTTTTCCTTTTTTTCCTCCTAATTTTTTTTATTAATTTAGTGAGAAAGTACATTACTGCAATGCCCTGTCAATATCATTGTAATTGAGGCTGGCAATAGCTGTACAAGTAACATTGCCTACATGGTTGACATTCAGTGAAGTGTTAGACTAGTAGAAACAATTAGTTGAGTTCTAATTTACATTATTCTGACTATAGTAACGGTCAAAATAAAGCTTAAAGTTTTTTTAACTATTGTCTTCACACTGGTTTTCTGCATTGCAAACTAATTTAATACAAAAAGCAGCTTCTGACAGTGAGTTTAGCAACTGTGAATAACGTATGACCTATGTTTAACAGACTGTGCTGTAATTTGGTTTGACGTCAGCTTTTCTCTCTCGATAAAACTGATCTTTGCTCTAGATTTGTTTTGTAATTTGTGACCACTTGTAGACTCCCAACACGTTTTTGTTATGAAGTTTTTAACTGATTATAAAGTCACTGTTTTTGTTAGAAGATTTGTATACTAAACTTAAATCTTTGTTTAGCCTAAACAGGGTTTTTTTTTTAGTGATATTTTCCCCATACTGCAGTCCAAGATAAATATGCAACTTTGTATATTTGAGGAATGGATTAGGCTCTTGATTCGACATCCATGTAATAAAGTTGCATGATCCCATATTTACTTATTGTCAATCAGTAGTACTCACAAAGAAATAACAGGTTTTTTAAAGTAGGAACATTCTGAAACTTGCCAACATGATGTTCTTTATGCGTCAAAACCACTTCTTACTGGAGCTTCCCGATGGCTAAACTGGTAAATGTGCTGCTCAGCGTGGCATTAAGCCACACAGAGCAGGAAGGTCATGGGTTTGAGCCCTGCTCTGTCCTGAGTTACTCCGTCTCAGGCAGGATGACAGAAAGGACCTTCAATTGGTGTCAGCTCTCTTGGGTTTGGAAGGGGAAAGGGCAAAATTAATCAGGGTTCAGATTCCTGATTGCAATATGATCCCCATCGGGAAATGGACGAGGTGAAAAAAAATTTTTTTTGTGACGCTCCCCATGATTCAATAGATCAGTGTTTTCAAGCTCTCTGTGTGACGGCTCTTCCCCATGCCCCCCCACCCCCTTTTTCAAAAAAAAAAGTATCCTTTCATGACTTTTAAAAGACCAATTGCAGACACTTTGTTTATACAACAGAAATAATGTATACAGAAAAATTCAAAAATCTACTGATTGACGCAATGCTGATAACTTTAGGGACTACAGTTTGAAAACTTATAGAATCATTGTCCAGTCATGGGAGGGGAGTGACACTTTTGGCCAAACCTCAGCATAAGTTAGTATCTTCAGGAGAAAAAAGAAAATTAAGGCAACAAATTAAGTGTTTCCTAATCTTTCTCCACATTCACTTTCTTGAGAGAAAAGTTCCTGCCTGCATATTGGAACTGCAGTTGGCTCATTCCATCCCACTCTAAGCAAACCAGAAGTGATGTGGGCTCTAACTTTGTACTCTCCATTGTAGACTATAACAGAAATTGGCATAAAACCCCTTTCTAAGCACCGCAGTGTAATTTAAAGAAACACCTCTGAAAATTAATGCAGAATCAACACATGCAGACTTTAAATCAGATATCGTGTTGACAGTTTGACAGGAAAGCAGGAATCAGCATAGATTGGAATGAAGATTTTTTTCTAAATCAATTGTTAATACTGGCAGTACCAATTAATTTTCTGCTGACTATTGGTCCTTTATTTTTCACTTTTGGATGAATCAAGTAGAGTTATGTGTCAAAGTCCTGCTGATCATTTTCGAATGGCACTGAGAATTATTTTATTTTTTTCGTTCATGGGATCTGGGCGTCGTTGGCAAGGCCAGCATTTATTGCCCATCCCTAATTGCCCTTGAGAAGGTGGTGGTGAACAGCTGCAGTCCGTGCAGGGAAGGTACCCCCACAGTGCTGTTAGGGAGGGAGTTCCAGGATTTTGACCCAGCGACGATGAAGGAATGGCGATATACTTCCAAGTCAGGATGGTGTGGAACTTGGAGGTGGTGGTGTTCCCATGCGCCTGCTGCCCTTGTCCTAGGTGGTAGAGATCGTGGGATTGGGAGGTGCTGCCGAAGAAGCTTTGGCGAGTTGCTGCAGTGCATCTTGGAGATGGGGTACACTGCAGCGACGGTGGTGGAGGGAGTGAATGTTTAAGGTGGTGGATGGGGTGCCAATCAAGTGGGCTGCTTTGTCTTGGATAGTGTCGAGCTTCTTGAGTGTTGTTGGAGCTGCACTCATCCAGGCAAGTGGAAAGTATTCCATCACACTCCTGACTTGTGCCTTGTAGATGGTGGAAAGGCTTTGGGGAGTCAAGAGGTGAGACACTCGCTGCAGAATACCTCGCCTCTGACCTGCTCTTGTTGCCACAGTATTTATGTGGCTGGTCCAGTTAAGTTTCTGGTCAATGGTGACCCCCCAGGATATTGATGGTGGAGGATTCGGCGATGGTAATGCCATTGAATGTCAAGGGGCGGTGGTTAGACTCTTGCTTGTTGGAGATAGTCCTTGTGTGGTGCGAATGTTACTTGCCACTTATCAGCCCAAGCCTGAATGTTGTCCAGGTCTTGTTGCATGTGGGCAGGGACTGCTTCATTATCTGAGGAGTTGCGAATGGCACTGAACACTGCAGTCATCAGCGAACATCCCCATTTTTGACCTTATGATGGAGGGAAGGTCATTGATGAAGCAGCTGAAGATGGTTGGGCTTAGGACACTGTCCTGAGGAACTCCTGCAGCGATGTCCTGGGGCTGTGATGATTGTCCACCAACCACCACAACCATCTTCCTTTGTGTTAGGTATGACTCCAGCCAGTGGAGAGTTTTGCCCCCGATTCCCATTGACTTCAGTTTTACTCGGGCTCCTTGATGCCACACGTGGTCAAATGCTGCCTTGATGTCAAGGGCAGTCACTCTCACCTCACCCTGGAATTCAGCTCTTTTGTCCATGTTTGGACCAAGGCTGTAATAAGGTCGGCAGCCAAGTGGTCCTGGCGGAACCCAAACTGGGCATCAGTGAGCAGGTTATTGGTGAGTAAGTGCCACTTGATAGCACTGTCAACGACACCTTCCATCACTTTGCTGATGATTGAGAGTAGACTGATGGGGCGGTAATTGGCTGGATTGGATTTGTCCTTTTTGTGGACAGGACATAGCTGGGCAGTTTTCCACATTGTCGGGTAGATGACAGTGTTGTAGCTGTACTGGAACAGCTTGGCTAGAGGCACGGCTAGTTCTGGAGCACAAGTCTTCAGCATGACAGCCGGGATATTGTCGGGGCCCATAGCCTTTGCTGTATCCAGTGCGCTCAGCTGTTTCTTGATATGTAGTGAATCGAATTGGTTGAAGATGGCTTCTGTGATGGTGGGGACCTCAGGAGGAGACCGATATGGATCATCCACTCGGCACTTCTGGCTGAAGATGGTTGTAAACACTTCAGCCTTGTCTTTTGCACTCACGTGCTGGGCTCCACCATCATTGAGGATGGGGATATTCATAGAGCCTCCTCCCGTTAGTTGTTTAATGGTCCACCACCATTCACGACTGGATGTGGCAGGACTGCAGAGCTTTGACCTGATCCATTGATTGTGGGATCACTTAGCTCTGTCTATAGCATGCTGCTTCCGCGTTTTAGCTTGCATGTAGTCCTGTGTAGTAGCTTCCCCAGGTTGGTGCCTCATTTTTAGATACGCTTGGTGCTGCTCCTGGCATGCTCTTCTGCGCTCCTTATTGAACCAGGGTTGGTCCCCTGGCTTGATGGTAATGGTAGAGTGAGCAATATGCCTGCCATGAGGTTACAGATTGTGGTGGAATACAATTCTGCTGCTGCTGATGGCCCACAGCGCCTCATGGATGCCCAGTTTTGAGCTGCTAGATCTGTTCTGGATCTATCCCATTTAGCACGGTGGTAGTGCCACACAACACGATGGAGGGTGTCCTCAGTGTGAAGATGGGACTTCGTCTCCACAATGACTGTGTGGTGGTCACTACTACCAATGCTGTCATGGACAGATGCATCTGCAACAGGGAGATTGGTGAGGATGAGGTTAAGTAGGTTTTTCCCTCGTGTTGGTTCTCTCACCACCTGTCGCAGGCCCAGACTGGCAGCTATGTCCTTCAGGACTCTGTCAGTAGTGGTGCTACCGAGCCACTCTTGGTGATGGACATTGAAATCCCCCACCCAGAGTACACTCCGTGCCCTTGGTACTGTCGGTGCGTCTTCCAAGTGGTATTCAACATGGAGGAGTACTGATTCATCAGCTGAGGGAGGGCGGTAGGTGGTAATCGGCAGGAGGTTTCCTTGCCATGCTTGACCTGAAGCCATGAGCCTTCATGGGGTCCGGAGTCAATGTTGAGGACTCCCAGGGCCACTCTTTCCCGATTGTATACCACTGTGCTGCCACCCCTGGTGGGTCTATCCACCCCTGTTGGGTCTATCCTGCCAGTGGGACAGGACATAATGGAGGAGTTTGGGACATTGGCTGAAAGGTATGATTCTGTGAGTATGGCTGTTGCTTGACTAGTCGTGGGACAGCTCTCCCAATTTTGGCACAAGTCCCCAGACGTTGGTGAAGGGGACTTTGCAGGGTCGACTGGGCTGGGTATGCCGTTGTCGTGTCCGTAGCCGGTGTCGAGGTCGATGCCGGGTGGTGCGTCCAGTTTTTTTTATTCTTGTGTGTTTCGTAGCGGTTTTTTACAACTGAGTGGCTTGCTAGGCCATTTCAGAAGGCAGTTAAGAGTCAACCACATTGCTGTGGGTCTGGACCAGGTAAGGACGGCAGATTTCATTCCCACATTAGTGAACCAGATGGGTTTTTACGACAATCCGATAGTTTCATGGTCACCATTACTGATAGTAGCTTTTTATTCCAGATTTATTTAATTAACTGAATTTAAATTCCCCAGCTGCCGTGGTGGGATTTGAACTCACGTCCCTGGATCGTTAGTCCAGGCCTCTGGATTACTAGCCCAGTAACATTACCACTATGCTACCGTTCCCGAATTATGCTAGGATAATTTCCAAAGCCTCGAATATAAGTAAGCTTTTTTTAAATATTAATCATGCTACATGTGTCAGCTGTGGCTCAGTTGGTAGCACACTCGCCTCTGAGTCAGAAGGTTGGTTTGGGTTCAAGTCCCACTCCAGGGACTTGAGCACATAAAGCTAGGCTGACACTCCAGTACAGTGCTGAGGGAGGTGCCGTCTTTCGGATGAGACGTTAAACAGAGGCCCCGTCTGCCCCCTCAAGTCGACGTAAAAGATCCCATGGCACTATTTTGAAGAAGAGCAGGGGCGTTATCCCCAGTGTCCTGGCCAATATTTATCCCTCAACCAACATAACAAAAACAGATTATCTGGTCATTATCACATTGCTCTTTGTGGGAGCTTGCTGTGTGCAAATTGGCTGCCGCATTTCCCACATTACAACAGTGACTAAACTTCAAAAGTACTTCATTGGCTGTAAAGCGCTTTGAGACATCAGGTGGCCGTGAAAGGCGCTGTATAAATGCAGACTTTCTTTTACTGAAATTTGTTGTATTAATTCAAAGGCCCTTTAAACCCATTTAGCTTAAAAGATACTGGCCTGGAGTTTCCTCTGAATTGCACTGCTTTTTTCGGCGCAATTCGGCTGATAGCAGCATACCAGCACAAAAGATTGTAGAATTTTAAGCGCCAGTTGAGTATCCGCGATCTTCTGCGCTGGTTTTAAAAACATTGCGCTAGAAGCAGGCCACGCCCAAGTAAATGAATCACCATTGGGAGTTTCCGCTAATTGCGCTTGTTTGCAGGCCTTCAAGGAGGCTCCAAAAATTTTAGCTGGATCTTTTGGTATGTTTTGAAATGCTTTTCAAAACTGGCGCAATTTTGGGCACAACGCAGGAATCACGGATTGCGCCCAAAGCGGAAACTTTATTTTCAAAATTTAGCGTATTTGCATATTGTGTTCTATGACTCTCAAACACCATAGTAAAAATAAATTATTTTTCCTCTCTTCTCCACCATTTCAAAATGATGGCCACTATATATCAATCTCACTTTTTTTAATGCTGTATTTAAAATTTGAAAATCAGTTTCCTCAATATGGAACTTGATGTTTTAATACAGTACTGTAATTTTTTTCATTGTTGGAATGTGGGCATTGCTGGCAAGGGCAGCATTTATTGCCCATCCCTAATTGCTCTTAACTGGTGGAGTCCTTTCTTCTTGAACTGCTAGTCTGTGATGGTGCTCTGACGCCACTATTGTCCTTGTCCTTCTAGGTGATGGAGGTCGTAGGTTTCGGAGGTGCTGCCGAAGAAGTCAGAGAGTTTATACAGCACAGAAAGAGGCCCTTCACCCCATCGTGTCCTCGCCGGCCATTAATCCCATTTTCCAGGTAAGGGGCAGAAGGTTTAGAGGGGATTTGAGGAGAAACTTTTTCACCCAGAGGGTGGTTGGAATCTGGAACTCACTGCCTGAAAGGGTGGTAGAGGCAGGAACTCTCAACATTCAACAAGCATTTAGATGAGCACTTGAAACGCCATAGCATACAAGGCTATGGACCAAGTGCTGGAAAATGGGATTAGAATAGACAGGGCTTGATGGCCGCGAGGACACGATGGGGTGAAGGGCCTCTTTCTGTGCTGTATAAACTCTATGACTTCTTCGGCAGCACCTCCCAAACCTACGACCTCCATCACCTAGAAGGACAAGGACAATAGTGGTGTCAGAGCACCATCACAGACTAGCAGTTCAAGAAGAAAGGACTCCACCACTTAAGAGCAATTAGGAATGGGCAATAAATGCTGCCCTTGCCAGCAATGCCCAATTCCAACAATGAAAAAAATTACAGTACTGTATTAAAACATCAAGTTCCATATTGAGGAAACTGATTTTCAAATTCTAAATACAGCATTAAAAAAAGTGAGATTGATATATAGTGGCCATTTTGAAATCCCTTCCGATAGCTTTAATGTAGGTCGTGGACAGATACAAATGTGAAGAGGGCAAAAAAAACAAGACCCATCAGTGTTCACACTATTCTTTTGACAGTCCAACTCGTGCACGGCCCTCACCAATCGCTAGTAACTGCAGAGGAAGTAAAAACAAGTGGAGGGGAATCAAAAAAAAAAAAATCACTCAGTTAAACTGAGGGACTTCCTAAAGCAATCAAGCAAGCTCCAGGTGACCATGGCTACTCGATGTACTTAACTAATCATCCTCCTCCGCTCCCTTCTATTATACCCCATTAATGATCACTCCACTCCTGGCCAGTTCCAAAAGTCAGACTTCCTACCCTACTTTATCACTCAAATCCATAGCAAAAGGTTACCATCACCTTCTTGAGATTTATAATGGCCTATGCTTGCATAATAACCTAGGGCTATGACTTTTTTTGCAATTGAGAGGCCATTTTTAGTGTGGTTCCAGCTCCAAAATTACATAGTATTTACTGCACACAAACAGGCCATTCAACCCAACTGCTCCTTGCCGGTGTTTATGTTCCACATGAGCCTCCTCCCACCCAACTTCATCTAACCCTATAAGCCTAACCTTCTATTCCTTTCTCCCTTATGTGTTTATCTAGCTTTCCCCTTAAATGCATCTATGCTATTTGCCTAAACTATTCCTTGTGGTAGCGAGTTCCACACTCCAACCCCTCTCTGGGTAAAGAAGTTTCTCCTGAATTTCCAATTGCATTCATTAGTGGCCATCTTATATTTATGGCCCCTAGTTGTGGTCTCCCCCACAGTGGAAACATCTTCTCTCCATCTATCCTATTAAAACCTTTCAGTAATTTTAAAAGACCTCTATCGGGTCACCCTCTCATCCCTTTTCTAGAGAAAAGAGCCTCAGCCTGTTCAATCTTTCCTGATAATACAAAAAAGGATACCTTTCGCCCGTGCCTCTGTATTTTTTTTATAACGAGACCTTTAATGTATTTTATAAAAACCAGATAAAACAAAGTATTCAAAATCAAATGGTTTAAAATAATTACTAAAGGGAAACATAATGCAAGAAATAGGAGTAGGCCATATGGCCCCTCGAGCCTGCTCTGCCATTCAATAAGATCATGGCTGATCTTTGACCTCAACTTCACTTTCCTGCCCTATCCCCAGATCACTTGATTCCCTTAGTACCCAAAAATCTATCAGTCTTCAATATACTCAACAACTGAGCATCCACAGCCCGCGGGGGTAGAGAACTCCAAAGATTCACAACCCTCCGAGTGACGAAATTTCTCATCTCAATCCTAAATGGCCGACCCCCCTTATCTTGAGATTATGACTCCTAGTTCTAGACTTTCCAGCCAGGGAAAACAGCCTTTCAGTATCTACCCTGTCAAGTATTCTAAGAATTTTATACATTTCAATGAGATCACCTCTTATTCTTCTAAAGTTATAATTTTACTGTCAATCTACAAGCCGAAAATGTAAAAAATGGCCACCTAAGGGAGCCTGGCACACCCTGGACCTGCTACTGCACCAAGTGTAAAGTATGATGCCAATCTCAAATATACAAGCAAAAAGTTCTTTGCACTTCACCTGCATATTCAAGTCTTTTTCCAAAATGCATGTAGTTGAATGCAGTGTAGGTTATGTACTGTCCTTTTTTCATTTCTATAGATGAGTTGTCTTCCAGCGCCAAGTGCAAATTACAGTAAATAACAGCAGACTTCAAATGTCACCAGTACTAGTTTATTGCTATGGAAATAGTTATACGGGACTACGTTAACACAATGAGGCAGATTGATTAATTAGGTCCACAAGGAATACATTATCCAAAGGTTCTATGCTTATTCTACACTTTAGATTGAGGGATCAAAGAAATAACTTGCATTTATACAGTGCCTTATACATCCTGAGGAATACCTAGAGCATTTTACAACTAATTCATTATTTTTGAACTGCAGGCATGGTAAGGCATATATTTTGACTGTCATTTGTACCATAGAAGAAAGTAGAAAATATGTTAAAAATTAAAATGCCATTCATTGCAGGGGGGAAATATAACATTTTAATTTCTATATCATTCAGCACTTGATAATGCAAAAGTGCCACCAATACACTGCAATCTAACTATTTTTACTCATCAGATTGAACTTCAAACAATGTTAAAGGCTAAACTAGACCACTGCATATTAGGTTAGCAACAGTTTAACTCGTCCGCACTATTTATGTTTGATTCCTTGAGCCAAAGCTTTCAGATTAGCAGGCGAGCCCCACAGAGTACCAAATATGCTCTTTTCATTCTTTAATGACTCTTCTTGCGACAGTTCTCGCCCTGAAACCACAACATTCTTAATGGCTCTAATAACTTGTGAAGACCCCGTAATGTACTGATTCAGCCAATTTTGTGCCTCTTCAAGGCAACTCTCTTCATCAGAGGATGCTAGAATTTCATCAACCAGACCAATCTTCAGCCCTGTTGCAGGATCCACACGCTGAGCACTGCTCAACAGTTTAAGAGCATTCCTATATCCAATCAATTTAATCAGCCTGGTAGCTCCACCCCATCCTGGTACCAATCCCATGTGTTTGTGAACAAAGCGAATCTCACTTCCTGAAGTCATGAGCCTGTTAAAGAAAAATAAGCAAACACGAGTCAATACATGAGCTAATAGTACAGTATTGGTATACACACAACTGATTTGTTACAGGAGAATAAAAACAGGAAAGGAGGAAGAAAAAAACATTAATTCAATATTAAAGTTCAGAACCATCTTCACACTGTCAGCAGGTTCAATGGAAGTAGCAAGCTCCCTGGGCAAACCATTTTTTTTTAAAGTTCTCAGCTCACACACCATGATGCTGAAACAAACATTACAATAAAAGCTATTCACATAGCAGTAGCGTTATTCTGATAATACATAGCGTTGTATAAATACAATATACAAGCACAGTAAGAATTCATTTTGTTATTGATTTTCAGCCCCATGAAGACATACCTGGTGTGAGCCTTTCTGCTGAGTGATTGCGAATTAAGTACAGTACTGTATATGGCATCCTGGCCATTCTGCAACATGCCAGTAACTGATGTCACTTAACACTTCTCCATTTTGTATGAAGTATAGATAAGTACAAATTTTCAAAACCTCGTGCTATTGTTTTACAGTAGAGCTAATTCTGATCCTGCATATACTGTGGTGCATTGCTTCTGCAGAACCCAGGACTGCTCGCGCTTACTTAAGATTTTGTTTTGGGGGGACTTTTTCTGATCAAGGCAGGCATGACAAAACTGCAGAATGGCAATTCCTCCTCACCTATTTTTTTTTTTTGTACTCCGCATTAAGCACTAAGTCAAGTATAGCTAGTTAGATGCGGGGGGAAGTTGCCTCTAATCCAAAGATTTTGAAACCGGGGCCAATGGAATGATCAGATGACTTTCCATCTGGGGATAGCCATCCCACATGCCATGCGCATAGTGTCTTGACAATTCTGTATTCTATATTTGTTTTACTAGCACATTTTGTTACTGTACACTATTAAAAAAAAAAATATCAGTAATGATAGGGTTTTCATTTGAGTAGCTGACACTGTCTTTCGGACATTAGGCCAGGGATTGTGCAGTAACCCCATACAGAACAGTTTGAAAACCACTGCTCTAATATCCCGTACCCCGACACCAAAACCAATCATGGCGGAGAGAGACAGGGAATTTGTATCAAATCAGTTTTTTAATGCTATGGATTCACCTCCATGTATGGAAGTTTCAAAGTTTCTGAACAACATTCACAGAGGGTACAGTACTTCTCTGATGTAATTACTTTAGATTTTCAGAAACTCATTTGCAGTAGATTATAGGGAATTTTCTTCACAGCATTTATTAATCCAAACTATGTTTTTTGTGGTGTCATTTTCCTATTTAATGAACAAGAATGTGATACTGCTGTACAGTATTTGGTGGTTATGAAAACATACATGAAACAGACAGTGCGATTGAAAATGTTGTATTTTTCCCCTGGAGAAACCAAGGTGAATTACTAAGGCCCATCAAGGTTGAAAAAAGTAAAATTAAACAAGGTAAATCAGGGCAGTAACATCAAACCTGGGAGCCAGAGTTTCAAAAACCTTAAAGACTAAGAGGGAGGGAAAACTGGAGAAAGTAAGGGTTCCGCAGTTTTGAGGTACTTAAAAGAACGAGTTAGAATGGGAAACTTTGCAATGAATCTCAATTTTAACACAGCAATAATGAAGGGAGAGGTTAGAGCATGTAGGCGGGAGAGTATGAATGATGATAAGGTTCTTCTTGTATCCAGTCCGATATCGGAGAAATATATAGAAGCTATGGACAGATTTAAGCTGTATAGAGTTAAGAATTGTTAAGGGGAAAATTAAGTGTTTGGAAAAGAACAGGAAACAGCTTCTTCAAAGCATCTTTTAAGAAGACACCCATGGGAGTCAGTGGAGGTACAGTCAAGCATGCCAGTAGGTGCAGAAAGACTAAAGGTGGCAGCTGCTGTTTGTGAGAAATTGGAAAAAACTAATTTTTTTTTAAAGCTGCATCAAGTGACAAGCATTTGCAATGACTTAACAGTGATGGTGTGAAAGAGTTAATTTTAGGACATTTCAAATTCTTCATAAAATTCACAGACAGCAACATTATCTAAACAGGATCATATAATAAAAAAAACCCTCCCAACAGAGAGAGAATGAGACAGACAGACAGACAGACTGACTATATTTAGAACAGATTTCACTCAAAATTATTTGCACCAATTATTGAATTATTAAGGGTTGTAAAAAAAAAAAGACATGAATTTAGTATATTCCTACTCTGGTCAAAAACGCACATGCAGCTTGTGCCTTCATATTTCCAGCTTTCTGAATAGCCCTCAACTTAAATGAGGTCACCAAGTTGAGCTGCAACATATTTTCAAGTTACAAATTGCTTCTGGACACAGTCCTGAAGCTGCCCATAAAAGATATACATTCACAGGTATAATGCTGTTTACCTAGATCACAGCAATCATTAGATAAAAATATATAAACTTAGTTAAATAGTTTCTATGGAAGCAAGTCATCTGTAGTTAACATGTCCAGCATTAATTGGAAACAGTGTGCTTGATGCAAAATTGCTCAGTGTTCTTGATCGGTAAGATGGATACTGTACATATATCTCAGCATTTAGTAAGATGGTTTTAAAAAATACACATCTGAAATACGATTCAAAAGAAATAGCAATAGAAATCCACCCAGTCTTCCCACACTGTGCACACACCGGACGATCTACAGACTCAACCTTTAATTATATCCTGAATTTGGAAAGATGCTTCCTGTGTTCCTGTGCCAGCATAATGCTGTTAGGCCATATAATAAGATTAACAATTATATCATTATTGCTGTTTGCTTATTAAAAAATAATCGAATCCCATGCACATATTATATAATTTTATTATAAGTTCCGGCATCAAGATTTAATACTTATATCTGAACTAAGTATTCTGCAGCTAATGAAAAATCAATTTTGCTATTCATTAATTGAATTAACTTAATCACTGGTATAAACAGGAGCAAACTCGTCACTGCTAAATTCAACTTGCTACATATGAACAAGGCTTCTATGCAATAAACTACTCACTGTTTTGCATGAACAACTTTTCATCCTACTGGCGAGCCTTTTCACTGACCGTTGTTACACAGTTCAACTTACAAACCAAGGCAACTTTTCACCTGGTCAGGTCTGTAGCATTTTCTCCTCTCCATCAAAAAATACAAAACTATCTGTACAACCTACATAAACTAGAAAAAAAGGTGTTTAAAATAACTAATTACACAAATGGTTTTACTGAGCATTTTTTTTTTGTTGTAAAGCTGAATTTCCACCCAATGCTCCCCCTATCTTCACCTCAATTTCTTTAAAACTATTTAAAAAATTCAATAACTGAACAGTGAAGCATCCAAAAGATAGAGTAACTAGTTCACTGTTTTAGTTGAAATATTTCTGAGATTTAACAAAAACATTGTGCGTTATTAAATTAACATAAAGTAATCTGCTAATGAGTCTGTCATCAGGCAGATGACCCTGCTGTGGTCTGTTAACCAGGGAAGAGAGAGGGAAATCCACCTTCATTCAGCTTGATGCCTGGACCTTCCACCAGCTTCTTGACAACTTGAAACATGATAGTTCCACTTTCACGAAGACAGTTATTGTTGCACTGAAAATCTGTCAACTAGTAAAAAGAACAGGGGAACCCTAACCTTCAAGACTTTCATCTATTTCTAACGCTTTTAACCTTGAACAATAACTACAATAATGCTGCCTATAGAGAAAGCAAGCTATAACGGATGTTACATTGCAAACAAGATTTAAAATGAGCTGAAAGCAATTTGTTCCACCAGTGCTCCAAAAACAATGGCATCTATGGAACGGGTAGACATCCTGAAGTTAACGGAAACCTCGAACAACCTATTACCATGTGTTCTGTTTAAACTGGTGTTCACTTGTATAGAACAGTAATGTTTGCAAAGAGAGAATTTTTAAAATACCGAGGGTGTAGAGGGCCATACATGTTTCTAAAACCCAAACCGCTGCATGTGGGTAAAATGTATACCTTACTGGCTTTATATCCACCCTGAGTGAGATTACCATTATACGGTTCACTGGAAACTGGGCCAAGATTGCCCAAATCCATTTCCCTTGTAGCTTTCAATAGCCATTAGAAAGAGATGGCAAGCTTAAAGTCAATTTGTCCAGGCTTAATCTGTCCAGGTTTAAACCACCCAAATTACATGGCATTTACTGTACATTTGTAACTGGATATTAATCCACAAGTGATTCATTACACATTAAACATAGGATGGAGCATTATTTTAAATAAACAACAACATGTATTTATATAGCACCTTTAACATAGTAAAACGTCCCAAGGCACTTCACAGGAGTATCATAAGACAAAAAGTTTGACACCGAGCCACATAAAGGAGAAATTAGGGCAGGTGACCAAAAGCTTGGTCAAAGAGGTAGGTTTTAAGGAGCGTCTTAAAGGAGGAAAGAGAGGTAGCGAGGCAGAGAGGTTTAGGCAGGGAATTCCAGAGCTTAGGGCCTAGGCAACAGAAGGCACGGCCACCAATGGTTGAGCGATTATAATCAGGGATGCTCAAGAGGGCAGAATTAGAGGAGCGCAGATATCGCGGGTGGGGGGGGTTTGCGGGAGCCAATGTAGGTCAGCGAGCACAGGAGTGATGGGTGAACGGGACTTGGTGCGAGTTAAGATACGAGCAGCCAAGTTTTGGATGATCTCAAGTTTATGTAAGGTAGAACATGGGAGGCCAGCCAGGAGTGCGTTGGAATAGTCAGTCTAGAGGTAACAAAGGCATGGATGAGGGTTTCAGCAGCGGATGAGCTGAGGCAGGGCAGAGACGGGCGATGTTATGGAGGTGGAAGTAGGTGGTCTTGGTTATGTCGCGGATATGTGGTCGGAAGCTCATTTCAAAATGAAACCCATCAATTGGTTTTAAAATATTCAATGAAGTTCAAAAGATAAACTTGTATTTTTGTGCAACTTACAAGGATTTAAAGGGTTAAATTAGGAGGACAGGGTGCGTAAACTTGGCTTGTATTTCCTTGAGTTTAGAAGGTTGAAGGATGATCTAATTGCAGTGTTTAAAACGATAAAAAGATTCAGCAGGGTAGAGGAAGAGAAGCTATTTCCTCTGGTGGGGAATCCAGAACAAGGGGGCACAATCTTAAAATTCGACCCAGGCCATTCAGGGGTGAAATCAGGAAGCACTTTTTCCATACACAGGCTAGTGGAAATCTGGAATTCTCTCCCCCAAAAAGCTGTGGCTACTGGTGCAACTGAAATTTTCAAGACTGAGATCAACATATTTTTATTAGGCAAGGGCTAGGAATCAAGGGCAGGTAAGTAGAGTTGATGTACAGATTAGCCACGATCTAATTGAATGGTGGAATAGGCTCGAAGGAATGAATGGCCTACTCCTGTTCCTGTGTTCCCCACACTATATTTTGGTCAAGCTCAAAATATGCTCAGGCTGTATTCTGCTAATTTCTCCCTCATATTCTTCCTCCCACTTCATTATATGCCTCTAAGAAGATGTTCAGCCTTGTGAACATTTCTTTCCATTCTATTAATGCTGAGAGACCTGCTGTGAAACGAAAGTGATGTGGGAAAAAGGATTCCAAGTGTTTTCCTCCCCATCCAGTTTTCTTCCCCTCCCTTATAATGGCTCGGTGGAGATGATCAAGAACTTTGCACTTGCTTGCAATCAGCACTCATTAACTTGACCCTCACACACCTCCTCAAAAATTCCACACTCAACCCATCTGCCCTTGCAAACTATCACCTCATCTCCAACATCCCTCTCCTCTCAAGTCCTTGAACGTGTTGTTGCCTCCCAAATCCATGCCCATCTTTCCATGAACTTATTGCTTGAATCTCTCCAATCTGTTTTCTGCCCCTGCCACACGCTGAAATGGCCCTAATCAAAGTCACAAATTAAATCATCTGTGACCGTGACCTTGGTACTCTATCCCTCACGACCATTCTGCAGCTTTTGACACGGTCAACCGCACCAGCCTTCTCCAACATCTCCCCTCCGTTCTCCAGCTGAGTGGGACTGCCCTCGATTGGTTCAATGCTTTCTTATCAAATCGTAGCCAGAGCATCTCCAGCAATGACTTTTCTTCCTGCCCCGGTACCTCTGGAATCCCCCAAGGATCTATCCTTGAATCCACCCCGCCCCCACCTTATTCCTCACCCACATGTTGCCCATCAGAGACATCATCCAAAAACATGGCAACAAAAATTACCTGCATTTATATAGCGCCTTTAACATAGTAAAACATCCCAAGGCGCTTCACAACAGCGTTATAAAACAAAATTTGACACTGAGCCACATATGCAGAAATAAGAGCAGGTGACGGTCACAGAGTTAAGTTTTAAGGAGCGCCTTAAAGGAGGAAAGATAGGTAGAAAGGCCGAGAGGTTTAGGGGGGGAATTCCAGAGCTTAGGGCCTTGGCAGCTGAAGGCACGGCCACCAACGGTTGAGCGATTAAAATCAGGGATGCTCAAGAGGCCAGAATTAGAGGAGTACAGATATGGGGGGGTGGGGTTTGTGGGGTTGGAAGAGATTAGAGATAGGGAGGGGTGAGGCCATGGAGGGATTTGAAAACAAGGATGAGAATTTTTAAATCGAGGCGTTGCTTAACCGGGAACAATGTAGGTCAGCGAGCACAGGGGTGATGGGTGAACGGGACTTGGTGCGAGTTAAGACACAGGCAGCCGAGTTTTGGATGATCTCAAGTTTACGTAAGGTAGAACGTGGGAGGCCAGCCAGGAGTGCGTTGGAATAGTCAAGTCTAGAGGTAACAAAGGCATGGATGATGGTTTCAGTAGCAGATGAGGCGGGGCAGCGTCAGGTAGGTGGAAATAGGCGGTCTTAGTTATGCCATGGATATGTGGTCGGAGGCTCATTTCAGGGTCAAATATAACACCAAGATTGCGAAAAGTCTGGCTCAGCCTCAGACAGATGCTAGGGAGGGGGATGGAGTCGGTGGCTAGGGAACGGAGTTTGTGGTGGGGTACCGAAGACAATGGCTTTGGTCTTCCCAATATTTAGTTGGAGGAAATTTCTGCTCATCCATTACCGGATGTCTGACAATTTAGAGACAGTGGAGGGGTCGAGAGAAGTGGTGGTGAGGTAGAGCTGGGTGTCGTCAGCGTACATGTGGAAACTGACACTTCATGGCGTCGCCCCTCCCAACCTGTGTAACTTCCTCCAGCCCTCAGAGAACTCTGCGTGTCTCCAACTCTGGCCTCTTGTGCATCACCCACTCCCTTCGCCCACCATTGGTGGCTGTGCCTTGAGCCATATAGACCCCAAGCTTTGAAATTTCCCTCCACCTTTAAGACCCTCCTTAAAACCTACCTTTTTGACCAAGCTTTTAGTCAGCCCTCCTAATATCTCCTCCTTTGGCGCAGTGTCAATTTTTGTCTGACTACCCTTCTGTGAATCACCTTGAAACATTTTTCTATATTAAAGATGCTACACATGTTGCTGTTGTTGTCTACCAGTATTAAGGTATGAACAGTCTTGCAATTCTGAGGACACATGAAACTTCTCAAGCATCACCCTTTTGCTTATTTGCATTTAAACCTCTCAACCACATTGCTGCACATTAACCTCTTTCCACTATCCATTATCCCACATTTACATTGTAGAATGCAAGGAGGATTATTGGTATGACAGCAACCACCACGATCATGAAATCACCCAACTGATTTTTCAGCAGTTCAGTTAACTATACAACATGTATCAAAAAGATCTCAATAGAAGATTTGTGCCATGTGAAAAAAGGGATAGCACCACTCTTTACAGAGATTTTCTTTGGTATTTGGGTTTCAAATATTCGAAGGTGAACCCAGTATCTTCTATTAGGTCCCAGTACCAAACACAAATAAAAATCACTCCTTAAATGTCTAGTTTCTAGCACTTTTTCCACTGTTTCATCTACACCGTAAAAACAGGTCTCAAAGTTAATATTTCTCATTTTTCTGACAATGATTGCTAATCTGGACTATAGACATCAGCAAATGACAATGTCACACTGCTTATTACTAGTTGAAATATAAACCAGCAGGGATATTCTAATTAAGAAATTTCAAAAAACAGGTTTTTCTTGTAATTAAATAGAAAGGTATTACTGTTTATCCTACACTCTGGTTCAAGAGAATAGAATCGAAAAGGATTTTAGCAAGTAGAAAAAAAAGCACTTTGAAATTTGCTTTTACGGAACAGATTAAATAAAAAATAAATTAGCTCTAGAAACTAGACTGAAGTGTTCTTATATTTATAAGTTAAAGAAATTAGTGTAGTATTGTGATATCTAAATCTATTGGTGCTCCATGCTGTCGGAGTTAAAAAATCAATCAATCAATCAGTTGTTTTTTTTGCTTTCCCTTGTCTATGGCATTATTTAGTACCAAATTTTGCTGCTTACCTGAAATCACAGGCTGTAGTAACTTCTGCTCCTCCTCCCAGTGCCTTCCCTTGGACTAAAGCTACGCTGATCAGAGGTAGTCTGCACTAGGAATGCCAGGAAGGTTAATAGACTTCTGATGCATTTACTGTCCAAAATCATTTAAACGCAGATCAACATTATACAATCACTTTTCATAGTACAATCATTTTGCTTTTAATCCTGCATTTTTAAAGAGTACAGGATAGAAATGCAATGCAACCTACAAAAGATCAACTTAAAGTTAACTCCCAATTAAATTAAACTTTTGTTAAAAAACGCAATTACACAAACTTGCTACATTTTAAGATCATCGTCCCTGCCCTCTTATCCACAGTACAATAACTTTTATTAAACTATTCTTCAAAAAATATATATTCCAGACTACAAATCAAATCTCCAAGTGCCCTGAAAAATATTTTTTTAAACTTACTGCATTCTGACAGCCAGCAAAAACAGTGACTGTATAGTACAGTACAACGACTGTTGGAGAGACAAGCATTTAAGTTTGGAAGAGGAGGGAGGGGATTTGCAAACTAAAGAATTTGGTAGTTGAGTTTTTGACCGTAACTAATGGCAGAAAATTAACACCCAAACCACCAGGAAAAGAGGCATTAGAAAATAAAAAACAAAGAATTTTTTTTTTTTAATTTAAAGACCTCCAAAAAGCCTGTGCAATAGCCTTTAATTGTCACTAGATGGCTTAAGTTGACTTAGCTGTAGCTTGCTACAGAACATATTTAGCGTGAAACAGCAACACCTAGTGATGCAATTTAGCTCTGTACCAACTTTATTTAATTTATTTACACTATAGCTAAGCTGAAGGAGGGCTACGAAGATTGGCTCATTCTTTTAAAAAGCTTTGCGAGCTCCAATGTATACTATGGTATATATTTAAATAAATTATATCTGTGGAAAAGAAAACTCAAAATTCCAAATCAACCCCAAGGAGAATAGTTTAACTGTACTTACTTTCTTTATGTCACATGAAAATGGAGATAAGCAAGGGGGACACAGTCAGGTTCTCCATTCAAATGTATAAGTTTTAAACTATATACTTTCAATGTCATCAAACTGAGCTGTCTGACTTTTTCCAATTTAGAAAAGTGCCAGCGGAAGATCCAGAGTTGCAATTGGAAAAGTAAAGCCAATTTAAATGGAATCCATAAACTGACTAATCCGTCACAATCCCTAAAAATCAGAATGGCTTCACATTTGATTCTATTCTGTACTGAGACCTATAATTGTTGAAGAACATCAGATATTAATAATAAAAATAGAAAATGCTGAAAACACAGGTCAGTCTGAGGAGAACAGGTAATTTAATGTTTCAGGAATATACAGCCCTTAGTCAGAACTATTCAGTCCTGATGAAGGGCTGTATGCCTGAAATATTCATTTACTTGTTCACTCTTAGAGATGCTGACTGATCTGCTGTGTGTTACCAGCATTTTCTCTCTTTGTTTCAGATTTCTATCAATAGCAGTATTGTTTTACTTTTTAATCATATATTAGTACCTCAGAAGCCTCGTCAGGGTGTTCTGCATAAACATGCACATCCTCAATCCATCCTAGAAGAGAAATGCAGAAGCTCTCATTTCTGATTGTTATTATCCTGCCTTTGAACAGTAGGGTTTTTGCTCATTTTATTTAATTACTTTGCTAAAAATTCTATTATATTCTGCTTCATGTAATTTCACTGAAATGTCATGGAAAAAATATTTTTTAAAAGTACATAAAATTTAGAACAAAATATAACACCATCAGTATTACATTGTACTTTTATATTCGTGTACTGCTAGCAGCATAATGTCACTTGGTTCAAAGGGTAATTACACTAAACGGAGTCATACTGAGCTCTAAAGATTAGGATCATCCTTTAAAACAGGTTAAGGAAGTAGGCAGACATGTAGCAAATACAGTTTAATGTAAATAAATGTGAAGTAGCATATTTTGGAAAAAGAGATTGAAAATATACCCAAAAAGTATAAAATTCTCAATAGAGTGGAGTATGAGAGAGATTTATAGATAGCCAGAACAGCTTTAGCAATGGCTTCCTTCACCTCCCATCTCAACATAAGTTACGAGGAGTGAAATAATAATGAATCATTGAGTGCGTGCTTACTTACCTCAGGGTTTGATATTGCTTTAACTGCTCTTAGATCAGAGCCAGAACAGAATGTGCTGTCTGCACCTCGCAGAATAAGACCTTTCCCATTAGTCCAATGCTCCAGCTCCTCCACCCTATCCCGAAAATCTAACATCATTGTTCCTTATAAAGAAAACAAAACAAAGTTTTTAAAAAGAAAAAATACAATTGTGTCAAAAATGTTACTACTGAGGGTTACTGGACAGGGTTAGAGTAATTAATACATTCAAACTTTTCTATCAATTCCCTCACTGCTTATTAATTGCCCTTATAGAAAGTGGTAAAACAGACCCAGGCAATCCCAAGATAATATTGTAAAAAAGTACATACTGTACAGGATCATAACTTTTATATCTGGAACTTTCTCTTGTATTTCTGTTTTCCAGTGAGCACCAGTTGCTCCATGTGCTTTTATAATTAACTAAAATTTATCAAATCATAAGAGTATACTGTGGAGTAAATAATAACTGCAGTGCAAGACACGAACCATAGAAAATAAAGTAAAAACCACTGTTTTCCAGGGGAAGATGGAAAAGACTAGTCAACAACTCTAAATAAAATTCATGCTCTCTGCTTGGCACAATTACCAAACCTGAATAATTTATTTAAAAGTTTCTAATCACCAATGAAAAGTTTAATTTTGCATTAATAATACAGGGCTGAATTTTTACCTTTGCATGTGGATGGCAGCAGTGGGGGCCATGGATCACGTCGGGAACCCGGAAGTCAGAGAGGCGAGTTTTGCAGTGGCTTTTTAACAAAGCCACTGCAATTGAATCAGACTTTCGGGTTTCCCGAACAATTAGCTGGAGCAGATCCAATTATGTCACGGATGACTCGACTTCAACTGAGCTACTTAAAGGAGCAATGGACAGATGTCACTTGAAGGCTGGTGGAGGTGGAAGCCAGAGAGGGGAACTGTTTGCGCTAGAACACTTTGATAACATCAATCCCTAATTATGCAGAGTCAAAGGCAGAAAGCAGCACCCAGATTTAGTGATGCTTCCTTGGAGATATTACTCCAAGGAGTCAGGGCCCACAGGGACATCCTCTACCCTGCTGATGGGAGGAAGAAGCCAGCAGCTCTGATGAAAAAGCAGGCGTGTTGTTGGTAGGACATGGATCCAGTGTAGGAAACACTTTAACGACCTCATGAGGTCAGGAAAGGTGAGTACAATGCCACATTGCCCTACATCCTGATGTGCGTGTCACCCCAACCCCCTCACTCTGCCTTCCCAAGCCTACTCCTGCACATCACTCATTACACCAACCTACCTTGCAGGTACACCCATCCCTCACTGTCTATGCGTTTACTCACATCCCCATCTGACCATCCACCACTGACAGCCACATGGCATACAACAGGCACTTATGTTGATGTCAGTAGCCAGTGAAATATGATCATGTGCATAATGGTAACTTAAAACATTCTTCTCAGAACAGTTCTAATTCATGCGTTTACTCTCACAGGCCCATCAAGTGCCCTCCCCCCACACTGTCCAGCCAGAGGAGGAAGACAACTCCTCAGAGGAAGCTCCAGTCTGAGGGTGCACCGTCCCACAACCCATGCACACCCAGCACCAGCGCAGATACGCACACGTCGGTGGGTCCAGTAAGAGAGAAAGAAGTTTTGTCACGTGGTGTCTCATAGATCACATGTGAGCAAGAGCAGACGGTGGAGATAGGGACAGCAGTGGAGAGTCCTCGACAGAGTGCACAGGACGCTCCAAGCAGAGCTCAGCTGGACGAAGATGCTGAACCTCGGGGGCCGTCGACAAAATGGATGATTCTTGAGGAGCAACAAAAAATGTGGGAGGCTCTGAAAGCTTTTCCAGCCGCGATGTGCTCGATTGTAGGGAGAATGGAGGAGTCCATCTCCAGCATAAGCAGCATGATGTCGTAGGCCAAGGCTATGATGTCTTCCTCCATGGAAAGGGTGGCCACCTGCACAGAGCATCAAATGCGCCAGTCGAACGAGTGCATGCTTGCTCTGAAAAGCAGCTTGCAGACTCTGATTGCAGCAATATCCAGGATGGATAGAAACCTAGAGTTGGCCCTTCATCGCCCCACTGATGTGCAGCAAAGTGCTCTCCAGCTGCTTGCTAGCAGGGAAATGTGGGTGGGCCATGAGAGGGATGATGGAAGTGGGGACTCTTCTCAAAGTGCTCCCACTTCTCCCCCGTTGCCACCCCCTCAGTCAGAGCCCTGCATGCTTCCTCGGATCCCGATGGCCGAGTCTGCCCCTGCACAGTCGCAGGAGGAGCAGTCTTTGGCGGGGCCATCGCAGGCTCCAAAACCCAGAGGACGTCTACCAAAAGTCTCTAAATAGTCAAAGCAGAGAAATGAGCAGCCTGCCTCTAACTCTGCTGAAGTCACAGGGGTTGTACAACGTCGGGAGTTGTAGAAAGAGAAAGATGACATTTGCAGATGCACATGGGTGTGCTTTAAAATGTTAGATGGTTAAGTTTCTGTTCAATTTATGAGTCACATAAAATTATTTCTTTGTACCACTTTCCTGTCTTGTCCATTTTTGCCTGTTGCCTGGCAAGTGACCTTGTCAGTTGGAGTGAATGGTAAGACATTACTTAACCTCAAGCAATGGGTGTGTGTGACAGGAATGGTTTGGTCATTTTAGGACTGCTTTGTTGTTGTGGTGGTGGTGGGGGGAGGCGGGGAAGAGTTGGTTCAGCATCTGGGTGCCATCTGGGTGCACTGGTGCAACTTAACTAAATCATGCCATTATGATGCCAGTTTTGCGCCCAGCTCACAGTGCTCTCTAACGAAGGAAAATGGAGCTCTGCACATGCATGTTTACAGAGATACTCAAAGCTCCACTTGCCTGCATCAAATCGCTTATTACATTTTAATGTTAGCAGAGAGTTGACTGTCCTTTTATGGCAATGGCCTTCAATCATGCATATAAAAACTTAGATTACCTAAATGTGGATATCACACCAGATTATACTACACAATTTGTATCGAAGCAAAGCAGTTTTGGCTTTTAATCAACACAAACTGTGCAGTATAACTGTAAGCCAATGAAAGCATAATTTAAAATGTCAGTTAAGTGTTTTGTATGTCTTAGTGAAATTTGTCCCTTCTGGATACAGTTTCCCTTGTCTGCATTGTTCACTATTACAGTTAGCTAAAACTGTGCAGTTAAATGTCTTTCTGTTATTTAAGCTACCAAATCTAACAGCTATTAAACCTCTAATTGGTTTGATTTTTCTTGAAGGTTAGCAGGTTTACCGAGCCCAATACTTGATCAACTGATAAAGTGGAGTAAAAGGGTGAAGTAAAACCGCTGACATAAAAGATTAGATAGATGCACCGATACCTTGTTTAATACTAAAATATACATTACTTTGAACTTTTGACAATACTCTCATGCCAGTGATATCTCATAACCTTCTCGATTATGCAAGCTTTCCCCAAAGCTTAAGCTATTCTGTAATGAATGAAATAAGGGGAAAAAAAGCTAATTATGGAACCATGGAGAGAATTCTAGATGTGTACGGGTCAGAGGTGATTTGGGCGTGCATGTGCATCAATGCCGAGTCCAAAACTAACACCGAAGCCTTTAATTCACCCAACCACCTATTAGCATCTACCTCATTGAACTACTGGACTGTGGCTTTACATGTTCTATTTAAACTGTGTTTTTCCCCCCTGGAAAAATAAGCAACAAGAAGTGTTTTTTTTTAAAAAGACGAACTGCAGAGCTTCTTTAGCCTGTGTTCTTCATTAGGAGATAACCATATCATACCTGAAAATGCATTCATTCGCTCAGGGTTGTTTATAATCAGGGTAGCAATCCCATTTTGATCTTTCTGCAAATCAATGGATCCACCAGGGAGCTGTTGAAGTTTTCCCTTTATATCATCTTCATTCATTCTGTAAACAGACGTGTATACTGACAGACTTCTCTGTTGCAGTATTTGATTCCTTAGGCCACAAAGCAGACACTTATGGATGCAGAGCATAGCCATTTCCACTCAACACTGAAAATAAGTTAAAGAACATGTACGTCAACTTTTTAAAAAATTATCCTCTTTTTCCTCCTCTCTGTACTACAACTTGCTGCTCCAACAGACCACCTATTTAACCTTTTGTACAAATCAGTTGGATCGAACATAGTTTTACTATCCAACATTAGTTCTGCACGGAGTACAGTAGTTCTGCAAGAAGTACAGCAGTAGATGGGTCATGCATATTTTTAACCATCCAAATTATACCAAATATTCAAGAATAGGCACTTAAGGAAAGTTTTTGCAGCTTAACTCTCAAAATGGTTTACAATGCTTTTCAAACGGAACACATATAAAATCTAAGTTAAAGGGTGCCAATATCTGTTAACATTTTGGGACTAGCGTGTCATAGTATTACAAAAACAATGTAGCTCCAACATGCTGCACTGCAGACTGAATACAACCCAGCTTCACACCCAGGATTGCCTACACGATGTCACTCCTGCCATCAAGGGGAATAAAAAAATAAAACTGTTGGGCAACCCACGCCTCCAAAGAGGTATTTGCACCTGCGACTGACTCTAGTGATCACTGAACAGACCCTGGGCCCGATTCTGTCAAAAGTGGGATCAGAGGAAAGCTTCTGTAATTTGGAGAAGGAAACAAGGGGAGCCACTTGAAACAGTCTGGAAAATTGTGTGTATAAAGACTTCATCAATCAGGGCTCAAAGATTTTCTTGTAAAATGCTGGACAAAGCCATGCAACAACTTCATAAGTAACAAAGGTGACCTTGTTAAGTAACAATACAGTGTCATCGAGCTTTGCAATGAAAGCACACTATTTCCCTCCAGTTTCTCTTTTAAGTAAGGCTAGATTTTGTGTTAGATATACAGAAGAGGTATTTCAAGAGTGCATACTATGGTTTAATGTGTACTGAGTTTTTGTTGCAGAGACCAGACATAGCAATTTGCCTGGACGTCCCCAGGAAAGAATTCTTATTCTTGGCTGCTATTGAGGACTCCTTCTGAAAAAGTGTACATGTTCACAGAATCACAGAATCCCCACAGTGCAGATAGAGGCCATTTCGGCCCATCGAGCCTGCACCGACACATATCCCCCACCCTATCCCCATAACCCCACGTATTTAATCCCCCCTAACACTAAGGGTCAATTTATCATAGCCAAATCAACCTAACCCGCACATCTTTGGACTGTGGGAGGAAACCGGAGCACCCGGAGGAAACCCACGCAGACACGGGGAGAATGTGCAAACTCCACACAGACAGTCAGCCGAGGCCGGATTCGAACCCGGGTCCCTGGCGCTGTGAGGCAACAGTGCTAACCACTATGCCACCGTGTTGGGCAAGGACACTGTTGGACTTGACTGCAATTCCCTCAATCCAATATAAAACACTAAAACATAGTACAAACATATCTTCTTGTACGAAATAAATACAAATACAAAAGCTTTTGGTGTAATTTGACAATTTTCTACTTGCATTTAAAGAAGTGCAGATCTAAATCTGTTTATGTTAGGCTGCACTTATACTACAACTTTAGCACTAAAGCAATGCTAGTGTAACTCGACCAGGCTCCAGAGATAAGCACTAGGAGAATGCCACAATGGGTCAGATTCACACCAGTTCGATTCAGGAACAGGTCTGTATTGTGGTGTCAATACCACATCCATGCCTTTGTTACCTCTAGACTTGACTATTTCAACACACTCCTGGCTGGCCTCCCACATTCTACCCTACGTAAACTTGAGGTCATCCAAAACTCGGCTGCCCGTGTCCTAACTTGCACCAAGTCCCGTTCGCCATCACCCCTTTGCTCGTTGACCTACATTGGCTCCCGGTTAAGCAACGCCTCGATTTCAAAATTCTCATCCTTGTTTTCAAATCCCTCCATGGCCTCGCCCCTTCCTAGCTCTGTAATCTCCTTCAGCCCCCCAAGATATCTGCGCTCCTCTAATTCTGTCCTACTGAGCAGCCCTGATTATAATCGCTCAACCATTGGTGGCCGTGCCTTCTGTTGCCTAGGCCCTAAGCTCTGGAATTCCCTGCCTAAACCTCGCCGCCTCGCTACCTCTCTTTCCTCCTTTATGACGCTCCTTAAAACCTACCTCTTTGACCAAGCTTTTGGTCATCTGCCCTAATTGATCCTTATGTGGATCGGTGTCAAATTTTTGGTCTTAATAGTGCAGCACCTTGGGACGTTTTACTATGTTAAAAGTGCTATATAAATACAAGTTGTTGTTGTCAAACCAAGTTTAAAAAAAACTCCCAGAGGTATTTTTATAAACCTAATTGAATATAATGCTAAAGAGAATACAGACACTGCCACTTGCATTCTGTAAACATTCAAGTTGTAACTGCTGGGAGAGGAGCTAGATACTTGCACAGTTGCAGAACTCTTTCGTGGCATGAAGAATTGGAGATCCAGCCAAGCAATGTAAACAGGCCGATCCGAGATTGGAGTATGAATCCAACATTAAATCCAAATAGGTCATGAACCTCTAGTCAGTATGGGAAGGTTTCTGCGCCCATAAAATAAAAAACAATCCTTGAAAGTGCAGTGCGCACCGTTACCGTATATGGTCATATGTTCACCAGATACAAAGAGATTCAAAGTCACACATCAGCGACCGGCCCGCTTCACCACAGGCGTTCGGACCCGGTGCTTAATTGTAATGGCAGAGCATAAGGATAGATTTAAACTAGTTTGTTCAAATGTAACTAAATATAAACATCACCTTCTTCCTGTCGAGCTGCCAGACTTTACACAAGCCCAATAAGACTTTACTGAAATCCCTCCGTCATTTGATACTGAAATCTCGCTTTGTTTTGCTAACTTTAATATTTAACCTCCGCTCCGGGCTCCGCGCTCCCCGGCAACCCGGCGGCAGCAAGCGGAGTAATGGAACGTTCCGCGCGCTAAGGTTCCGCGCTCTGGAAGCCCGGGGACAATGCAGCATTGTGACGCCACAATAGCAGCTCCGTCCCGCTCCCTCTGCCATTGTCAATAATAGCCCAGAAAGTGGCACCGACTTGGGCAGCCACTGAACACTGCAGGAAGGCAATATGATTGTAAAAACGTTTAATTATCGAGGAAGAGCATCTCATCTTTTGATTCAAAAGCAAAATACTGCCGATGCTGGAAATCTGAAATTAAAAACAGAAAATGCTGGAAATACTCAGCAGGCCAGGCAGTATCTGTGGAGAGAGAAACAGTTAATGTTTCAGTTCAATGACCTTTCAGGTTCTGATGAAAGGTCATCGACCTGAAACGTTAACTCTGTTTCTCTCTCCACAGATGCTGCCTGGCCTGCTGTGTATTTCCAGCATTTTCTGTTTTTATTTCATCTTTTGATTCGGCACTTTTCAGCTTTCCGGCCTCAACACTAATTTTAATAATTTCAGATCATAACCACCGCTCCTATTTTCTCGGACAGCAGGTGCTGGTAATGGTTCTGCTGCAACCATTTACACCTTCTCTCGACCCAGCTTTGGTTTCGTTATTGTCCCATCACCCTGGCCCTTTTTGCCTTGCACCATCATCCCTTTTGTCTTTTAATCCTGCTCTTCACCCTATCACAGGCCTTCCCTTTTGTTCTGTCCCCCTTCCTCTTGATTCCCCCGCCCCCTCCACACACACACACACACTTTTTTCCCCCTGGTTCTGTACTTGCTTAAAAAGAGTTAAATCTTTAACTTCTTCCAGTTCTGATGAAAAGTCATTGAACTGAAACATTAACTGTTTCTCTCCACGCCTGCTGAGTGTTTCCAGCATTTTCTGTTTCTATTTCAGATTTCCAGTATCCGCAGTATTTTGCTTTCAATTTTAAAAATGACTTAAACAGATTATATGACAGTCATGCTGTACGTCTCTGATTTTTAGTCAAGTGCTGGTCATGGGTCCTGTTTAAAAAACGACATGTAGAGTTAACAATTAGCTCATTGCCAGTGGCTGTGAAGGTGACCACAGCCCTAAACATTTATTCCTTTTCAAGCTACCTCAGGGGACACATGCAATGCCTTAAATCTGCAGTGGATAGAAACTTTTTCAAGGAAAAAACCACCCTGCTGTGTGAAAATACTTTATGATGAGTGTATATTATGGGTTGAACAACACAGACTATTGTGCCAGAAATGTAAAATACTAGTTAGTATTACAAGTCATTAAAGACACATGAGCATTATATTGGGATAGAAATTAACCCAGTAATACTCTGCAATATTGTATTTAATTAGGGACTTTGTTTTCAAAGACACAAAAATTATTTTCTTCTTGCAAGCTTACATTTGCAGTTCCCATGGATGATACAACCTAAACGCTGAACTGCCATTTGCCAGAAGTTGTTCTCTAAAGTTACTGGAACATAACTGAAATAGTTACTATTTTCACATGTCTGTAATGTCATTTTATTTTCACTAGTTTGGGGAAACTGAAAATAATGTCAAAATAATAGAATAAGCTCAGTTATCTAAAAGTACGAGTGTGTGTGTTAAGGTGCCCTCAACTTCAAACTGAAGTGCAACTTAGACCTCTCATGAAGTATCAAAAACTTACAGGATACAAGAACGATGAAAGACAGACACAAGTACTGAAGTCTGACTCATTTCAGCAGTATACCCACACAACAATGTGACATTCACACCCAGAAAGTGTAGCTTCACTGCCACAAGAGCTAAAAGCCAAGAGTGGGTGTTTAAGGATTAATTCATGCAGTGCCATAAATTGCTTTCACAGCTTATTAAAGAACTACAGCAATCCTTGCCTAAGATGTTCCTGCAGCCTGTTCTGTCCTACATGGGTCCATTTTCCACTGCTAAAGCCAATTAAGTTTGGTGTTAGAAGGGAAACCAGTGATTGCTGGCAACTTTGGTACTATTTCTTACCCTGTGAAAACAGAAATTATTAATACTAATGTTCTGACATTAGTTTATCATCTACTGCTCATCAGAGCAATTAAAGGCTTAGTATGCACTACTAATGATAAATGATGCCTTTTCCAATTGGGTGCAATATTAAAAGCCATGACGCCTGTTCCTCCAAAGCTGAGTTGGAGTTATAGGGTAAAGTCTCCTCCGTTGTCCAGCTGAGTGGGACTGCCCTCGCTGGTTCCACTTTTACCTATTCAGTCATAGCCAGAGAATCTCCTGCAATGGCTTCTCTTCTCGCCCGTGCACCGTTACCTCTGGAGTCCCCCAGTGATCTATCCTTAACCCCCTCCTATTTCTCATCTGCATTCTGCTCCTCGGTGACATTATCCGAAAACACAATGTCAGGCTCCACATGTACACAGACAACATCCAGCTCTACCTCACCACCACTTCTCTCGACTCCTCCACTTCATCTGTGTTGTCAGACTGCTTGTCCAATATCTGGATGAACCTAAATTTCCTCCAATTACACATTGGGAAGACTGAAGCCATTGCCTTCAGCCTCCACCATAAACTCCGTTCCCAAGCCATCAATTCTATCCCCCTCCCTGGCCACTGTCTCAGGCTGAACCAGACTGTTCGCAACCTCGGCGTCCTATTTCATCCTGAGCTGAGCATCCGACCCCATATCCTCTCTATCACAAAGACTGCCTACTTCCACTTCCAGAATATCATCCGTCTCTGCCCCGCCTCAGCTTATCTGCTGCTGAAACCATTATCCAAGCTTTTGTTACCTCCAGACTCAACTATTCCAATGTTCTCCTGGCCGGCCTCCCATCTTCCACTTCAGCCACTCCAAAACTCTGCTGCCTGTATCCTAATTCGAATCAAGTCCCGTTGGCCCATCACCCCAGTGATTGCCGCCCTACATTGGCTTTTGGTCCACCAACGCCTACATATTAAAATTCTCATCATTGTGTTCAAATCCCTCTATGGCCTCGCCCCTGTCTATCTCTGTAACCTTCTCCAGCCATACAAGCCTCCAAGATCTCTCTGTGTTCTTCCAATTATGGCCTCATGCATATCCCCTACTTCTTTCGCCCCACCTTTGGAGGCCGTGCCTTCAGCCGTCTAGGCCCTAAGCTCTGGAATTCCCTTCCTAAACCTCACCATCTCTCCTCCATTAAGACATTCCTTAAAACCTACCTCTTTAACCAAGCTTTTGGTCACCTGTCCTAATGTCTCCTTCTTTGGCTCGGTATCAATTTTCTGTCTGATTACGTTCCAGTGAAGTGCCTTGGCACATTTTACTACATTAAAGGCACTATATAAATGCAAGTTGTTGTAGTTGGCTGTAGTCAGAGGGCAGATAAGGAGGAAACACTACACAGGTGGTTCAATTTATCCACACAAATTACCTCTTTGGACTGTATCAAATTGCTGGGATATTACAAATTCAGTCACGACAAATGCTGTCAATAATGGTATTTCTTCATTTAAAGCGCACTTACTTCGACTGGGAATATGTTCAATAAGTTTGCTACTGACTGTGCCATTGATAACCATGCCATACAACATTATCAATAAAACTAGTGAACAAAATGCATCACGCTATCACTTCGCAAGATCACAAGAAAGATTCAGATGAGAAAAGGATATATTTAGAACAAATCTACAGAATGAAAAGGGGATGAAGGGATATGAGAATAGGGTGGGTAAATGTGATTAGGACTATTTACTTGCATGGAGGCAGGCTGGTTAGGGTCTCATAAATATGCAAATGTTGGGGCCCTATTACACAATTAGAACCCCAACATGATTTTAATCCAGGTCGCGTGAGTCGCTCTGAGTGCAGACCCACCAAAGAAACCTGGCGGTAAGCAGGAGTAGGACTAGAATGGGTCCATGAAGGTAAGTTTTAAAAAAGTAATTATGGTTCCTTGTTGACTAGGAGGAACAAGAGAGCTCCTCCGGGGCCCACGAGGAAAGCTTGGGCCGCCCCTGTCCTGGGTTTCCCCCTCTCTTGACCATGATCACCTTCCGACCACTCCTTAACCCCTTAAAATTCTGCGATGGACCGTTCCCTCAAGTCCCCAGCGGTGGCCTCCTGTCATCCGAGATCCCACTCCCGTCCGCCGGCCACCTAGTGATTCCCACCAGGTTCAGGTGGGAGTCTGACCTAGAACATGAAAATGAGGCCCAGGAGTTAAAATGGCCCAGGCCTCACATGGTACAGCCATGTGAGCTTGACGCTTGCCCTGCTTCCCCCCACACCACGCTCATGCCCCAAGTTAAAATTGAGGCTTATTTATTTCTATGTAAATCCCCATCACAACATCCAACTATTTATTAAATGATTCCTGTGTTTTTGCTTCTGTTACCCTACCGGTAAGATCATTCCATGTGATCATGACTCTTTCAGGTCGAGCAGGAGAATAGGAAATAGAGCCACGAGTGTAAATTGAAAGAAAGATAGTTGGAAAGGAATACCAAGATAGGAGAGACAAATGCGCTGTTGAACCCATATTTTTACCCACAATCTCACGCTCACATCACCTCCAAGTTCCATGTACCCTTCCAGTCAATTTCATATCTCTTTCATGTCTTTGCTTTCCTATCTCTCCATGGCTTCATTTTGTTCTACCTAGGTGACCACCTTCAGTCTTCTTGTTCCCCAGTCCCTCCATTCACCATTGGTAGCTGCTTATTCTGCCACTAAGTTTCTGTCCTCTCCCTAGATCCCTCTGCCTTGTCGTTTGCCTCCCTGCTTTCAAAGACCTCAAAATCCTCTCTTTGGCCATCACTCCAATTCTCTACGTTTTCTTATTTTCCCTACTGCTTAACAGCCACTTTTCTTCCTCCGCAATTTAAAGCACTTCGAGACATCTCCTGTGAGGTGAAGTTATTGCTGTAATCGATACCTGTGGTTGCTGTACATATCTTTGAGAGGTGAGAAACACTGGGGACAGAGAGCGATAAAGAGTAAGGCTGAAGTAATCTGGCTTTTTACCTCATTTTTATGTCCCTTTGTAAATTTAGCTTGTTGCGTTATTGTTGTGAAGCAGTGTCATCTGGGAAAGTTAACATGAACACTAGAGGGAGTAATCCACATAGAAAAAGCATTATCTTCTGAACATAAAGAATCATAAAAAATATCACCTAATCGGAGATGATTCTAGTTTTCATTTACTTAAAATCTGGAAAAATTCAGTATCAGCAAAGTAGATTGCAGAACCTGCCCAATTCATGGTGCAGTACCCAGAATACACCGTAAGGTATGGTACTACAAATGAGACATTAAACCAAAGTTGCATCTGCCCGCTCCCAGTGATGCAGGTGGAATTAAAGATCCCATGGCCCCATGGCACTAGTCAAAGAAGACCAGGGAGTTCTCCTGGTATCCTGGCGAACATTCTTCCCTCAACCACTAACACCAAAATCAGAGTAACTGCTCATTGGTCCTTGTTGTTTGTGATTTTTTTTGCTGTGTTCAAAATATCAGTAATTTATAGCTAAAAAAGACTTGCATTTATATATCGCCTTTCACGACCTCAGGATGTTCCAAAGCGCTTTACAGCCAATGAAGTACTTTTTGAAGTGTAGTCACTGTTGTAATGTAGGAAACGCGGCAGCTAATTTGCGCACAGCAAGCTCCCACAAACAGCATTTGATAATGACCAGATAATCTGTTTCAGTGATGTTGATTGAGGGATAAATATTGACCAGGACACCGGGGATAATTCCCCTGCTCTTCTTCGAATAGTGCCATGGGATCTTTTTCGTCCACCTGAGAGAGCAGACAGGGCCTCGGTTTAACGTCACATCCAAAAAACTGGGGAAATCTCTTTGTTGAAAGTTTCCCAACCCCACCATAATGCCCTATTTCAACTACCTATTTCTACCTATTGTTATGGCTGCATTTCTAGATGGCAACTCCTGTGTCTACCACTTGCTATGATAGCAGGAGAAAAATGCCAATATGTGCACAATGTCATTGTGCGTGTAAAGGACATTTTAAAGGAATGTAAGCCAATCTAAAATAACCAAAATCAGGCACAGTTTGGCCGTTAACAAATTAACCTGGAGCAGCCCAGTTAGAGTTAGCTACCGGCGGTACCTGCTCCCACCCACCAAACATGGACGGTAGAAGTCAGCATGCGGCCATTTTGAACATCTGATAAAGGGATCCTCAGCTGCAGTCAGGGAAAGCTGGATACAGGCTTGTCACACATTTTTATGCCAATTACTTGTGGATTTTGAGGGTTAAAGGCTTCCACATTTAATGTATTTGCTGCAGTAGGTGCTGCAAAAATTTTGCCTGCTGCTCAAAACTGGTGCTTCCTTTCACTCTTGATGCTTCCACCCACTTCCCTTTAAGGTGCTCCTGCAAGCCCTTCAAAATCAGCTGCCCCCACTAGATTTCTCACCCTCCAGATCAGTAAGCTGCCAAAAGGAAGCGTGTATTATGCTGGCAGCTCGCCGAATTAATGTAAATGAGGCTTGGCCATGAAAATGGCACAGGTTCCATGCCAACTCCTTTGGATGGGCACAGCACACAACCTGCCCAAGCTGCACTCAAACTGAAAATCATCCTCACAGTCTTTCAGATGAGACCTTAAACCAACATCACTATAACAGATTATCTGGTCATTATCATATTGCTGTTTGTAGGAGCTTGCTGTGTTCAAATTGGCTGTTGGGTTTCCTACATTACAACAGTGACTACACTTCAAAAGTACTTCATTGGCTGTAAAGCGTTTTGGGACGTCCTGAGGTTGTGAAAGGTGCTATATAAATGCAAGTCTTTTTTCTCATGGCCAACATTTATCTCTCATCCAACACCACAGACCAGAGACAGAGGAATGGAGAATTCTTCGGGGCGGTGTGCGGAGGAGATTGTAGGGCTGGAGAAGGTTGTAGAGGTAAGATGGGGCAAGGCCATGAAGGGATTTAAATACGAGGGTGAAAATTTTTAATTTGAGGCATTGGGAGACCAGGAGCCAGTGCAGATCTGCAAGGACAGGGTTGATGGCCGAGTGGGATTTGGTGCAGGATAGGATATGGTTGTAATCAATGGAAATAAAAATTGGGCGGTTTCTATATCGGGCTGTCAATCTGCAATGGCAGTTTTACGCCCAGAGAGCAAGTTGAAAATGTATCATTATGAATCATTTATTAAGTTCTTGCAAATGGCAACTTGACTATAAAAATGATTTTGGTAGTTTAGAGCATTGGATTCATGTTCACTGGATTATGGTTCCACGGCTTCCTCACCACATTCAGCAAATCTCTTTGTTGCTGTCTAACTCTCATGATTGATTCAGTCGACCCCCACTCCTACGTAAGTAACAGAATTAACTTCACAGAACTAATTAAATGCTCCTGCCTCAAGCATCCTTGGCAGCTTGCAGTGAGTATCATTTGTGCAGATCAGTGAGGGCTGCTAGCTGAACTGCGAAGTAATCCATTAACAAAACAGTGGAACGCCGCTACAGAATCCACATAGCAATGGTTCTGATGAGGCGTCATCGACCTGAAACATTAACCTCACCTTTTTCCTTTCTCCACAGATGCTGCCTGACCTGTTGAGTGTTTTCAGTATATTCAGTTTTTATTTGAGCTTCATGGCTGGCTTCTACCAAGTGTGCCACGTCTGTTGTGACTAGCTTTAGCATTTCCCCAGCTCGTCTGCAACGCTTTGCCTTGGGGAGGGAAAATGAATATTATTCATCTGGATCCCCTCCTCCTCGCTTGTTTCACTGTTGTGGTGCTCCATCAATTTGAGAACTGTGAGCTCGATTAGTGAAGGTGAGAACATCTGACGTTTAGTGTTGGGATTGATATTCACACTCTGCCTGACTGTTCCAGCTGCCACTCTGATGCCATGACTGTTTTGTATTGTCAACTTGTTAGTTTCCAGCTTCTGTAGCAGATTTTACACAAATAATCTAGAAACCTGCTGGTGCAGTGTTTTAATTTTTTTATTATCTATTCTCTCAGCTATTTGAAAATCTTTATGCCCGATTTTAATCCTGTCTCACTGGTGAGATTAAAATGGCGGTCGCGCACTTCCGGATGTGTTCCCAATGCCCTTCTGCTCACTGCCATTTTCTCAAAGTCATCACAGCCCTTAACTTCTTTGCCACTAGATTCTTCCAGTCTACAACGGGGAACATCTCCTAGACTGCAGTACACAGCTGCATTAAACAGGTCACCAGTGCTCTGTTTGCCAGGGCTAACCAGTAGATCACCATCCCCATTGAACTCAACAGTCGACACAAGAAAGCTCGGAGATTTGCAGCAATAGTTGGCTTCCCTCGCGCCCAGGGTGTCATTGACTGCACACATGTTGCCATCAGGGCCCCAGAACACCAGCCAGAAGTAATTGTGAATAGGAAGGGATACCACTCCATTAATGTCCAGCTACTGTCCAATCACAGAAACAAGATCATGCAAGTTTGTACAAGGTACCCAGGCAACTGTCACGATGCATTTATCTTGCAACACTTAACCATCCCCCAATATTCGACCCTTGCACCAACATGACAGGATGGCTGCTGTGGGACAAGGGATACCACCTACACATGTGGCTCATCATGACACCTCTCCGCAACCCCATGGCACCTGAACAACACAGGTATAATCCATACCATGGGACCACCAGGATGATTATTGAGTTGCTGAAGCAGAGGTTCCGGTGTCTGGACAGGTCTGGGGGCTCCCTACAATATGCCCCATGAAGAGTCTCTCGCATCGTAGTGCTGTGCTGAATCCTGCACGACATCGCCATACAGAGAGGGCTGCATTTGGAGCAGGCAGATCGATAGCAGCGGTTCTCATCGGACGAGGAGGATGAGGGGGAAGGAGAGGAAACAGCAGATGAAGGAATGACCACCTCAACACCTTGCAGCAAGAGATGTGAGGGATCAGCTAATTGCTCAGTGATTACACTGACCTGCTCATTCCCCTACCCTGAGAACTTACACAGAGCCTCCCTGCTTAACAATCCTTGTCACATCCTTCACCACTCTACATCGCCCTGCACTGAAGAACATTCAAATTATTCAGACAATATCTATATCAATGACATACTGATGATGCAGACACAGAAACTGCTATTAAATCACACTGCAGACCAAAGTGCCAAATGTAGTAAAGGGGATGAATTTAATTGCCAACTCAATAATTGCCTTCCATTCATTTCTCGCCAAAGTGAACAATCCCTGCTACCTTTCTTATAAGAAGATTTCCTAACTCTACTACTCCTATGAGGTGCTCCCCTAGTAGCCTCAGCAAAGCTGGTGGAAGGCTGCTGTTGCTCATGTCGGGACCTTTGAGATGCTCGCGACCAGTGAGTTCTGGATACTGGAGCCAACGAGGGCCCGGCTGCAAACCGCTGCACCCCGACTGCTGCCAGGACCGTCTGGCCCAGCTGACTTGCTGGCACCATGGTGGGTATTGGGTGACAGGGTGGCGAAGGAGCAGAGCTGCTGACATCCTGAGAGAGGGCAACACGTGCTGTTCTCATTGCGCACTGCCACTCCCATGGGGCTGGGCTCATTACTTCTACCAATCTGTGGGAGAGCAGACTGCAGAAGATGTGTAACTCTTTGAAAGCTACTATCCCTTTCCTCTGCCAATCTCTCCAAGCTGGACATCAGTCTCTGCAAAGCACACACCTGCCTCTCCAAGGGGGTCACACGGTTTTGAGCCCAGTTTGGAGTCTGCATGGCAGCCATTTGAGCTTCCACCAAGGCAACAAAGGCTGGTGACACTGACTCCCTTTGTGAGGACACCACTGCAACATCCCTGGAGGTGGCCACACTCTCTAGGGCGACTGTGGAGTGTTGATGCCATGCGAGATGACACCACACAGGTTCAAAGCGAACTCTTCCATATTTTCAGCCATCATGTTGAAACACCTTGGCACGCCTTCCAATACTTGTTATAACTGCTTGTGTGAGGCAAGCAGTTTACTTTTCATGACTGGGCCCCTGAAGCTTTCATTGCTGTCCTGCTCAGCAGAGCTGGGAGAGGACCTCACCCTCCGGCGAACTGTTTTCTGGGCTGACCCTGCTACCTGTTCCAGCTGCTGCACACTCGTGCTGGGTGTTTCCACGTACAGACCCCTCTAGCTCACTGGCTCACTGGAGCTTGTGACAGTGAAACATGAGAAACTAGGAACTCTAGAGGAGCAAAGAGTTCTGACGAAAGGTCATCGACCTGAAACGTTAACTCTGTTTCTCTCTCCACGGATGCTGCCTCGCCTGCTGAGTTTTTCCAGCGTTTTCTGTTGTTATTTCGGATTTCCAGCATCTGCAGTATTTTGCTATCGTAAAGAGATTTGTGAGTCCGAGTACACAAATCATTAAAAGCTGGTAGACAGGTACAGAAAACAATCACAAAGGCAAATGGAATGTTGGCTTTTATCTCGAGGGGACTGGAATACAAAGGGGAGGAGGTTATGCTTCAGTTGTATAGAGCCTTGGTCAGTCTCCATCTGGAGTACTGCGTTCAGTTTTGGGCACCGCATCTCAGGAAGGATATATTGGCCTTGGAGGGGGTGTAGTGCAGATTCACCAGAATGATACCAGGGTTTAAAGGGTCAAACTTTGAGAACAGGTTACATAAACATGGTTTGTATTCCCTTGAGTATAGAAGATTGATGGGTGATCTGATTGAAGGGTTTAAAATGTTAAAAGGATTCGATAGGGTAGATACCGGTAGATAGGGGTGCTGGGACAACTGGAACTTTCAAGACTGAGATGGACAGATTTTTGTTAGATAAATGTATCTAGGGATAGGGAGCAAAGGCGGGTAAATGGAGTTGAGGTGCAAATCAGCAATGATCAAATTGAATGGCAGAGCAGGCTCGAGGGGCTGAATGGCCTACTCCTGTTTCTAATGTTCCTATGTTCCTAACCTCTGGGGGATTATCCTACACTGAGGTGTCTTTTTCAGGAAGCTGTTGCCACTGAGAAGGATCTGGAGGAAAGAGAGAGAACAGTTAGGATGGCACTGAGAAGCTGGATATCAGTAGGTGACAGTCTTCAGAATTGAAGTTGTGAAGCTTGCTGAATATTTGCTGAGGTGAATGAAGGGTTACAAGTAATATGCGGACACCCTGCTCAGATAAGCTGTCAGCCTCGCCTTCCTCAATGCCCATGTTTCTGTCCAGGCCACTAATCTCCAGGGCTTCACGCTCAACTTGGGTGAGGGCTACGGTGTTGGGTTCTCCTCTCCCAGTCTTGTTCCTCTCCCTCGTTTTATGTGATTTTTGTCGTGCAGAAAGAAAGGGCAAGAGTTATTGAGTGGCTGTTGGATAGTTAAGGGAGCTTGTGCATATAGTGCATGTGTTGAGAGATTGAGAAGAAGCAAGTTGGAATGAGGATGGGAAGGTGACGAATGTTAAGCCAAGTGTGTGAAATGTGAAGTGAGGAAGGACCGCTGGAAAGAGTTGGCAGTTGTGTAAGAGGTAGGATGTGAGCAGAGAATGCTGTTCGTGTGTGATGCGGAGGGAGAAAAGGAAGAGGTGTATGTTCTTGAAATGAGAAAGAGAGGTGTTGCAGTGATTGTGATTATATGCTGAAGGTTGTGATGGAGGGGAGGGAATTGTGGAGAGTGGTGGGGGAGGGGGTGACAGGAGTGTTGTCAGAGCTGGAGAGATGAAGAGCTGTACTCACCCTTGCTGCTCTTGGAAGGTCATTAAACCTCTTCCTAAGCTAAAGCCAGGTCCCAGGGGTGATGCTGCTGGCACTGCTCCTTTCAGGCCCCCTCTAGGGTCTCAGCCGTGGCTCAGTGGGTAGCACTCTTGTCTCTGAGTCAGAAAGTTGTGGGTTTAAGTCCTACTCAAGAGACTTGAGCACAAAATCTAGGCTGCCACTCCAGTGCAGTACTGAGGGAGCGCTGCACTGTCGACCGGGCTGTCTTTTGGATGAGACGTTAAACCGAGGTCCCGTCTGCCCCCTCAGGTGGGCGTGAAAGATCCCATGGCATTAGTTCGAAGAAGAGCAGGAGAGTTCTTCCCGGTGCCCTGGCTAATATTTTCCATCAACCAACATCACTAAAACATGCTGTTTGTGGGAGCTTGCTGTGTGTAAATTGGCTGCTGCAATTCCTACAACAGTGACTACGCTTCAAAAGTACTTAATTGGCTGTAAAGCGCTTTGGATTGTCCTGAGGTCATGAAAGGCTCTATATAAATGCAAGTCTTTCTTTTTGACCAGTCCTGCATAATTGTGGCCCTGGCATGCTCCTGTGGGTGCTGGGAAACAGTGCCTCCCTCCTTTCCCTGATCTCCTCCATGAGGATCTCCATCTGAAAACCTGGGGCAGCCATACATCTCATTATCTGCAAAGTCTTGAAACACAACCTGTCTTTAGGCAATGCAATCTAGCTTTAAGAGGTACGTTCCTACTTTAAATAGGTCTTGGGGTAAAAATCGGGTATCGCCCATTTTGGGGTGCTAATATCGGCCGGGCACAAAGTTTAGCGCCAGGCGCTAATTATCGCCTCCGACTGCAAAATTCGCCTCTAGGCCCCTAACCCCTTTGAGCGCTAAATCAGGCGCTACACACCTCTCTTAAGGCGCAAACGTCGGGGAGCGAGGCGCTACCTCAGAACGCTACCGAAGCTCAGGCAATGTCAGTTACCATGGAAGCCAGACAGACTGGCACCGTCCAGTTTTTAAAGGGGAGGGCCATCTTGCTGGCCAGTCACACCCTGCTCATTGCAGCCTTGAATCTCGGCCTGGAGAGACCTCTAAAGCAATTGTGTTGGAAGCACTAATGGATAGGCCCAGGGAAAGAGCTCGGCGCTTAGGAACCTCAAAAGTGGTGCTGAGGGCCAAAACTCCTTAGGGCAGCGTTAAATCTCTCCAGAAGTCTCTCTCCCTCTCAACCTGCGTGTACCAAAACTTTTGCTGACAAGAAAAGACATGAAGCACCCTCCTTTAAATAGCGCTTCCCCAGCCCCTTCCCGACTTGAGAACGTTCCCCTCTACCTGTCATTCCTAGCGGCAGGCGCTAAGGCAGGGGGCACAACTCAATATCCAGTCCGGGGCACTACTGGGGCGTTGCACGCTCGACTGATGTCACAATCTGCGGGCGCAGGAGATCGTGGCGGTAGTGTTTAGCGCCACCACAAAACGACTGGTCAATTTCGCGAGCGGCACTAAAATCGCCGCGCTCGGGCGTTAAGTTCCTAGCGCCCTGTTAGCGCCCCCCTGGAGGCGCTAACGGGAGGCACTAACCAACCGAATTTTTCCCCCACACAGAAGGAGGCCATTGTGCCTGTGCCGGCTCTCTGAAAGAGCTACCAATTAGTCCCACTCATTGTTCTTTCCCCATAGCCCTGCAAATTTTCCTTTTTAAGTAGAGATCTAATTCCCTTTTGAAAGTTACTGTTTAATCTGATTCCGCCACCCTTTCAGGTAGTGCATTCCAGATCATAATAACTCGCTGCGTAAAAAAATTTCTCCTCATCGCCCTCTGGTTCTTTTGCCAAATAAAATGAGTGAATGGCCCATCAATCATATTGAAATGAGGCCTGAGATCTTAATCTTAACAGATTCCAATGTGATCAGTTTTCTGTGACTAGATTCAAATACAGTCCAAAACTAAAGGGATAAACTCCTCTCTCTGATGGCTTTTAAGGAACGTAAGTTCACTGAATTTGGATAGGCTCAGTCTGGCTCTCAGTAAACATACATCTATAGAACAAAGTTATCCTCAGAATTTGCAATAATTGTCAACTTCATCAATAAATAAATAAAATTAAAAATAAAACCGAGTTAATCTATTATTCTGAGGGCCACTCTTACCAGTGTGTAACTGCCTCTGTAATTTGTTATTGACTACAGCGGCGTCTTTCCAAAAATGACAGCATTGTTCTGCAAAGATTGCAGTAAAGCACATTTTGTTTCAGGCTTGTTTTGTGAAAAAGAGGCTAAGCTTGTTTTGAAGTAGATCAATGACTTCTTTCTTCGAATTGTATTAAATGTCATCACTTTCCTCTTCAGGAAAACAATGCTGCACAGAATGTAATTACTGCACCTTCTGTGGTTTGATCTTTCTGGTAGACACAATTTTTACGGTGCCTGCTTTTCATGCTGTAAGTCTTGTGTCCTCTCCTTTCCTGTTCATTTCTCTATTCAGCCAGGATCTAAAGCCTCTGTAGAAAGAAACTGCACTTCAAAGTTCAACAGCAGCACAGCTTTCAACACATCACAGTTTCAAAACCGCACAAATATTTTTCTGCAAAAATACATTTAAAGACATTCTAAACTGAAGATTGGCTGATTTACTATTCTCCACTATTCACGTGCCCGTTCATTTCATTGTAAATCTAAAAATTATTCAGCATTTGATAAGTAATGGTTTTAATATATGAATGTGTAACAAATGATATATTTTAAAGGTTTGCATCTTGGAAATTTAACTGTAATGATTTCTATCAATTGTAAGAATGATTTCTGTCGTACCAAGCATTCTGTTTAATGAATAATGTGGTTTTATTTTTTCTTCCACATTCCCGTCCTTCTCTCCTGATGACACTGACTCATGCTGCGATAAGCAGCTGCAGCCTCTAATAGCTTGTTTGAGGAATCATTCTATTTCTGTGAGCTTGAAAGTGAGTGTTAGTAGGCTACAGGAGGCATCACAACCGAGTCTGATTCAGTAATCACCTCATCTTCACATATACATTTTCTAGTAGTGGTTATTTTCTAGTGATCAGGGGAAGGGACTTTTGCTGATTTTGTCCCCTCCCTAGCCCATGAACACTGAACTATTGCATGCCTCCACCACCACCTTGGCTCAGATAAAGCTAACTCAGAACTAACTAGGAATCTACTCGCGCACCTTCCTGCTTTGTATGGTTCAGTAGCACAGCATGTATGATTATACACAATAGCCCTGAAATTCTCCAGGCCGTGATCCCAGCAGGTACACCAGGGTCGTGCCCACTGGTGCTGACCAGTGTTGCCATGTTTTGTAGGGTCATCGGACGGACACCTAATTTGCACGTGGCCAGTGAGCGCCCGCACTACTACAGGCATGTCTCCAGCACGCACCTACCCCATGCAGCTGGAAGATCAGGCAACTGCCTTCCATGGGTGGGGTGGGATGGGGTGTTTCCCAAGCCTCTCCTCCAATCTTAACTATTTCCCCTTTGCCCCCACCCCCCACCCCGCCACATGTAAGGGAGCCAATCAACAAATTTTTTTTAAAGTGCCCATTCTTCATTGGTCTAAGTCACTTGCTTGACCTGGAGCTCCACCCCCTCCCTTCCCCCCACCCTCCAGTGAAGCCCACTTATACTAGTCTGCAAGCCAGCGTGCCTCATCACAAGCAGCCAGTCCTATGCCAGGCCTCAAATGAGCCAGAGAAGCAGGAACACCCTGTGTAGGTTGTACCCACCCCCAGCTCTGCCCCCAGTGACAGCTGCTTTGTAATGGACAGGCAGAGACTACAGAAAATCCCCAAAACATTGGAGAGCTGGGGAGACCTGGCAGAACCAGGTCATTTCCATTTTCCAGTGAGTTCTGCTAGAATTATAGCAGCTGTCCGGCAGAACCCCCCAAGGAAGTTGGGAGCCAATGTACTTAATGGGCAGATGAAGTGCGAAATAATAAGAGCAAGCTGTTCTAATTTAGTTATTCCTACCACATGCACATATTTACAACTTCCATTCAATAAGAACAATCGTTGCATGTGCAAACATACTCATAATTGTAAATAGTGTGGAGCTTAATTTAGGGATGTTCATGGTGCATATCCAGTAAGCTGATAGCTTTAATTCAATCCAATTCAATTGGAACAGTTGATAGTACACATTTGTACATAGCACACTGTAGAACTGGGAATGATCACATTAAATAAACGAGGAAAAGGCAGTAAGGTGGCACACAACAGCAGAAGGTGAGCATACCCAAGATTTTCCACTTGCTGAGATCTCAATCTCAACTGTGTTATGGGAGTTGAGAAGACAGCTAGGGGGAGACATTGGTATGCATTTCACATGTTTTTTGGGTCCAAAACAAGTGCCACAAAATGGAATTTAGCAGCGTGAAAACCTGTGTGGAATGGCCCCGGAAATGCACCCAATACCATATTGGTTCGGGCACTCGAGAGCGTTCCTGGCGGTTGACTGAAACAAAAGCTATTCAAGTATGTTAATAAGGGTCCAGTGCTTGATTCAGGGCCCTTTTGTGAAATTAGTGTCCATGCACACCTGAAACATCACTTCCTAAACCTGCCCAGCAAATCCCAGTGGTTATTTTAGGCTTCTAGGGTGCTTTTGGGCCAATTATTTTGCTGTTTGGGAAATGTTTCTCTGTAAAATACGTTGGAAGAGTTTGTGGAGGTTTGGAACTGTCTCACAGGATTTGCTTATTCTCAATTGCTGAACATGGGAATGCTGCTGGGCTGACCCTTGAGACCCTTGAGATGAGCTGCAGTGATTGCAGGAGTGTGGTTGATTCTTAACTGCCCTCTGAAATGGCCTAGCAAGCCACTCAGTTGTAACAAACCGCTACGTAACAAAATAATAAAAATGAAACCGGACGGACCACCCGGCATCGACCTCGGCACCGGCTATGGACACGGCAACGGCACACCCAGCCCAGTCAATCCTGCAAAGTCCTCCTCACCAACATCTGGGGACTTGTGCCAAAATTGGGAGAGCTGTCCCACAGACCAGTCAAGCAACAGCCTGACATTGTCATACTCACAGAATCATATGTTTCAGCCAATGTCCCAAACTCTTCCATCACCATCCCGGGGTATGTCCTGTCTCACCGGCAGAACAGACCCACCAGGGGTGGCGGCACAGTGTTATACAGTCGGGAAGGAGTGGCCCTGGGAGTCCTCAACGTTGACTCCGGACCCCATGATGTCTCATGGCTTCAGGTCAAGCATGGGCAAGGAAACCTCCTGCTGATTACCACCTACCGCCCTCCCTCAGCTGATGAATCAGTACTCCGCCATGTTGAACACCACTTGGAAGAAGCACTGAGAGTAGCAAGGGCGCAGAATGTACTCTGGGTGGGGGACTTCAATGTCCATCACCAAGAGTGGCTCGGTAGCACCACTACTGACCGAGCTGGCGGAGTCCTGAAGGACATAGCTGCCAGTCTGGGCCTGCGACAGGTGGTGAGACAACCAACACGAGGGAAAAACCTACTTGACCTCGTCCTCACCAATCTACCTGTCACAGATGCATCTGTCCATGACAGCATTGGTAGCAGTGACCACCACACAGTCATTGTGGGGTCGAAGTCCCGCCTTCACACTGAGGACACCCTCCATCGTGTTGTGTGGCACTACCACCGTGCTAAATGGGATAGATTCAGAACAGATCTAGCAGCTCAAAACTGGGCATCAATGAGGTGCTGTGGGCCATCAGCAGCAGCAGAATTGTATTCCACCACAATCTGTAACCTCATGGCCCGTCATATCCCTCACTCTATCATTACCACCAAGCCAGGGGACCAACCCTGGTTCAATAAGGAGTGTAGAAGAGCATGGCAGGAGCAGCACCAGGCGTACCTAAAAATACGGTGCCAACCTGGGGAAGCTGCAACGCAGGACTACATGCATGCTAAACAGTGGAAGCAGCATGCTATAGACAGAGCTAAGTGATCCCACAATCAATGGATCAGATCAAAGCTCTGTACTCCTGCCACATCCAGCCGTGAATGGTGGTGGACCATTAAACAACTAACGGAGGAGGAGGCTCCATGAATATCCCCATCCTCAATGATAGTGGAGCCCAGCACGTGAGTGCAAAGGACAAGGCTGAAGCGTTTGCAACCAACTTCAGCCAGAAGTGCCTAGTGGATGATCCATATCGGCCTCCTCCTGCGGTCCCACCATCACAGAAGCCAGTCTTCAGCCAATTCAATTCTCCCCACATGATATCAAGAAACGGCTGAGCGCACTGGATACAGCAAAGGCTATGGGCCCCGACAACATCCCAGCTATTGTGCTGAAGACTTGTGTCCAGAACTAGCCGCGCCTCTAGCCAAGTTTTCCCAGTACAGCTACAACACTGGCATTTATCCGACAATGTGGAAAACTGCCCAGGTGTGTCCTGTCCACAAAAAGCAGGACAAATCCAATCCGGCCAATTACCGCCCCATCAGTCTACTCTCAATCATCAGCAAAGTGATGGAAGGTATCATCGACAGTGCTATCAAGCGGCACTTACTCACCAATAATCTGCTCAATGATGCTCAGTTTGGGTTCCGCCAAGACCACTCGGCTGCCGACCTCATTACAGCCTTGGTCCAAACATGGACAAAGGAGCTGAATTCCAGAGGTGAGGTGAGAGTGACTGCCCTTGACATCAAGGCAGCATTTGACCGAGTCTGGCATCAAGGAGCTCGACTAAAACTGAAGTCAATGGGAATCGGGGGGAAAACTCTCCACCGGCTGGAGTCATACCTAACACAAGGGAAGATGGTTGTGGTGATTGAAGGTCAATCATCACAACCCCAGGATATCGCTGCAGGAGTTCCTCAGGGCAGTGTCCTAGGCCCAACCATCTTCAACTGCTTCATCAATGACCTTCCCTCCAACATAAGGTCAGAAATGGGGATGTTCACTGATGACTGCACAGTGTTCAGTGCCATTCACAACTCCTCAGATAATGAAGCAGTCCATGCCCGCATGCAACAAGACCTGGACGACATTCAGGCTTGGGCTGATAAGTGGCAAGTAACATTCGAGCCACAGAAGTAACAGGCAATGACTATCTCCAACAAGCGAGAGTCTAAACACCGCCACTTGACATTCAATGGCATTACCATCACCGAATCCCCCACCATCAACATCCTGGGGGTCACCATTGACCAGAAACTTAACTGGACCAGCCACATAAATACTGTGGCAACAAGAGCAAGTCAGAGGCTAGGTATTCTGCGGTGAGTGTCTCACCTCCTGACTCCCCAAAGCCTTTCTACCATCTACAAGGCACAAGTAAGGAGTGTGATGGAATACTTTCCACTTGCCTGGATGAGTGCAGCTCCAACAACACTCAAGAAGCTCGACACCATCCAGGACAAAGCAGCCTGCTTGATTGGCACCCTATCCACCACCTTAAACATTCACTCCCTCCACCACCGGCGTATTGTGGCTGCAGTGTGTACCATCTACAAGATGCACTGCAGCAACTCGCCAAGGCTTCTTCGGCAGCACCTCCCAAACCCGCGACCTCTTCCACCTAGAAGGACAAGGGCAGCAGACGCATGGGAACACCACCACCTCCAAGTTCCCCTCCAAGTCACACATCATCCTGACTTAGAAGTATATCGCCGATCCTTCATCGTCGCTGGGTCAAAATCCTGGAACTCCCTACCTAACAGCACTGTGGGAGTACCTTCACTACATGGACTGCAGCGGTTCAAGAAGGCGGCTCACCACCACCTTCTCAATTGGGGATGGGCAATAAATGCTGGCTTTGCCAGCGACGCCCACATCCCATAAAAAAAAGAATTTTTAAAAAAGGAGAGCGATGGTAGTCAGGGGTGGGAAGGATTTTGTGTGCTGGGGCTGCAGGTAGTGCAGGGCTAAGCAGAGTAATGAGAGATATGAGTTAAGGGGCTCAGTTGGTAGCACTCTCGCCTCTGAGTCAGAAGGTTGTGCGTTCAAGTCCCACTCCCGAGACTTGAGCACATAAATCTAGGCTGACACTCCAGTGCAGTACTGAGGGAGTGCTACACTATTGGAGGTGCCATCTTTTGGATGAGTCTTAAACTGAGGCCCCGTCTGCTCTCTCAGGTGGTTGTAAAAGATCACATGGCACTATTTCGAAGAAGAGCAGGGGAGTTATCCTCGGTGTCCTGGCCAATATTTATCCCTCAATCAACATCACTAAAAAAACAGATTATCTGGTCATTATCACATTGCTGTTTGCGGGAGCTTGCTGTGTGCAATTTGGCTGCTGTGTTTCCTACATTACAACAGTGACTACCCTTCAAAAGTACTTCATTGGCTGTAACGCGCTTTGGAATGTCTAGTGGTCGTGAAAGGCGCTATATAAATGCAAGACTTTTAGGTCATTGAACTTTTTTCTGCATTGCAGCCATGTCCTGGGGGAGATGCTTCTGGTGCTTGGCAACTCTATCACCTCTGATGCTGGGCAGCTTGCCTTGATATCTTCCTACTGCCTGGTGCACCTCCCGTTTAAGAGGTGCAGGCTGCCTTTAAATGGCATCAGCAACGCGCAATGTTGACTCCCCCTAATAGGCGAGCTGCCAATGAACAGTGCGAGTAGTGCTAATAGCCCACCTATTTTATTTATATTAATCAGGTGGATCAATTTGGGGCCTTAGTTGCAACCATGAGATCGGGCACACACTCCGAGTACGGCGCCCAATCTGCGCCTGAAAATGGATGTACACCAATTTCTACGCCCTAGTATAAAATACAGTAATCCCTCCCCAACCGCGGGGGATACGTCCCTGAAAACCGCGGTTGGCAAATACAGTATAAATGTTCAAATAACACAATAAAAAAGAATATAAAAGCAATAAAATTATGTTATTTACCTTAATCCTAAATTAAAAACTGCATATACGCAAAATTCACTGCCGCGGTTGGCAAAAGCTGTCGCAGAGAGGAAACCGTGTATACTTGAAATCCGCGTATGGCAAAACCGCGTTGGGGCAGGATTCCTGTATATATTGTACAGATGGGGGGGAAAATTTGGTTGTTTTGCGCCTCCCATTAGCACCCCGAGGAGGCGCTAATGGGATGCAAAACAACTAGCACCCGGGCGCTGTGCCGCTAACGCCTCCCGCGAAATTCAGCGGGAGGTTAGCAATGGTGGTAGCCGGTAGCGCCCCGCGGCGCTATGCCTCCAGCGATGACACGGTCAGGGAGGCATTCTTGCGGCTGGGGCGGCGATAATTAAAGGGCAGGTGCCAGGCAGCCATTTTTTTTTTGGGCCGCCTGCCAGCACCTGCCAGTCTCTTCTGCACTAGGCCCCTCCCCTTTAAAAAATGGGAGGGAGGCCTGCAGTACCGCAGCGCTATGTGCCGGCGCATGTGGCGCTTGTGCATGTAGCACCGTGATATTCAATGGGAGCACTCCAAGAGCACTATGTGCCGGAGCGCTTCTAGTAGCTGAATTTTGCTCTGAACAAATATTTTGGGCTGGATTTTCATTGACCCGTGGAGGTGGGGGGTTAAAATTGCAAAAACTGGCGGGCAGGCACAAGCCCACCTCCAACCCGCCTCCATGCAATTTTCATTAAATCGTGTCTGCTGGTCTGAACCACGAATGTGAAACCTGGCGGGAGCACATTTGGATAGCTAGCTGACTGGCTGGATGGATGACATATCTGGGAGTGGTGGTGGATGGGAGAGATATCTGAGAGTGGTGGTGCAAAAATATCTGGGAGCAGACTTAGGGCTGCTGCTGCTCATTTTGCATCCAGGTTCTCTCACAGCAAAGGCCAGGCAGTCTTTGCAGACCTTCAATACAGCAGCAATGATGACATCATCAGAGGCGACTTTCAGACTGAAAACACTAATTGGGTCATGGGTTCCCACATGCTGGAACTCAATTGTCCAATTAGCTGAAAATCGCATCAATCTCCCACATCCAATTGCAGTTGGGTGGATAACACGAAAAGTGGATAACACGACCCCAACCCGCCCCAGTATCAAAATCCAGCCCTTTGTATCTGTCTTCACGGTAGAAGACACTAACAACATCCCAATAGTGGATAATCAAGGAGCCACGGTGGGTGGGGAGGGAGACTAAAGGCAATCACTATCACTAAGGAAAAAGTACTTGGTAAAATAATGGGACTAAAAGACGACAAGCCCCCTGGACCAGATGGCCTGCATCCCAGGGTCTTAAAAGAAGTGGCTGCAGAGATAGTGGATGCATTGGTTGCAATATACCAAAATTCCCTGGACTCTGGAGAGGTCCCAGCAGATTGGAAAACCGCAAGCGTAACATCCCTATTTAAGAAAGGAGGGAGACAGAAACCAGGAAACTATAGACCAGTTAACCTAACATCTATCGTTGGGAAAATGCTGGAGTCCTTCATTAAGAAGCAGTAGCAAGGCATTTGGAAAATCATAATGCAGTCAAGCACAGTCAGCATGGTTTTATGAAAGGGAAATCATGTTTAACAAATTTGCTGGAGTTCGTTGAGGATGTAACGAGCAGGGTAGATAAAGGTGAGCCAGTGGATGATGTGTATTTGGATTTCCAGAAGGCATTCGATAAGGTGCCACATAAAAGGTTATTGCATAAGGTAAGAGCTCACGGAGTTGGGGGTAATATATTAGCATGGATAGAGAATTGGCTAACTAACAGAAAGCAGAGAGTCGGGATATATGGGTAATTTTCCGGTTGGCAAACGGTAACTAGTGGGGTGCCACAGGGATCGGTGCTGTGGCCTTAACTATTTACAATCTACATTAATGACTTGGATGAAGGGACCGAGTGTAATGTAGCCAAGTTTGAGGATGATTCAAAGATGGGTGGGAAAGCAAGTTGTGCAGAGGACTCAAAATCTGCAAAGGGATATAGACAGGCTAAGTGAGTGGGCAAACATTTGGTAGATGGAGTATAATGTGGGGAAGTGCGAGGTTATCCACTTTTGCAGAAAAAAATAAAAAAGCAAATTATTATTTAAATGGAGAGAGATTACAAAATGCTACAGTTCAGAGGGACCTGGGAGTCCTTGTGCATGAAACACAAAAAGTTAGCATGCAGGTACAGCAAGTAATCAAAAAGGCAAATGGAAGGTTGGCCTTTATTGCAAGGGGGTTGGAGTATAAAAGCAGGGAAGTCCTGCTACAAATGTACACGATATTGGTGAGACCACACCTTGAGTACTGCATACAGTTTTGGTCTCCTTATTTAAGGAAGGATATACTTGTATTGGAGGCAGTTCAGAGACGATTCACTAGGTTAATTCCAGAGATGAGGGGGTTGACTTATGAAGAAAGGTTGAGCAGGTTGGGCCTATACTCATTGGAATTTAGAAGAATGAGAGGTGATCTTATTGAAACATATAAGATACTGAGGGGGCTCGATAAGGTAGATGAAGAGAGGATGTTTCCCCTCGTGGGGAAATCTAGAACTCGGGGGCATAGTTTCAGAATAAAGGGTTGCCCTTTTAGAACTGAGATGAGGAGGAATTTATTTTCTCAGAGGGTCGTAAATCTGTGGAATTCTCTGCCCCAGAGAGCCGTGGAGGCTGGGTCATTAAATACATTTAAGGTGGAGATAGACAGATTTTTGCAAGATAAGGGAGTGAAGGGTTATGGGGAGCAGGCAGGGAAGTGGCTTTGAGCCCAAGATCAGCCATGATCTTATTGAATGGCGGAGCAGGCTCAAGGGGCCAAGTAGCCTATTCCTGCTCCTATTTCTTATGTTCTTATGTTCTATATGTTTCAAGAAGACAGGTGTACTTATGTGGAATAGCTGATTCCACATAAGTGAATACCTAATAAGCAAATTCTTCTGAAAAATGACTAGAAACTGAAAAAGCAAAACCATTTATATGTTTACCATTTGTAAGCATTCCAGTTGACTGAATTATTTAGCTGTAAATTATTGTTAATTAGTTTTCCTGTCAGATTATACAATTAAAAGCATTCACATCACAAATTGCACATAGTCACCTCAGGTATTTCATCCTTTACTGCAGCAACCAGATTTGAATTTCTACTAAAATTAATTAAAGCAAGCTTACAAGAGTTTCTATATTCTCATTCTTTAATAGTATTGAACATGTGTAACTGAGACTCCCAGAGCAGATGCCACTGGTGTTGCCATGTGTTTTAATGGCAGAGTACAATGTGGACATCTGCTCCTCCATGAAATCACCCCCCACTTTTCCCCCACTGGTTCTGTACTTGCTTAAAAACAGTTAAATCTCTAACTTCTTCCAGTTCTGATGAATGGTCATCGACCTGAAACGTTAACTCTGTTTCTCTCTCCACAGATGCTGCCTGACTTACTGAGTATTTCCAGCATTTTCTGTTTTTATTTCAGATTTCCAGCATCCGCAGTATTTCGCTTTCGTACAGAGCTTCATCTACTGGGAACACATGTTGAGAATTTAGGCAGGTGCCCAATGTGTGGCTATGATTTTGGCCATTTCACAAAGCTTGGTGATGGGAATGCCAGAGACAAAACTTCCCCCAACTTTCAGATGCTGTTCAACCTGCTGTGATTCCAGCATTTCCTGTGTTTACTGTTGAGAAGCACCAGCTGGTTCTCCTGAGTCACTAAAAGTACATCATTCCTTCGAAATGATTCTTCTCAAAAGTTTCTTTTCTGCTTATCGACCATTTGTGTGAGATTTCCTGAATATAAGCTTTGCCAATAGATGATGATTTAGCGCTGTGGATTAAAAAATGCTCCAAGCCTATTCTTCCTTGCTGTGCCCATTATCTTAAACATTAAAGCTGTGCCCTTGAGAGTTGCAGATTCATAAGAAGACTCATTTCAGCATTATGCAGTATAGGGCAGTGGGCCACAACTGTGAAATGCATCCACTGGGTACCAGCTGGTGTGAATGATGGGATGCATCCCCCATTAATCTTTAATGACTCTAATGACAGAGTGTCTGGAGCTTTTCTGTTGAGGCTATTCGGTGATATTGTTTTATTGATATGTTCAATCTAAGTTTTAAATGGCAATCTTAATAAGAATTTTTACAACGCCTACTTCAACTTATAAGTCAATGGAGTTAATGATGAAGTTGTATATGGCCTCAGTGAGACTTCCCCTGGATTATTAATTTTAGTTTTGGGCTCCATATTATAGAAAAGATGTAGAATTATTTGAGGTAACCTAAGAGGCTGATTCTTGAACTTAGAGGGGCTGAGTTGTGAAGAAAGATTGACTACTCTTGGAGGGAAAAATTGGGTTGCTTTGCACCGCCCATTAGTGCCCCCGGGAAGCGCTAAGGGGGGGGGGGCAAGGCCGCTAGCGCCCGGGCGTGGCGCCGCTAACGCCTCCCGCGAAATTCAGCGCGAGATTAGCGGCAGCTGTAGCCGGTAGCGCACCGCGGCGCTGCACCTCCGACGGTGACATCATCACCGTGCGCTGCGCCCCACTCGCGTCCCGCTCATGCCCCGGCTGCAAACTTCAGTTGCGCCCCCTGACCTATCGCCAGGCGATTTGTCCAACAGGGTCAGGGTGGCGCTTTTGCAGCCAAGGCAGCACAATTTAAAGGGCAGGGGTCAGACGCCCATTTTTTTTTGGCTGCCAGCCAGCACCTGACCCCCTCCCCCGTTTTTATTCAGGGTGCCGGCCGCGATCACTCAGCCCGGCACTCCTCTTGAGTGCCGGGCTGCTTTCCCGGCACCCCGCTCCCCGGTGGTCCAACAGGGCCCCGGTGTGCGCAGCGCTGGGCCCCTCACCTTTAATCAGGGGAGGGAGGCCTGCAATACCGTGGCACTACATGCCGGCGCACGTGGCGCTGCTGCACCTAGCGCCGCGATATTCACTTGTAGCACCCCAGGAATGAGGGGGAGCGCTTCCAGTAGCGCCCCGCCTCCTGGTTGGGGAGCTACCACTGAATTTATGGCGCAGGGGTGCTAACTTTTTCGAGGCGCTAAAAGTAGCACCCCGAAAAAGTTAGCACCCCAAAGGGGGCGTCACCAAATTTTTCCCACTTGGACTTTACTCTTTAGAGAAGAGAAGGATGAGGGCTGATTTGATAAAAGTCTCTAAGATTTTCACATGTATGGAGACTTTGGACCGTGGGCAGTTCTTGTGTCAGGCGCATGTGTTGTGGATTTGGGGAGACAACTTAAACTTAAGCGCTTTCCTTACAAATGTAAATATTAGTCAGGCTGAGTTTTTGCCATATTTGGGGTCTGAGCTATTTGTAGACCATTTGCACGTTCATTTCATGTCACATTACATTGTATCATGTTGTAATGTCAGCAGAACACTTACATGGGTAATTTTGCAAAATTGTGCTCCCAGTGGGAAGTCTCACCCACTGAGGGTGCATTGGGAATTCAGGTGCACGCTCCATACAATTTGCAGTGACAAGCGGCTCTGTTTGATCCTGGGCAATGCTACATTATCAGACATTGTGCATATAACATCACACTTTGTTTCATCGAGAGCGAGGTCTTGCCTACCGGAGTGGTGCTTTCCACTGAGTAAGTGAGAAATATCTGATACAGCTCAAAACTCAGAACAGTAGTGGCAGTATTAGATTGACAATATCGCCATCACTCCGAAAATAGGCTGCACAAACTTTTTCATGTTAACTATCAGCAGCAAACAGCAGTGTTTAACATGATTTTGAATATGAGAGGCACAGACTGTGAGCTAGAGTTAGTCCACCTCATGGTGGAGGGTAAAGACAAAAGGACTCAGCCTGTCCATGGCCTGTAGCAGCTCATTCCATAATAACATAGGCCTGCATTACAAGAAAAAGTAATTTGTTGTGTGAAGCACTTTGACGTACTATATAAATGCAAGTATTAGTATTACAACCAGGGACAGCTGTTTACATTGGCGTGATGTGGTACTGTGCCTAGAGTACATAGAGTAAAGGCACATCATGAGGTGGTACCCACACTGATCCCAAGCGTTAGTGCCTCCCCATATATTTTACAGCACTACCATAAAAGTCAGGGCTACCCCAGGCACTAAACACAACCACCTCTGCTTCTGATATGTTGGAATCATAGGCCAACACCATCTGTTTTTGAAAGTGAAGGAAGTACACAGATCTGTCAGCATCTAACAAGATTTTAAAAATGGGTTAATATTTCAGATATTAAATCGTCAGATCCCATCTTTTCCCATTACCAATAATAAGGGGCAATTGCACATTTCCACCATTTTCAGTTTTTTTAGTAGATTTCCAGCATTTACAGCTTTTATCATCACTTCTTTTAGTGGCATCCACTGCCTCCGATGCATTAATACAGCTACCATCAGTGTCAAAGGTGTAAATCTATAGAATGAGCCTGTCTATAACACCCAATCTGTTATTGCCCTCCTCTCTAAATACAACTAGAGGAGTTGCTTAAGAAAAGATGAATTTCAAAGATTAAGTCATTCCATTATTTTGGCTGACACTACAATGATTCCAAATAATTGAAGTGAAGCTATTAATTTACAAACTTAATAGTGCGCCTAACCATCAAACTCATCCAATAAAAACATATTATTTAAAACCAGTTAAAATCTTACACTTCATTGCATTAACAGTGGTTATTGTCATTATTGCTATTTTGATACAGCCATTTATTTTTATTTTCCATTATTCAAGTGAAATTTTAATTAATTGAATAACAAAAATGCATGTTAAACTTTAAAATTTAATTTAAAATGTAATTATTTTATACAGTTTGAGTGACTAAACTAAAAAAGAAAAGACTTGCATTTACAAAACACTTTATCACATCTCTCATAAACATCCCAAAGCACTTCACAAATAATTAATTATTAAGGAGTGCAGTGACTGTGGTTATGTAGCCAAATGCAGTTTCCATTTTGTGCACAGCAAGGTCCCAGAAACAACAATGAGATGGATGATCAGTTAATCTAGGAACCCGTTCAAGTTTGTGGACCAAAATCAGTGTGTCTAAATCCTTTCTGACAAGCTCCTACGTGCCTGTGCTCCTTGTGTGATTGATGGTGCTGTATATTGTGGGCAGTAATTCTTGCAAGATCGCATGCAGCGTCATCAATCATTGGAAGAGCGCCAGCTGGTAGGAGTTTGTAAGCAGCACTTGGGGAGTGGAGGAATGGTAGAGTTCAGGGAGAAGGCGGCAATAGCGTTTTTACGAGGAAAGAAAAGGAAAATGGCAGTACCAGCATTTTGGGGTGGTTGGAGAAGAGAGAGAGAGAGAAAATATTGAAATGAGGCTCCTGCAGTTTGTACTGCTATGGAAGCTGTCAGCGTTGTCATAAGAAGATGTTCATTCATGATGGGTTGCACTGCGATGCTGATGGAGCTGACCAGGTTAGACAGATTGGGCTTCATGCTCTGCGCAAAGCCTTGAGACGAGTTGGAGGTGGACTCCTCCATGTTCCGTGACATTGTGCACAAGTTTTCTGGCAGGCTGCCCAGTGCACCAAGCATTTCCATGTGTTTGTCTATCAGCCTTCTTCAGTAGGTTGGGTCCTGAAAGTCAGCATCTGAGTCTACTGCAGAAAAGCTAATGTGTGATCTCGCCCTCCAGTGAGCTGCCCCGCCGATATCCCCGGCCCTTGCTCCTGCATACTTGTGCCCGGCGAGTCACCACATACCAGAATCCTCCTCTAACCTAGCCTCTAAAGTTTGCGTGGATTCAGCATCTAGGCTGGTGCTTGCAAGAGTCAAATCAAGAAACAGTGCATCTTCTGCAACACTGCCCTCCTCTTCCTCTATGGACTGTGGGGTGTCAACATTCTCAGAAGCTGAAATGAAAGAGAGGGACAAGGGTTAGCTTGTGGTGTGAGGGAGAGGAGAAAGAAGTGGGCGTTGAAAGCATCTGCAGCTTGTCATGCAGAGTGTGTGGTTGAGGGAGAAGTCAGATGAGACAAAGACGATTAGGTATAAAGAAACCCTGCACAGCGTCTTCTCCAGTGTAGCCAGTGGACACGGCCTCCGCTCTGCCCATTCCCATTATAGCCAGGATGCTCTCTTCAATGGTGGAGAGGTTGTGCAGGCTTGCTCATCCTCCTCTGGTGGCAGCCTGTTGCCTGATGTTATCCCTTGCAAGAGAGAGTGATGGGGGCAGTGAGAGTCTTGTCAAGTGTTTTGAGAATATGGCTGTCATGGTAGAATAACTGACAGTGTGTGTGTGAGATGTGAGTTGTGGGTAAGTGAGGGTTGTAATCATGGTGAGTGTGTGAGCATGAGCAGAAGGATGTTTAGAGAAGTGTGATACAGTGATTGCAGGACAGTGCAGTGTAGTGGGGGAGGGCAGCATATAGAGTGCTATGAGTGTTGTAAGTAATAAGGCTGTGAGTGGTGCAGCTGTGATTTTAGCAGTCTTCTTAGCTTAACAACTCTAGTTAAATCATTGAATTTTTTTCCTGTTTTGCAGCCATGTTCTTTGGTCAATGCTCCTGGCATTGACATTCTCAGCAATCTCTTCCCACTGTCTCCTGAGCAGATGCCTGGACGGCTTCCTGCCCCCTGAGGGAGAAAGGATGTCCCTCCTGCTCTCCACTGCCTGCACCAAGGCCTCCAGTGCAGCATCGGAGAACCTTGGTGCCTGCTCGCTGCCTCCTTCTGCCATTTGTTCATCAGGTTGTTGCACAGAATGCACTTCCCCTTTAAGAGACGCTGGCTGCCTTTAAGTAGTGTCCTGGACTCCCGATATCGCCCCCCCCCCCCACCGATAGCCATACAGCCAATGAATAACACTGGCTGCACGTAATCAGCAGGCAGCACTGATATTACGTACTGCCTGCATTGGTAGTAACCGGCCCGGGCAGTCCCATGCCCCCCACCCCTGCGTGCCTATTCTCGGGCACGATCTAATTTCTAGACAAATGTCTAGGAGAAAAACCTGATAATTGTTAAAAGGGACAGACACTCCAGGCTCCTCTCACTCACTGCCTGACAGCTGGCTTTGGCCTGGGAGCCGGTTTCCAGCCAAATCTCTTCGGCTGGGGAAACTCCAAAAAGCGAAACAAAATCCAATAAATTATCACAAAAGCTGTGTTTTGCTCTCATCACAGCGGTCTTTTAACTTAAATGCGGTATATAATGGTAGTTGAAATTATTTATGGTGTGAATTAGCTAAAATGTAGCAAGAGAACTATGTAAGCAAAAATGCCTCATTACATAACCATTTATTTTACGTTATAATGGTAATATGTCACTAGATCCAACCAAATATAAAGACATGAGCTAAAACAGAAGGAATACAAATACAGAAGTAAAAGAGCAAAAATGGCTTTGTCCCTTAAAGAGTGTAAGTGTGTGACGACCTGTAGATGTCTCCACTGATCAGTCTGTAATACATCACTCTGTCTAGGTTAGTCAGTGTTCCATTCTGGGGAGCTTTGTCTGATGCAAATGTCTTTAAATAGGCAATGTGAACGTGGCAGAGAAAAGCAGGCACATTGCCAGCTCAGAACAATAGGCTTTCCAACGCTCTAGGGAGAGAGATGGGATTGGCCTTTAGTACACCAGGGACTTCAATTTCATCATAAGTCATGGCAGCTTTTAGTTCATTTTGAATTTTCCAAATTGATGCCGCATTATATTAATAACTAATATCCGAGCAACCTCTTGTGAGGGAGAAAGATGAGTAGCACACACCCTAAAGCAGAAAATAATGCCAGAAATTAGAAGGGAAACATGTCATGTATAGCTGTCAACTTACAAAAAGCAAATAATCTGGTCATTTTGTAATATTTATTAATTATACATTTGTTCACAAAGCATCATTATTTGTTAAAAAAATTCACTCTGCTTCTGTCATTAGGATAAGGAAATACAATGCAATGTGTGTTTCTGCATTATAATAACACTAATATTTACGATGAATGATTATACCTAAACCATTAACCTTTCAGATTTCCAGCATCCGCAGTATTTTGCTATTGCATTAACCTTTCTGTTCCTTTCAAGTAATGATCGACCTGCTTTGCATTTCCAGCATTTTCTGTTTCATTTCAGAGTTTCAGCATTCTGTGTTTTCTTTTTACTTGAACCTTTATGTTTCATTTCTTTGCTCCAATAGTGAGGGATATAAACAACATCCTAAATAGGAAATCCTTCCTCAGTAGTAATCCTACTGTGTGATTCACAGATGTAACAGCTGGCACAGTTTCATCATCAATAATGTATGTCACAAGAGATTAGGTTCCCAAAAGACAGAGATAATTTAAATCTTCAGTTCTTCCGTTTGCTTTGCTGCCTTCAATCAATAAAAAAACGAGGTGATGTCTAAGTGGAACCATCATAATCGGAAATCCTAGGTAATTGAATATTTAACATCAATTAACTTCAAAACAGAATTACTAGATTCACGGTTGCCATTTTAAAAGTTCAGTAAGAATATTTTTACTTTGGCATAGTGAGGAGCCTTAGAGTGTGGATTCCCTTTTTCAAACACACTTGTGTAGAAATGTCAGCTAAAAACGGGGCGTGGTGATCAATCACAACGCCTGAACGTGTAGGCCCGAGGCACACCCGATATAGGGCCTTGTGCCTAATTTAATTTACTATTAGGTGTCCACAGCTCGCTGGCGAAAAGGATTCAAAGATCAAGCCATTGCAAAGCCAGCAGCGTCCCTCAGGTAACTGGTTAAAGGGGGCCGGGAAGGGAGTCAACTGGGCAGGAGGACGATAAGGAAGGGCGGGGGGGGGGGGAGGGATCGGCAAAGGGGGGCGATCGGCAAAGGGGGTCGATCGGCAAGGGGGGGCGATCGGCAAAGGGTGACGATCGGCAAGGGGGGGCGATCGGCAAAGGGGAGTGATCGGAAAGGGGGGGCGATCGGCAAAGGGGGGCGATCAGCAAAGGGGGGGATCGGCAAGGGGGGGCGATCGGCAAAGGGGGGGATCGGCAAAGGGGGGGATCGGCAAGGGGGGGTGATCGGCAAAGGGGAGTGATCGGCAAAGGGGGGGATCGACAAAGGAGGGCAATCAGGTTGGAATGGGGTGTAATCAGGTCAGGGAGGAGGGTTCCGGCGGTTGGGAGGGAGAGCAATAGGGTCAGGAGGGAGGGAAGCAATTGGCGTAACTCGCTGGGCAGAGGCCAGGATCGGCGGGTGGGTAGGGAGGGGGCAAAAGGGCAGAGTCTGGGAATGGGGTGGGAGGGAGGGAGGGAGTGGAGAGGCCAGGATTGGGGAAGGGAGCAGGGGTGATTAGAGGAGGGGAAGCGGTGGCCGGCAGGCAGCAGCAGCCCCAATGATTTAATGTTGTTTACATTCAGGAAAGTATTTATTAAACACTGACCTTGTTGGTGGCGGCCTGCAGCGGTTCCCTTAATGACCCCCTGTTAGGTCACTTGTAGACCAGGTTTTCCTGAGTGCAGCCATTGCAGGCTAGTTTTTCCACTGCTGATCACTTTGTCAACATTTACCTTCCTATCTTCTGCTGTGAAAATTCAATTTTTGCCCCCTCATCAATTTTACAAAGGCCACTCTGGGATTTCTCTCTATCTCTGTTTCTTGGAGGAGGAGGGGCAGGATAACAAGGAAGAATTCAGCGAAGCTCAGTACTCAGACAGCATTGGAAGCATATTTTATAACACCAGCAGTACCCACGCACCAGCATTTACAGACAATGATGTGTCTACCTCCACTTAACACAGGAGGAGTGCTTGCAACGGCTGTGCTTCACAAGGGAAGCCATCAATGAGTTATCCTGCATGCTGCACCCTGATCTACAGCCCAATTCCATCATAAGCTCAGAAATGGGGATGTTCGCTGATGACTGCACAGTGTTCAGTTCCATTCGCAGCTCCTCAGATAATGAAGCAGTCCAAGCCTGAATGCAGCAAGACCTGGACGACATTCAGGCTTGGGCTGATAATTGGGAAGTAACATTCGCTCCACACAAGTGCCAGGCAATGACTATCTCCAACAAGAGAGAGTCTAACCACCGCCCCTTGACATTCAATGGTATTACCATCGCCAAAACCCCCACCATCAACATCCTGGGGGTCACCATGAACCAGAAGCTTAACTGGACCAGCCATATAAATACTGTGGCTACAAGAGCAGGTCAGAGGCTAGGTATTCTGCGGCGAGTGTTTTACCTCCTCATGCCCCAAAGCCTTTCCACCAACTACAAGGCACAAGTAAGGAGTGTGATGGAATACTCTCCACTTGCCTGGATGAGTGCAGCTCCAACAACACTCAAGAAGCTCAAAACCATCCAGGACAAAGCAGCCTGCTTGATTGGCACTCCATCCACTACCTTAAACATTCACTCCCTCCACCACCGGCATACCATGTATCATGTACAAGATGCACTGCAGCAACTCGCCACGGTTTCTTCGATAACACCTCCCAAACCCGTGACAAGGGCAACAGGCGCATGGGAACACCATCACCTCCAAGTTCCCCTCCAAGTCACACACCATCCTGACTTGGAAATATATCACCGTTCCTTCATCGTCGCTGGGTCAAAATCCTGGAACTCCCTCCCTAACAGCACTGTGGGAGTACCTTCACCACAAGGGCTGCAGCGGTTCAAGAAGGTGGTTTGTCACCACCTTCTCAAGGGCAATTAGGGATGGGCAATAAATGCTGGCTTTGCCAGTGACGCCCACATCCCATGAACGAATTAAAAAAAATAAGCACTGCATTCCCAATGACTGTGAAGATTCCCCTGAATTTTTATGCTAAGAGGTCATTCCAGGCTGCCGTGGGGCTGATCAGTATCATTACTCAATCAGCTGTGCATAGATGCATCTGGCAAGTCACAGTTGCATTGTTTGCTACAGCGAGCCAATTCATCAGCTTCCCCATGGACATTGGCAGCAGCATGACAGGACACTGCAATTTTAGAAAATGGCAGGAGTCATAGATTACATCCACGTGGCCATATGTGCTTCCTCCATCAATCACAGCACCTATATCGACAGGAAAGAAATCCACTTGTTTTATGTCCAGCTCATTTGTGACCACCAGCACCATCATGCCAGTAAATGCTCACTTTCCTGGCAGCTGCCTTAAGGTCTTCATTTTAAAGTTCAGAAAGAAAGAAAGAAAGAAAGAAATCCTTCCTTATATATGCAGATCAGGATCCGATGACGTCATCGGATCCCAACTGCAATTTTAACCAGTGGCGTGAGTGGGGAAGGTGGTGTGGCTTTCCTGTCAGGTGAAATAGTGGAAATAGGACCCGGGGCCGGAAGAGGCCCAAACAGGTGAGCTTTTAAATTTTCTTTTTACTCCTTCGGTCCCCACAAGAAAACTTTAGCCATCCCCTGCCCTGCGCTCCCTCCTTTCTGATTGCGAGGCCCTCCTGAAATCCCCTCCATATGACTTACCTGAGTGCCGGCAGTCTCCTGCATTGCCAAGGTTAGGGGTCATCCTCCTGGAGGGGGTCAGAAATTGGCTGCAGTCAGGCCTCAGAGCATAGCATGGCCATCAGCCTCTGTGGTGCCATAAAAAGGCATAAATATTTACTAAATTTAAAAAAAACCTTAGACTATGCCATTGATCACCCTGCGAATGATTGAATAGGCTCTCCAGTCTTTAAATTTTAAATACTCCCTCTTCCACCACCATAGCAACACTAGACATTAGGGACAAACAGGTCTGCTGTATCTTGAGTGGAAAGTCTAGCCCTAGTGGTCTAGAGATTACAAGGAAAGGATATATATTGTCCACTATTGCTATATTTGAACCACTATTTCAGTCCCTAACACCAGTTGGTCTGAAGCTATTTTTCAGGAAATTAGCAAAATGAGTGATTTGGTATATAATTGAATTTCTCCTGTCAATAATGGGACTTGTGTGTGTAGAAAGGCAGCCCTTTTGCATAAATGAAATCAAAGACAGTTTAAAGAAGTGAAATACATCCTCAAATTTGCCTTTGATAGCTGCATGGATGGTAACATGCCTTACATTTCAATAAAGAAAAAAGAAACAGGAAGACTTGCATTTATATAGCGCCTTTCACGACCACCGGACGTCCCAAAGTGCTTTACAGCCAATGAAGTGCTCTTTTAAGTATAGTCACTATTGTAATGTAGGAAACACAGCAGCCAATTTGTGCACAGCAAGCTCCCACAAACTGCAATGTGATAATGACCAGATAATCTGTTTTAGTGATGTTGATTGAGAAATAAATATTAGCCAGGACACTGGGGATAACACCCCTGCTCTTCTTCAAAATAGTGCCGTGGGATCTTTTACATCCACCTGAGAGAGCAGACGGGGCCTCGGTTTAATGTCTCATCCGAAAGATGACACTAGAGTATCAGCCTAGCTTTATATGCTCAAGTGTCTGGAGTGGGACTTGAACCCACAACCTTCTGACTCAGGCAAGTGTGCTACCAACTGAGCCACAGCTGACACTACAATTAAAGCACTAATTTGAACAAAACAATGAATGTCTGCTATGTGAAATAAATATTTCTACTCATGAGCTGACAAGCTAATACATAACTAAATAAATTTGTCCAAAGTCTTTATAAAATGCAGCAACCGTGGTTAGACAAAGGGGGAAATTTCGCAAGGCTATGCTCGGGTGCCAAGCCTTGCTCAATGGGAGCATGGATCTGAGGATCAGGCATGGCTGTCAGTGCCCCTGATTTGTGGTGCTCCTGGTTTTCCAGTCGTTAGAATTATTCACTGTAAAATCCAGCGTGCTGTAAATCTGGCGAGCTGACCTCCACACCCAGGCCGCGAATTTTATTCCACTGAGGGAGCGGGTTTGGAGGCGGGTCTATTGCAAAAATCAGAGAAATTGGGGGCGGGCTGCGAACCCGCCTCCACGCAACTTTGGGAAGTGTCGGGTCAGCCACTCCCGAACTGAGCCGACACCAAACGGTGGGACAGGTTGTTAAGCCAGTTAAGAGGTCGTTAACTGCCTGGATAATCCTATTTTAAAGGGCTGATCTGATTTTGGAGGTTTTTCAGCATGCTGCCCGCCTTCATAAAAACACGCCAGGTGAATCGAGCCGGGTTGAGCGAGGACCTGAATTGTTGCCAGCTGCTCGAGCAGCTTAAAAGCGGTCCTGCAATCCCTCATTCTTTCACATGCCACAACTTCGTGCTTTGAGGTTTGGGAGACATTTAGCAGCTCTACTAAATTTTTGAGTGTTGAGGCTGAAATCCATTTGCTGTGTGACCTCCTTGGAAACCCTCTGGCCACTTTGTCTGAGCGCACACAACCTCCATTCCTTGACTGAGATATATACCAGTGGTATAGGAACCATTTATATCCTCTCATCCTGGTCGTCAGATTTGGAGAAACAGCAGCCGCGGCAGCAACGCAACCAGGCACAGCGGCAGCACCAACAGCAGGAGCGCCAACCTTCTCCTCAGCCTCCTGATGCTGCACAGGGCAGAGGGCGTCAGCGCAGGCCTGCAGCTCGCCGCAGGAGATAGCCCTAATACAGGGCTTACAGGCATAGGATGAGCTTCCTACACATGAGTGAGCAGCAGTGCCAAAGGAGGCTTACCAGTGGCTGTCAAAGTCACCACCGCACTCAACTTCTTTGCTTCAGGCTCCTACCAGGGATCAGCTGCAGACATCAGCGGCATCTCCCAGTCGGCCACACACTGGCATCACGCAGGTTAACAATGCCCTCTTTGCAAAGGCGCACAATTACGTCTACTTCGCTACGGATGAAGTAAGTGTAACTTCGCGTGCAGTTGGCTTTGCAAATATGGCAGGCTTCCCAAGGGTGCAGGGCGTCGTAGACTGCACACCTGTGGCCATTAGGGCCCCCCATCACAACCCAGCTGATTTTGTCAACCGCAAGGGCTTCCACTCCCTTAATGTCCAGCTGGTGTGTAACCACTGGAACATCATCATGCACGTTTGCGCAAAGTACCCTGGCAGTTGCCATAACTCCTTCATCCTGCGCCAGTCTACTGTGCCTCAGATCTTCAATCCACCAACCCAACTTTCCGGATGGCTACTTGGCGACAAGGGCTATCCCCTGAAAAAGTGACTCATGACACCGATGAGGAGGCCATCAAACGAAGCTGAGGAGCGCTACAATGAGAGCCACATTTCCACCAGTAGCATCATAGAGCAAACATTCGGCTTTCTCAAAATGCGATTCAGATGCCTCAACAGATCTGCTGGAATCCTGCAGTATGCACTAGCCATGGTGTCCAGAATCATCGTCATCTGCTGTGCCCTGCACAACATCACACAGCAGCGTGGCTTAGCGCTCCCTGAGGAACAAGTGGCTCAGTGCAGAGCATCCTCGGAAGAAGAGGGGGAGGATGAGGAGGACGAAGAGGAGGAGGACGAGGAGGAGGAGGATGAGGAGGAGGAGGCACGTCTTGGGGGGCTGGTTGTGGCCAAAGCAGCAGCACTCGAGCACATTGCTGGCCGTCACGCAAGGGATGCACTCATCCATGCCAGATTCGCGTAAGCTTACGCTTCAGCCACAGGTGGCTAGTATATGGCTATGAATGTGTGGATGACCTTCCTAAATTGCCATACATCATCTCTCCAATAAACGGTGCTTTCCTATCACTCTCAGCATCATCATTACAGATGCAAGTCGCCCTGAGGCCTCAATGTGTAACTTCCATTTCCTAGAACACATAGGCCACACCTTCAACTGTTTGCCATAACTTTTGTTCAGTACATTCACAAAAGCATGACAATGTAGAAAAAAATACAGAACCAAATACAACAGAACAAAACACTCAAGTGACTCCCCTTGTGACTAATTGTGCTTTATCTTCCTCTTACGTGTGCTTCTACGTGGTGCTTCCCCTGTGGCTTCAGCAGATGTAGAGGCACCTTGCTGACTTTGATGCTGCACCTGCTTAAACGCCTATGATGGGCGCTCTCTGGGTTTGGGAGCCTGGGAGGGCTCCTTCACAGTCTGCTCTTCCTGTGGCTGTGCAGGGGCTGAAACGGCCATCTCAGTTGGGTGTGCAATGTGGGTCTGTGAGTGAGGGCTCCGCAGTGGCATGGTTGTGTGAGCACTTGGAGAGGAACCCACACTTCCTTGTTGCCTGCCACCAACATCCCTCTCCTGGGTCAGCCGCACTTCAGTGCTAGCAAGTGGTTGGAGAGCACCTTGCTGCACATCAGGGGGGCCATGAAGACCCATATCTATACTGGTAGTCCTCATAACAAGGACGTCCAGGAAGCTCTGGTGTCTCTCCTCAATAGATGCCCATCTCTCCTCCAGAGATGACAATCTATTTTGAAGAGTCACCATGTTTTCGTTAGCCTGGTGACTTATGTCCTCCATGGCGGTTGCCACCCTCTCCATGGCGGAACGTTCATGCGCCATTGCCTCTACAAAGGCACTGCTCATGTTAGAGATGGACTCCTCCATTCTCTCCACACTCGCAGTTACCCTGGATGCAAACCCTCTCACAGACTCCTGCACTTGTTCCTGGAGTTGTGGGCTATCTTTTCCTGCAAGGAGGGACAGAAGTGGACTTTCAGCGAGAGTGATGGAGTGAGTGTGAAGAACCCATAACATAGAAGCTTAGAGGGAGACCAAGATGGAGTGAGGTGCCAAGAGGAAGCTAACTCCCTGTGCGTTGTTAGTTGTTGTCAATGCATAACAGTGAGAGCCAGTGTGAGGGGTGCATAGGCAGGATGGAGAAGTGATTCAGTACAGAGACAGATGGATAGGTAAGCATGCAAGGGAAGGGAAGTGGTGCTGCCTTCACTTTCGATGAACTCATTGTGGCCTGGCCAATTCCAGACTCCAGCAGAATCAAGAACTGAATAGCTGAGGCTGCATGGGGCCCTTAAAAACATCCGCACTAATGACGTCATCAGAGGCGACTAACAGACCCGATCCGAGTCATTGGACAGGCCAGCTCGAACCACTCAACTTAAGGGGCCAAATAAGCTAAAATCACAACTGGGGATTAGATGCAGCCGGCAGCGGGTCTGGACCTGGCCCACCAGGCAACTGGACTCCATCCCGTCTCCTCCATTAAATTTGCGGCCCCAGTTCTCCAATCTGCACTTGAGTTGAGTGAGGGTCTGCAAAATGTACCCTGAAATCTAGAAAGGCAATGGCTAGATTTGAGCATACCTACAGCCATATGTGGGAGCAGTAGCCAAGTGTCTAGGTTACATGTCTCTGACTTTAGAAGGTCATGAATTTTACCACTTATGTAATGTGAACTATTTTGAGGTTGACTGGTTAAGTTCATCTTGTTAATTTGCCAAGCTATACCCCCAAGGCTACATTTCTCAAGAGCAGCCAATGATGGTTGGCATCTGTAAACATGAGGCTGTACTGAATTAGCTTTGTGACTTTGTTTGTTCAAAAAGGATTGACACAACATATTCCTACAACAGCAGAAATGCAATTTCCGATCTGTGTAAACCTTTTTGTTGAATTTTTAAAAATCATTTTCTACATTTTTCTACCTTTTATGAACCCCATACATGATTCCCTGCTAAGAATGTGAGCACACAGCCTCTGATTTCTCTCTCTCTCTCTGATACAGTGCCTTGCACCAATTCAATGTCCCCATATATAGCATGGGAGTTTGCTGGTCGGTACATTAATGGGGGGTCATTTTGAATTTGGACGATATATTTGCAAAATATGCGATATAAGCTTGGTCACCTGTTAAACATCTCTCCTTATTATTGTTTCAATTGAAGTTGCAATAACCCCCATTGTATGCACAAACCCATATTCTACCACTCTGGGACAACAAGTCCATGTACCACTGCACCGCCAGCTTCCCATTTCTGAATTATAGCTGCAAAACCTTAAGAATATTTCTGGATATTTCTAAATACTTTTGTCACCAGTTTGCTAAAATTCTTCGAGCTAACACAGAGCAATTGTACTTACCAAGTGCTATCTTGTTGAGCACTGGTATAGACCAGCATTTTATTAATTGTTATTTTCACTAAATGCCTTATATAATTAAATCCTCTGCCGCTCTACACTCCATATATTTGGGTCAGTTGTCAAGCTACATGTACTACATAATCAAGGCAAAGGTGGATACAAATTTGACACTGGTAATTCTACCATGCCTGTAATGCTCCTCACCAATTTCATGCTCTTGGATGCACATAATTGTGGCAGTGTTCAACACTGAGCAGACAGCAAAGTTGACACCGTGGAGACACATCTGTTTTCTGCAGAATCCACAGAAAACATCTGTGGTGCTCACCAGGGCATCTTGTTGAGCAAGGCACATCCAGTCCATCAAAGTCTGCCCTTGCAATCAGTTGAAGTGTCGCCCGACATTAGCTTTAATTAGATGCATCGAACAGCTGCCTCTCCGAAGCATGGATTGAAGGAGCCCGACTTGTGAATCTGACGAGACAGAAGTATTGGGTTTCCTTTCAATGAGCCATTCTTTCCTTCTCATATCACACACCATTCATATTTCTGTCACTGATGTTACATCAGTAGATGAATATGCAAATGGAGTGAGCCAAACCGATCTCTGCAGTATGGTTAATTTTTATTGAGAAATTATACATGTCTTTTTTCTTTTTATTATGCATATATAAAAGAATCATTTTTAAAAAGATGTTAAAGAAATATTACATTTATTAAGTGAACAAATTTTCATGTATTCTTTTTCTAACAGCTTTTAACATAAAATCTAATAATTACTTTTTCAGTAATGCACTGCAAAGGGCATTAACATTGATTGCGAATGTTGCCTGAGTTCCATATACTACTGAGAGAGGGATCAAACTATTGAGGCTTGCAATGGCTATGAAAAACCCAGAGTCTAATGGTGTGCTACACCTTGTGTGAGACAAGCATGGTGGCCCAGTCTAACCTTCATAACAGTGGGTAATATTACATCACTCGGACAGCTCTCAACTCCTCCAGTTTATGTGCAGTGGCTTCAACTCTGTCCTGTGTGGCTTTACAGTGAGATTGGTAAAGGAGCAGTGGAAGTTTAGACCGGTTCAGGCCAGGCAAGAATGCAAACACAACCTCAGATTAAAACTGAACTCAATGGGGGAAAAATTCAGTTGGTTTGCGCCTCCCGTTAACGCCTTAAGAGGGCGCTAATAGGGCGCAAAGCAACTAGCACCTGTGCGCGGCGATGTTTGCGCCACTCACGAAATTGACTCGACATTTTGCGGCGGCGCTAAACACTACCGCCACGATCTCCTGCGCCTGCAGATCGTGACGTCAGTCAAGCGTGCAATGCCCCGGTAGCGCCTCGGACCGGATATTGAGTGGCGCCCCCTGTCTTACCGCCTGACGCTAGCAACGACAGGTTGAGGGGAGCGTTTTGCAGTCGGGAAGGGACTGGGGGAGCGCTATTTAAAGGCAACCGCTTCCTGCCTTTTTTTGTCGGTGAAATTTTTTCACCACGCATTCTGAGTGAGAGAGAGAGACTGCAGGAGAGATTCAAAGCTGTGTTGAGGAGTTTTGGTTACTGAGCAGCACTTTGCAGGTTCTTTTTCTTTTGATCTTCCTTGCATCGATTCAGAAGAGAATATGGGGGCTGCACTCTGAGCTCTTTCCCTGGGCCTCTCCATTGTTCTTTCCAACAGATTTGATATACAGGTCTCTCCAGGCCGAGATTCAAGGCTGCAATGAGCAGGGTGTGGATGGAGAGCAAGATCGACCCTCCCCTTTAAGAACTGGCTGGCGCCAGTGTGTCTGTGTTCCATTGCTGACTGACATCACATGAGCTTCGCCAGCACTCTGAGTTAGCGCCTCTCTCCTCGGCCTTTGTGCCTTAAGACAGGTGTGCAGCGACTGATTTAGCGCTCTAATCACCTCCAGGGGCGATAAAAGCCAAGTTTGCAGTCGGAGGCGATAATTAGCGGCAGGCGCTAAACTTTGCGCCCGGCCGATAATCGCGCCCCAAACGGGGCGATACTGAATTTCTCCCCCATCACTTAATTAATGGATGGAGTATCATCTTACACATTGGAGGCTCTCCAGTGTATTTTCAATGTAATATAGATAACCACTTAAATCAGTCTCAGCTAACACTGAAAGGACTAATAAATATTTGTGCTTGTCACAAAAAACATATCTTATCTGTTCCATGACATAATTTCTTGTAAGTTGAAGCTTTTTTTTTGTAAGCTTGTCATGTGCCTTTAACAACTACTTCTTTTACAATCTGAAAGGCTAAAAGAAACAAAGCCCAGATTCCTACTATTCTTTAAAATAATGATTATGTAGCAAAAGTAATAAAGAATAACAAAGTAGCAGTCTAGTTTTTGTTTATTCCACATGGGAAACAATGCCACGTTTAACTGGTGTGAAATACATACAAGGTTGACAATAATATCTGTGATAAATTGAATAGTTCTACATGGAGCAAGTACATAAGTCACAGGACAGGCACTTGGGCCTTTTACTTGTTGTTGGTCCATGTGGGGTTTATGATCCAATCGGCAGTAAAAAACTTTAGGGGACTTAAGAAACCAAAGTGGTTACTTAATCTGAAATGAATTTAGTAATGTTAGAACAACTCAACCAACTGCACAACTCAACCAACTAACCCGACATTCATTCATTATACCTTTGCGACTAGATAGTGGCTTGGCTGCAGCTTTTTGACATGATATACAACAAGCAATATTGTGGACAACAGGTACTTTAGCTATTGTTGGATATGTTCAGTAACATATACTTAAATTAGGTTACTGCACTTCACCCTGAGGCATTCTATCTGTGCAAAATCAAGCACATTTTTCAAATGTACCTTGTTCAAAATGTTCCCAAATGGAAGAAAATAGTTGATTATATATTCACTAATTTGGCATTACTTAAGATTTTTATGAGATATGGTGAACAGGAAGGAATGTATTATAATTGTGAGATTGGCGTACTGTTAAACCAGATGCAGTATAATAAATGCTCAGTGGGATATCGTATGAAGTCAAACATTCATTAATTGTGATGCATGCGCTTCCAACTGTTTGTAGAGCAATTATTGGTGACAGTGGAGCAATGATGTAAAAGAAAAATGTATTTTCAAGACTAGTCCCTACCTGGTTGAAGAGAAGGAAGGAGGAGAAAAAGAAGGAAGGGAGGAAAGGAAAGAAGGAAGGAATGGAAGCAAAAGAGGGAGGGGAAAAAAGAGGTGAAGGAGGGAGGGAGTGAGAGGAAAGAAAGATGGAAAAGAGAGTGAGGAAAGAAAGGAAAGAAGGAGAAAAGAAGGAGAGATAGGAAGTGAATGAGACAGAGAGAAGGGAGGAGGAAAGAAAGGAGGGGAATGAAGGAGGGAGGGGAAGGAGAGAAGGGAGGGAAGGAAGGGAGGAAAGGAAGGAGGGACGGGACAAAGGCAGCAAAAGAAGGAAAGAGGAATACCACATTATTTCTTGTCTAGGAGTCAAACGCTCCCCAATAAATATGGAGTTTGCAGACATGGAGAGAGGTCACTGAGTGAGTGTCCACAGGAACTGAAAGACAACAAAGAAGGTGTCTGACTTAAATATTTAGCAAGGTAACTACTTACTAATCACATCAATGCTGGCAGCCTTCTCTATTTGGAAATGGATGGACCTTGCCATATGTAGATGAAAGCTTAAAATAGGAGCACCTTTAGGGATTTGTTCTAAAAAAAATCAGTCAGAATTATTGTACAAATGTACATTATGGTTAAGTATCCGTATAGGACATATATATTTGTAAAAGCCCAGATTATGAATGTAACTTTCAAGTTCATGGCAAAGCTGAGCCATCACATGACCCTGCCAGGAGCACCATTTCCCACCGCATATGCTTAACTGCGGTGGACCTGTGCCCCTTCCCTTCCCAGAAAACCTCACAAATCCTAGGGCATTGTAAAGGGGGTGGAGACCTAGCAACGTGGGTTTCTGCCCCTTTCTTTTCCTGAGCTTTGTGCTTGGCGAAACGTTAAGAAATTTCTCCCCATTATCTTGTGGTTGTGATCACATTTGATGGAGTAAAATCACTTCCTGTTTAAGCCCTTGCATTGTGTACGGAAGTATGAATGGCAAAATAGGTTACAGTCAGTCATTCCCTGCACTCTTCGGAAGACAGCAGTCTGATAAAAATGCGTTGCCTTATCTCGCTGAGACAGCTTGCTGATGCAAGCCTGCATACTAGGATACGGAATTATTTTTCCCCATGATGTATCTGTGGGTTTCGAATTGTGTCGTAATGCATATACTGTAGCTCTAGAGAGTGATTAAAATGCCCCTGCAGAATTCAGATTCAGAGCCAATCTGATGGTTGCCTGTTCTGCAGATAGAACTGATTAGTTCCTGCCTCCCTACTCAGGCTTAGGTTTTTGAAGGATCAGCGATGCCCACATAATGTACATGTTTTTGTGCGCCATGTGTTTGGGGTATTTGTGGGACCTGTGTGCGCATCGTCAGTGGCCCCTTTACCTCCCTGAGCACCCTCTGTTCTTCCTTCACCAGGATAGTGTGCTGGGACTATTGGTAACCGAGTCCTATCCTTTTGCCCAGCTGTTCTCAACCGGGGGTCCATGGCCTCCCAGGGGTCCACGATAAAGTTTCAAGGGGTCTGTCAAAAATAACCAGAGGATGTGTAGAAAAAAAAGTACATTTTCGTGCATGTTTATTACATGCTGAAAGGGCAAAAAGTAACACGTTCTCAGGTTACGTAAGGTGCAATAGAGCTATTTCAGTGGGAGCAAGATAAATTACAAAAAACAGGAAAAATCGTTGTAAGTGCACACAATAAATACCAGATTTGGATAAATTTTTAATTCGACCATCAGCTTCAAAACAACAAAACCTACAGAGCAATGATACAGAACTCCCTTCATCAAGTTCAACCGTAAGGGCTAAAGAACACCGAGGAGGTGGAGGTGTGAGTAAAAAACATAACGCTGCCATTAACCCTGCGAAGTTAAATGAAATACGAAGACAGCTACTTGGATTTCAGTTAAAGCCGCTGCACCTTGATTTTTGGACACATTGCTTTTTACACAGCAAGGCACTTGCTATGAAAGAATTGAATCAGGTCTTCACGGTGTTCTCAACACAGCGGTAACACGCGTTAATTTTATTAAATCCAGAGCAACAAACTCCAGGTGTTTTGCTGCACAATTCCCTGCTCATGTATACAGAGGTCAGATGGCTATCTCGAGGCAGAATACTTACCCGTATACTTAATCTCAAGAAAGAGGTACGTACTTTTTTAGCTGATAAGAAACCTAACTGTAATGGTGTAACAGAGGCATCTGCCCCAAAGAGACGTCAAGGGTAACATTATACTTTGGTGGGGCCAAAAAGCTGACTGTATTGGGATCGGCTGCCCGTTATACACCCTGCCCAATGTTCTTTTCCGTTTATTGGAGAACAAAAATCAACAAGGGTTCCCACTCCTGTTTCTGGTCAATAATGCCTACAGGAAAATATGGGTTACAGGAAAATACTAAACAGCTCCCTCTGCAACACAGTTGAAGAAATTCATTGGTTCTCATGTTTCTGAAGTATACCTGTGATTTGTGTATATACCGAATTGCATTAGTCAGTCTTCTGCGGGGTCATTCTAACCCCTCCAATGGGAATCTGCCGGGATCAGATCGGCCGGCCGTTGTACACCCCTCTCGATTTTACTTTCCAATGAAGTCAGTGCAAAGTGAAATCGGGAGGGTGTAAAATGGGCAGCTGATCCTATCCCGTCATTTTTCTGCTGGGCGGGTTAGGTTAAAATAACCGGCTTTGTCTCCCTCATTCCAAATGATCCTGTATTTAGATTAGCCTTTTTATGGTATGTTCAGGCATTGCCAGGAGATCCCTTAGTAGAAAAGCTGTAAAACTGTTAGTGGCCAACATTACAGTATTGTGGGGAGTAGTCAGCACAAGGTTTTGCCAAAAGCTTCCTGAGGTAGGAGTTTTTTTTTGTTTAATTTTCTGTCATAGCCTACAGTTTAATTTAAAAAAAAGAATGAAAAGGTCAATCTTTTGCACTCTCTCTCTTGGCATGTACATGAAGCCTGGTGTACCTTAATGTTATCTACACAATTTCATGTCCTTCTTTGGTCACATTGAAGGTGGGCAAATTAGATGTCATGTCACTGAATAGGCACTGAAACACCCTATTTGCTAACTGACGTGCCTTTTTGCGCAGCAATGATGCTGCTATATGTGTAAGATAGAATTTCCAGCAAGGGTTCAACTCCAGTTTTTTCTGTTACTGCCAGGCATTGCACTGAAGAGGAAATCTTTCCCAATGTACAATTCTTAGTGCAATGACTAAGCCCAACATTGCAAGTAGCCTTACATTAACCTACATGTGGCTGGGAATCATCTCCTCCAGAGCACATTTAATGGCACAAACTACCGATATTTATACACACCGGTGGCAAAACTTACAAAATGGCATGGCTGCCATAAATTACTTATTAGCTGTGCTATAGGGGAAAAGAACTATATGTGTTATTAATAAGAGGGCATGCTTGGGTCTCCCATCAAACTTCCAACAAGTTCTGCATGTTAAAATGTTTGGGTTAAGATAAAGGTCAGCAGTTAAAGAGTCCCATGTAACTGAGGAGGTTGAAGACTGGGGAGTACAAAAAGACATTGAATGACTTGTAAAGTGACTTGTAAGTAATGCAGCTGGACACTCCAAACAATAGAATCTGGAGAATGTGCATCTCTACCACTTGCCACGAAACACTACAGTGCACATCCAGCCAGTAGATGCTGGTACCATTAGAAACATTAAATATTTCTACAAAAAGGCACATTGTCAGCACTTCAGTACCAGTACAAAAGCAGACCAACAATATAAAATGATCGTGCTTGTCAGGCTTTGCTTTTTCTCCATAGTTCCTGATGATCAGTAACCATCACGATCACTAGCAACATTTGGAATCATGGGCCCATCGTACCAGGTACGTACATTGGCAATGCCAACAATACAGGAGGCAGCATCAACACGGCATGTCACTGAGGCTGTGGCAGAGCTACAGGGTTTGGTCCAGTAGGTCAACATATGAGACAGTGTAAGGATGACTTTATTTTCTCGACACAGACAAGGTATCAAGACTGAAATAAAAAAATAAAATGCTGAAAACGCTCAGGCAGCATCTGTGGACAGAGAAACAGAGTTAACGTTTGACCCGAAATGTTAGCTCTGTTTCACTCCCCACAAACGCTACCTGACCTGCTGAGAGTTTCCAGCATTTTCTGATTTTATTTCAGATTTCCAGGATCCGCAGTATTTTTCTTTTGTTTTAAGGTACCAAGACTGCTTTTCTAACATTTTGGGCCCCATCACCAGAACCCTGAAATAGTAGAGTTCGGAAAAGAAGGATTCAGAGCCATCATCACCTCCATCTTTAGACGCTCTTTGTGATGCTTGTGCTGACTTTCAATCATGCTTTGTTATCAGGTGCAGCACGTGTGCCCTGACACTAGCTGACCTGTTGACCCTGTAATGCACATTTTTAATGTTGGACAGTTAAAGGAATCCACCAACCATGGGAGAGTTTAATGAACAATTTGGTTTCATCCAGCTACTGTGGGAAATGTGAGATATTTGAGATTTAATTGTAGTGTAATCCTTTTACGCAGATCATTTTCATATGAGAGGCATAGATAGGGTAGATAGAAAGGAACTTTTCCCCTTAGTAGAGGGGTCAATAACCAGGGGGCATAGTTTCAAGGTAAGGGGCAGGAGGTTTAGAGAGGAATTGAGGAAAAACTTTTTCACCCAGAGGGTGGTTGGAATCTGGAACTCACTGCCTGAAAGGGTGGTAGAGGCAGGAACCCTCACAAAATTCAAGAAGCATTTAGATGAGCACTTGAAATGCCATAACATACAAGGCTATGGAACAAGTGCTGGAAAATGGGATTAGAATAGACAGGGCTTGATGGCCGGCGCTGACACGATGGGCCGAAGGGCCTCTTTCTGTGCTGTATAACTCTATGACTCTATACAATAACAGGTACAGGCAGTTACTGCACCATGGCACTACCATTTTATTAAAATTATGGATATATTCAATTGGTGTCTGATTAATCCAGTGATTTGCAATCTAAAAAAAATTTGGGTATTCTGAATGCATTTGTCTGACTGTATTTGTGAAAAAATATCTAACAAAGAGGTATTTGCCGTACTTCAAATATGGCTTAGATTACAAATGTTTAGCACCCCTCCCCCAAAAATGCATAAAATACAGTTCTGGGCTTTAGTAATTAGATATGTTCCTCATAATTGCCTTAATTGATGTTCATGCCAATGTTCTGTATTTGATTACAGCACAGCTGGTTTTGTGAGAAATAAGGAGCTCCAGTAATTACTACAAGTGCTGCAGTATCTCTGGTGGTAACACACTTCAATATCCACTAAAGGTGCAGTAACATCCCTGCACACATTCGGGCATATGTCCCTAATGATGACATCTCATTTCCCTCATACTCTGAATTAATTCTAGTGATATTAACACCCACTGTATGATCAGATATAAGTATATTTTAAACCCAGGTATAAACAAAAGGGATGTTAAACTTAATGGTAGTGAATTTCCATGCAGTGAGTTATGCCACTTTACGCCAATGAAAACAGATTTGTGCCCGCTGGTGGTCAGCAGAGGTATTTACACAATGGTTTCCTGGGTCAGCTCATTTGCATACCCATTGGAGTGGTGATTGGCATAAATCCCGTGTAAAACTGGTGTAAGCTGCTGGAGCGCATTGAAACTGGAGTGGAACCTTTAAAAAGACAGTTCAGCCTGCATACTTCAGCAGCATACTGGGTGGGGGTGGGAGGTGGGGTTGGGGGGGGGGGGGGGGGGGGCGGGGAACAAGGTAAGGAAGGAAAAGTGCTTGGTTTAGTCACTTGACTCTCAGATAAATTCACTGCATGTCTCATCAATCTTTTTATGATACGTTAGGACTCGCTGGAGCAAAGAGCCAGACAAGGCAGCAGGGCATGCCACCCAGGCACAAAAGAACAGCGCATTTTTCTGACTCAACACTGGCACTGAGTACTAACTCTCTCAACCCCAGAGCTGCCAACCAGTGCCACAAGAAGTTCAATGAGCTCATCAGAGCAGGTAAGATGACACACTGGACACCCTCTCTTTTCATTGTTTCTCACCCTGGGTACCAGTGCACCCTTGACCCTCTTAAAGCAACACTTTTACAACTATCAATTCATAGTGCACTCTGGTTAAGAGGGGGCCTTTATCTCAACATCTTGCACTATGGCTACCCACCTCCCTTCACAACAATTGCTTACATTCTCAACTCTAAAACCGCTTCCTCCACTTTATATCCCGACATCTCATACCTCAGCTCTCCCATGCCATTTGGCACACACTCCTCTACCTTCCCTTCATTTACTCCTATTTACTACAAGAGAAATTGGCATACAATGCCTGCCAGAGACAGGTCACTGAAGGAGGTAGCTCCACCTTTAAACACTCTGCTCTTACCATGGGAGATGGTGAAGTCAGCAAAATATTGCCGGTGCCAAGTTAGTGATTGAACACCTACGCTGTCACCCTGGCATCCCTATAAAGTACCACACAGACACAACCTTCCACCCACTTCTTTGTCTCCTAAATCTCAAGGAGGTAATGCTCACCCACTCTTAGCTTCTTTGAATCATAGAGTGATACAGCACAGAAGGAGGCCATGTTTTATAAAGGTTTAGCATAACTTACTTGCTTTTGTACTCTATGCCTCTGTTTATAAAGCCAAGGATCCCGTATGCCTTTTTTAACAGCTTTCTCAATTTCTCCTGCCACCTTCATAGATTGGTGTATGTAAACGCCCAGGTGTCCCTGTTCCTGCACCCTCTTTAAGATTGTATCATATTGCCTCTCCACATTCTTCCTACCAAAATGAATCACGTCATACTTCTCTGCTTAAATTTAATCTGCCATGTGTCTGCCCATTTCACCAGACTGTCTATGCCCTCCTGAAGTCTGTTATTATTCTCCTCACATTTACTACATTTCTGAGTTTTGTGTCATCTGCAAATTTTGAAATTACGCCCTGTATACCCAAGTCCAGGTCATTAATATATATCAAAAAGAGCAGTGGTCGTAATATCGATCCCTGGGAGACACCACTGCACACTTCCCTCCAGTCTGAAAAACAACCGTTCACCACTACACTCTTCTTTCTGTTCCTTAATCAATTTTCTATCCACGCAGCCACTGACCCGCTAATCCTTCAGTTTTGTTAACAAGTTTATTATGTGATACTTTATCAAACGCATTTTGAAAGTCCAAATACATAAGAACAAAAGAACATAAGAAATAGGAGCAGGAGTAGGCCATTTGGCCCCTCGAGCCTGCTCCGCCTTTCAATAAGATCATGGCTGATCTTCTACCTCAACTCCACTTTCCTGAACTATCCCCATATCCCTTGATTCCCTTTAATATTCAAAAATCTATCGATCTCTGTCTTGAATATACTCAACGACTGAGCCTCCACAGCTCTCTGGGGTAGAGAATTCCAAAGATTCACCACCCTCTGAGTGAAGAAATTTCTCTGCATCTCAGTCCTAAATGGCCGACCCCTTATTCTGAGACTGACCCCTGGTTCCAGACTCTCCAGCCAGGAGAAACATCCTCCCTGCATCTACCCTGTCAAGCCCTGTAAGAATTTTATATGTTTCAATGAGATCACCTCTCATTCTTCTAAACTCCAGAGAAAATAGACCTAGTCTACTCAATCTCTCCTCATAGGACAATCCCCCCATCCCAGGAATTAGTCTGGTGAACCTTCATTGCACTCCCTCTATGGCAAGTATATCCTTCCTTAGGTAAGGAGACCAAAACTGTACACAATACTCCAGGTGTGGTCTCACCAGAGCCCTATATAATTGCAGTAGACATCTTGGGGGAAAAATTCAGTTGGTTTGCGCCTCCCGTTAGCGCCTTAAGAGGGCGCTAATGGGGCGCAAAGCAACTAGCGCCCGGGCGCGGCGATATCTGCGCCTCTCGTGAAATTGACCGGACATTTTGCAGCGGCGCTAAACAATACCGCCCCGATCTCCTGCGCAGATCTTGACGTCATTCAAGTGTGCAACTACCTTGGGGCACCCCGGAACGGAAATTGAGTGGCGCCCCCCTCCTTTCCGCCTGGCGCAACCAACGACAGATAGACTGGAACGCTTCCCAGTTGCTGTGGGGCTGGGGGGGGGGGCGCTATTTAAAGGGGGCCTCTTCCTGGCTTTTTCTGTGGTAGACATTTTTGCACCACTCGTTCTGAGAGAGAGAGAGATTTTGAGAGAGAGAAAGGGAGACTTCTGCATTGAGTCAATGCTGTGTGAAGTAGTTTTGGCTACTGAGCATAAATTTGCAGGTACTTTGGTTTTTGACCTTCATTACTTTGATTGCCAAGAGACTCTGGGGGCTGCACTAATTGGGGGCGTCGTCCTGCGCCAGCAGAATCGGAGGCCACAGAGACGCAGAGAGAGAGTGGCAATCATGGCCAGACGGAGGAGGGCCAACAGGCCTCTGTACAGGAGACCTTACCCTCCCACGGTATTTTGCCAACAATTCTCCTACATTAATATGTCTGAGGAGCAGTGTTTGCAAAGGCTGCGCTTCAGCAAGGAGGTGGTCACTGAGCTCTGCCACCTGCTGCAGCCAGATCTGCAGCCTCAACTGAGGACCAGGACGTCTCTGTCAGTGGCAGTGAAGGTCACAGTGGCTCTGAACTTTTATGCCACCGGCTCATTTCAATCAGCTACTGGGGACATCGCCAATATCTCCCAGTTCGCAGTCCATCGTTGCATCCGTCAGGTCACAAATGCCCTCTATAAAAGGAGACGAGAGTACATCTCTTTCCCCATGACCCTGGCCAAGCAGCATGAACGCGCTATGGGCTTTGCGAGGATAGCGGGCTTCCCCATGGTGCAGGGCGCCATTGACTGCATGCATGTGGCTTTGCAGGCACCGCATGAGAATGCAGAGGATTTCCGCAACCGAAAGGGGTTCCATTCCTTAAACGTGCAGTTGGTCTGTGACCACAGACAGCTGATACTCGCTGTCAATGCCCGCTATCCTGGCAGCAGCCACGATGCTTTCATCCTGCGCCAGACTGCTGTGCCAGAACTTTTCCAGGCACCGCATCACCCAGGTGGTTGGCTTCTCGGGGACAAGGGGTATCCACTGTGCACCTGGCTGATGACACCGCTCCGTACGCCCAACACCCCTGCTGAGCTGCGGTACAACGAGAGCCATCTAGCTACCAGGAACATCGTTGAACACACAATTGGCGTGCTCAAGCAACAGTTCCGCTGTCTGGGCCATTCTGGAGGAGCCCTGCAGTACTCGCCTGAGCGAGTCTCCCTCTTCGTTGTTGTGTGCTGCATGCTGCATAACCTGGCAATCCTCAGGACCCAGCCAATGCCACCAGGCCTTGGAGCACCACCAGAGGAGGAGGAGGAAGAGGAGGAGGAAGAGGAGGAGGATGATCATCAGCAGCATCAAGGCAGGAGGGAGGCCCACAATGTAGAAACTGGAAGGGCCGTCCGTCAACAGCTGATAGCAAGCCGCTTCTAGGCCCCTGCTGAGGAAATGGCTTCTGCCATTGAGAACAACATGAATGAAACCAACCTGCAACCCCTAAGCCGGCCAAGGCAGCAATGATTGCAAAGACCAAACATGTACATTTTGAATACAAAAACTTATTTATTTTACAAACTCTGTGTGTGTCACTTCCTCATGACAAACTAATAGAAAGAAACACAAAAAAACAGTCATTAACATAACTGGTTCTCACAACCTGGAGATAATGTCTAAAACACTAAACAAAAGTTTGACCACGAACCTCGGCCTTTAATAAAAAAATGACCAACATTTTTTCACACCTCCTACTTTTTGCCCTTCAAGGGTGATCTCCTTCCCTTGCGCACTTCCCCCCTTCCCACCCTACTGCTCCTCCGTAATGGGACCCCAGTGGCTGCAGCAAGGCTGGTGGAAGGCTGCTGATGGTCAGAACCTGAGAGTGCAGATGCCCTTGAAGGACGGCCTCGACCAGCTCTGGGCCTGGAGGGCCCGGCTGCAGACTGCACCAACTCTGCATGGGCGGCAGCAGTCTGTCCTACAGGCGGTGGCAAGTGCAGTGGAGAAGTGACAGTGGTGGCAGCAGGAATGCTGTCATCTTGAGAGAGGACAGCAACTCCCTGCTCGACCGACACACTGGCACTCCCACGGGGCAGCACTTCAGCATCCGGAGCAATCTGCTGGAGCACAGATTGCTGGCCTGCTGCGGTGTGGTGAGAGCCCCGGGGAAATGTGTCCAAACCAGCGAGGATGGCAGCAGTCAGTGCTCGCATGGCCTCAATCTGAGTCTGCATGAGAGCAGTCAGAGATGGGGTCACGGCAGTCAGTGACTGAATTGCAGCACTAAACATTTGCGTGGCATCCGCCTGTGTTACAGCGAAGTGCTCCACACTCCTTGCCAGTGATTCAATGCATTCGGGCACCCTTCCCACTGCACCCATGAGCTCAGCGTGCATGTCCACCGCCTGGGTGTTCATTTCAGCGATGAGCCGCTCCTCCTCTGCGTCCAGTGCAGTAGGACTCACTGGCATACTCTCCCTCTGGGGAGAAGGCCCCCGAGCTTCCCTACCCCCATCGCGATGCTGCAGCCCGCTGTGTCCTGGAGCTTCACCCTCATCAGACCCTTCCCCCCTGCTCCCTTCCAGGGAAGGCGTGTTCCCAGTGTGGGCATGGGCTTCCTCAGGAGAGGGTGGCGCTGATGCTCCGGCTTCATCTTCCTCCTCACCTGCAGCTTCACTCCCACTGGCAGCTTGAGGGCCCGTCTCCTCAGCTGGTGAATCACCATCTGAAAGCAGGAGGTACAAGAGTGGCTTTAGCGTGAGGACAGGGTGGCAGTAAGGGAGGAATGAGTGCAGCGATTTAGTAAGTTGGATTGAAAGTGTCAAAGGCTGGTGTTGTGAGGGACAAGTGGAAGGAGAGAGGACAAAAAGGTGATGACCTTACCATTGCTGTCCAGAACGGGGTCGGCCTCTCCACTGGCGACGGAACCGATCACCCGGCTTGCCACAATCCTGTGGACGCGCTCCTCAAGATCGCTGAGGGGTTGCAGCTGAGGCCGCCCTCCACCTGTCTGTTGCTGAGATAGCTTGGCCTCAAGAAAAAGGACGGTGTCTGAGTAAATATACAGCCATGGTCTTGCCTGATGTGCCTCCCATAGGTGAATAGCCCTTACTGTATGCAAAGTGTGGAATGTGCATGTGTGTTTCATGAGAGGGCCATAGGTGTTGGATGAGTGTTGGGCATTGGGGTTTTAAGACCCTCTGGCCATAGAGTGAGGTTGAGATGGAGGGATGGAGAGGTATTGAAAAAAAGCCACTCACCCTGACGACCCAAGTGAGGTCGTTGAACTTTTTTCTACATTGTATATGGGTCCTGGGCACCATGCTTCTGGAAGAGATGCTCTGTGCCACCTCCCTCCACACTCTTCAGTAATCGCGCGGCAAAGGCCTCCTGCCACTCTCGGGGTACAGTATTGATCTTCTGCGCTCCACCGCACCAACCAGAGCCTCCAACGCCCGCTCGCTGAAGTGCTGTGCTCACTCCCTGGCCCTCTCCATAGTCCTTGGCTGCAAGATTTAGGCACAGGTCTCTCCAGGCCGAGATTCAAGGCTCCAATGAGTAGGGTGTGGCTGGAGAGCAAGATCGACCCTCCCCTTCAAGAACTGGCCGGCTGTCCGTAAACCAATCCTCAATCCATGCTAGTATACAATCCCATGAGCCCTAATTTTGTTTAATAACCTTTTGTATGGCACCTTATCGAATGCCTTCTGAAAATCTAAATACACCACATCCACTGGTTCCCCCTTATCTATTCTGCTAGTTACAACCTCAAAAAACTGCAACAGATTCGTCAAACACGATTTCCCTTTCATAAATCTGTGTTGACTTTGCCCAACCTGTTATTATTTTCGAAGTGCCCTGTTACCTCGTCCTTAATAATAGATTCTAGCATTTTCACTGCTACTGATGTCAGGCTAATTGGTCTGTAGTTCCCCATTTTCTCTCTCCCTCCTTTCTTAAATAGTGGGGTTACATTTGCTACCTTCCAATCCGTGGGAACTGTTTGAGAATCTATGGAATTTTGGAAAATGACAACCAATGCATCCACTATCTCTATAACCACCACTTTCAAAACCCTAGGATGTAGGCCATGAGGTCCAGGGGATTTATTGGCTTTCAGTCCAATTAATTTCTCCAGTACTTTTTTTTTACCTAATAATAATTTCTTTCAGTTCCTCATTCTCGCTTGACCCTTGGTTCTCCACTATTTCTAGGAAGTTTTTTGCGTCTTATTCCGTGAAGACAGACACAAAGGAGAAGAAATTTCCTTCCATTGTGCCTCCCGTGGGGGGCGCTAATGGGGCGCAAAGGCCTTTTCACCCAGTTGTGGCGCTGACCGCATCTCCCGCCAAATTCCGCGGGAGGTTAGCAGCGGCGCTACCAGGTTGCGCCCTGATCTCATGCGCCCAGATATCATGACGTCATCTCTGGGCGCATTGCCCTGGTAGCGCCCCGACAGAAAAATTTCCCTTCACCCCCTGCAGCAGCACCGGGTGATGGCAGTGACTGCTGCAGGGGATGTGAGCCGGGTGGCCGGCCGCTAGCGGGGCGGAAGTTAAAAGTGAGGTGGCCAGCCACCCTGAAAAAAATGTCGGCTTTTTTGAAAAAATTTTTTTTGCTGCGGACGGGGTGTCCGTGCCGTGATCACATGGCACCCCCCCTCCCCGGTGCTGCAGGTAAGTTAAAAAAACCTTAAATTCAGGGAAGAGCCCCTGCAACGCGTCAGCGCCACGCTGAACCGTGCGCCCCGGGTCATGAACCTCCCCCCCTCTTGCGCTCACTTGATTTAGTGCTCCACTTCCCTCTTGGAGCAAAAAGTGGGAATTTTAGAAAGGCTGGAAGAGGTTAGCGCCTGGCACTAACTGTTCCAGCTTTTATTATTTAGCACCCCAAACGGGGCTCGAGGGGAATTTCTAGCCTAAGGTATTTGTTTAATTTCTCTGCCATTTCCTTATTCCCCATTATATTTTCCCTGTAAGGGACCCACATTTACTTTCGCTAATCTTTTCCTTTTTACATATCTATAGAAGCTTTTACAATCCGTTTTTATGTCTCTCGCTAGTTTACTCTCATATTCTATTTTCCCTTTCTTTTATCAATTTCTTGGTCCTCCTTTGCTGAATTCAAAAATCATTCCAATCATCAGGCTTACGACTCTTTTTGGCAACATTATAAGCCTCTTCCTTTGATCTAATACTATCTTTAACTTCTCTTGTTAGCCATGGTTGGACCACTTTTCCTGTGGGGTTTTTGTGACTTAAAGGAGTGTATATTTGTTGCAAATGATGTATTAATGCTTTAAATGCTAGCCATTGCTTCTCTACCGTCATACCTTATAATGTAGTTTCCCAATCTACCTTAGCCAACTCGCCCCTCAAACCTGTGTAGTTTGCTTTGTTTAGATTTAAGACCCTAGTTTCAGATTTAACTAAATCACTTTCAAACTCAATATAAAATTCTATCATATTATGGTCACTCTTCCCTCAAGGCACCTTTACTACAAGGTTATTAATTAACCCTCTTATCGTTACACAATACTAGATCTAAAATAGCCTGTTCCCTAGTTGGTTGCTCAACATACTGATCTAGAAAACTATCTTGCATACATTCCATGAATTCGTCCTCCACACTATTACTGCAAATTTGGTTTGCCCAGTCTATATATAGATTAAAGACCCCCATGATTACTGTATTATCCTTGTTACATACGCCTCTAATTTCCTGATTTATACCTTGCCCTACATTACAACTACTGTTTTGGGGCCTATAAACAACTCCCACCAATGTTTTCTGCCCCTTGCTGTTTCTTAGCTTCAACCAAACTGATTCTACTTCTTGATTTTCAGAGCTAAGATCCTTTCTCTCTACTGTCTTTATCCCATCCTTTATTATCAGGGCTACCCCTCCTCCTTTTCCATTTTGCCTAGCTCTTCTAAAAGTTAAGTATCCTGGAATATTTAGTTCCCAACCTTGGCCACTTTGCAACCACGTCTCCGTTATGGCTATTAGATCAAACCTGTTAATTTCTATCTGCGCTATTAATTCATCTATTTTGTTGCGAATGCTTCGCGTATTCAGATATAGTGCCTTTAGCTTTGACTTATTTCTATTTTTGCTGATGTCACCTTAGTCACTGATGCCTTATTACCTTTGTTACTCTCTCTGCCCCTTCCTGACCCACTCTGCTTATTTTTACCCAAAACCTTACTCACCTCTAGAGGCTTGACATTTCTCTCGCTGCTTTTAAATTTACTCTTTCCTGAATCCTCCCACCCCCACTTCATTAGTTTAAAGCCCTGTCTACTGGCCTAGTTATTCAGTTTGCCAGGACACTGGTCCCAGCCCGGTTTAAGTGGAGCCCGTCTCAACGGAACAGCTCCCTCTTTCCCCAGTACTGGTGCCAGTGCCCCATGAACTGAAACCCCTTCCTCCCACACCACTCTTTGAGCCATGCATTTAAACCTCTAATCTGTTTGTCCCTATGCCAATTTGCGCGTGGCTCAGGTAACAATCCAGAGATTATTACCTTTGAGGTTCTGCTTTTTAATTTGGATCCTAGCTCCTCAAACTCCCTCAGCAGAACCTCATTCCTAGTTCTACCTATGTCGTTGGTTCCCACGAAAACTGGATCCTCCTCCTCCTCCTACTCCAAGTTCTCCTCCAGCCGCGAGGAGATGTCTTTAACCCTGGCACCGGGCAGGCAACACAACCTTCGGAACTCTCGGTCACGGCTGCAGAGAACAGTATCTATTCCCCTGACTATACTGTCCCCTACCACAACTACATTCCCTTTCTCTCCCCCCACTTGAATGGCCTCCTGCACCATGGTGCCATGGTCAGCTTGCTCATCCATCCTGCAGGCTTTTCCCTCATCCACACAGGCAGCAAGAACCTCATACCTGTTGGACAAGGGCAAAGGCTGAGGCTCCTCCAGCACTGCACCTGGGGTCCCCTTACTTGCCTGAGTTGCAGTCACACCCTCCTGTCCCTGACCACTAACCAGACCTGTACCACTACCTAACCACAGGGGTGTGACTCCTAGATCAAAGTGTCCAGGTAACTCTCCCCATCCCTGATGCCCCGCAATGTCTGCACCTCAGAATCCAGCTCAAAAACTCTGAGCTGAAGTTCCTCAAGATGCAGGCACTTACTGCAAATGTGGTTGTCCGGGATCACAATGCTCTCCACAAACTCCCACATGCTGCAGTTGCAGCACACCACCTGCACTGCAATCCCTATATGACCTTGTTTTATTTAATTAAATTGCATTAAATTTGTAATTAGGTAACTTAGTTTACAGTGTAGTTTCTTGACTACTTACTTGATCTAGATTAAGTTAAGGGTACTGAAATTAAATATCTACCTGTAACATAAAGCACTACAAGTAGTGTAGGCAAAAAGCAGCAAATCCTTCCCCCTCTTCTCCAAATTCCCATTCATTCCAAATTCCCAAATAAATAAACTCTGTTTAAGTACACTCCATTTTAATCCCGCTCTGTGTTCATACACATCACCCACACTATGACCCTCACCAACCTTTTCCGTTACTTCATCAAAGAACTCAATCAAGTTAGTCAAACATGAAATAAAAACAGAAAATGCTGGAAACACTCAGCAGGTCAGGCAGCATCGTGGAAAGAGAAACAGAGTTTGTTTCAGGTCAATGAACCTTCGTCAGAACTGGAAAAGCTTAGAGAAGTAACAGATTTTTAAGCAAGTGTGGGGCAGGGAAAGGGGGGAGGGGAAGAAAGAACAAAGGGAAGGTCTGTGATAGGCTGGAAGACAAAAGGGATGATGGTGCAAGGCAAAAGGAGATGGTAATGGGACAAGTTGAGAAACAAAAGATGACTCTAGATAAGGTGTAAATGGCAATGGCAGAATCATCAACAGCTACCATGTGAGAGAAAAAAAAGAGAAAAAGAAAAAAAATATAGGGGCCGAGGTTATAATTTGAAATTGTTGAACTCGATGTTGAGTCCAGAAGGCTGTAAAGTGTCTAATCGAAAGATGAGGTGCTGTTCCTCAAGCTTATGTTGAGCTTCGTTGGAACAGTGTAAGAGGCTGAGGACGGAGAGGTCAGAGTGGGAGTGGAGCAGAGAATTAAAGTGACAGGCGACCGGAAGCTCGGGGTCATGTTTACGAACTGAATGGAGATGTTCCGCAAAGCGGTCACCCAATCTGTGTTTGGTCTCCCCAATGTAGAGGAGACCGCATCGTGAGAGCGGATACAGTATACTAAATTACAAGAAGTACATGTAAATCGCTGTTTCGCCTGGAAGGAGTGTTTGGGGCCCGGAAGGGAGGAGGTAAAAGGGCAGGTGCTGCATCTCCTGCGCTTGCACGGGAAGGTGCCGTGGGAAGGGGAAGGGGTGTTGGGGGTGATAGAGGAGTGGACCAGGGTGTCGCGGAGGGAGTGGTACTTTCAGAATGCTGAAAGGGGAGGTGAGGGAAGATGTGTTTGGTGGTGGGATCACGCTGGAGGTGGCGGAAATGGCGGAGGATGATCCGTTGAATGTGGAGGCTGGTGGGCTGAAAGGTGAGGACAAGGGGAACCCTATTGTGGTTCTGAGAGGGAGGGGAATGGGTGAGAGCAGAAGTCTGGGAAATGGAACTTACACGGTCGAGGGCCATGTCAACCACGGTAGAGGGGAATCCTCAGTTGAGGAAAAAGGAAGACATGTCAGAAGCACTAGTATGGAAGGTGGTATCGTCAGAACAGATGCGGCGGAGACTGAGAAATTGTGAGAATGGAATAAAGTCCTTACAGAAAGTGGGGTGGGAGGAAGTGTAGTCCAGGTAGCTGTGGGAGTCATTGGGCTTATAGTGGATGTTTGTCGATAGCCTATCCCCAGAAATGGAGACAGAGAAGCCGAGGAAGGGACGGGAAGATTCGGAGATGGACCATGTGAAGATGAAGGATGGGTGGAAATTGGAAGCAACATGAATGAAATTTTCTAGTTTAGGGCGAGAGCAGGAAACGGCACCAATAAAGTCATCAATGTACCGGAAAAACATGTGAGGGAGGGGACTGGAACAAATCCCACGAAAAGGCAGGCATAGCTAGGGCCCATGTAGGTTCCCATAGCAACACCTTTAACTTGGAGGAAGTGAGTGGAGTCAAAGGAGAAGTTGTTCAATGTGAGAACAAGTTCAGCCAGGCGGAGGAGGGTGGTGGTGGATGGGGACTGGTTGGGCCTCTGTTCAAGGAAGAAGCGGAGCGCCCTCAGGCTGTCCTGGTGGGGGATGGAGGTGTAGAGGGATTGGACATCCATAGTGAAAAGGAGATGGTTGGGTCCAGGAAACTGGAAACTGTTAAAGTGGCAGAGGGCGCGGAAGAGTCGCGAATGTAGGTAGGAAGAAACTAGACAAGGGGAGAAAAAATAGAGTTGAGAGGTGTAGAAATCAGTTCCGTGGGGCAAGAATGGGCTGAAACGATGGGTCCACCAGGGCAGCCCTGTTTGTGGATCTTGGGAAGGAGGTAGAAGCGGGCTGTGCGGGGTTGGGGGACTATGAGGTTAACAGCCATGGAGAGAAGATCTCCAGAGGAGATGAGGTCAGTGACAGTCTTGGAAACAATGGCTTGATGTTCAGTAGTGGGGTCATGGTCCAGGGGGAGGTAGGAGGTGGTATCAGAGAGTTGGTGTTCAGCCTCTGCACGGTAGAGGTCGGTTTGCCAAACAACAACAGCACCATCCTTGTCATCAGGTTTAATGACAATGTTATTCAAACATGATTTGCTTTTAACAAATCCATGGTGGCTTCCATTTATTAAGCCATATTTTCCAAGTGCCAATTAATTTTGTCCCGCATTATTGCTCTAAAAGTTTCCCCACCACCACGTTAGGCTAACTGGCCTGTATTTGTTGGATTTATCCCTCTCCCCTTTTTTGAACAGGGTGTAACATTTGCAAGCCTCCAGTCCTCTGGCACCACTCCCATATCTAAGGAGGATTGGAAGATTGTGGCCAGAGCCTCTGTAATTTCCACCCTTACTCCCTTCAGCAAGCTAGGATGCATCCCATTCGGTGACTTTTCTACTTTGAGCGCTGCCAACCTTTTAAGTACCTCTTCTATCTATTTTTATCCTATCCAAATTCTCTACTACCTCCTCCTTTACTATGACACTGGCAGCATCCTCTTCTTTAGTGAAGACAGATGCAACATACTCATTTAGTACCTCAGCCATGCCCTCTGGCTCCACAAGAAGATTTCCTTTTTAGTCCCTAATCTCCCAACCCATCCTATGACTATCCTTTTACTATTTATATGTTTATAAAAGGCTTTTGTGTTTCTTTTATGTTACCCGCTAATCTATTCTCATGCACTCTCTTTGCCCCACTTATTTCCTTTGTCAGTTCTCCTCTGTACTTTCTGTATTCTGCTTGATTCTCTACTGTATTATGAACCTGACATTTATCATAAACCGGCTTTGTCTGTTTCATTTTAATATCTATATCGTTAGTCATCCAGGGAGCTCTAGCTTTGGATGCCCTTCCTTTCCCCCTCATGGGAATGTGCCTAGTCTGTACCCAAACTATCTCCTCTTTGAAGGTCTCCCATTGCTCATTTACTGTTTTACCTGCCAATCTTTGATTCCAATCCACCTGGGCCAAATCCCTTTTCAACTCACTGAAATTAGCCCTCCTCCAGTTGAATATTTTCACATTTGATGTTTCCTTGTCCTTTTCCTCTAAACTGAATGATATTGTGATCACTGTTTCCCAAATGCTCCCCCACTGAAACATGCTTCTACCCTCCTTTCATGCAGATCCACCACAGCACAGGAGGAGGAAGGTGATGATGAGGAGGAGGAGGAACAGAGACTTAACTACATCCTGGTGAACTCTGATGTTAACGATGATGAAGAGGATGGGGGACTGAAGTTCGCCCATGAGTTCCTGCGCAGACCTCCTGCTCCCTGTTCCTCTGCCCCATCGCCCTCTTATTCACTTTCTTTATTGTTCTTGGGCACCAGCTCAGATAATTTCACCCAGTGGCAATTAGATAGTTTTAATTAAGTTTTAATGTGCATAAGGGAGCTATAGGACTGCAGGAAGTGGGTAAGGATGTGCCCCTTCCCAGCGGAGGCTGTGGAGAAGCTGCCTCTTGGCTTTGGAGTCATGAGACCCAGAACTCATGGGTACTTGCCTGAAAAGAAGCAAGTTCGAGGAACATCATACCTATGTGCCCTGAGGTCAGTCTCAAAGGACATGCAGTAACTGGCAGGTGGGACTCTCGAGTCTACAGTTGTCCTTTGTGGCAATATCAGGGAAGCTTTTTCTTTGTTGCAGGCACCAATGGAGCATGTGGCAGCTTCATTGGAATCTGCAGCAGACCCCTACCTAAGCAGCAGCCAGGGATCAGTCGGTGCCTCGACGTCCATGGAAGCACAGATTTTAGATCTGGTGGCAATAGGTCAGAGAATAGAGAGCAGCCTGCGTAACAGCTTCCCGACCACTGCAGCCGCAATGCATGCTGTTGTCCCTCAGCTTTCAAGCTCTGATAGTTCTTATTAGACTAGCCATACCGCTGATCAGTGGAGACACAGATTCAAGGCCCAGTGGAATGATGATGGCTGGAGTTGCCCTTCCTGATACTACTGTCTCTCCCGACAGCAGCACATGCCACGTCTCCAGCCTTCCCCTCAGAGCAGTACACCAGTAGAATATGGGAGGCGACATCAAGCATGATCCAGAGATGCAGCCAGCAATGATCTGCAATGAGAGGAGATCCATCTCAGTCCAATACTGGCCCTCAAGTTCCAACTAAGAGAAGCACTAGAATAGGTAATAGAAAGGCATGAGTAGGCACCCAGGGCAAGCACAGCATTTGGAAAGAGTAGGCTGGCTTGTGTTCACTTTGGACTTTGTTGTATTAAAATAGAATGCACCAATATCATGAGGAGAGATTGGGTCGACTGGACTTATACTCGCTGGAGTTTAGAAGAATGAGAGGGGATCTCATTGAAACGTATAAAATTCTAACAGGACTAGACAGACTAGATGCAGGAAGGATGTTCCCGATGGTCGGGGAGTCCAGAACCAGGGGTCACAGTCTAAGGATAAGGGGTAAGCCATTTAGGACAGAGATGAGGAGGAATTTCTTCACCCAGAGAGTGGTGAACCTGTGGAATTCTCTACCACAGAAGGCAGTGGAGGCCAATTCATTAAATATATTCAAGAAGGAGTTAGATATATTTCTTAAGGCTAAAGGGATCAAGGGATATGGGGAAAAGGCAGGGACAGGGTACTGAATTTGGATGATCAGCCATGATCTCATTGAATGGCGGAGCAGGCTCGAGGGGCCGAATGGCCTACTCCTGCTCCTATCTTCTATGTTTCTATCATACTTTGTTATTCATGGAGGTTAGAGTTATACAGGAAATGGTGCATTGATTTGCTGCTGACTTACTCACGTGATAATTATTGGGCAAAGAGGACTGATATGTTGTAATGTTATAGGATGGGTAGTGGATTGAGGGAATGCCTCTTTATTTGAAAGTGTGTGAGGAGGTGGTGTCAAAGATAGACTAAATTACACAGAGGGTTTTAGTGGAGATGTGCTCTTATGCCTCTTGCAACAGTCACTGAGGAGTTCTTTGAGTGTTGGTCATTGTGATGCTCTCCTCCATTTAGTTATGGTTCCAATGGAGCCAGGTCCTCCTTGCCATCAATGTCAAAGTCCAGCTCTTTGCGAATGGTGAAGTTGTGAAGGGCACAGCAGCTATAACTATCCATGACACACAACAGAAGCATACTGCAGAGCTCCTCCAGATCTGTCCAGACAGCAAAAGTTACTTTTGTGACCCCAATGGCACTCTCAATGACCAATCTAGTAGTTAGGTACCTTGCTGTAGCAGCAGTCTACTGCTATTTGGGCCACTCTTACTAGGTCCATTATCCATGGGAGCAGGGGATAGGCTTTGTCACCAGAAGCCATACATTAATCTGATCTTCTTCCCTAGGCATTGTGACAACTTCCAGCATATGTAGGACTCTGCATGTTGTCACACACAATCTGTTAATTGGAGAGGAAGGCCTTCCTGTTGAGGTAGTTATGGGGGTGCACAAAGCAATGTGGGTGCCATTGATTGCACCCTGGACCTCGGGGAAGCCAGCAACCTCATCAAACTAGATGGCCCTATATTGCTGCTGCTTTGCTATGATGCCAAAGGGAATGAATTCATCAGCTCTCCTGTAAAATGCATCAGTGACCTGACAAAAGCAAGCCCATACCGCAGCCTGGCTGAGATTGCAGAGATAGCCTGTGGATGCCTGAAATGAGCCAGTGCCATAAATGTTATGTGAACTGGTTACCTTCATAGACACAGAGAGTAGAGCAGGCAGTGGAGCATGGCTGCAGGTCCTCCTGCAGGTGAGATGCTCTGTGACTTCTTTGGTGAAGCGCACTCTTATCTCCTCAGTAAAGTCCTCATTTGACCGGGGCCACTTGTATAGTTTATGGTGGGAGTGGTAATAGAATGCCATACCAGTTTCTGAGAAGTCCTCACTGTGGGTCGGGGATGGGGGTGCTGAAAATCTGGTCGTGGTCTGACTCTCACAGTGAGAAGCAAGTCCAGGCGTGTATTGGCAGAATGGCAAAATAAAACCACTGCAAATAAGTTTCCCAGCCGCTGAAATCATTAGTCAAACTCACCAGACTCTACAGGTTCGGAAACATCTCACTTTCTCCTGTATCAAATGATCGCCTTATAAAGTTACCCTGAGTGCATTGTGAATATCAAAGCAAGAAACTAGGATCTGCAGCGTCAATGGCCCTCATGTATTGAAATTAGGGCATCCAGGACTCAGGGCAGAGATCGCGGGAAGGGCCGAAAAGTGCGAGAGAACTCGGGAAGTGACTTAATGGCAGAAAATGGGCAGAAACGGCTTCTGTCATAAAAATTTCTAGCCCTGTTTATACATTGGTATTTGCTATTCATGGTTGACAACAGAGGACTTCAGTAAAAATAAATAAAAGGCAACATGATGCGTATCTGATTCCGTGGGGGGGTTAATTTTACCCTAACCCACCTGACAGGAAAAGATCAGCCGCCTGTTTTAAATGCCGCTCGATTTTACTTTCCATTGACTTGAATGGTAAATGATTCCCTGAAAACAACCCATGCGCCAGAATTAGCTGACCATTGGTATGCTGAGCCTGATGTGGCCAAGGAAGGTAACTACGCTGCCAACTTCATATCCAATGATGCTGACTGGTAATAATGAGATAGCTGCTGGATTACATCATTCCAGACTCTTGTCTCTGATAGCGCAGATTGACAGTATTGAACTTCAACTTAGCCCACTACAGATGAGTTTGCTCTCTATTACTGTGTGGGGCACTGGTAAGCATTCTAATTTGTCAGAAGTTCTTTCCTATTCTAAAGTATAAAACCGTATCGGAGATCAGTGCGACCATGTCAGTTATCACTCTTCTGACTTTGGATTTAGATTTTTTTTAAATGCCCTCAAAGCCATTTTGTAAGCCAATCAAACCATGGCCCGAATTTTGCAATCAGTGGCGAAGCGAAGGCGTTTGCCATTGGCCCCCGAAGTAAGTTATGCACAAAGATCTCGCGATCTCTGTGTCGAGAATTTTGGGTTTTCCGACGGGTAATTCAAATCAACAGAAGTTACTGGGGATTCCCAGCAAAGAGCTGCTGTGCCGTCAACAAACTGTCTAAGCAGCCAATAAAAACGCAGCATTCTCACAGACAGCAAATCAGGGAGTGAGTAAGCTCCTAAAATTCTAAATTTCAAAAAATGTTAGAGTGCGCAAAACAAAGATTGGGGCTCTCACATGGGGAACAGGGAAACCTGAAATAAAGATGAACAAATTAAAAAAAAATTAAAACCATTTTTTTTAAAGATTCTTAAAAAAAATTATTTTTATTAAAATGCATAAATTTGACACTGCACAAAATTAAAATGAGTTTTTCAGGGCCCTAACCTTTGTTTAGCAGCCAATGCACTGTAAAAACCCCAGTTACACCTAATCTAAAAGGTCTAACTTTTAATGGGGTATTTAACAGCGTAATTACTGCAGAAGAGACTAGTTTTTGTCAGTTTCCATGATTTGAGAGATTTCACTGATTGCCGGCTCTGTGGGGAAGGAGGCACAGTGCAGCCAGAATGGCAGACCACAACTCCAGGATTTCTACATTAGGCCTGCGCTAAATCCTGAAGTTGCGGTCAGTTTCAGAGGCGAAATGACGGCGGGCGCTGCCAGTTTGCCATCATCAGGTCCGCAAATTCTGGGACTATATCTTTTTAAGGGAATGAAGAAAGGTGGCCGCTTCAGTTCATTTTCAGAAGGTATAGAAACTAAAGGATAGGTAGATAAAAGGTCAATTTAAAATTTTTAAAAGGACAAAGAATGGGAAAAAGAGAATGAGAAATAACATCCATTGATTTAAAGCTGAGGCTGCCTTGTTACAAAAGGCAAAAGAGTTGTATCATCTGAAATCAGAATATATACAGGCTGCCTTCGTAAATGTGAAAAATGGGGGAAGAGAATATTAACTTTCTAGCAGTGGGAAAGCATGGACGTAGACATATTTGGACATGGGTAGTACACTTTCATTCAAAATGTTTCACAAATTCCAAGATCATCGCAGTAGTTTTTAACATTCCTTGGTACAACAGGAAAACTTTATACAAATTTTGGTTAATCAAAGTGGGAAATGAAAACTGTTGAATACTGAATGACACAGTGAGTTAGAAAACATTTTTCACTCTGGTACTTGGGTTGGAATCTGCCCAGCCAGTTGTGTCGAGTGTATTTCTTGGTAATATGTGTAAAGGTGCCACAAACAAAACAAGTTTGGTTAGTCTCAATCTAGTTCTCAGAGGCAACAAGGCCACAGGAAAAAAATACCCAGAGTTAGCTGAGCAATTGCACTCAAAAAGCCTTAAGGATAGAGTATGTGAGAAATGGAAATGCCAGGCGAGAATAGTACCAATTGCATTTTTGAGGTTGGCGCTGAAACACGTTACAAGAGGAATGTAAAAGGAGCTGTACAGAGTATCAAATCTACTATCTCTGGCCTTGGATAATTTGGTGTCATCACTAGAGGGCCAATTTTACTAATGGGGGCTCCCAGCAGGGAGTGCATTTCAGGAAACCATGAGAAACATTATAGGATAATGCAAAGTTAAACTGCAAAATTACAATATAAAATCTTAAATACCCGAACTACAGTCAGTTTTATTTTTAATATTGTACATTTTTTTTTACAGTTGGGAACAGGCTTAACTAAGAGCAACATTTTGTTCTTCAAAGTGCCTTAAATGAATAATAATGTCAAGACACATTTAAAATGAAATAGTGAAGCTGTCTCATTGCTCGGTTTTACATTTCCACGTCATAATGGAAAGAAAGACCTGCTTGGAATTAAACTTGCTCCTGATCATAAACAGGTAATATAGATGTTAAGTGTTATCTAAATGCCCACAGACATAGCTGCAAGTTTCAACTACACATGCATATACAAACACATTAGCATGCAAATAACTGAGCTTTCTGCTCCTCATAGAATACAGCTGATATACAAGTTTACAACAAAATACAGAATTGTACAGTAAACATTGTAAAATAAACATTCACTTATTTAACTAATAAATACACATCGGAAAATAATTAATTTGTAATTCATAATTTAATTGGTACAGATACGCAAAGTGTGTAGATTCAGATGGTCAATGTAAGTACTGGAGACTACCAATCATAATTTTAACAAACTTTTCCTTCTTAAGCCATTTTGAAATCAGGTGAAGGATACCTTGTGTGTAATGTTTTATAGGATTGAAATGTAGCATCATTTAAGAAAGTCAGTATGCAGATGAAGCACTTGTTAACCTGCACGGTGCACTTAAAAATGTTATATGATTGAAGTTTTTATGTCAAATAAGAAAGCTTGACTGTGTTTCTGTGCAGCTCGGTTAAGTACAGCTGGTGCAGATGGTGATCTTGTTGCCCATCGCGATGGTAAGCGGCGGTTCTGTGGTCTCGTAGGACGTGAGAAGCTCACCCCATTCAATCTCATTGTCACAGGTGGCAAGGTCTAAAAGAAAGAGGTTTGGGATGGCAGGATGAAAAGTTTACTGCAATTCTACAACATCCAATGTCATATTATAAAATCTGATACATCTGATATAACACTATAAATATAATAACATCTGATATAGCATACCACGATAAATTTATAAAAACATTAGTTAGGCCCTAGTTACAGTATTGTGTGCAGTTTCCAATACCCTCATTATAGAAAGGGCATTTAAGCCATAGAGCGCAAACAGCATAGATTCACAAGGATGATACAAGGTATGGAAAACTTTAGTTATGAGAGACTTGAGATGCTGGAAATATTTTCACTGGAACAGAAGGTTTATAAAAATCATAGAGGTTTATAAAATTATGAAGAGTATCGATAGAGTACATACGGAAAGATTATTTTCTCTGATTGGGGTGTCTGGCGGGGTGGGGGTGGGGTATTAATTTATAATTGTCACAAAGAAAGTGGTTAGAAGAAACTTCTTTACACAGAGGATTGTTGGAGCATGGAATGCTTTGCCACAGGGAGCGTTTGAGGCATAGACCATTGCATCTTTTATTGGCAAATCAGATTAATATTTGAAGCATTTTGGTTTTGGATTGCTCTTGCAAAGAGCCAGCAGAGACACAATGGACTGAATGGCTTCCTTCTGTGCTGTAAACCTCCATCTGATATAAAATAACACTATAAGGAGATTTTCCTGGGTCAGTGCCCAAGGGTACTGGATGGCATGGGCGCAGTGGATATCAGGATACCGGGCAAGTTGGAGTGCACACCTGTATGGAACACTTCCAATCTTCCATCCATTAATTTAAATGGAGAAAAATATCCCCATATAACATCCCACTCAAATTTTTCACAACATTCAATACCGTTGACTATGCCATCCTGCTCCCAATGCCTCTCCTCCATCATCCAGATTTGTGGGATTACCCTCAAATGGTTCCATTCCCAAGTGTCCAACACAGTCAGCATATCTCCAGTTTCTCTTTTGTCCACTTCAGCATCACCTCTGGGGTCAACCAGGGATAGATCCCTGGTGCTGCCTTTCCCCTGTCTACATGCTGCCTCTTGGCAACAATATCCAGTCACAGGGTCAGCTTTCACAGTTATGCTAAGGATACCCAGCTCTATGCCCGCTCCACGTTTCTTCACCACCTCCATGCCATCTGGTATCAACTCCTGGATGAGTCATATTTTCCTCCAGCTTAACATTGGAAAGACCAAAGCCACCATCTTCAGCTCCCACTACAAAGTCCACTCCCTTGCCAAAGACTCCACCCCCCCCCCCCCTCTCCCTGACCACTCTGTCAGACTGAACCAAACCATTTGTAATTTTGGCATTCTGTTCAACCCTGAGCTGAGCTTTAAAGCCCTTATGCTGTCCATCAACAAGACCATTTACTTGCACTTCCACAACACTGTCCTCCCTCAACCCACCTGCTACAGAAACTCGTTTTCATGTCCTACTCATCTACCAAGCCATCCTCACTGACCTAAACTGGTTCCCCGTCCCCAACACATCAAATTAAAAATCCATATCATCATCTAAATCTCTCCTTGGCCTTGCCCCACCTACCTCGGGAATCTCCTCCAACTCTATAATCCTTCCTGAATGCTCTAGTCTTCTTTGCATCTCTTCCTTTTCCCCACCATTGATGATAGAGCTTTCAGCTGCATCCGCCTTATTTTCTGGAATGCCCTTTCTAAGCCTTCCCACTTTGCTGTGCACCTTTGAAAGCCTCCTCAAAACCCAAACTTCAACCAAGCTGTTGGTCACTTCTACTAATCTCTCCCTTCCAGGCTCAGCATCCATTATCCTTACCCATTGGTGTGAAACTGCTTGGGACATATATTTTTGTTAAACACACAACAGAAATACAAGTATTTCTTTTGTTGTTGATATAGCACACCAATTGAACTGACAATACTTAACTAACCATCAAAATCTCAAAGTTGGCATATTTAAAAAAGTGCATAAAAATGGGTACATTAGGCATTAATTATTTTCTGTTTACAGTCTCATGAAGTCTATTATTTAAACCTTGTAAAACCATGGTGAGTCTCCAAAGCAATATTGGTAACACTAAAGTTTTCAATTATTTCTGGTATAGTTTCTGAGACCAAATTAGACATCATATGGCTCGTTCGGACCCCGCTAGTTATTTGGTCACTTCGGAAAAATATCCTAAATTCAACGGTTGCATGCTTAAAAGTTCGGTACAGGAATGTACATTTTTGTTTATGGTTATAACTTTTTGCATCTCCAGGCAAAAAACAGAAACAATAAAATAAAACAGAGAACAAAGAATACAGTAAAGCACTGCTTATACAGGTCCTGAATTTGCCCTGTGCCCAGCGGCGAGTCCCACTGTAAATTAGCTGGGAGCACAGCAAAGGGGACGGAAAATCATCCAGCACCCATATACGTTGATCTCAACCTAGACTGCCCATTTGCACAGGGGGCTAGTTGAGGCAGATGCTACATAAACTGCAAACGTGGCCCCTAGCATCAGAAGGGATGGAGCCATGAGGAGGGGATGCCCATGCTGGGAAATGCCTCAGCACTAGCCTCCCTATCTCTTAGCACCCTGGAAAGTCGGATGAACCTGCTGTACAGGCACGCTCAGTGGTGAAGGTTGAAAAGGTTGTCATTAATCTGAAATGTACTGCTAGCTGATAGGTCTGTTGTGAAAGCTTACTGGCTCAATCCTTGGTTGGCTGCTGTTACAGTCCTGCTGTATCCTGATAAGTTAAATGACTGCATTGTATTTTACTTATTGTACCACATTCCCTCTAAGCTGTGCGGCTGCGTAGTAATGGGAATGGTCCCATGCAGGCCGCTCACCGGCTTCTCCATTGTAAATACCATGCATGTGTGGAAATTTAAAGGGAACACGCATTAAAAGCAACAGGCCGTGCAGAACAAAGCGCAGCTTACAGGAAACATTGCCACTGAATACAACAAATGGGCTCTTTCCACCATTGCAATTGGTAGAAAGTCTTAGCCCATAAAATAGTATTTTTAAAATGAAAAATCAGGAGTAGAAATTGAGTCAATTCCTTAAAAATAATCAACTTACATAATATAACGCTTTAATGTAGAAAACACCCCAAGATGCTTCGGAAGTGAAACAGACACCGAGTTGTTAATATCACTGCTAACTCCATACAACACTTATAGCAAATGCATATCAATTTAATTTAGAATGAAACAGAATTAAGTTAATTCATACATACTTCTTTAGAACAATGAATATATGCTGCAGTTACAACGTAGACATGGGTATTTTAAGCAAAATTTGCAGATGATATCAAAATAGGAGACAGTGCAAATAATAAAGAGCAGTGCAACCAGATTCAGAAAGACTTATATTTTAGGTATCTGGACCAGTAGCTGGCTGATTAGCATGGGAGAAAGAGGGAGTATGTGTTAAATGGAATAATCAGAGTGTCCTGAGCAGAAAATTGAACTATTTATTATATTTCTATTCAATTATCAGCATAGGCCTGGAATTTTTGCTCAGTTGCGCTTTTATTTCAGCACAAATCGACAGAAATCGGCAAAACCAGCACAGAAGATTGTGGAATTTCGAGTGCAAATTATGTCCAGCGCAAATAGAGTTTCCACGATCTTTTGCACTGGTTTAAAAATCGAACTAACCACCATTGCAAGTTTCTGCTAGTTGCGCCAGTTTGCAGGCCTTCGAGGAGGCTCTTAAAAGTAAGCTTTTTGGGCCGAAGGGCACTAATAAGCACATTTTAAAAGAAGATTTTTTTAAAAATGCAAAAACTAAGAAACTGACTACTGTCCACCTATATAACCAGCAAATAATTCTGTATAGCTTTTTAAAGTCAATTTCAGTTATTTAAAATCAGGTTACTCACAGGTGGTGGACCAGACACTGATTAAAAATGCTTATTTTTTTGGGATAAACTATTTTCAGCTGTATTAATAAAACTGAAACAAGTTACCACTTCTAATATTTTTTAAAGCAAAAAAGTTTTTTAAAAATTACATTATAAAATGTTGCCGGATTGCGCTGGTTCATGGCAGATTTTACGTTCAGCGATATACAAATGAATTTGAGCGGAAACTTGAGGGGGTAAAAAAACACTTCTCAAAACTAGTGCAATTTTGGGCACATTTTGCACCCGGATCACCGATTGCGCCCGAAGCGGAAACTCTACCCCATAATAGTGCTTAGATTTCCTCTTCAGCACCTTGGTGGGGCAGAAGCCCTTATTGTAAAATTGGGCACTACCTTGCTAATGATTTTACATCCATTAAAATGAATGGTCACACAGTTATGAACAGCTTGTGCCTGAATCTGCAATAAGGGCTTCCGCCTTGCCATGTTTTTACACCCATTAGATTGTTGCTGCCAGATGCCATCTAGAGTATTATGTGTAATTCTGGTCACCTAACCATCGGAAAAATATTGGTTTCTTTGAGAGTGTGCAGAAGCAATGTGATTCCAGATCTCAGGAATCTAAGTTTGGGAAGGTTGGAACGATGGCCGCGATTTCCCCTACCTGGGCGGGGTGAAGGTGGGAGATGGTGGCGGCAGGTGACGAACCCACTTCTGTGGCGATCCCGGCCAAAAATAAGATCTTACCATTAAGGGCCTTGTTGGGCCCGCCCTACACGTTTCCCGTTCCAATTAATGGGAGCGGATCCGGTGATGTCACCGGATGACGCGCTTCTTGCTGGTATATTTAAAGGGGCCATGACCCCGTTTGCTGACAGCTGGATTTTCTTTCGTGAAGCTTGTGTTAGTGAGTGGAGGTCTGTACCATGACATCTGAAAGGCAGAGATCTGCGCCTCGTTTCAATGAGTCCCTCCAGCATCTTGTTGAGGGAGTGAGGGCACGTAGGGTGGTTCTCTTCCCTGCGGATGGCAGGAAGAGGCCTCCCCAACAGACTAAATCAGCGTGGCTTAATGTAACCGAAGAGATAACGGCGAATTCAGTAGTGCATCGCACCTGGGTACAGTGCAGGAAAAGGTTTAATGATCTAAGATCAGGGAAAGTAAGTATAAACCTACACTTACCTTGATGATGCTGTGCCTGTCATCACATCCCCACCATTGTGCATTGCCAACCATACTCCTGCACAAAGTTACTCAGCCCAAGATCCTTTAGACCTTCATCTATCCGCCTCTCTCTATTTACATTATAAGGTCCCCATCTTAATTGCCACCCCTCACACTCAGCATCATCGTTCTGCAATGAAAGCAAGTAACAGCACAAAAGCAGGCAACTTGGTATCGCCAAGCCACTCCATCAAAGTCTCCCTGTGAAGCTGTAAACCATTCCATTAATGAAGGTCATTCCATCAGTCTCTTTAAACCTTCTCTTCTTTGCCTCCTTGCAGGAAAAGATTGCCCACAATAAGAGGGAGAGAACGGGAGGAGGTCCTCAGTCATCTTTCATTTGTCAAGCACGGAGGAGGCAGCACTCGATATTGCTGGTGTGGTGGAGGTTCCGGAAGTGGGGGATGGCGAGAGGGGCTCAATAGAAGAAGCTGGTGACAGAATTATTATCCATACAGTTGCAGGCCTTTCATCAGTCACTCATATGGGGTGTTATGTGATCAGAAAATTAATGGTGATGATATGTATAATGGTATGTGTCACATATTTAATCATGTCTTTACTCTCCAACAGGTGGTGGAGACAGGGACAACAGTGGAGACTCCTCGTCTGAGGGCGCAGGAGTCTCCTAGCTCCGCTCAGCTGCATGCAGACGCTGAGCCTCGGGGGCCATCCAAGAAGAGGGCAATCCTGGAGCTGCAGGAACAAGTGCAGGAGGCTCTGACTGGTTTTGCGACTACGCTGACTACGAGTGTGCAGAGACTGGAAGAGTCCATCTCCAACATGAGCAGCACCGTGGCGCAGTCACTGGCATCTATAGCTTCCTCGATGGATAGGATGGCCACCTGCATGGAGGAATCACAGCACCAGTGTAATGACAACATGGTTTCTCTTCTAAATAGATGGTCATCTATGGAGGATAGATGGGCATCTCTGGAGGCGAGAAACCAGAGGCTCATAGACGTCCTTTCTAGGAGGGATGTCAGTATAGACGTGGGCCCTAATGTCCGCACTGAAGTGCAGCAAGGTGCTCTCCAGCTTCTTGCCAGCAGGGAAGTGCGGGTATCCCATGAGAGGGATGATGGTGGGAGGGGACATGTAAGTGGGGGCTCCGCTCCAAGCACTCCAACTTCCACCCCCTTGCCAGCCCCTCGGTCAGAGCCGCAGATGCCTCCCCGGAGAGTGATGGCCGAGTCTGCCCCTGCACAGTCGCAGGAGGAGCAGACTTTGGCGGGGCCCTCACAGGCTCCAAAACCCAGAGGACGACCGCCAAAGGCGTCTAAGCAGTTGCAGCAGCGAGGTGAGGAGGCTGCCTCTACCTTTGCTGAAGCCACAGGGGTAGCACCACGTAGAAGCACCCGGAAAAGAAAGATCCCACATGAATAGTCACTAAGGTTTTCACTCGGGTGTGTTTATCAGTATCGTTGTGATGGTTGTACAAATATGGAGCTATGTAATTAAATCATTTATTTCTCTCACTTTGCAGAAGCAGCCAAATGTGTGGGATAGAATGGAGGTGGCAGAGTGTATGGTCAGGGCTGATTGAACATGCAGCAATGGTGCTGATGATGAAAAGAAGGAAGTAGTCATTGATTGAATGGTTTATGTTGCTGGTGTGGGATGATGCCAACATGTGGACGCCTGTGCCAGGCAAATGTGTAACATCCACAAAGTTACTGGAACCTGGCATTTATGAGGGCGTCCCTGGTCTTAATGGCTGTGCTTCAGCGTTCTCAACCTCATGTTGCTCCTCCTCCTCCTCCGATGAGGCTCTTCGCCATCTTCATCATCTAGCGCCAGTCCTCGCTGCTGAGCGGTATTGTGATGGGTGCAACAGACCACGACTATTAAAGTCATAGGGGGAAAAATTCAGTTGGTTGCGCCTCTCGTTAGCGCCTTAAGAGGGCGCTAATGGGGCGCAAAGCATCTAGCGCCCAGGCGCGGCGAAGTTTGCGCCGCTCGCGAAATTAACTAGACATTTTGCGGCGGTGCTAAACACTACCACCACGATCTCCTGCGCCGGCAGATCGTGACATCAGTCGAGTGCGCAACGCCCCGCTATCGCCCCGGAGCGGATATTGAGTGGCGCCCCCTGCCTTACCGCCTGACGCTAGCAACGACAGTGTGAGTGGAGCGTTCTGCAGTCATGAAGGGAAAGGGGGAGCGCTACTTAAAGGTGACCGCTTCCTGCCTTTTATTGTTGGTGCCATTTTTGAACTACGCATTCTGAGAGAGAGAGAGAGACTTCTGGAGAGTTTCAACGTTGTGTGAAGGAGTTTTGGGTACTGAGCAGCACTTTGCAGGTTCATTTTGATTTGCCATTCCTTGTATCGATTTAGAAGAGACTGTGGGGGCTGCACTCTGAGCTCTTTGCCTGGTACTCTCCATTGTTCTTTACAGCAGATTTGATGTGCAGGTCTCTCCAGGCCGAGATTCAAGGCTGCAATTAGCAGGATGTGGATGGAAAGTGAGATTAACCATCCCCTTTAAGACCTGGCCCATGCCATTGTGTGTGTGTTCCATTGCTGACTGACATCACATGAGCTTCGCCAGCGCTCTGAGGTAGCGCCTCGCTCCTCGGCCTTTGCGCCTTAAGACAGGTGTGAAGCGCCTGATTTAGCGCTCCAATCACCTCCAGGGGCGATAAAAGTCAAGTTTGCAGTCGGTGGCGATAATTAGTGCCAGGCGCTAATCTTTGCGCCCGGCCGATAATTGCGCCCCAAATGGGGCGATACTGAATTTCTCCCCCATAGAGTCATACAGCACAGAAAGAGGCCCTACGACCCATCGTGTCTGCACCGGCCATCAAGCCCTGTCTATTCTAATCCCATTTTCCAGCACTTGGTCCGTAACCTTGTATGCTATGGCGTTTCAAGTGCTCATCTAAATGCTTCTTGAATGTTGTGAGGGTTCCTGCCTCTACCACCCTTTCAGGCAGTGAGTTCCAGATTCCAACCACCCTCTGGGTGAAAAAGTTTTTCCTCAAATCCCCTCTAAACCTCCTGCCCCTTACCTTGAAACTATGCCCCCTGGTTATTGACCACTCTACTAAGGGGAAAAGTTCCTTTCTATCTACCCTATCTATGCCCCTCATAATTGTGTACACCTCAATCAGGTCCCCCCTCAGCCTTCTCTGCTCTAAGGAAAACAACCCCAGCCTGTCCAGTCTCTCTTCATAGCTGAAACGCTCCAGCCCAGGTAACATCCTGGTGAATCTCCTCTGCACCTCTCTAATGCAATCACATCTTTCCTATAGTGTGGCGACCAGAACTGCACACAGCATTCCAGCTGTGGCCTAACTAGCGTTTTGTACAGCTCCATCATAACCTCCCTGCTCTTATAGTCTATGCCTCGGCTAATGAAGGCAAGTATCCCGTATGCCTTCTTAACCATCTTATCTACCTATCCTGCTGCCTTCAGGGATCTATGTACCAAGGTCCCTCTGATCCTCTGTCCTTCCTAGGGTCCTACCATTCATTGTGTATTCCCTTGCCTTGTTAGTCCTCCCAAAATGCATCACCTCACACTTTTCAGGGTTAAATTCCATTTGCCACTGTTCTGCCCATCTGACCAGCCCGTCTATATCGTCCTGTAGCCTGAGGCTTCCCTCCTCGCTATTTACCACTCCACCAATTTTTGTGTCATCTGCGAACTTACTGATCATACCTCCTACATTCATATCTAAATCATTAATGTACACTACAAACAGCAAGGGACCCAGCACCGATCCCTGCGGTACACCACTGGACACAGGCTTCCAGTCACAAAAACAACCTTCGACCATCACCCTCTGCCTCCTGCCACTAAGCCAATTTTGGATCCAATGTGCCAAATTGCCCTGGATCCCATGGGCTCTTACCTTCTTGACCAGTCTCCCATGCGGGACTTTGTCAAAAGCCTTACTGAAGTCCATGTAGACTACATCAACTGCACTGCCCTCATCCACACACCTAGTCACCCCCTCAAAAAATGCAATCAAATTGGTTAGACATGATCTCCCCCTGACAAAGCCATGCTGACTATCCTTGATTAATCCTTGCCTCTCCAAGTGGAGACTAATTCTGTTCCTCAGAATTTTTTCCAATAATTTCCCTACTACTGATGTTAGGCTCACTGGCCTGTAATTCCCTGGTTTATCCCTACTACCCTTCTTGAATAATGGTACTACGTTAGCTGTCCTCCAGTCCTCTGGCACCTCCCCTGTGGCCAGAGAGGTTCTGAAAATTTGTGTCAGAGCCCCTGCAATCTCCTCCCTTGCCTCACACGGCAGCCTGGGATACATCTCATCTGGGCCTGGGGATTTATCCACTTTTAAGCCCACTAAAACCGCTAGTACTTCCTCCCTCTCAATGCTAATTTGTTCAAGTATATCACAATCCCCCTGCTTGATTTTTATGCCTACATTGTCCTTCTCCATAGTGAACACAGATGCAAAATATTCATTTAAAACCTCACCTACATCTTCCGACTCTACACACAGATTGCCACTTTGGTCCCTAATGGGCCCTACTCTTTCCCTGGTTATCCTCTTGCCCTTAGTATACTTATAAAACACCTTGGGATTTTCCTTTATTTTGCCCGCCAGTGTTTTTTCATGCACCCTCTTCGCTCTCCTAATTTCTTTTTTAAGTACCCCCCTGCACTTTCTATACTCCTCTAGGGCTTCCATTGTTTTTAGTCCTTTGTATCTGCCAAAAGCCTCCCTTTTTTCCTAATCCATTCTTGTATATCCCTTGACATCCAGGGTTCCCTGGACTTGTTGGTCCCACCCTTGACCTTTACGGGAACATGTTGGCGCTGCACTCTCTCTATTTCCTTTCTGAATGACTCCCACTGCTCTGATGTGGATTTTCCTACAAGTAGCTGATCCCAGTCCACTTTGGCCAGATCCTGCCTTATAATATTAAAATCAGCCTTCCCCCAATTTAGAACCTTTATTTCCAGTCCATCTTTGTCCTTTTCCATGACTACCTTAAATCTCACCGAATTATGGTCACTGTCACCAAAATGCTCTCCTACTGACACTTCTACCACTTGCCCGGCTACATTCCCTAGAATTAGGTCCAGTACTGCCCCCTGTCTTGTAGGACTTTTTACATGCTGGCTCAAAAAGCTCTCCTGGATGCACTTTAAGAATTCCGCACCCTCTAAGCCTTTCACACTCTGACGATCCCAGTTAATATTGGGGAAGTTGAAATCCCCCACTATTATTACCCTATTATTTCTACACTTCTCTGAGATTTGCCTACATATCTGTTCCTCTATCTCCCCCTGACTGTTTGAGGGCTTGCCCCCATTTTGTTTTTAAGTTCTACCCATATGGCCTCATTAGAGGAACCTGCTAAGATATCATCCCTCCTTACTGCAGTAATTGACTCCTTGATTAATATTGTGACACCCTTTTACACCCCCCTCTGTCTCGCCTGAAGATTCTATACCCCAGAATATTAAGCTGCCAGTCCTGCCCCTCCCTCAACCATGTCTCTGTGATAGCAACAATATCATACTCCCATGTGTTCATCAACACTTCAATTCATCTGCCTTACTCGTAAGACTCCTTGCATTAAAATAAATGCCATCCAGCCTTGCCATACTCCCTTGTGCCGTTACATATTTGCTCTGCCTTCCAGACTGACTCGTTTTTTCCTCTATATTTGGCTGTGCATCACCCCCTACTATAACTCCACTCCGTATCCCATCCCCCTGCCAAGTTAGTTTAAACCCCCCCCCCCCAATAGCACTAGCAAACCTCCCCGCAAGGATGTTGGTCCCGTTCTGGTTCAGGTGCAACCCGTCCGACTTGTACAGGTCCCACCTTCCCCAGAAACAGACCCAGTGATCCAGAAAACTAAAGCCCTCCCTCCTGCACCAACTCTTTAGCCACGCATTCATCTGCTCTATCCTCCTATTCCTATACTCACTAGCACGTGGCACTGAGAGTAATCCAGAGATTACAACCTTTGAGGTCCTGCTTTTTAATCTGCTACCTAGCTCCCTAAATTCTTGTTGCAGGACCTCATCCCTTTTTCTACCTATGTCGTTGGTACCAATGTGAACCACGACCTCTGACTGTTCGTCCTCCCCCTTCAGAATGCCCTGCAGTCTTTCAGTGACATCCTTGACCCTGGCACCAGGGAGGCAACATACCATCCTGGAGTCACGTCTGCGGCCGCAGAAACACCTGTCTGCACCCCTCACTATTGAGTCTCCTACCACTATTGCCCTTCCACTCTTACTCCTCCCCCCTTGTGCAGCTGAGCCACCCACAGTGCCGTGAACTTGGCTCTGGCTGCACTCCCCAGAGGAACCGTCACTTTCACCGTTTTCCAACAGAGAAAAGCGGTTGTTGAGTGAGATGCACTCTGGGGCTTTCCTTACTACCTGCCTGCCCCCCTTTTTCTGACTGGTGGTCACCCATTCCCTCTCTGACTGCACTTTCTTAAGCTGCGGGGTGACCACATCTAAAAACGTGCTATCCACGTAACTCTCAGCCTCGCGCAGTGCCTCCAGCTGACGCTCGAGCTCCGAAAACCGGATCTCAAGTTGGCCAAACCATTGGCACTTACTGCACATGTGGTCATCCTGACTGCAAGAAGTGTCTAGGAATTCCCATATGCTGCAGGCCGTGCAACGCACGGGACTGAGGTCCCCTGCCATACTTTTAATTTAAAAACTCTTACCTCAAATTTAAACTCTCGGATTCTCACTCTCCTGAACTACCTTAACCTTAAAAGAAATAAACTTAAAATTGAAAAAAAAAAGCACTCACCCACTACTCACCAATCAGCTTCTTCCCCTGCGCCAGCGTCACTTTCTGTACTGTGACGTCACTCTCGAATTCTGCCACCGCTCCTGCTGCTCGACTGGGCCTGAAAATCACCGACCTTTATTTTCTCCCACAGCCGCTGCTCCCTCGCAGGTCTGCTGCTTCCGCTGCTGCCGTTGCTCGACTGGGCCTGGGCTCGACTGGACACCCTCGCTGGTGCTTACTGAAGGGCTCCTCCAGATTTGTCCAGGCATCTGGATCGCATTTTAAGCAACCCTATAGTTTGCTCATTGATAGTTCTCGTGGAGATGAGGCTCTGATTGTACCTTCCATCAGCCTCGTTCGCTGGCCTCTTCAAAGGTGCCATCAGCCATGTCTTGAGGGGATAGCCCTTGTCCCCAAGCAGCCAACCTGAAAGACTGGTTGGCGGTTCGAACAGCTGAGGGACGGTGGAGTGGAGTAGGATGTACGGATCATGGCAGCTGCCAGGGAACTTGGCGCACACATGTATGATGATTTTATTGTGGTTGCACACCAGCTGAACATTTAGGGAGTGGCAACCCTTGCGGTTCACAAAAGTTCTCAGATTGTGATGGGGTGCCCTGATCACCACATGTGTGCAGTCAATCACTCCCTGCACCCGTGGGAAGCCAGCCACAGCGGCGAAGCCGAGCGCCCGCTCAGTCACACTGACTTGATGAGTGGTAAACTTTATATAGTTACCCGACTTGTTAAACAGGACATCGGTGACCTGTGTGATGCATCTGTGTGCGGCAGACTGGGAAATGCAGCTAATGTCTGTGGCAGATGCCTGGAAGGAACCTGAGGTGAAGAAGTTGAGGGCAAGGGTGACTTTGACAGCCACTGGTAATGACTGTTCACCCATTCCTCTGGGCTGCAGGTCTTCCTCCAGCAATGCGTAAAGGTCGGTGACCACCTGGCGTGATAGCCTGGGTCTCCTTCGGCACTGCTGCTCCGTCATGTTTAGGTAGCTCATCCTCTGCCTATAGACCCTGTGCTGGGGGTATGGCTTCCGAAGCGGTGCATCCTTGCGCTGATGCCCTCCGCCCTGTGCAGCATGCGGTGATTGAGGAGAAGGTTGGCGCTCTTGTTGTTGCTGCTGCTGGTGTGGCTGGTTCTGCTGCTCCTGCGGCTGTTCCTCATCAGACTCGGAAGATCAAGATGAGAGAGCATAAATCGTGCCCATTTTGATTATTGATATGCCAGATCCAGTTGAGTTGACAGAAGCAATCTGTCACTGGTCAGAAATTTTCTTCAAAGAAGGTTACAGTGAATATAGAGTTCACTACAAACAATCCCAAAGTGTATGAGGCTGAAAAGACTCTTCCTAACACTGAAGGCTACAGCTTCTGACATTGGAAAGTGAACAGCTGTAAAATGGTAGCTTTTATACCACTTTTGCAGCTGTCACCTATTGAAAGCAATGGAGAGTCATTGAGAACCCGACTCCACTTGCCTGGCGTGTTCCCCGAGGGACGGCAAACTCATCAAAAAGTTGGTAAAATTGTAAGTGCCTGCTTTTAATCCTCTTAAATAGCTTTAAACTGCCTGTTAAGTACCTTAATTAACTGGCACGCCGCTTGGTGTTGGGTCTGTGATACACAGGCAGACCCGACAGTTGAGAAACTTACACGGAGGCGGGTTCAGAGCGGACTTCCGCCTCGCTGTCAATCAGGGTCATTTTGACAGCGGGCCCGCCTCCAAACCCGCACTCGCAGGGCTGGGAAGTTTCTGGCCGATAAAACTTCAAGATGAGCTCATTGACATTTTCAAGATTATGAAGGAGACGGACAGACACATTTTTCACTGTAACAAAGTCCTCAAATACAGGAAGACAAGTTAAAAATTAGGAATAACAATAGAATTCCAGCAAGACATTTTTACACACAGGGTAATAGATTTGTGTAAGGGAAGGCAATTAAAGAAAATAGTATAAATTAATAGAAGAGGATGCATTTCTGGGGAGAGAAAGAGCTAATGTGTATACTGAGAAGTTGGGTAAGATCAACATCAATGTAAAGGGTGCTGTTGGGTCTAGTGGCTTTTTACAGTTCATAAAACTTCTTATGTGCTTATGATTGTTCGCCAAAATTGGGGGAAATAAAAAAAGCAGGGGATAGACACTTCACCGCAGGTGGAATTTAAAAAAACAAGTTAATCATCCGAGGTCATACTCATGCAAATTGCTGAGGTCACTTTAAAAGGGCATCGTTAGTGGTTTGGGAACAGACATCTGCTCACTATGTTGACCAGAGAGAAAAACAGATTTAAATCATTGTTGTACACTTGTCAAAACATTTAATTTACACAGCAAAAGCTTACCACAGGTAATGAAGTTTGCTGCCCTGAGACCCACTGGGATGGTCCTGATTTCCTCCTTACCTCTTGTTTTTCTTGATCTAGGTGAAGTATTTGAAAAAGGTGAGCAATCTTATTTGGATTTTCATGCAAAGATCCAGGATGAGATGGCTGTTGCTTTGTTCTGCTATCAGCAAAATTGGCAACCTTTTTCTTCACTTGAAAGGAAGGACTTGATGGTCTTTCATTGTTTCTCAACACTGTTTGGACAATATCAAAATTGGACCTTGCATACGGCGACTGTGTTGGGCTGGAAAAATTATTTGGAATCAAGTCTACTTTGTCAAACATGTGCCTTTTGTCATTATCAGCCATCCAACCAGGAAATCTGTTGCTATGTTTGTCCTGTCCTGCTATTTTTGTGTTGGTGATGGAAGGTGACATATAAGGTCTAAAAGCTGAACCAGTATGTGTTGAAGAAAATTGTCTGGTGGCATGGACATTCCCTGCAGAGTGAAGCGAGAAGCTTGATCTTGGACAAGTGGTTGTCTCATTCTGTGTCAATTCCACTGATTTTCCATATACAACAGGATCACAGCTTTCAGTGTTTAAAGCAGTTTTTCTGAAGCTACCCGTTTGTGTTGAAGGTAAATCTAATGCGGACTGCATAAACACACCACTGGTATTGCAAACTCCTGTTGTCTTTGAAGAGCTTGAAAAGTTACACTCTGATGGATTAGATTTTGGAGACAGAGGTTTTGTTTGCCTAAGTCCACTGATGGAGTTTGGACCCAGGCTCTGCTCCTGCATCGGCAACATTGTTTTATCTGAAGAAAATGTTTTAACTGCTGAACCGAAATACTTGTTTTCAGTTCCTAAACCAAATTTAGTTACATCACACGACCACCTGCTGTGGTAATTGTTTTTATTGCATTTAGGACCCGTGTCACATTTAATTTGTGGTGCTAAAGTCCGAAAAAGTCTTCCATCTATAAAAGATTTCTGTTCATTTTCCTGCAGCATTGCTTCAAATTTTCTTACAACATAAGGGCTATTGCAACTTTTTCCTGCAATATGATTTTGTGTTTTGTAGTTACTGTTATCTTCCTTCACAGCATCTTCAGGATCCTGTGGAAATACTGAGAATGAACTTGCAAGGTACCAAGAGGATGTCCTTGGTGGAACTGGTGGAGCTATTTTCCTTGAGGGAGATACATCATTTACGCCATGTCCTCCTGAAAGTCCAGGAGAAATTTCGTGCCCATCCCTATTGGCGTGATTCCACTTTTTCTCATTATGTAGCTCTTCAGAAGATTTTTGGTATTCTGAAAGTGTAGGACTTAATGCTTTAAATATATCATTTGACACGCAGCTATTCTCATCTGAGGAGGTTTCATTTCTTAAAAATGTATTTTCATTTTTTTTCTCTTGCAGATATGAAATTGATTTTGTTCTGGTTCAAAAAAAACATAAAATTGATGGTAGTTTTTTAAATAACTGCGTGATTGATAACTAAAACGATAATAACATTTTTTTGTCTTACAGTTTGGTAATTCTAGATTTACAGCAATATAATCACAGTGAGAATTTGAAGAATTCAAATTGCAGCTTCAGCTGTTATCCAAACTTGATTGGTTCTCACTAGGAGGATTTTACTAGTTCACAGTTAGGTTGTTAGATTGCTTCAAAGCAACACTCCAAATACTCCATCTTGGCAGATGGACAATAAATGCCATCAAATACACCGACTTCTGTATTGGGACTAATGATATCAATAGAGAAGTCTACTTAGAGCAGATGGCATCATCTTCCCACTAGTGACAGAAATCAGGGGAAAAAAATCTGTGAGAAGAAGTCATTGCCATATTTTAGAGAACCCCAAGCCAGATAGTGGGAGTTGGGCACTGTGTAATAAGCACAGAATCTTGCCTAAGAGAAAAATGACTTTGTATATACGCACACCCAGACATATAAGGACCGATTGTAACTGTGCTCACCCAGCAGACACCGGACAGGTGGGCAGTTAAAGTGACCGTGGGACTTACCCGGCTGCCTTCCTGTAGGTTGTGAACTTAACCTATTCTTCGGAGCAGGCGAGAGGGACACTCACTGGAAGCCGGCAGGGTAGTTCCTTAAATATGCAGATAACATGAATCGGGGCCTGTCTGCCATTTTAACCGGAGGCCTGCACGGGGAAACCATTGGGGCTTCCATGCTAGTCCAACCTGGTGGGGAGAGGAGCCTGGGCCAAAGGAGGACCAAAAAAGTAAGTGTTTTTATTTATTTTTTTACTTTCCTTGTGGAGTCAGGAGGAGCAGAAGTGCTTTTCCAGGCCCCAGAAAGAAAGCTGGCCCGGGCTGCCGTCCTCCTCCCCTGATTGCAAGGCCCTCCAGAAATCCCTCCCAACCCCATAGCAAAGGGCTAGGACCCATTCATTTGGGTCCCCGGCAGCAGCCTCTTGCCACTCGACATCCCGTGCCCGCCCGTCGGCCAGCTGCCGCTTCCAGCAGGACACTGATGGGGGGGCCTCTGCAGATGAGGAATGGGAATTAAAAGCTCTAGGGACTCATGCTGTGGAGGTCAGGATCATTTGCTTTCCGCCTTGGCCCCCGTCTGCACGACTCTCGACCTGAGTTAAAATTGGCTCTATAGTTGGAAGAAAATGAGAGGGATCTTCCCCCCCCCAGCCAAAGCAAATGCCACTCCATTACAGTGCCGATTTTGTGGTCCATCTAAAGTGACTCCTTTGAAAATCAAGGCTTTGCCCGATCAACTTCATGTAGGACGTACACCGTTTGCCAGCCCACCCTCTCAGTGCAATGCACCTGGTAAGAAAGTCCCTGAGAGAAGATTCAGCCCAGTTCTGCCCATGATATATTCTTTTCCCATCTTTTTTCTCCTTGATACTTTAATCTGCACACTATGAATAAATAGGAATTGCAACTTAAAATGTTTCTGATATATTGATACCTTCTGTGGTTCATTTTTTTCCGGACTTCCTCTTGGTAACTGCATAATTCTTCACTTACTTTTGCTATTTCTTGTAAAGCCTGTGAAAATGATAAATAACTTGTAAGATATAGGTGCCCAAATGTCAACAATATGTTACTTGACGCACTGTAATTTACAGAAATGGACTACTTACTGCATTCAGAGCACTGGAGTATTTCTTTTTATCATTCTCTGTATTTTGCAAATTTTGACTGCTACCACCTTCCTCTAAACTTTCAAGTGATAATTCCTCAATAAACAATGGGTCACTTGTCCTCTTTCCTATGCCTTGATCTGTATCATTCAAAATAACTTCTTCCATCCCTGCACCAAGGGCCCTTGCACTGTTCATACGATTCTGGTCTTTTTCATCATGTGACTCATTGCATTCAAGACTGGAGGCATGTAAATTAAGCAGTACCCAATCATCTCTTTTTCTTTGTCTTTGCCCATTTCCTTGTCCATTCAATTTACACTCTTGTCTTGAATTTACGTCCCAGTAAATCTGTGCAGATTTTTAAAAAAACAAATTATTATATTGATACAACATTTATTGTTTCAACAAGTAGATAACAAATATTTATGATTCAATAGTTCTCAATTGCAACTGAAATGATCACAAGCACCTAGGCACCCATGTCAAGCTCAGTTAATTAGCCATTAGAGAGTAGGTGGTGCAATGTGTTGCCATGCTGTTCTTTCACCTCCATAACCTCAGGTTGAGTCCAGAGTGGATCGAAGACAAGATTAGAAGCGGCGAATACTCATGCATTTTTTTATGTCCCTCAAGTATTGACTGCTGGTGCCATGTCCAATGATTTTGTTTTTTGTAATGAATGTGCAAAGGGATTTTTTTCCAGAAACACAAATAGTAAGCTTATACATATTATTGATGATCAGATCCCTTTTATATGTAAGAAGGAAAATGGAGGGTAATTCAATCTCTGCTGGTCTTTTGCACATCCATGTTGGTAATTCCGGAAATACACAGGTTGCCTACTTGTTCTATCAATCAGGGATGACACTTTGGAAGCTAAGGTAGCCCAAGAATTTTACTGAAATAAGGTGAATTAAAAGAATGGAGTAAATACATCTGTCTATTAAAATATTGTTTATATCCCAGCTCTTTCAAGTAGCTAAGTCTTTTGAAAAAATAATAAACCCCATGTGTAGAGAAAATATTCATACTTGAGCAAATTGATCAATGTCTTTAGTGCTACAAGTGATGAAGAGAAGGGGATGTTACAGCAAAATGAAGACAACTTAAGATCTGAGTGATCCAAAAAGAACTGAATTACACTGTAGATAAGAATTAGAATAACATAACATCACCTCAATTATAGATTTAAAACAAAATCCTGTGGCTGTAGTTATGTGTTTGCCACTTTCACCTGTTACTAAACCCATAGATTATTTATGTCTTGATAATGCAGCAACTTTCCTTCCTCATCATCTTCATCTTGTAGCATTTGAAGACATTAATCAACGTATTCAATTATGAACCCTTTTTCTACTTATATGGAGGATGATTTTTCTCTTCTGCTGAAAGTAATGTTGAAAACATTAATAACTGATGTTAAATCCATCCGAGTAGTAATGCATTAATATCACTCAAATTTCTTGGGTCAGCTCATTTGTATCTTTATTCACAGATTCTGGTGCGGACTGCATCAAGATTAGGGAGTATGCTAGTCGTAGGAGAGGAAATTTGTTTACACGTGAAATTTAAAGGATGGGGAAAATTAAAGGGGAGTGTAACAATGGTGGGACAAAAATTCTGAAAGCTTATAGAAAATCTCAAAAGTCATCTCAACCAATTATCAGCCTTTGCCAAGACTGATGGGGCAGGGGACTAAGAAATACAAAAATGAAGGCAAAGGAAGCCCAATGTGCAAATTGAAGCTGCAGTTGACTGTTTCTAACACTTGCTGTGCCGGGTCTAAGGTGCATGTTAACAGCAGGTGTCTTTACAGCAGATGGCACAGCTCTGCATCTGACTTTCTTCTGACCCAGATCCTATGAAGTTACTTCCCCACAGCGTTGGGTGCGACAACACCTGCAAATATGGTTGGTCACATCTTGCCGGGTGTGGATAATCAGGCTCACTGGCATGCCGTATTCATGCAGCACCCTGTATGACATGCTATAACTTGGGGTGTTTCTGAAGAGCCATCAAACATAATAGTTAGTCAGGCCTTCTCACATATCTGTGCTAATCGGCCTGCTGTCACACTTACATTGAGAATTGGAGCCTTCACCTTCTCTAATTGTCTGTCAAAGTGAAGCCTGGTTACCCCTGTATACAGATACAGGTGTGTGGATACTGCTGGTTGGGCACAGAGCACTTTTGGTGCATCATATAAAACCTGCCATCCCTTCAGGGGTCATCCCATTTCTCCAACACCTCACTGGGGTGTTCCCATTGGGAAACCCATTAATGGTTCAGATGGAATTGCTGTAAACAAATAAATAAAACAATTGGTGCAAAGACACACAAGATCTTATTTGTCATGAGGAAAAGTTTATGAAAAATGGGCTGGAAATGGTCTTAAAAGAGCCGAGATAAGTTTCTTTGTGGCCCTTTAAATGCTCTTGTTACCACTGCCCCTCTCTTGGCAACCTCAGATTCTCAGTTATACTGGATGTGGAGTCAGCAGACCACATAAAAAGGCATGGGAAACCATGTTATTAACACTGATCAGCGTGCTTTTGATGGACCTGAATGCCAATCTCTCACCCAGTCGAGCACTAATGGAATGGAGACCCAGTGTAACAGGTCTCCGCCCCAATTTCCTCAGCCTAATTCCCTAGAACCAGGTGACGTTAAGTCACCCCCAAGGGATTTAGCATTTGCCAGCAGACTAAGCTACTTAAAGGAACTGAGAGACGGAGGTTTTTTTTTAAAATGGGTTGAGGCAGTTCTCCAATCATTTAACTGCCCTTATTTCAATTACATTTTTATGCTCTCAGTGTCTCATTCCCCGATAACAGAACAGGAAGGTAACCTGTGCATTTCTTAAACTGTCAGCATGGTCATGCACAATGCCAGCAGAGATTCAATATTCCTCCTCTCAGAAATAGAACTCATTTCCAGTTAGTTATGTCCTCAGATTAGTTATATTAGATTAAGGAGTTATAGAGGAAGAACCAAAGCTCTACATGATTTCCCTACATTACAACAGTGACTACACTTTAAGACTGCTTAATTGACTGTGAAGTGCTTTGGGAGATCCTGAGGTCAATAAAGGTGCTATATAAATACAAGTTATTTCTTTTACACAAAGTGGAACAGTACTGACATGGTAGCACTGAATAACATTGTTCTTTTAGTTTGTTTTGGAGCTTTACTCTAAAAATGTCTAACTGAATTTTGTGCTCACCATGGTGAGAAATGTCACTAGTGTGGAGATTAGAGTTTTCTACTTTTCTCTCTGTGTACATTTACTGCTAAATTTAACTGATATAATATACAGTGGGAAAATATATAAAATAGATAGGAATAGAAAATATTGACAATGTCCTAAACAAACTGAGACAGAATAACTTGCTTATTCATTAAAAGCAGATCAGACAACATAAAATTATGATCTAAAGCAATGGATGATTTTATCAGTTTTTCCCTCATTGCATCAAAGTAGACTTAGAAGCTAAGAAAAAGCAATCTGTGATATTAACTAATATGACCTTGTCAGGTTTGCATACAAGTGATTAACAGAGAAGCAACATAAACCACCCTCTCTGTACCATGCTATCAGCGGGAACATTTTAATGTATTTCCAAATAACATTACAGAAAAATGTTCCAAATAACAGTATAGAAAAAAAGTGTTAAACTGTCTGTACAGCTATGCACATAGTGTCTGTTATAAAACAGGAGATCTGGAGGCAATCATGCATTGCAAGGAACCAGACATAGTAGGGATTACTGAGACATGGCTACAGAAAAATCAGGACTGGAAACTAAACATTGCAGGGTATAACATATTTGGAAAAGATAGAGAAGGAAAAAGGGGAGGTGGAGTAGCTGTACTTATTAGGGATAACATAATGGCAGTAGAAAAAAGTGATGCAGTTATCAGCAAGACAGAAATAGAATCCATGTGAATAGAGATAAAAGACAATAAAGGATCAATCGCACTAATAGGGGTAGTCTACCAACCACCTAATAGTGGAAGGGAGGTGGAGGAAGAAATATGCAAAATAATTAGGGAAATGAGTAAAAAACATAGAATAATAATCATGGGGGATTTCAACTACCCCGATATTCATTGAACAGAAGAGGTAGGTAAAGGGGATAAGGGAATGGATTTCCTACAATGTGTACAGGACTCCTTTCTAACCCAATATGTAAAAAGCCCAACAAGGTTGGATTCACTATTGGATCTAGTAATGGGGAATGAACCAGAGCAGATAAGAAAAGTAAAAGTAGGGGAACATCTAGGCAATAGGGACCATCATATAATATGCTTTAAGATAATAATTGAGAAGGACATAAGTATGATGAAGACCAGGGTAATAGATTGGAGAAAAGCTGATTTTCAGGGGCTGAGAATAGAACTTGGGAAAATAAAAAGGACATCAATATTGGCAAACAATGACGCAGAATAGCAATGGGAATTTTTTTAAATGGTGTTCAGCAGAGGCCAGGAAAAATATATTCCGCTAAAAAAAGAACAAAATAAGCACTAATGGGACACCATGGATGAATAAAGCCATAAGGAAAAATTGAGGGTAAGGAAAGGGGCATACATTAAGTACATGGACAGCAGGGGAGAGCATGATAAGGGAGAATACGAAGAGATTAGGAGAGAAGTCAAAAAAACAATTAGGAAGGCAAAGAGGAACTATGACATTAAATTAGCAAGGAACATAAAACAAAATAGTAAAATATTTTATAGGCGCATAAATAAAAAAAGGAAGGTCAGGATGGGAATAGGGCCACTAAGGGATGGGCAGGATAAAACCACAGGCAACGATAGAGCGATGGCAGAAATATTAAATAATTACTTTGCTTCAGTATTTACCAGGGAGATACGACAGGTGGACATGACATTGGATCATGAGATTAGTAATTAAATAAATGCATTTAAAATAAAGAGAGATATATTAAATAAACTAATCAAACTCAAAGAGGAAAAAACCCTGGTCCAGATGGATTACATCCACGCATTTTAAAAGAATCTAGGGAAGAGATAGCAGAGGCATTACTACACATATTTAATAATTCGTTAAAAAAAAGGTGTAGTGCCAGAGGACTATATTTAAGAAGGGAGATAGAACATGTCCAGGGAACCATAGACCTATAGTTTAACTATAGCTTAACATCGGTGGTAGGAAAAATAATGGAATCGCGACTAAAGGAGAAAATAGAAGAACATGTAGAAGCCAAAAATATAATAATGAATAGTCAGCATGGATTCCAAAAGGAAAAGTCTTGCTTGACCAACCTTATTGAATTTTTTGAAGAGGTAACAGAGAGAGTAGACAAGGGTAATGCAGATGATGTAATTTATCTAGATTTTCAAAAGGCCTTCGATAAGGTACCACATAATAGACTAATGAATAAGGTCAGAGAATGCGGAGTCAGGGGACAAGTAGCAGAATGGATAGCTAGCTGGCTTCAAGACAGAAAGCAGAGAGTGGGAATAAAGGGTAGCTATTCACAGTGGCAGAAGGTGGGTAGTGGCGTTCCACAAGGCTCAGTGCTGGGATCACTGCTGTTCACAATTTATATTAATGATTTAGACTTTGGAATCAAAAACACAATTTCTAAATTTGCAGATGACACCAAATTGAGGGGGGATAGTCAATACTGAGGAGGATTGCAACAAATTACAGGAGGACATTAATAAACTTGCAGAATGGGCATATAATTGGCAAATGAATTTCAACACAGATAAATGTGAGGTATTACATTTTGGTAGGAAGAATAGGGAGGTCACTTATTACTTGGAGGGTGAGAGTCTGGGTGGGGTAGAGGAGCAAAGGGATCTCGGAGTACAAATACACAAATCGCTAAAAGTAGCGACACAGGTTAATAAGGCCACAAAAAAAAAGCAAACCAAGCACTAGGGTTTATTTCTAGAGGAAGAGAATTAAAAACTTGTATCGAACCTAGGTTAGACCACACTTGGAGTACTGCATACAATTCTGGTCGCCATATTATAAAAAGGATATAGAGGCACTGGAGAGGGTGTAGAGAAGATTTACAAGGATGATACCAGAAATGCGAGGGTATACCTATCAGGAAAGGATAGACAGGCTGGGTCTCTTTTCGCTTGAAAAAAGGCTGAGGGGTGACCTAATAGAGGTCTTTAAAATTATGAAAGGTTTTGACAGAGTAGATACAGAGACAGTGTTTCCACTTGTGGGGAAGAGCATAACTAGAGGCCATCACTATAAGATAGTCACCAACAAATCAAATAGGGAATTCAGAAGAAACTTCTTTACCCAGAGGGTGGTGAGAATGTGGAACTCGCTACCACAGGAAGTAGTTGAGGCAAACAGTATAGATGCATTTAAGGGGAAGCTAGATAAGCATATGAAGGAGAATGGAATAGAGGGTTATGCTGATAGAGTTTGATGAGAAAAGGCGGGAGGAGGCTCGAGTGGAGCATAAACACCAGCATGGACCGAATGGCCTGTTTCTGTGCCATATATCCTATGTAATCCTATGTGAAAGTTTTTCTGCATGTTTTACTTATACACTATTTATAGCACCTGCTCTATCTTCCTCTGCATGTCCTTCAGTTGACTTTCCCATTCCTTTCTTTCATTGTCAAATCGTTCAAGTAACTCCATCTTCTCCCTGCCCCAGTTTCTCTCGCTGTTCTCCAGCTGTTTCCTCAGGTCCATAGCTGCTGAGTGAGTGTTCGCCAACAACCACTTCTGTTCCTCTCTTTCTTTTCCAAATGTTTCTCTGGTTTCTTGGGGTGTTTTTTCCACGTACTGTTTATTTGCCTTTACTTCCAGCTTTCAGTTAGTTGGACAAAAGTAACAAAGATATTTGTGAATATTTCGTACCTATGAATCTATAATTTTATAAACAGTGTGTTCAGGTTTCCAACATGTGCCATGTACTATATGTAAAGTGAAGAATCACTAAAACCAAATCATAAAATGGTCCGTATCACCAATATAATTAAAATATTGACAGCCACATTTCATATATATGTAAATAATTAAACTATTTGTTTCCTTTCAATTATACAAGTTATCTGCTTGTAAGTTGTTTGTTTTTATTTATTTAGATTCTGAAAGTCTGATATCCTTGGACTGGCTGCTAGCATCCATGCTGGTAAATCCATTTTTCATAGCCTGGTGGCCAACTCTTTCTAGTTTTACCTGGTTCAACATATCTGCTACCAGGCTATGGAAAATACATTTAACAGTAAAATACAAGGAATTCAAAGAATGTTACAAAAGCAGTTATTAAAAAGCTTTGGAGGCATTGTCTTAAAATTATGCTGTGCAAATATTAGCATACAGACGCTTAATGCATTTGCATGGAATTTCTTTCTTGTTTAACGGAGGCAGTAATCCATTTATTTACATGGAAGGTAATGTGTCCATGTAAATGGAAATTTCGTGCAAATGTTTTAAGGACTAAGACACTAATATTCATGCAGCATAATTCTGAGATAAATTTATAGAAGATGAATAAAGTACAATGCAACCAGAGATAAAACAGCAAATATATATCCAAATCGACACAAAACAAGGATTAACAGAATTCACCTTTTTCAATAGCTTGCCATAAACAGTCTACAAAAACAATTTATTTTAGAATTATTTTGCTGAATATACATTTAAATTACATGAAAATGGCCTTTTTGCAGTGATACAGTCAGGGGGTTGCTTTAAGTGTCTGGTATGTCTCACCTGCAGCTGTGTGAGTGCAGACAAGAAGTATTGGACTGTAAAATTAGGTCGAAATCAGTTCCCCCGACTTCTATTTAATTTCGGCCCTGTACAAATTTCTGCTTCGGCCTGGGGAGGGTATTGAGAATTCCCTTTTGAAGCAGATGGAAGCTTTTTCTTAATATTAGAAAGGGGCATGGATGGGAGATAATTTAAAGGGCACCGATGTTAGGAGACATGGGTAGTAAAGGGTTAATACTTAGTTTAAAGAACAGCAGAGAATCCCATTTTTCTTTCTCGACTGAAATAGTAGAGTGGGTCTCTGCTCATCATGCTTGAGACTCTGATAAACTATGCATGGTACCATTAAACACTAGCCCATTGACACTTAATTGAAGGTTGGCTGGGCAACCTTAGGATGAACAAAATGAGATGGCTGAGAAAATGGAGAAAAACAGCATGGTGGAATGTGAGCTCATCTACACCCATGTCAATAGCAGTTTTATAGACCACCCATTAGTCACTACTCTGTAGTTAGAAGTCTGTGTAGTTTACCATATATGGATATTTTGATAAGGTACTTGTAGCTCAGGTATAAAAAGGTAGCAAATTATAACAGGATTTGGATTCGACCTGAGAAGTTTGAGCTCAAGAACTGTATACTCGATAAACCCTGAATCAAGTTTGCTTGATTTGTAAGTACTTCACCTTATTTGGCGGTTTTAACTTTGAATAAGCAAAACTTTGACTGTGAGTGTATTGTCTTACAATCATTGAATGAACGCACGTAAATGCAGCTTGCTAGCTAATACCGAATTTAACACTATATTAAGCCTTCTTGTTTGGGGTTAGACCTCATTAAACTGAGTATTTGCTTATTGCAAATATCAGTAGTACTCTCCACTGAAAATTGCATTATTCACTTCAGCTGAATAACCACACACTGAAGTTTACTCTTGGAGAGTATTTACTCAATCTATGCCTATTATGGAGATAATTAAAAAATAAGGGGGTAAGATTTCCTCACTATACTTTTTTTAATTCGTTCATGGAATGTGGACATCGCTGGCAAGGCCAGCATTTATTGCCCATCCCTAATTGCCCTCGAGAAGATGGTGGTGAGCCGCCTTCTTGAACCGCTGCAGTCTGTGTGGTGAAGGTACTCCCACAGTGCTGTTAGGGAGGGAGTTCCAGGATTTTGACCCAGCGACGATGAAGGAACGGCGATATACTTCTAAGTCAGGATGGTGTGTGACTTGGAGGGAAACTTGGAGGTGGTGGTGTTCCCATGTGCCTGCTGCCCTTGTCCTTCTAGGTGGTAGAGGTCACGGGTTTGGGAGTTGCTGCAGTGCATCTTGTAGATGGTACACACCGCAGCCATGGTACGCCGGTGGTGGAGGGAGTAAATGTTTAAGGTGGTGGATGGCCAATCAAATGGGCTGCTTTGTCTTCGATGGTGTTGAGCTTCTTGAGTGTTGTTGGAGCTGCACTCATCCAGGCAAGTGGAGAGTATTCCATCACACTCCTGACTTGTGCCTTGTAGATGGTGGAAAGGCTTTGGAGAGTCAGGAGGTGAGACACTCACCGCAGAATACCCAGCCTCTGACCTGCTCTTGTCGCCACAGTATTTATGTGGCTGGTCCAGTTAAGTTTCTGGTCAATGGTGACCCCCCAGGATATTGATGGTGGGAGATTCGGTGATGGTAATGCTGTTGAATGTCAAGGGGCGGTGGTTAGACGCTTGCTTGTTGGAGATTGTCATTGCCTGGCACTTGTGTGGCGCGAATGTTACCTGCCACTTATCAGCCCAAGCCTGAATGTCGTCCAGATCTTGCTGCATGTGGGCATGGACTGCTTCATTATCTGAGGAATTGTGAATGGCACTGAACACTGTGCAGTCATCAGCAAACATCTCCACTTCTGACCTTATGATGAGGGAAGGTCATTGAGAAAGCAGCTGAAGATGGTTGGGCTTAGGACACTACCCTGAGGATCTCCTGCAACAATGTCCTGGGGCTGTGATGATTAACCGCCAACCACCACAACCATCGTCCTTTGTGCTAGGTATGACTCCAGCTAGTGGAGATTTTCACCCCCGATTCCCATTGACTTCAGTTTTACTAGGGCTCCTTGATGCCACACTCGGTCAAATGCTGCCTTGATGTCAAGAGCAGTCACCCTCACCTCTGGAATTCTGCTCTTTTGTCCATGTTTGGACCAAGGCTGTAGTGAGGTCTGGAGCCGAGTGATCCTGGCGGAACCCAAACTGGGCATCAGTGAGCAGGTTATTGTTGAGTAAGTACTGCTTGATAGCACTGTCGACGACATCTTCCATCACTTTGCTGATAATTGAGAGTAGACTAATGGGGCGGTAATTGGCTGTGTCCTGATTTTTGTGGACAAGACATACCTGGGCAGTTTTCCACAGTGTCGGTTAGATGCCAGTGTTATAGCTGTAGTGGAACGGCTTGGCTAGAGGCGCAGCTAGTTCTGGAGCACAAGTCTTCAGCACGACAGCCGGGATGTTGTCGGGGCCCACAGCCTTTGCTGTATCCAGTGCGCTCAGCCGTTTCTTGATATCACGTGGAGTGAATCGAATTGGCTGAAGACTGGCTTCTGTGGTGGTGGTGACCTCAGGAGGAGGCTGATATGGATCATCCACTCGGCAATTCTGGCTGAAGATGGTTGCAAACGCTTCAGCTTTGTCTTTTGCACTCACGTGCTGGGCTGCACCATCATTGAGGATGGGGTTATTCATGGAGCCTCCTCCTCCCCTTAGTTGTTTAATGGATGTGGCAGGACTGCAGAGCTTTGATCTGATCCATTGATTGTGGGATCGCTTAGCTCTGTCTATAGCATGCTGCTTCCACTTTTTAGCTTGCATGTAGTCCTGTATTGCAGCTTCTCCAGGTTTGCACCGCATTTTTAGGTATGCCTGGTGCTGCTCCTGTCATGCTCTTCTTGAACCAGGGTTGGTCACCTGGCTTGATGGTAATGGTAGAGTAAGGGATATGCCGGGCCATGAGATTACAGATTGTGGTGGAATACAATTACTGCTGCTGCTGATGGCCCACAGCACCTCATGGACGCCCAGTTTTGAGCTGCTCGATCTATTCTGAATCTATCCCATTTAGCACGGTGGTAGTGCCACACAACACGATGGAGGGTGTCCTCAGTGGGAAGATGGGACTTCGTCTCCACAATGACTGTGCGGTGGTCACTGCTACCAATGCTGTCATGGACAGATGCATCTGCGACAGGTAGATTGGTGAGGACAAGGTCAAGTAGGTTTTTCCCTCATGTTGGTTATCTCACCACCTGTCGCAGGCCCAGACTGGCAGCTATGTCCTTCAGTCAGTAGTGGTGCTACCGAGCCACACTTGGTGATGGACATTGATGTTTCCCACCCCAAGTTCATTCTGTGCTCTTGCTACCCTCAATGCTTCTTCCAAGTGGTGTTCAACATGAGGGAGGAAGGTAGGTGGTAATCAGCAGGAGGTTTCCTTGCCCATGAGACTTCATGGGGTCCGGAGTCAATGTTGAGGACTCCCAGGGCCACTCCTTCCCGACTGTATACCACTGTGCCACCACCCCACAGGGATGGTGATGGAGGAGTTTGAGACATTGGCTGAAAGGTATGAGTATGACTATGTCAGGCTGTTGCTTGACTAGTCTGTGGGACAGCTCTCCCAATTTTGGCACAAGTCCCCAGATGTTGGTGAGGAGGACTTTGCAGGATTGACTGGGCTGGGTCTGCCGTTGTCGAGTCCGTAGCCGGTACCGAGGTCGATACCGTCCGGTTTTATTCTTATTGGCTTGCTGGGCCATTTCAGAGGGCAGTTAAGAGTCAACCACATTGCTGTGGGTGTGGAGTCACATACAGGCCAGACCAGGTAAGGATGGCAGATTTCCAGATGGGTTTTTACGACAATTTACGCTAGTTTCATGGTCACCATTACTGATACTAGCTTTTTATTCCAAATTTATTTAAATTCCCCAGCTGCCGTGGTGGGATTTTGAACTCACGTCTCCGTAGTCCAGGCCTCTGGATTACTAGTCCAGTAACATAACCACTATGCTACCGTTCCCGTGAATGTGTAATGAAACTGTAAATCCATTTATAAAGAATGATTTTACAATTTCATTATGCATAGCACCCAGAAGAAATTTTCTTTAATATGCTTCCTCAAGATTGATGAAAGTTGTCTACTATACAAAACTTAAGGCTAAGTATTAATTTAACTAGTCAAGGCATAAATCAAGTTATGTGCCTATTTAAATGTATATTGCAACTTCCTAAACCAAAGTAAGGAATGTCAGCATGCTATGCATACAGCAGTAAATCATGGAATTCTAACAGACACTCCCTTTTCTACCTCTATTACTTACACAAACTGGTTATGTACTGAAAGTGTGTTTGGGACACAAGACAGGATGTTCGTTGCAAATACAATTCAAATCTGATGTCCAAAAAGAACTGTAAATGTAAAGTTTATACTACACATCTGCTCTATTACTTGATGTTGATTTCATAAGCTCCAAGTAATACTGAGGAGTTGCATAACCTCAGATCATTGGGATTAAATGTATCAGCAGCCTTTTCTTTGAATTCTCAAAAAAGTGTATATATGAAGATACTGTACATTTTGATTGTATAGTTCTTGAGATTGGGGGGTGTATTTGTACATCTAGGTTTCTTAGCATGACTGTGCCTGTATTGGGAGCAATGTGGGTCAGAGGGTTGACACAACTAGTTAGGTTGAGGATTAGTTAGGTCTGGGGAGCTGAGGGAGTTGAGAGGCCCTACTTCAGTAGTCAATTTGCTTGTGATTGTTATGCTTCATGGTTAATGGGTGGGTTGCCGTGCTGGGGCGGGGGTTAGTTTCTGCTGAGTAAGCCTCCAAGAATTGGTCCCGGTCTGGTATTTCTCCAGTTCCAGGTGGAGGCCGAACATCACTTGTGCTGATTGTGATATGTCTCACATGCCAGCAGCATTTCATATTGTCAATAAATCATTTATTTATTTTTGTAATACCTTAATGTATAGTATAAATATGCTATCCAATTTTTGAGCAGTGCGCTGCAAGAAAATAAAGGTCTTTCCAACATCAATTGCTGAATATTATCCATTATCTCACTGTTCCCTGGTTATTCTATACATTTTACAATTATGCAGCAATTTTTCCAAGTACAAATTTACCTGTCCAATACGACATTTCAGCTCCGCTCTCTCTAGTTCCCAGGCATACTTGTCACTGGAATACTGACGCTGCAGTTCCGCCCTTTGATCTTCCTCCTTTTTAATTTCAACCTGAACACCTTCCAAAATGGACCGAAGATCAAGCAAAATTCTTCTGTTTTCACCAGCCTAGGATAAAAATGACAACTGTTTAGATATTATATATTATTTTAAATGTAAGTTTCATTATGTGCCAGCTTGGCTCAGTTGGTAGAACTATTGCCTCTGTATCAAAAGGTTGTGCATTTGAGTTCCATAACAGAGTTTAAGGCCGGAATTTTCCCATAAAAAAAGGGGTGGGTTTGGAGCGTGGGGGCAGTTAAATTGTTAAAAATGGGATTCCCGACCTGATCCCGCCTCAAACCTGCCCACTTCCGGTATAGTCGGAGGCAGGACGAGCAGCCAACCCGCTCCCAGGGGGTGTTGCCTCAATTTAAATAATGTAATGAGGCTGGAAGCCTCTATTTTCCCCTCCATTTTGTATTTAACTGCCAGTGGACGGGTTTCACACAATTCGTGAAACCCGGCAGTTAAACAGAAGCGGGGACTGCTGCATCCAGGAGGTAAGTGGCTTGATACCTACCTCCTGGATCCAAGGTCCCTACCTAACCCACCCCCCACGATCGGAGACCCCCTCACGAGGCCTCCGATCACACCCCACCCCCAGGCCTGCCCCCCCACCACCCCAGGACTTTCCCCACCTGCCCCAACAATGATGTTGAGGTCGGCCATGATCCTTGCCCGCTCCCCCCCCCCCCCAGCGATCGTTGATCCCCCTCCCGCAATCCACAATCCCTGACCACCCCCCCCCACGTTCTCCGACCACCCCCCACGATCCCCACTTGCCTGCCGATCCCGAACCTCCCCGATTCCCAACCATCCCCCATCGCCTGCCGATCCTGCAACCCTGATCCTCTCTCCCCCCTCCCGATTGCTCGCCCCCCTCTCGATTCTCTCTGCCCCCTCCCGATTGCCAACCCTCCCTCCCGATTACTGACCTCCCTCCTGATCGCCGACCCCCCTCCCGATCCGACACCCCTCCCACGATTCCTCCCTCGGACCAACCTCTCACAACTGAGGCCTACCCGCCCGCAGCCAGCCAGGCCTCCCGGGTTCCCCGCCCGCCTTGGAGCCCCCTCCTCCTTCCTGAACTAAATTCCGGCCTAAGTTCGTAATGCAGGCTGACACTGCAGTGTAAAACTGGGAAAATACTGTGGTCTGGATTTTAAGCAGGAGGGTGAGTTGGGGGCGGGCGGCTTCGAGGTGGTCGGGAAAACCGGGTTTCCCGCAGGCCCTGCTGACTTTAACAGCAGGGCCGGATTTGCATGCGGGACCTCGGTTTCCCGCCCGCAGCCAACCAGATTGAGAGGCTGGCTGGCTGCGGATGGGTAGGCCTGTGGCACTAGGCCACACAGAAGAGGGAGGGAGGGATCGGGCCGGGCCATTAAAAAGATGGGGGGGGTGGGGGGGGACGGTTGGGGACGTGGTTGGCCACGGATTGGTGATCAGGCCGTGCTGTTAAAAGCATAGCTGTGGGGGATGGGTAGCAATCAGTTAAGGGTGGGGGAGAGAGAGGTTCGGGGCCGGATGATCGTGCGGGGGTGGGGGAAATCAGAGGCCTCGTGAGGGGGTCTCCGATCGCTGGGGGTGTGTTAGGCAGGGACCCTGGATCCAAGAGGTAGGTATAAAGGCACTTACCTCCTGGATCTAGCAGTCTCTGCCTTGCTGTAACTGTCGGGTTTTATGAATTGTGTAAAATCCGTCCACATGCAGTTAAAAACAAAATGGATGTTAAAAAAAGAGGCTTCCAGCCTCATTATAATATTTAAATTGACGTCCCACCTCCTGGGAGCAGGTTGGTCACCCGTCCCTGTCCTGCCTCCATTAAAATCGGAAGTGGATGGGTTGGAGGCGGGTTCAGGTCGGGAATCCCATTTTTAACAATTTAACTACCCCCACGCTCCAAACCCATCTGGTTTTTTAGATTAAAATTCCCCCCTGTATGTTTTAGCTGGACAAGATGTTAGACCAAGGTTCTGTCTGCTTGTTCTGGTGGATGTTAAGATCTCATGGCACTATTAGGACAGCAAGGAGTTCTCCTGATTCAGACCTCACCAATACCACCAAAATAACCTCTACTTGGGTGAGATACCAGAGTGCTGCTGGCACTGGTGGAACTGTACCCCTGTATGAGTCAGTGTCTCAGAAAAAATGGGAATAAAATTAGAATAAAGGTCTCCTTTTGCTGAGGTAATTTGTTTTGGTAAATAACATATATTTGAGCCAGTTATTTCCACAAACTACCGAATTGTCAAATTGTTCATCACAACAATGGGAATTTTGTTTAATAAACATTCATACTGTTCTCATTCACAGGGTCTAGTGAAAAGACCATGGACATACAGCTGCTATTCATGGTATCACATGATACTGTGGAGTTTAGAAATATAAGGGGAAAAATTCGTGGCCGCCACGAGAGCTGGCGGTGTCACCGGCAACTCGGGTTAACGGCCGCTGAAAATGGAAGAAGCGCTACTTGAGAAAAATTCGCAATGGGGGCTAAAGATTTTTAGCCCAGCGCTAACTTACAGTGTAATGTCCTCCTGGTGGAGTTAGTGCAGGCCTGGAAGCCGAAGTTCCCGTCCTGAAATATCGTTCCAGCTTCTAACAGCCTCTGGGAGTGAGGCTATGGAGTTCGCAAGGAATTGTGGGCAATTAAAAGGGCTATGAATTAAAGGGGCAATGTGTTCAGCCCTTACCGCCTTTAAAAAAAAATTAACATTAAAAAGTCCCAAATGGGAGTCTTCAGCACTTACAGCTGAATTCCCTTCTGAACCTCAAAAATAATGGGAAAAGTGCTTCAGCACTAACACAAATGGCTCAGCAAGCCAGGGAAGGGGCACCCAGGGTCTCGCAAGCAGCACTCCAGCTTTGTGCAAGGGGTCAACACTGCAAGAGAGGTCCTCTACCCACAGAGGCCAGGAGGCCCTCCAGAAAGAAGGATGTGGGACCAGATCATCGAGGCCGTCACTGCCAGCAGGGTCGCCCCCATGACCTGGCTCCAGTGCCCAAAGAAGCTTCATGACCTCAGACCACTGGTCAAGGTCAGTGAATGGATCTTCAAAAGCTGTCTCCTACCAACTGAATCACTAGCCTCGCACACTGCTCAATGCCCCAATCACTCACCTACCATCAATCTGTAGCAATCACGAGGCACATTTCCCATTCCTAGCCTCACCTCACTCCCTTGGAGGTGATGGGGCTGGCCATTTTTGGCAGGGGCATGGCTGAGCCCTTGGCCAGCAGCGGGCAGAAAGGATATAGGATGCTGGTATCCTCATACGTTATCCCCCTTCTGGCATGTAGCTCTTGTTTTCCCACCCTCCCCTCACCACAACTCCACCCATGTGCCTTCCTCATTTCACACACCCAAGAAATGCAGCCTGCCCAGCCAGTGGGTGACCAAGAAGAGGGAGAGAAGAGTGAAGAAGAAGAAGAAGAAGAAGAAGAAGAAACACCGTCACTCGATTTCATGCTCCCAGTCACCAGCTCCTCGAGGTCGTCCTGCAAGGCCATCTACAGTGTCCCCCACTGAAAGTCAGCAGTCTTCCACCAGCCATGCTGCAGCCACTGGGGTAGCACTGCGTGACATCAGTAGGATAGGCAAAGGCACACACAAGACAGTCACTAAGAGAATTTTTCTGCCCTGCTGCTGGCCAAGGCCTCAGCTATGCCCCTGCCAAGGGTGATGAGTTGATTTCTTGATGTCATATTGGATGGACAGAAGTATAAAGTTGGATTGGAAAGTTTGCTTTGTGGTGGCTTTTATTTCAGCATTGTGGCCAAGAGGATGCTGTGATGGTCAGCAACAGAGGGAAGGTAAGGTGTGGGACTAATATTGAAAGAGGAATTGGGGTTGTGGCCACTGGTACCGCAGGTGGATGATTCCATCCCAGATATCACGGCCAGAATGGGGCTGTCTGGGTTGCATCCTTCCTTTGGCTTCCTCCTTTTCGGCTTCCTCCTTTTCGGCATCTTCCTCTTCCCTCTGCAAGCGGATGCTGTAAATCTGAAATGACAACATAAAATGCTGGAAATCCTCAGCAGGTCAGGCAGCATCTTGACCTGAGACGTGAACTCTGTTTCTCGCTCCACGGATGTTGCCTGACCTGCTGAGTATTTGCAGCATTTTCTGTCTTCTCAGAGACCTTCCTTTACCATCTGAGGCCTTGCAAGCATCCAGCAGCGCTCCCTACACACTTAAAAAACTTTTAACATCTATTACAGCAAGGCACTACTTCAGTAAAATCAAAAAATCCCAGTCCAAAAGCTTAAATGCAAACTTACCTGAAAGATGTGTGTGTCCCTTTAAGAACATAAGAAATAGGAGCAGGAATAGGCCACTTGGCCCCTCGAGCCTACTCCGCTATTCAATAAGATCATGGCTGATCTTGGGCTCAAAACCACTTCCCCGCCCGCTCCCCATAACCCTTCACTCCCTTATCTTGCAAAAAATTGTCCATCTCCACCTTAAATGTATTTAATGACCCAGCCTCCACAACTCTCTGGGACAGAGAATTTCACAGATTTACGACCATCTGAGAGAAGAAATTCCTCCTCATCTCAGTTCTAAAAGGGCGACCCTTTATTCTAAAACTGTGCCCCCGCGTTCTAGATTTCCCCACGAGGGGAAACATCCTCTCTGCATCTACCTTGTCAAGCCCCCTCAGTATCTTATATGTTTCAATAAGATCACCTCTCATTCTTCTAAATTCCAATGAGTATAGGCCCAGCCTGCTCAACCTTTCCTCATAAGTCAACACCCTCATCTCTCGAATTAACCTAGTGAATCGTCTCTGAACTGCCTCCAATGCAAATATATCCTTCCTTAAATAAGGAGACCAAAACTGTACGCAGTACTCAAGGTGTGGTCTCACCAATACCCTGTACAGTTGTAGCAGGACTTCCCTGCTTTTATACTCCAACCCCTTTGAAATAAAGGCCAACATTCGATTTGCCTTTTTGATTACTCGCTGTACCTACATGCTAACTTTTTGTGTTTCATGCACAAGGACCCCCAGGTCCCTCTGAACTGTAGCATTTTGTAATCTCTCTCCATTTAAATAATAATTTGCTTTTTTATTTTTCCTGCCAAAGTGTATAACCTCGCACTTTCCCACATTATACTCCATCTGCCAAATGTTTGCCCACTCACTTAGCCTGTCTATATTCCTTTGCAGGTTCTTTGAGTCCTCTGCACAACTTTCTTTCCCACCCATCTTTGTATCATCCACAACCTTGGCTACATTACACTCACTCCCTTCATCCAAGTCATTAATGTAGATTGTAAATAGTTGAGGCTCCAGCACCGATCCCTGTGGCACCCCACTAGTTACCGTTTGCCAACCGGGAAATGACCCATTTATCCCGACTCTCTGCTTTCTGTTAGTTAGCCAATTCTCTATCCATGCTAATATATTACCCCCAATTCCGTGAGCTCTTATCTTATGCAGTAACCTTTTATGTGGCACCTTATCGAATGCCTTCTGGAAATCCAAATACACCACATCCACTGGTTCACCTTTGTCCACCCTGCTCGTTACCTCCTCAAAGAACTCCAGCAAAGTTGTTAAGCCTTTAAGAGGAGCTGACAGTGCCTCTGAGTGTGCTTGCACACTGGGTTTACCTGGCATGCTTAGGACCCAGCGCTGAACTCAGCGCTAGGGTCAAAGTTCACCGTGGTGACGTTAAGTCGCCGTGGACATCACCACTCCCTCATTTTTCTTTGCAGGGCAATACTTCTTAACGGCAGCGATAGTGGGCCTGGGAAAATGGAGGACCCGGTGGGATCCGCCACTAGCTGGGGAAAGAGCGGCGGTCGCCCTCTTTTTGCCCTTTTTTGTTGGTAACGGGTGGCATTAAGCCCCCAAATTTTTAGCCCATAGTTATTATTGGCACTCTCACAGAGTTTAGGTTGTAAACTATGAAAATATAGTTAATATTGATGGTAATGCAGTAGCCTACAGAAATATAATTATTGGCATTTTCACACAGTAATAGGCTATTGACTATGCAAATGCAGTTCCTATTGGAACACGCACAGTAATAGACTACAGACTATGGAACTGTAATTACTAGGTGTCAACACCACTCCATGACTTGAACACATAATCTAGGCTGACACTGCAGTGCATTTCATTAAACTGAAGCCCTGTCTGCTCTCCCACATGGACATAAAATATCCCATGGCACTATTTCAAGAAGAGCAAGGGAGTTCTCCCAAACATTTATCTCTCAACCAATATCACTAAAACAGATTAACTGGTCATTTATTTCATTGCTGTTTGTGCAATCTTGCTGTGCACAAATTGGCTGCTGTGTTTCCCTAGGTTACAACAGTGACTACACTTCAAAAGTACTTCATTAGCTGTAAAGCACTTTGGGACATCCTGAGGTCATGATATGCGCTATATAAATGCAAGTTCTTTTTTTCTTACTATTCACAGTACTTTGAACGACCATGGAAATATAATTACTGTTCCCAAATAGACACCATATAAAATATTATTACTCAAGGTTATTAATAACAAAATACCTTCTAAACAGACTATTCAAAAGGCACTGTTCCAACAAAAATATAAAATGTTCACTTGGTATTTATTTGATGTTTAAATTAATTATTTAATTACATTTTATTTTAGAAGTTAGGGTTTGGTTCTGCTCATCAACACATTTTAGCAATTTTAAATACCATGACATTTTTGGGACAAAGTGTTTTAGTGAATTAAAGGAGGCAAGAATATAGAACAGCTAAAAATTGTTAGAAAGGGAATTTGCACCACATGAAGAAACGGTTCATTATTTAACTTTGGCATCAACTTCTGATGTTGAAGAATTTCACATAAAGTACCATATTTGCTACTTTTAAAAAGATAGAATGTACCAAACTGCGTTTTTCAAAGGGGAAAAATTAGCTTATTTTACTGTAAATTGAGAACTCAACATGAACAAGCTGTAAAATATATTTGTCCCTTTATCCTCTTTACTGAATAACTACAACATGGACTTTATTTTAACACGAGCTGCCCTGCGAATGATGTAATGTTAAGAACCCTAATGAAGACAACGTGTGCAATTTTCACCAAACGGCTTTGACCCTCACTTTCTCCTAGCAGGTGTAGTGACCAGTGAGTGAACCCCAATGCACTGTATTTACTTGGATCTCGGAGATTTCCCTCAGTAACACCTCCTTTTCTTTCACCCAGCCGTCTTTGTCTTGTCTGTAGCGTTTCTTGACTTCCTCGAATTTCCTCTTGAGCCGGAAGAGCTGATACTGGAGTTCATATTTCTCGGGCTGCGTTCTGCAGGCGCTCGCTGGCACGGCTCCCCCTTGTTTCGGATCCTCAAAGCCAGGTGAAGTTGACATGTTTCTGAGAGGGCTGCGGCTCCTCTCCCGGCCTCTGCCCTTCTCTCGGGACTTTGACACGGACTCCCAGCCCTGCACTCTGCTCGCATAGCCTCCGCCATAAGCCCCTGCACTATGTCCAACCACATTCCACATCTCGGGCAGTCCGCGGGCAGAGAAAATACTTCCTTTTACCCCTCGTCCTTCGTCCAGAAGAGGAGTGGAGAGCCACTTTATCTAAAATCAGCCGTGGCTCCGTGGAGCCTCGCCTCCCCGCGCTGCTGTGGGGCAGGGGCATCGGTTTCATTTGGTACTCCGGCAGACAAGGTCAAATCAGGCACAGCACTTTGCCAAGATTTCGGTGTGTAACCCACACGGAGTGCAGATTCTTTTTTTAAAACTTATTTTTAGCACAGTTTGTTTAACACCACAGCGTTTAGCGCCTTGGGAAGCTGTTCATAAGTTTAAAGGCGCTATATAAATGCAAGTTATTATTGTTAGGCTCAGATTGACTCCCGCCCACGCCAGTCCTAAATAACACCTCACAAAACTACAGATCTACTGGCCCAACACACAGGTTTCTAAATATAACTGGCGATGCAAGGAGATTACGTTTACAGCAGACTTCATTCTCTGAGAATGCCGAGTGCACTCTGCTCTCCAGCTGTTCCCCACTTCAAAGCTTTTATCGCTCGAGACCGAGTGGCTGGTTGTTGTTGGAAAGTGGTAAAAACGCCACTGCCAAGTTGAAGGACCGTTTCTTCATAAAACAGCATTAAAGCTGGCTATATTCTGGATATTACTGAAAGTCATAGAAGCTTATTAACTGGCATCACTGAGCAAAGACATGGGAGGGGGAGATTCCTGTGCGCTAGATATATCGCAGTTTTACAAACGGGCTAATATTGTTCGACATAAACTCACAGAATAAATCTACTCCTCTTAGCACATCGTTTTATAGGAAAATAAAGGCATTTTGCAATCCACCCAGTCTGGTTCAAATTCTAAAAAAGCAAACAGCAATAGCCGTAGAGTTTACTTTTGCATCAGGCCGTCTGTGAGCAGCTTGCAGTCAGTGTTTGCAAAAGCATCGCCGTTAAAAGCAAAATAGCTGCCATGTGTTTCTCACCTGCCTTCTTCCTTGTAGTTCCACCGAGCCTCCCCCTCCTCTGAGCAAGGTGCTGGGAAAGAGCTGTGCGGGGCAGTGGATGACGCGCTTCAGAAATCTCTGTACAGCCCCTTCTGAGAAAGAAAGGGAAGAGACGTCAAGAACAAGATCATTGTTCAACTTATCAACAAGTCCGAAACAGCTAGCTTCCCAGCAACTGTGACATGTGACGTAAAGCCAGGACAACTTCAAACCCATTTGTAGAAGCCGAAGTCTATTACATGAAATCTGACCCTTCCCCCCTGTAAACAGCTTTGCTTCCCAGGTTGAGGCCACTTTTCGGTTTACAGTGAGCATAGGGTCGGGTTGACATGCAGCAACAACAGCAAATAAATCAGGAGTCTGTAGTGAGTGACAAAAGCAACTCTAATGTCACATTCAGTTTAGGCTGTTAATCTCGGGTCACATACAACACCCCAATATCTCCATGCTTCAGATGCCCAGTGCAGGCGTCATTTAAAATACAAACCCTTCATGGACAGAACCACCAGAATCGCATCATAAAGGCAAAAATAGGTCCAGGGACTTGGGTGAAGAAGGAAATTTACCGAAAGCGTTTCCTATCGACTATGAATTGTTGAATACATAATTCCCAGTCGTAAATATCGTCTCTTATCTATTCTGGATAAAGTTGATGTGATTTTGGTCATCAAGAAACAATTGGCATTTCTACTTGGTACAAAACAGATGTTTTTGTCATTGCTGGCTGTGTATGCCACAAATACATAAGCGGATGTTTACAAGTGAAGTACCACAACTTGTTAAGTATAGGGTAAGAAACGTTATATTGAAACGCCCAAGCGTCCCAACTTCCAGATGATCCAAATGTATTTATGTCCTTGACGTTCTGTTTACTAACCAGACAACCAGTTTGTGATGAATTTAATTGTTGGAAGTTATCAAACTGCACTTATCCATTACATTTTAAGCAATAAAACAATGCTGAGTCACTCAGTAAGGTAGATTGTAACATAGCTCTAACCTTTACACTGTACCATTCACCGGTCGCAAGATCATCTTGGTCTCATTTTTCATTAAAAAAAAATCTTTAATCATTAGCAAGAGTTTATTTCTGCAAATAATTGAAACTGGCAGGGTTAGTGACCTTGCCCACTATCAATGTTAAAATAGTAACAATTTCTCATTACAAATAAGTGTAAAAAAGTAATAAAACAAAAATACTGGAAACACTCAGCTGCATCTCTGGAGAAACAAAGCCGTTGGCCGGAATTTTGCTCACCTCGGCGGGTCTGTGGTGGGCGATGTCAGTGGCGGGTCCCGACCCTGCTGCTGGCTCCATCCCGCTGTCTAAAATGATTTTCCCTTGATAGGGCTTGTTAAGCCCTCCTAGCGCGTTTCCCGGTCCAATTAGAGGAAGCGGGTCTGGTGCATCATCAGCCGATTTCCTTAAAGGGGCCATGGCCAACTTTCTTTTGACATTTGTGCTGTCAGTGTTCTACAGCATTCAAGTGCTGCAAACACTGACAATGACTGCACAGAGGTGCACGGCTGCACCCAGGTTCTCCCATGACTCCCTCCATATGCTTATGGAGGTAGTCAGAGCATGCAGGGAGGTCCTCTTCCCTTCCAAAGGGCAGAAGACACCTCCCCAGGAGACCAATGCAGCCTAGTTGCACATTGCACAGGAGGGCACAAGCAGGGATGTGGTCAGGAGGACCTGGGTGCAGTAGCACAAACGTTTCAATGATCTCATTAGATCACAAAACGTTAGTACAAAGCCACACTCAACTTCATCCTGCTGTGCCTCTCATCACATCCCCATCACTCTGCCTTCCCTACCCTACTCCTGCACATCCTTACTCACACCAACTTACCTTACACCTCCACCCATCCCTCTATCTACATTATCACATCCCCATCTCACTAGCCACTCCTCACACTCACCCTCATCCTAGTCCAATCATACCAACTAACAACACACAAGGGTAGGCACTTGGGTATTTATTCCAATGTTCATGTGAAGTTTCTGTTAATGTACTGTTAAGCATGGAAACCTTTATTTTCAACACTTTCCATTCTTGGACAGATTTGTGTGCACCTTTGAAAGTGGCTTAGTGAGTTGCAGTGAATGGTGAGACATAACAGTACCCCCCGCAATGTGAGTGTGAAAGGAATGGCTTGGACATTGTAGGGATGCTTTATGGTGTTGGTGTGGGGTGGTGCCAACCTGGCGCATCATGTGGCAGCCAGGGTGTACAGTGTCAAGTGAAGTAAATCTGGCCATGGTGAGGCCATCCCTGGCCTCCTGGGCAGCAATGTGCTCGGGTGCTGATGCCCTCTGTCTGGTGCAGCATCAGGTGATTGTGGAGAAGGCTGGTGTTGTTGTTGGTGCTACTGGTGTGCCTGGTGTTGGGGCTGAACATGGTCAGATTCTGAGGACCAAGGAGAGACAGTATAAAGGGCACCCATGTTGATGGATTAGATGGCAGGTGAAGTCAAGATGACAGAAGCATTCTGTCAATGGTGAGAGAGTTCTTCCAATGAGGTGAGAGTGGAAAGTGGAAAGCCTGCAGAATCTGTGCTGGAAATGGAGTGAGAAACAGCTTGTGGCTGAGGAAAGTGAAGATCTGTCAGGCGGGAGGTTTTACTGTACATTTGAAGCTGTCAAGTAATCAGCTGGAGCAATAGCCACTGAATTCCTGCCTCAAGTTGACAGCCGTAGTCCCCGAATAGTGTGATTCCCGTGGCCATTAAGTTAAACTAAAAAGCTTGTTAATGATCTGTCAACTAGATGGTAATGAGTTTAATTGGGTCGCCCGCCACTGACAGACCCGACATTGGGAAAGGCACGCTGCGCCAGGTTGACAGCGGGGTCCCGACCCGCTGTAAAAAAAAACATTTTCCCACCCGCCCCACCACCGATCCCGCCCGTTGACCCCCCGGAATATTCCGGCCAATGATTCAGGTCAATGACCTCTCATTAGAACTGGAAGATGTTAGAGATGAACAGCTTTTAAGCAAGTACAGAGCAAGGGAAAGGGGTGGGGGGAGGGGGGGCTTGTGGAGAGCAGGAATGAACAAAGGGTCTGTGATAGGGTGGAGGGCAGGAGTGATTAATTGACAAAAGGGATGAAGTTGCAAGGCAACAGAAGGTGATAATGGGACAAGTATAGAAACAGAAGCTGGGTCCAGAGGAGGTGTTAATGCTTACAGCAGAATAGCAGAGGACGGGGGAAAGCATGGAAAATCTGGCAAAGAGAAGGCTCCCGAGGCCCGAGACTTAGGCGGAGAAAGATAAGTAGACTCCAGGGGCTCCGCACCCCACGTCTGACTCCACCTTTAAAAGCTTCTCAAAACTGATCTTTTTGACCAAGCTTTTAAACACCTCTCCTAATTGTCTCACCAGGGCTCAGTGTCCATTCCTTTATCCCCTTTATTTTGTTTATTCATTCTCCCCCTTCATAAAGAACCGTGGTTTTTTTTGGAGACACTATATAAATGCAAGTTGGTGAATGAAATATTGCACGTTATCAGTAAGCACAAGTAAGGATTATGATGGATATTTTCACCTGTTGAGATATTTATATTAATTACAAATTAACCAAATCATTTTTGTACTCATCAAGCTGATAGATCTCCAAGCTGCCCATCTTTTTACACCCACAGTCAAAATCAGACACTCTTGGGTCAGGTAAAATACAAGTGGGATACAGAGTAAAGCCTTGTTTATCCTGCTGTAACAATGTGCATTCACTCAACATTGGAACATTGGCATTTTCATTCCCAATCATGGATCATGTGCCTTTTTTGAATTTTTGAATTCTAAAAGGTCTTTTTGAGACTGTCAATGTACTACTAATTGGTACAGAAGTATGGGTGTTTTTTTTCTGCTGTGGGCCTTTAAGTCATGAGAGAGAGGAAACTTTTATGCAATCAACATGGGTTTGATTGGAACTCATTTCGTAAGGTCAAAAAATAATAGTTTAACCCACTCAATCTAATTAACCACATCACTGATAAATAAACAAGCATTGAGAGGGACAAACACATGGGCTAGTGGGCAAGGGAAATTGAGAATAATAGCTTTTGTTGGGAAGCCAAAAATATATAGGTTAGGAGATATAACAAAAGCAAAGATCACCAGAACCCAATTATGAAAAAAATAACATAGGCATATTACCTGACCCTGCTTTCTGGAGTATTTAATTGCCCTTGAAGTTACTCCAGATAAGTTGAGTACACACAACATACTTATTTTAATATGATTAGATTGCTAAACGTTTGGAAATGGAGAATTTATGTCTTATAAAACAAACATCTGTAGGTCAATTGTGAAACTTTTATTCTGCAGGCTAATAGGTCTATGTAAATACCAATGAATAGTGGGCATAGAGACTTTAAAAGAAGGGCATCCATTTGATAGAATTATACTCACTGTGATGCAATATTTACAACAGCAAACTGAAATGGAGCACTACTATTTACACTGGGACAGCCAAATTATTATGGTGAGTGACTAGTACTTTAATTAAACTGAGTCCCTGTAACAATCCAGGCTAAAAATAGTTCCATGTGCCAAAATGAATGCCGCTATCCCATTTACACTCAGTCCAAACTTTTTTTTAGTTATAAATTACAAATCAGGTTAATTAAATGTAAAAAGTGAACAGTAGGGAAAATCAAAACAGCAGATTGTGACTGATTACACAACTTCTGACTTATATTTCCTCAGGTACAAAAAAAAAAGCCCCAGCACTTCACAAACTCTCTTAGTAATAGTACACTTGGACCAGCATCCATAATGTAACTTGCATATGAATTTTGTTTACCAACACTGTCTCCAGCCTTTATTGCAATTAGCTAAAGGGAACTGAAGAACTGGGAGATTGTCATCACTACTCTAAAACTGTCAAAACATGATTTGTTGTTCTATCAGGTTCCAAATCCACAAAATGAGATAACAGAAGTGTGTGCTAACTATACTGGCTCCATTGAAGTATTTGCAAATGTTAGAGTGCGTGTGGAAAACAGCGACAAAATTCATTACACAAATTACAATTATGCCTTTGTGCAATAAATTTTAGGCTTTCAATTTGGAACCCAAAACAAATGCTGTTACACTGAAGCCACACAGGATATTTCTCAAAGGAAAACACTCTGGGGGCAATTTTCAAATGGAGTGTACACTGGGCAGGCGGTGGGCGGAATGATCATGCTGCATGCTCGATAGTTCCAGCAAGAGGCTTGAGCCATTTTCATGGTTGGGCGTCGTTTAAATATTTTCGGACAGTTGCCAGTGTTCAGTGACCGCATACAGCAGGGGAGGGAAATCCGATGGCACCTCCATTGAGCCGAGCCAGATGTTACGCCCTGAGGAGGCGGGAGGAAATCGGGAGGCAGAGGGCACTGAACAGCTGGCAGCAGGCCTGAAGATTCTTGTGGGGCCAGGGAGTTACGGTAGATTGAGGTTATAGTAAGTAAACGTCTGTCTAAGGTCTACATTGAGAGGAAAGGTGAGTGATATCTTTATTATTTGGTGTCAAGGAGGCTAGAAAAAAAAAATATTTTACTGTATTATACTGCTTATTATTTATTCATCGTTTGTTGGTTCAAAAGCCTGAGCTGTCGGTCTAGTTGGTGTGCACATCTGGGCAGTCTTTCACAGCGAAGAGAATCATGTGGCAGCACGTAATACATTGCTGTAGCTGGTGTAGAGAGTACAAGTTCTCGGTTATGATCTCTGGGCCGCCTAGATAGTTGGAGGTCCACTAACGGGAATGACTGGTGACGCTGAACCCAAGAAAATACCTAGTGTACAAACCCAAAAATGTAAGACTACCTTTACCCTTCCTCTCCTTAAAGTGGTTTGGGAATATGGTTCCAGGAACAGCAGTAGCCGTCCTGGGCTTTACACAATGGCCATTTTTCATCCATGACACTGGATAGCAAATGATGGTGGGTAATTCTGTTGTTGAGCTATCATAGTTAAGCTTGATCTTATCCTCATTTGGTGCCCACACGTACACACTTCCAGCAAGGGTCACTGGATAGTGATCAGAAGCTTTAAACCTGGGTAATCTTTTGCAACTCCCATGCCAGAGACACTGAGGCCAACAGCATCACTAAATATAATTCTTACTTCAGCACATAGCAGGCGGAAAACATGGGACCTCCTTAGACTATGTAACTCAGTACATTTAACCACTGGGCCAGCTGTAGCAGGCTAATGCATGTGTAATTAGGGCTTTAAGTAGTTTTTACTAGAAACTGTAGAAATTGTAAAAGATATTCGAAAGACATCGAATTTTTGTTTTTCACTGAAATTGTGGAACAATTTACACTTAAATAGCACCTTTAATGTAACAAAATGTTCCAAAGTGCTTCACCAGGGCAAGGGTTGAGGGGGTTCGACACACTTTCAGCACCATGTTTAGGGATTTTGAAGCGAATACTGTAAAAACTGAAAGCACCAATCCAGAAGGATTTATTACATTGCTACTGGGTTTAATTTGTGTATGCAGGGTAATGCATAGTCTACAGCCTGGGAGAGAAAGTTTAATATTATGTCTTTGATTAATCTTGTCAACACTTAAATATCTTAATACCTCAACAAACATCAGATAATACTTTTTTCCATGTTAATTTTAATACTTTCATTTTTCTTTATGCCAACGGGAACATCATAGTGAACCACAATGGATAGCAAAACTATTCCTCGTCTCTCCTGTTATTAGGTCAGAATGGTATTGTACCACATGATTCAGTCAGGAATGATATTAGGTTTCATTTTACTAACTGATAGAAAGAAAAAAGAAAAAAAGATTTGCATTTATATAGCACCTTTCACGCCCACCGGATGCCCCAAAGCAAGGGCACAGAATGTACTCTGGGTGGGAGACGTCAATGTCCATCAGCAGGAGTCGCTCGATAGCACCACTACTGACCGAGCTGGCCGAGTCCTGAAGGACATAGCTGCCAGACTAGGACTGCGGCAGATGGTGAGGGAACCAACACGAGGGAAAAATCTACCTGACCTCGTCCTCACCAATCTACCTGTCGCAGATGCATCTGTCCTAACAGCATTGGTAGCAGTGACCACCGCACAGTCATTGTGGAGACAAAATCTCATCTTCACACTGAGGACACCTTCCATCATGTTGTGTGGCTAAATGGGATAGATTCAGAACAGATCTAGCTGCTCAAAATTGGGCATCCATGAGGCGCTGTAGGCCATCAGCAGAAGCAGAATTGTATTCCACCACAATCTGTAACCTCATGGCCTGGCATATCCCTCACTCTACCATTGCCATCAAGCCAGGGGACCAACCCTGGTTCAATGAGGAGTGCAGAAGAGCATGCCAGGAGCAGCACCAGGCATACCTAAAAATGAGGTGCCAACCTGGGGAAGCTGCAACACAGGATACATGCATGCTAAACAGCGGAAAGAGCATGCTTTAGACAAAGCTAAGCAATCCCACAATCAACGGATCAGATCAAAGCTCTGCAGTCCTGCCACATCCAGTCATGAATGGTGGTGGGAAATTAAACAACTAACAGGAGGAGGAGGCTCCATGAATATCCCCATCCTCAATGATGGCGGAGCCCAGCACGCGAGTACAAAAGACTGAAGCGTTTGCAACCATCTTCAGCCAGAAGTGCCGAGTCCCCACCATCACAGAAGCCAGTCTTCAGCCAATGCGATTCACTCCACGTGATATCAAAAAACGGCTGAATGCACTGGATACAGCAAAGGCTATGAGCCCTGACAATATCCCGGCTGTTGTGCTGAAGACATGAGGGGGAAAATTGGCTCGCGCCCCCTTTGGGGCGATAACTTCGCCGGGGCGCTACCTTTAGCGTCCCGAAAATGTTAGTGACCCCGCGCCCGAAATTTAATGGTAGCGCCCCAAGCAGGAGGCGGTGCACTACTGGAAGCGCTTCCCTTCCCACCTGGGGCGCTCCCATTGAATATCACGGCATTACGTGCAGCAGCGCCGCGGTACTGCAGGCCTCCCTCCTCTGATTAAAGGGGAGGGGCCTATTGCAGCGTGCACCAGGGCCCTGCTGGACCACCAGGGAGCAGGGTGCCGGCAAATGAGCCCGGCACTCAAGAGGAGTGCCAGACTGATGGATCGCGGCCGGCACCCCGCAGCAGGAGTCTAGACGGGGCAGGTGCTGGCAAAAAATTAGCCCTTTAATTATCGTTGTCTCTGGGCGCTAACGGGAGGCGCAAAGCAACCGAATTTCCCCCCCTTCGTCTCCAGAACTAGCCGCGCCTCTAGCCAAGTTGTTCCAGTACAGCTACAACACTGGCATCTACCCGACAATGTGGAAAATTGCCCAGGTGTGTCCTGTCCACAAAAAGCAGGACAAATCCAATCCGGCCAATTACCGCCCCATAAGTCTACTCTCAATCATCAGTAAAGTGATGGAAGGTGTCGTCGACAGTGCTATCATGTGGCACTTACTCACCAATAACCCGCTCACTGATGCCCAGTTTGGGTTCCACAAGGACCACTCGGCTCCAGACCTCATTACAGCCTTGGTCCAAACATGGACAAAACAGCTGAATTCCAGAGGTGAGGTGAGAGTGACTGCCCTTGACATCAAGGCAGCATTTGACTGAGTGTGGTATCAAGGAGCCCTAGTAAAATTGAAGTCAATGGGAATCAGGGTGAAAACTCTCCACTGGCTGGAGTCATACCTAGCACAAAGGAAGATGGTTGTGGCTGTTGGAGGTCAATCATCTCAGCCCCAGGACATCGCTGCAGGAGCTCCTCAGGGCAGTGTCCTGGGCCCAACCATCTTCAGCTGCTTCATCAATGACCTTCCCTCCATCATAATGTCAGAAGTGGGGATGTTCGCTGATGATTGCACAGTGTTCAGTTCCATTTGCAACTCCTCAGATAATGAAGTAGTCCATGCCCGAATGTAGCAACACCTGGATGACATTCAGGCTTGGCTTGATAAGTGACAAGTAACATTTGCACCACACAAGTGCCAGGCAATGGCTATCTCCAACAAGCAAGAGTCTAACCACCACCCCTTGACATTCAACAGCATTACCATCGCCGAATCCCCCACCATCACCATCTTGGGGTCACCATTGACCAGAAACTTAACTGGCCCACCAACATAAATACTGTGGCAACAAGAGCAGGTCAGAGGCTGGGTATTCTGCAGCGAGTGTCTCGCCTCCTGACTCCCCAAAGCCTTTCCACCATCTACAAGGCACAAGTCAGGAGTGCGATGGAATCCACTTGCCTGGATTACAAGATGGTCGTGTCCAAGACAATAATAACAAACCTTCACCTTGTTATCATGCAGTACCCGGAAGTACTGCACTCCTTCCATTGTCTCGAATTTCATGCTATACACAATGACTTCACCTCCTCTGGGAACCGCACCTTTACATAACGGGTTCCATCTGCTACCCGCGTTCCTGGATAGTATCTCCTCTTTATTGCACTTTTTTATTAGCACATCATCCTTAATATAAACCGGCAGGTTTAAGAATGAGACCACCACCTCTTCCGAATATAGCAGAGATACCGCCAAGAACTTATCGCCAACCTTCAAACTCAGTAAAAGTCTTTCCACCTCCTCTCGGCCACTGACCGTCACCTTGAACCCAACATTCGGCTTTGGTCGGCAGGCAAAGCAGCTTCCCTCGCTGCAGTCCTCATGTACCGCCTGGATAATATCCCAAGCTCATATCTCCTTAGCCTCGCACTGAACCACCACCGTGTTTTCTTTTCCAAACCTCCTGGGGTCCCAGCCCAAATCTTTAGGCCTTTTTTTCTCCCTTCCCCCAACATTTTCTCCCCTGATTAAATTCATCCTGGGAACATTGACCTCTGAGGGGCCGGGCGGGACCAAAAAGGCCCTAAAACCTGAAAAAAAAAAAAATACCCACCACCAACTTTTTACAAACTCACTCCAACTCCTTGCAGTAATCAAGCACCTAGTAGCACCTGCTCACTCCTAGCCCCTCCCACCTAGAGAGTGTTATCCACTGAGCCACAGCTGACACTGGGATAAGTGTCACTGATAGAGTGGGATGCCATTTCAAATGCCTACTTCAGGGTTTTCTTACCCTGGAAGAGCGAACAACCTTTCATTCTGTGATGAAATGGAGTCATAATTTATGTCAGTACAGCACCTCCCTGTGCATCAGACTGGACTACTATCAGTGCAAAGCACAAGCATAAAAGTTATTTCTCCATGAAATTAAATCAATACCTTTCTCTGACAGATCAGATCAGAACAGAACTGGAAGCTAGAGAAGGTGAGGAATGAAGAATAAAAAAAGGGCTCTTCTCCCTAACGGATGAAATGTAATGCTGCTGCAAGGCACTGTCCCACAATGCCAGGTAGCTATTACTTTTTACTGCATGGACTTTACCTGCTTGAATTAGGCTTTTATGAGCAGCTATTGGTGGATTTGGCAGTTCAAAGTGCATCTCCGGACTATAGGGGCACGCAGGTACTGCCAATACGGAGTACTTTTCTCCGGGGCTGCTTGCAGCAGTGACTGGGAGATGGATCCTCAGTTCCGGGAGATTGCTGGCCAATCCGGGAGGGTTGGCAACCCTAGGCAGCATCCCTATGGAGGGAGGGTAAACAGAAGAAAGTTATCACCTGGCCACTATTGTGTTTCTCCTACTGGAGGTTCAAGATTTTGGAAGCAGCTGACACATTCATCCTCAGCTACAGGAAGTATGGACTGGCAGACCAGAAAAAGGATAGGGGGAAAATTAAAAAGTCCACTTGTACCAGTCCATCAAAGATTGGGAACTCGATGAAGACCTGGTGATGGGCATGTTAATCACCTTACAGGAGTAAACGGGGACACAGGCCAATCTGGCTGAAGATCTAAAGGGCAGAAATTTCCTTCCCTGTTGCTCCCTTACCAGTGGGCTCAATAACTAAATGGCAATTGATCTCTCTTGGATCGACTGAGTAACAACATCTATGCTTAGTTCATGAAGGTGTATTTCACGCTGGCCATGAGGTATAACTGGCAGGATATCCTTACGTATAATATGTCCACTTGTGTTGTATGACACAATACTAATCAACTTTTAACAAATTTAATAAAATGGAAAAAACTCTTTCAGTTCACTTTTTCACCAAACATCTATTACAAGACTAATTGTTAATCTTTTTCACCATCAAACCTACATGCCTTCACTCTCTACTAGATCAGAAATTCATCCAATGTATGTTACAATGGAAGTAATAAAAACATTGCAATAAAAATCTGATTTTACACATCTTTACAGGTCCCAGCTGAAGCTGCATTCAAGTTAAATTTATAGAATGATGAGACTATTGATTCCTTCATAAGAACTCCAGTGAATTTTTAATAAGGTTTTTATGTATCTAAAAGAACAAATGGCTAGGGATAGATCATTAAAATGTATCCAGTCTTTTATAAGTTTAGATCTCTTTGTGCTCTGTTAACCTAAAAACAAACTCAGGATCACATTTTTAATGAATACCCAGTTATCTGAAACTCTGATATCATCTTAAACACCAGATGTATTCATTTTAATGTAGCTTTTAAAGTCCGGAAGTTGCAACAAAGAAAAGTCAGATAATATAACTGAACTCACCATAAACACTGACTCTGGGCTTTTTGGGGCCAGGAATTTCTGACGGAGCCAATGTATGCCAGGATTCCACTACAGAAGTGCCCGGGCATAACTTTTGTTGAGTTTCAGGGTGCGCTGAAGAAGCAACCAACTTCACAGGGGCAGCCACTGGAAAGGTGACCATTTCTTCACCTGTCCTAAATTCCAGGACTTCCGCATTCTCATCCACCTTTGAGAATATGCGCTACCGTTTAAAAGGGCAAGTATTGCCATGATCTGTTCACGGAAGGTGGAAGGACTTGGTTAAAGGTACTCAACTGAGACTGCTTGTGAAGACTTTTAACCATATCTTGGGACTCAATGCATGTATTGGGGGGTGAGGGAAATCAAGTCTTGTACATAGGAAGCCTACCCCAACATTCTCTATTACTCTTTGAAAACATTCTATTTCAACACGATTACTGAGCTAGGATCTGAAAACTATTCAATGGGCTTCCCAATGGGTATCCCACTTTCCTTGACTATTTGCTAGAGGAAGAGGAGAAAGGAGAGCAGGAGGCTGTAAGAGAAGCCAGATTAATCAGGCAGAACCATAGGCGAGGCAGACAATCCTATCACATCCAGGATGTACTCCAACTGGCGGGATGTAACCAGTGGTGTTCCATATTGGGGCCTCAGCTTTTCACTACATTTATCAATGACTTAGATGAAGGAAGAGAGAGCCAAATATCCAAGTTTGCAGACGACACTAAGGTTGTACAGTAAGTAGTGCAGATGGGAGCAAAAAGTTGCCAAAGGACATTGCTAGATTAAGTGAGTGGGCAACACTGTGGCAGATGGCCTACAGTGTGGAGAAGTGTGAAGCCATCCACTTTGGACCCAAGAAAGACAGATCAGAGTATTTTCTAAATAGCGAGAAGCTAGGAACTGTGGAGGAGCCGAGAGATTTAGGGGTCCATGTATAGAAATCACTAAAAACTTGTGGACAGGTACAAAAAAAATCAAAAAGGCTAATGGAATGTTAGTCTTTATCTCAAGAGGGCTGGAATACAAAGGGGTAGAAGTTATGCGACAGTTGTATAAAGCTCTAGTTAGACCATATCTAGAGTACTGAGTTCAGTTCTGGGCACCCCACCTCATAAAAAGCAGTCCGCTAAGACCTGCAAACCTTCATTCAGTGCCTTCACATTGAGAGGACAGACTTGCCTGGATAGCTCATGAAGCAAGGAATGATTTGAAGACTTTCTCCAGACTGCTCTGCAGCAAATTAGGATGAGAGGACTGTTCTCTGAGGAGAGATCGAGTAGAATGGGCCTATATTCTCTGGAGTTTAGAAGAATGAGAGGTGATCTCATTGAAATGTATAAAATTCTTAGAGGGCTTAACAGGGTAGATGCTAAGAGGTTGTTTCCCCCGGCTGGAGAGTCTGGAACTAGGGGTCATAGTCTCAGGATAAGGGTCGGCCATTTAGGACTGAGATGAGGAGAATCTTTAGAATTCTCCACCTCAGAGGGCTGTGGATGCTCAGTTGATGAATATATTCAAGACTGAGATCGATAGATTTTTGGGCACTAATGGAATTAAGGGATATGGGAATAGGGTGGGAAAGTGGAGTTGATGTAGAAGTTCAGCCATGATCTTATTGAATGGCGGAGCAGGCTCGAGGGGCCGTATGGTCTACTCCTGCTCCTATTTCTTATGTTCTAATGTTCTTATTAAAGCTCTCTCAGATGTTGATGCACAGCAGGGTAGTGGATTCCACTACTATCCCCGGGCGTTTGTCACTGTAGTAGTTGTAGGTGTCAGGGAGCAAGGACCTAGGTTGAGACTACAGTGTGTTACCATGCGTTAAAGGATGTGAGACGCTGGACATGAGTGTTGCCACTTGACTTTGCTTCTAGGACAAAGAACATGATACCATGCGATACCCTAAAGTAGCAATGCTTGACTATTGTTCTAGGGAATACCCACGTGCTGCTTGGTGATTCATTTATCTGCCCTGTTATTCATCTGAAAATATTCTTACTTTTGATGACCTAAACTTCTTCTGACACTGCAAGAGGGTCCTTGAGATTATGGCGGGCCACTTATAGCCACAGCCATTTCCTTTACATGGCTGCATGTGATGGTTTCTTCCATGGTACTCCAACGACTGCATCCCTCCTTTCTCTAATTTGGACCAGTAGCACTTCTACATCAATCTCTGGGAATTTAGATGCTTACCCTTTCCCTTCTTTAGCAGTAGCAATTTCAGTCTTTCTTCCAAGAGCTTGCTCGGCCCTTTAAATAGGGCAGTTGCACCCTTGCTCTACCTTCTTTCTGAATTTTGGAGTTTCCCCTGGTGTATCTGACCCACTGCTGGCAGGGCTCAGGTCCTTGTCCTGCCAAGATAAAACAAATTAGCTGATCCCAGGATTTCCGACAGGGTCCGCCTCCTCCAATTTCCACAGGTATGTCCTGCCCCACTGCACTTGACTGCAGCGTCGGGGACCCAGGAATTTCAAGGCTAATATGATACACTATCTGTTTACAACAGTACAGGTGCTATATTCCAACAGCCTTCCCATATTTACTGTCTCCTTTATACAAAAGTAAGGTAGCTGGATTTCAGGTAAATGTCAGTTACTCACACACAAAAACATTTCTGTTCATTGTCTTTCTCTCAGTTTGGATGTCCTACAAAGATTTTAAACTTTAGACAGTTGACATGACTTTCTTCCTGCTCGCGTGTTCTTCAAATCCAGACAAATGCGGTTTGTTGTTAACAATCACCTACTAAGTACCCAGTAAGAGTATAAAATCCTCTTCAGTCTGACATAGCCATGGTGCAAGCACACCTCTGTTACACTGACAATGTACCACAATTCCCAACCTAATAAATTCAAACCTTACTGTACCAGTATCACATTCCCACAGTCTCTAGCCAAATGCAACCCAGATTCCAGAGGTCAAGTTAAGCATTATGTCACCCAATCTGATGTAAATCCTCAGCCTAAAAATAAGTATTCACTGACAGTCATTGTAAATAACTCTATTTACTGCTTTAGCAATATTTTTACTTCTTTATCAGAACAATTCCAATAATGATAAGATAATGGCCCGTAATTTGTGGTCAGCGGCAAGGCGAAGGTACTCATCGCTGACCTCGAAGAAAGCTGCCCACAGAGATCTCACGATCTCTGTGGAGTAAACTTGAGGTTTCTCGACGTGTAATTGATTGTAACACTGTGAATAGGGGATTCCGAGCGTAGTGCAGCAGTGACGTCATCAGGCTGTCGAAGCAGCCAATCATATTGAAGAATTCTCACAGACAGCATACCAGGAAATAATAAGCAGCTTTTATCTTCACTTTTTAAAACGGTAGAGAACGAAATAAAGATTGGGACTTTCACAGGGGGATAAGGTAGAATCTGAAATACCATTAACAAACTTTAGAAAAAATATATTTTTTTAAAAATTGTAATTTTTATCATAATGGAAAAATTTGATATTCCACAAATATAAAAATTAGTTTTTCAGGGCCAGAACGGTTGTTTAGCAGTCAATATGCTATTAAAACCCCAGTTACACCCATTCCAGCAAGGCTTAACATTTAATGGGGTATTTAACAGCGATATTAGTACAGAAAAGCTTAACTTTTCGTCAGTTCCATTGATTTCCGGCTCTGGAGTGGGGTGGGGGGGGGGGGTCCGCAGTGCAGCCTGTGTCGGAGCAGTGAATGACTGACTGCAACTTCAGGATTTCTATGTTTAGATGCGCATGTGCTAAATCCTGAAGTTATAGTCAGTTTCAAAGAGGTAATGATGGTGAATGTTGACAGTTTGCCATCATTACCCACCGCAAAATCCGGGCCAAGATATAACAGTGCATTTCCTTTAAGTCAGAACTCAATCCACTAATGTTGTCTTCTGACATTGTTGCTTTCTAATTGTAATTTTGCTTCTGTTATTCTCTATATGTGTTTTCCTACTTCCTGGTATAATCTAGCTTTTCAAGATTACACAATCTTACACGAGGTTGCCTCCAGGCAGAACAATTAACTTCTGACATAGACATCTGCAGTGATCTTAAGCAGGTTAAGAAAATATTCTTCTGCAGACAAGATTAATAACTGAGTTTTCCTTGTACTCATGGAGCACAAGTAAATGAGTTCCATTCAATATGGCACAATGAATGTTTAAAATTAATCCATTTATACATTTGCAGCAGAGACTTTCCATATTACATGATGAAGCTCACATTAATCACCCCATCATCAGTAGCACATAGTACTACTTATATGGTCAAAAGTTCTGGTTCCTATGCAAACACCAACTGTGTTTCTAAATATTGCTGCAAACTGAATGCTGGCAAAGCACCAAAAACACTGCAACATGATGTTGACCTTAAATAGGGGATGAAATTTCCTTGGTTGTTCCGGGAACTTCTGTCATAAATCTGGCGGAAGTCTGGTGGAACAGCTCGAAACTGGGCAGGACCTGGTTAGGCCAGGTTCCAAACTAAGCTGGGGGTTCTTGTCAGCAGCAGAGCTTCTGCCCACCCCTTCCAAGGTAATTGAGAAGGATGTAAGTGGGCTCCAACAAGGGTGTATAACCCAGGAAAGTGGCTTGGCCCCCCAAAAGATGAGGAGAATTTTGTTTTCAATATTTTAGTGTCAGTAAGAGGCTCCTCTGGGGTCTGAGAGGAGCCTGGGCATCCCCCAGTCGGCAGGCTGTTTCCACCAGCATGGGTATGGCAGGCACCTGAAACAGGTCTATAGTGAAGTGGAAGCCCGCCAGCACCATGCTAATGAGGTGCCCTCCCATTGAACCAGAAACTCCAGCAGGATCAGTGCTGGAGGGCACCAGTGGCCATTGTAACTGTTGGGATCATGGCCTGCCAACATTTCACCCTAGGAGTCTGAGGAATTAAACCAGGTACACAGAAATCCAATTCTGGGCACCACACTTTAGGAAGGATGTAAAGGCCTTAGAGAGGGTGCAGAAAAGATTTACAAGAATGGTTCCATAGATGAGGGACTTCAGTTACGTGGATAGACTGGAGAAGCTGGGGTTGTTCTCCTTAGAGCAGAGAAGGTTGAGAGGAGATTTGATAGAGGTGTTCAAAATCATGATGGGTCTAGACAGAGTAGATAGAGAGAAACTGTTCCCATTGGCGGAAGGGTCGAGAACCAGAGGACACAGATTTAAGCTGATTGGCAGAAGAACCAAAGGCGACATGAGGGAAAACTTTTTTATGCAGCGAGTGGTTAGGATCTGGAATGCACTGCCTGAGAGGGTGGTGGAGGCAGATTCAATCATGGCTTTCTAAAGGGAATTGGATAAGTACTTGAAGGAAAGAAATTTGCATGGCTACGGGGAAAGGCAGGGGAGTGGGACTGGCTGAAGTGCTCTTGCAGAGAGCCGGCACGGGCTCGACGGGTCGAATGGCCTCCTTCCATGCTGTAACCATTCTATGGGGCTGATTTTCTCAATGGGGAGCTTTTGGAGGCGGGACTCCCACTTGTCAGGTTTCAGTTCCGCCTCCATCAACTTCTGGCCAACCCACGCTATTTTCCCTTGATTGACCTTGTTAAGCCCGTCCAGCAGGCTTAGCAGGCCAATTAAGGGAAAGCCGGTTGCAGAGAACGTCAACGTATGACGTTTCATCTGTCAAAAATTTTTGACAGATGAATTGTCATCATTTGACAGCTCTGTGAAGCTGTCAAACACTGACAATCTCTGTAGTTTGATGAGGTCTTGAATTCAAGACCTCAGCAAACTTCCTTCTTTTGCAGAAATGAGATGGTTATTGCATTGGAGAATGCAACGGCCATCTGTCATCTCCAACGCGGAGGTCTGACACTCTCCGCATACACACCGACTGAAGCCTGCAGGAAGAAACACAGGTAAGTACACTTTTACTAACACTTTGCACTTACCTCAGATACTCAGCTCTCCACACTTGCACCCATCACTTACCTTCACAGCACACTTTTGCACCCCTCTGACCTCCGCAGACCCAGTATTCGCCTCGCTGACCTGGCGGGTTTTGGAGCCTTCGGGAAGCCCGCACTTGTGAGGGCAAAAAGGGGATAATTCTATTTTCTGCCTGTTAAGTACCTGTTAACAGGCAGTTAATAGGCTTTAATCCCTTCCCGCCTCCACGGAGACGGGACCCAGCGCGGGACGGCTACCTGCCTCCTGGCAAGATGGCATGGAGGTGGGTTGCGGGCGGGTTAGGCACCCGCCCCCAAATTCTGCCATTTTCCCGGCAGTCCCGCCTCCAAACCTGCTTCCCCAGGGCTGGCAAGATCGCGCCCAAAGATTCTATGAAACTGTACATCAGTCATCTCAGTCATACAGCTAATCGCTATGATATCATTATCAACACTGCGAATGGCTATCACTGTTGTGAAGACCCTGATTACATTCACTCGTGCTATTTAGAGAACACTGATTGACACCCATCGTATTAGTTTCAAACCTTGCTCCAACAATTGCATGTTGTCTTATCGTCTTGTGCAGACATCTCAGTTTTGACCTAGGGAGAAACTAGGCCTAGATTAGCCAAAAATGAAATTGAAGGCCTCTATATTCCATCAGACTTGTCTTCAAATAAAAACTCTAAGCATAGCACAAGGCTCAAATTAAACATTTTATGCTAGTTTCAAATAAGAAAAGATAGATGGTTTTAACAATTTAGTGTACAATACTACTTTAGATCCAGGCAATAGGGTTAACCTTAAAGTGTTGAATTGCCCAACCACTTTACAGGATGCAGATCTCCCATATACACACAATCTAAAATCTGCTAAATTCTCTAATCTAAGTGAAAGTTCTTTTAAATACACAGTACGTATTAAAATTAATATTTCACAACTCATGATAGGCTTAAGTGATTCCTGACCTGGGCTGCTCTAAAACCTTATACTGATAAACCCTGAGTCATCACATTTTTAAATTAAGTGAAAAGTGCTCTCACTGCAATATTATCAATTTATTAAAATTCTTTACAAATGTGTATTGTTGCACTGCAGAATTCAAATAGTTAGTATTGTCCTGTCCCAAAATTCCATATCACTTAGGTGCAAGAAATTAAATGATTGATGTGTCACTTATTTAAAAAAAAACAACCAGTCAGCAAGAGCAATACATTACACAATCTAATCTCCACTTGTATAAATAGAAATACATGCATTATCCACAGTGAGGTATTCATCAAATCCTACTCACTGGCTTACATTGAGGTATTGGAATCCAAAAATCCCCTGCACAAATATCGGCGCCAGGCTGAACAGCATTATTAAGCAGTACAGGTGACCTCCATTGTATTTTAAAAGTCGTCTGTTAAAGCTCAGCAATGTAATCAAGCAATTCAAAAATTCTGATAAAGTCTTTAAACAAACAAAAGTGCAGTATTTTTCAGGGGTGCAGTGATCCTGTTAATTTGTTTCCAAAAGGATTTTCACCTTGAAAATATGTGTGTCAATAATCTATCAAGCAAGCTACTGAGAAATCCACACAGGGAGAATATCTGTTTGCTTGATATGGAGTGCACACTCTCTCTGCATAAGGGTGCAACCCATTTACCCAAGTCCAGAGAGCGTAGGCATGGTTGGCAGAACCAAGGCTCAGGGACCCACAAATGTCTGCAGGTGTACTGATAATGTTTAACCAGCTAAAACTGTGCAACTAAACAGCACAGAGTACTGATAATCTCCCCACTGCGTGTCCGGCAGGACCACCTTGCCTGTAAGAGCTTGGCTTGCAGGGTTACCTGAAGCCCAGTGGTAAAAAGCTCAGTTCCCAGAGACAGGACAACCCAATCCAGGTCCCATTAATCAGTCAGGTTGATTGTTGAATTACCAACACAGAAGAAAAAATAGGCAACATAGATAGCTATTTCAAAATAGCCATGGATGAAGTTCAGAGATATCTAGGGGTTTTAGTGGGCTGGTCACTTAACATGTCCATCAATGCAGAGCAGTAATCAACAAAACCAAATAGAAAGCTGAACTATAGATTTAAAACAGTAGAGTACAAAAATGTAGGAAATCATACAAACTCTATATTGTTCTGTTGAGTTTTGTTCACAAAACATGAGAGAAAATCAAGTGGTGGAAGGGGTACAGAGAAGACTGATCCTTAAGGCTGGATTTTCATGGGGAAGGCGGGTTGAGGCAGGGGGCTTCGATGCAGGCGGGAAACCCAGGAGAACAGGTTTCCCGCAGGCCCTGCCGATTTTAACGGGATGAAAATCGGAGGCCTCGTGAGGGGGTCTCCGATTGCGGAGGGTGTGTTAGGTAGGGACCCTGGATCCAGGAGGTAGGTATAAAGGCACTTACCTCCTGGATACAGCAATCCCCAGCTTGCTGTAACTGCCAGGTTTTATGAAGTGTGTAAAACCCGACCAAATGCAATTAAAAACAAAATGGAAGGTGAAGAAGAGGCTTCCAGCCTCATTATAATATTTAAATTGACGTCACGCCTCATGGGAGCGGGTTGGCTGCCCGCCCCCGCCTCCGTTAAAACCGGAAGTTGATGAGTTGGAGGCGTGTTCAGGTCGGGAATCCAATTTTTAACAATTTAACTACCCCACACTCCAAACCCACCCGTTTTTTAGGTTAAAATTCCCCCTTAGTGTCAGATAAGTGAGTTTTGAAGAAAGATTGGAGAAACATAAATGGTACACCAACTTCAGGCGAGGAGCAGATGCACGGTTTAATGCGAATAGCCAAAAGTTGCTGTCCAAGTTACATGCTCCCCCGTTAGTTTCGTGAAAATGGCATTTCGCTGTCTGCCCCATCATTGACATGCATTGAATGTCACGAAGTTGCTGTATTTGCATGGTAGGTACGAACTAAACCCACCCCAGATATTTTGGACATATTAATTAATAGTATAAGTACTCTTTTAACAATGTGATAATTGTTAATTCCTGAAAATCAGCCTCTCTGGCACTGAAAATTGATGATTGCAAGTGTGGTGTCTAATTCCTTCAGGAGTTGAATTTTTCAGGGAGATTTTAAAGATGTCAAATTTTAATTTTTTTTTCTAGCTTTTTCTTTCTTTGTTCTCTCTGTTAATCCAACCTTTCTTTCCCTCTCTTTATTTCTCTTTCTATACCTGATTTGACATTGAATTCACCCACTCTAATTAACCCTCCTTCTCGGTACTTCCGCTGTTTATTTCCCAATCAGTAAGTCTCATTGGTTAAGGAGGGACCCTGTTGCTTTCCTGGTTCACTCAGGTCCTAGATGCCCTTTTTCTCTCGCTGCCCCGTTTTCAGCTTGCACTTTCAGCAACTTTGAGGGCAAAATGTTTTTGAGCTGAAGGGTGCAGCAGCAAGTCTAACTAATGGCAGATGCTGTTAGATGCCCTGCTACAGCAAAATCTGCCCCATATGTTTTCCTCATGCTTTTCTCACATGTCTGACTGAGATGACCATTGCATATTATATAGCCTTTAACAACTCCTTCCAACATGTTAAAATCCATTTACAGGCTATTAACCCATTGACTTCTTTGAAAATAATTAACATACCTAATCTCTTAAAGGCAATTTTCCAACCTCACGTTTTCAGTGGGGAGCCTTACCAATTGGGAGCACACTTCGGAAATTTGGGTGTGTGGGGTGCATGGGTTTCCAGCCATTCATTTAAGTGGCCAGAAAATTATGCACAGCACATTTCATAATTTCTGATAGCATTACTGGTAGGTGAGCCTCCCACTGCTATCACACAATTAGAAATGTATCTCTTTGATTTCTACTTGTTCTCCCTGCGTCCTGTGTTTTGGTCACTCCTATAAAGGGATCCACCTATCTTCCCTTTCCAGTTCCGATGAAGGATTCCACCCAAAATGCCAACCAATCTTCTTTCTCTTTCAGGTGTTAACCTACATGTCCAGCATTTTCTGTTTTAGTTGCGATTTCCAGCATTTGCAAGGTTTTTTGTCTCTGCTAAAAACTAAAATGGGTACATAGTGTGTCCAATATATGCCACACAGATTCCAGTGGGAAAAATCTGTTAAAAGGGATGGATATGACACATATTCCCCAATTTACTGAATCAATGAACGATTAGTAAAAAAGCATGTAGGAGGTAAAATTCAACTTCAGCGAGGGCGCAAAACAGATCGGACATCCATTATACACATGGCCAAATTTTCATTTCCATTGACTCCAATGGAAAGGAAAATCAGACGGGGTGTGTAACAGGCGGCTGATCTGCTACTGACGGTTTTACGCCTCCACCAAAGTTGAATTTTATCCCTGTAGAATGAAAATATATATTATGGGTTCCCCTGATAGCTCAGTGGATAAATACACCACATGGCCCAGTATTAAGGTATACAAACCAGGAAGATGCCAGGTTTGATATTTGTCTCCCCTGAGTTAGTCCGTCTCAACAGAAACAGTGGTAGGAACACTACAGTTTGCTCAAGACAGGAAGAGAAAAAATAAATTAGCTACAGATTAACTTCTGATTGCTATCCAATGACCTGGAAATTGTATGTGTGTGGGCATCAAGAGAAGTCAGGTTTCTTGCTGGGCTGTGATGCCTATGCAGTCAAACAATCTGCTAAAGCTCAACTCTAGGCACAGACTTGAAGAATGGCCAAATAGATGGAGTACTCACACTCAGAAAAGGATATGATATATTGGACCCCAAGCTTTTTGGTTTATTTTACCTTGCATTTGGGGATAATATGATCATAATTTCACTTGGTGCTCTATGTAATATTCTTATTTTTGAAAATATTTGGCAGTAGTGATATTGAGTCATAATTTGAGGTTATCACTACAAAATTAAACAGAAATATGACAACAAGATCACATCAGCAATAGATTCCATCAATTAAAATGACATTCAGTGAACCTGTTGCAAAACTCTAGACAATGCTAAGACATCACCTGGAAGCATAGGGAGGCTGTTCAAGTTCCTCTTCATCTCTTGCCAGGACACATATCCATCCTTCAGTGATATCAAGGAGGTTGCCAGTCGCATTTCTAAATTTTCAATCATTTTGCCATAGAAGGAGTCTTGAAGTAACTTGAATTGAGGTGTTGCTTCTACATTAAATCTTGCTCTCAAGAGTATTAGGTTCACAGGACAGCCACATGCCTGAACCACTGGAACAAAGAGAGGGTTGGTATGTTCATCAGCTCTTCTGAAAGCCAACTGCTGAATTTGTTATGCTTAATGATGTGGGAAAATAGGTTCAAGCACTTCTGGTAGACAATTACACTTGAGATGTTGGAAGGAACTGATTTTATGCATACACAGCAGGAGTTAGTTGACAGGAATCTCCATCCAGGCAGGAGCGGTAGCTGGTTTAACTGCAAGTTCTTCTAACTAACCCGCAAACAGGAAACGAGTTGAAGATCAAGCCCTAAACTTCCTGTGGGCACAGACAACAAAAGAAGAAACACGTGTTCTTGGTTAGTTGGTAAGGTCTGCTGAGAGAGGCGATAAGGTCTAATCTACCTTAAGTCTATCTTAAGACCAGAGCTGATCAAGCCCAGAGTAAGCCATTGTCTGATTCAGTTGACCTAAAGAAGTGATGCCTTGTCTGCAACTCTCCAACCAGAGGAAACAGTCTTTCCCAATTCACGCTAATAAAATCCTTTTTGTTTTAAGAATCTCTATTAATTCCCTGTATCGGCCTCTCTACTCCAACAACAACAACAACTTGTATTTATATAGTGCCTTTAATGTAAGAAAACGACCCAAGGCACTTCACAGGAACGTTATAAAACAAAATTTGACACCGAGCCACATAAGGAGAAATTAGGGTAGGTGACTAAAAGCATCTAAAAGGAGGAAAGAGAGGTAGAGAGGCGGAGAAGTATAGGGAGGGAATTCCAGAGCTTAGGGCCTTGGCAGCTGAAGGCACAGCCACCAATGGTTGAGCGATTAAAATCTGGGATGCTCAAGAGGCCAGAATTAGAGGAGCGCAGATATCTCAGGGGGTTGTGGGGCTGGAGAAGATTACAGAGATAGGGAGGAGTGAGGCCATGAAGGGAATTGAAAACAAGGATGAGAATTTTAAAATCGAGGCGTTGCTTAACCGGGAGCCAATGTAGGTCAGCGAGCACAGGGTGATGCGTGAATGGGACTTGGTGTGAGTTAGGACACGGGCAGCTGAGTTTTGGATCACCTCAAGTTTACGTAGGGTAGAACGTGGGAGGCCAGCCAGGAGTGCTTTGGAATAGTCAAGTCTAGAGGTAACAAAGACATGGATGAGGGTTTCAGCAGCAGATGTGCTGAGACGGGGTGGAGTCGAGCAATGTTACGGAGGTGGAAATAGGCGGTCTTAGTTATGGCACGGATATGTAGTCGGAAGCTCATTTCAGGGTCAAATATGACACCAAGATTGCGAACAGTCTGGTTCAGCCTCAGACAAATGCTCGGGAGAGGGATGGAGTTGGTGGCTAGGGAACGGAGTTTGTGGCAGGGACTGAAGACAATGGCTTTGATCTTCCTAATATTTAGTTGGAGGAAATTTCTGCTCATCCAGTACTGGATGTCGGACAAGCAGTCTGACAATTTAGAGACAGTGGAGGGGTTGAGAGAAGTGGTGGTGAGGTGGAGCTGGGTGTCGTCAGCGTACATGTGGAAACTGACGCTGTGTTTTCGGATGATGTCGCCGATGGGCAGCATGTAGATGAGAAATAGGAGAGGGCCAAGGATAGATCCTTAGGGGACACCATAGGTAACGATGCAGGAGTCGGAAGAGAAGCCATTGCAGGTGATTCTCTGGCTACGATTAGATATATAAGAATAGAACCAGGTGTGGATACTTCCAGTATCTCATCTCTCCTCATAACTAAACTTCGTCATCCCTGGTACCATCCTGGTAAATCTACACTGGATGCATTTTATGGTCCGGACTTTGCTCTCAGCGAGCTTCTAAGGGTAGATTTTGTCTAATTGCCGTCTTTTCCAGCGTGGCGCCATCTACAGGGGATCTGTGGTGTCTGTGAGCAGGACTAGGAACAGCGAGGCTCTTCAACCAATCAGATTGAAGAATCATCTCTGAGCCATGCAGAGTCCAAACCAGGAAGCATAAAGCAGGAAATACAAATTAAATTTAAATGATTTACAGAAATCAAAATAAAGATTGGGAAATACAGATGGAATTAAGGGAAAGAGATAAAAGAGACAGACAAAGTTAAACAAAAATTAATTTTTCTTTTTTTTTAAATCTCCAACACTAATTTTCTTCTGAGAGAATGAGACTCCACCCTTGTAAAATTAATTTTTCAGGGCCAGAGAGGTTGTTCAGCAGTAATTATCACTTATCACACCATTAAAAACTCAGTTACCCCTGAATGCACCAGCCCTAACTTTTTCAGCCGTTTTTAGTGCAGAACTAGTGGGCAAGTACAGCAAGTTCACGCCGCTGTAGTCATTTCAATGCCAAGTCTATCAGCGAGGACTGCAACAGTGCACCCTGTGGAGGAGCAGGGTATCTCTGACAGCAACTCGTTGCATGTGCATACGCCAGCGGTTGCTGTCCGATTTACCCTGTAATAACGGTGGGCGCTGATAGCCTCACCGTTATTATTACCGCAAAATCTAGGCCTATGTCTTTAATGTTCTTTCTATAATAGGATGCCCAAAACTGCACACACTGTGACCTAGCCATTGCCTTGTATAAATGTATCATTATCTCTTTGCTCTTGTACTCTATACCCCTATTTATAAAAGCCAGAATGCTTTTGTTATGGCTTTATCTATCTGCCCTTGCACTTTCAGAAATGTATGGATTTGAACCCCAAGGTTTCTCTGTACCTTTACACCTTCAGGTGTCTTTCCACTGAATGTATACACCCATTCCATGTTTTTCTTCCCAAAATGCATTAACTCGCATGTTTTCCACGTTAAATTTCCTGTCATTTGTCTGCCCATTTTGCTAACTTGTCCATGCCCTCCTGAAGTCTTTTACCGTTTCCTCACTCTTTGATAAACTCTCCACCTGTGTTGTTAGCAAATTGTGAGATTGTGCTCCCTATGCCTAAATCTCAATCATCTATAGAGAATAAAAGTGGAACCAGCAACACCCATTAACCCTAATCCTTTGTTTCCTGTATATCACCAATTTGCTATTCCACCCTATACCTGAATTTTTGTAACAAGCCTTCTATAAGAACATAAGAACATAAAATTAGGAGCAAGAGTAGGCCATACGGCCCTTCGAGCCTGCTCCACCATTCAATAAGATCGTGGCTGATCTTCGACCTCAACTCCACTTTGCCGCCCGATCCTCATATCCCTTGATTCCCCTAGAGTCCAAAAATCTATCTATCTCAGCCTTGAATATACTCAAAGACTCAGCATTCACAGCCCTTTGGGGTAGAGAATTCCAAAGATTCACAACCCTCTGAGTGAAGAAATTCCTCCTCATCTCAGTCTTAAATGGCCGACCCCTTATCGTGAGACTATGCCCCCTAGTTCTAGACTCTCCAGCCAGGGGAAAAAAACTCTCAGCATCTACCCCCTCAGAATCTTATGTTTCAATGAGATCACCTCTCATTCTTCTAAACTCCAGAGAGTATAGGCCCAATCTACTCAATCTCTCCTCATAGGACAGCCCTCTCATCCCAGGGATCAATCTAGTGAACCTTCGTTGCACCGCCTCTAAGGCAAGTATGTCCTTCCTCAGATAATGAGACCAAAACTGTGCACAGTACTCCAGGTGTGGTCTGTATAACTGTAGCAAGACTTCCTTACTCTTGTACACCAACCCCCTTGCAATAAAGACCAACATGCCATTTGCCTTCCTAATTGCTTGCTGTACCTGCATGCTAACTTCCTGTACGAGGACACCTAAATCTCTCTGAACACCAACATTTAACAGTTTCTCACCATTTAAAAAGTATTCTGTTTTTCTATTCTCCTACCAAAGTGAATAACCTTATATTTCCCCACATTATACTCCATCTGCCACCTTACTGCCCACTCACTTAACCTGTCTATATCCCTTTGCAGCTCTTTGTGTCCTTCTCACAGCTTACTTTTCCACCTAGCTTTGTATCATTAGCAAACTTGGATACATTGCACTCGGTCCCTTCATCTAATTCATTAATATAGATTGTAAATAGCTGAGACCCCAGCACCGATTCTTGCGCCACCCCACTAGTACAGCTGCCAACCGGAAAATGACCTGTTTATCCCTACTCTCTGTTTTCTGTCCAGTTAACCAATCCTCTATTCATGCTAATATTACCTCCAACCCCATGAGCCCTAATCTTGCGTAGCAACCTTTTATGTGGCACCTTATCGAATGCCTTTTGGAAATCCAAATATACTATACCCACTGGTTCCCCTTTATCTACCAGTTAGTTAAATCCTCAAAAAACTCTAATAAATTTGTTAAACATGATTTCCCTTTCATAAAACCATGTTGACTCTGCCGAAGTGCCCTGTTACCACTTCCTTAATAATGGATTCCAGCATTTTCCCGACGACTGATGTCAGGCTAACTGGCCTGTAGTTCCCCATTTTCTCTCTCCCTCCTTTCATGAATAGCGGAGTTACATTTGCTACCTTCCAATGCGCTGGGACCTTTCTAGAATGTAGGGAATTTTGGAAGATCACAACCAATGCATCCACCATCTCTGCAGCCACCACTTTTAGAACCCTAGGATGTAGGCCATCAGGTCCAGGGGATTTGTCGGCTTTTAGTCCCATTAGTTTCACAAGTACTTTTTCTCTACTGATATTAATTACTTTAAGTTCCTCACTCTTATTAACCCCTTGGTTTCCTACTATTTTTGGTATGCTTTTTATGTCTTCTACTGTGAAGATAGATACAAAATATTTGTTTAAAGTCTCTCTCATTTCCTTATTCCCCATTATAATTTCGCCTGCCTCAGCCTCTAAGGGACCAACGTTTACTTTTGCTACTCTCTTCCTTTTTACATACTTGTAGAAGCTCTTACAATCAGTTTTTATATTTCTTGCTAGTTTACTCTCGTATTCTATTTTCTCCCTTTTTATCAATTTTTTGGCCATACTTTGCTGGTTTCTAAAGCTTTCCCAATCCTCAGGCTTACTACTATTCTTTGCAACATTGTAAGCCTCGTTTTTTAATCTAATACTATCATTAACTTCTTTAGTTAGCCATGGATGGATCACTTTTCCCGTGGAGTTTTTTTTCTCAATGGAAGATGTATTTGTTGAGAATGTTTGCCACTGCTTACCTACCGTTATATCTTTTAATCTAATTTCCCAATCTACGTTAGCCAACTCACCCCTCATAGCTATGTAATTGGCATTATTTAAGTTTCAGACTTTCATTTTGGACTAAAGTATTTCACTCTCAAACTCAATGTGAAATTCTACCATATTATGATAATTCTTCTCCAGAGAATCCTTTACTATGAGATTACTAATTAACCCTGTCTCATTACACAATACAAGATCTAAAATAGCCTGTTCCCTGGTTGGTTCCATGATGTATTGTTCTAGGAAACTGTCTCGAATGCATTCTATGCATTCGTCCTCCAGACTACCTTTGCCAATTTGATTTGTCCAGTCTATATGAAGATTAAAGCCCCCCATGATTATTGTATTATCTTTGTTACAAGCTCCTATTATTTGTTGATTAATACTCTGTCCAACGGTATAGCTACTGTTTGGGGGCCTATAAACTACTCCCACCAGTGATTTCTGCCCCTTGTTATTTCTTATCTCCACCCATACTGATTCTACTTCCTGATCTTCCGAGCCAAGATCCTTTCTCACTACTGTCCTTATGTCATCCTTTATTATCAGGCCTACCCCGCCTCCTTTTCCATTCTGCCTGTCTTTTTGAAACGTCAAGTACCCTGGAATATTTAGTTCCCAACCTTGGTCACCTTGCAACCATGTCTCTCTAATTGCTATTAGATCAAAGCCATTTATTTCTATTTGTGCCACTAATTCATCTATTTTGTTACGAATGCTTTGTGCATTCAGATAAAGAGCCTTGAATTTTAACTTTTTACCATTATTCCTGCTTTCACCTTATTCGCTGATGCACAATTACCGTTAAACTCTCTGTCCCTTCCTGTCACACTCTGCTTATCTTTACCCAAATCGCTACACTGCTCCATTGCCTTGACTTTTCTCTTTAGGTTTCTAAATGTCCCCTCGCCTGACCCCTCCCACCTCTACTTTTTAGTTTAAAGCCCTAGTTATTCCTAGCTATGAAACCTCTTATCAAACACCTTCTGAAAATTCATATAAAAATAAATTGGCTCAGGAGGACTACATTATATACTCATTGTGCCATGGACTGATAGGATACTGGACATCCTTTATCTATGGAATCAATCATTTCTTAAAAAAACTATTAAATTTGTCTAACAAATCTGTGCTGGCTGTGCTTGATATCTCATGCATCTCTAAATGATCACTAATTTGATCTCAAATTATGGATTCTAAGGCCGCGATTTCGCCTTCCGAGGCGGATCCGGTGCGGCCGGGGTCGGAGTGCAACCCTGCCGCTGGCTCCATCTCGCTCTGTGAAAATAATTTTACCAGGTTGGGCTTGTTTAGCCCGCCCAGCGCGTTTCCTGGCCCAATTGAAGGAAGCAGGTCTGATGATGTCACTTAATGACGCATTATCAGCCGGTTTCCTTAAAGGGACCATGCACAAATTGATTTTGACAGTTGTGCTGTCAGTGTTCTACAGCATTGAGTTGCTGCAAACACTGACAATGACTGCACAGAAGTGCACGGCTGCACCCAGGCTCTCCAATGACTCCCTCCATATGCTTATGGAGAGAGTCACAGCACACAGGGATGTCCTCTTTCCTTCCCATGGGCAGAAGAGACCTCGCCAGGAGACCAACGCAGCTTGGTTGCACATTGCATAGGAGGACACAAGCAGGGGTGTCGTCAGGAGGACCTGGGTGCAGTGGTGCAAACCTTTCAATGATCTCAGCAGATCACGAAACGTTACTGCAAAGCCACACTCAACCTCATCCTGCTGTGCCACTCATCACATCCCCATCACTCTGCCTTCCCTACCCTACTCCTGCACATCCTTACTTACACCAACTTACCTTGCACCTCCACCCATCCCTCTCTATCTACATTATCACATCCCCATCTCATTAGCCACCCCTCACACTCACCCTCATTCTAATCCAATCATACCAACTAATAGCACACAAGGGTGGGCACTTGGGTGTTTTAGCCAATGTTCATGTGAAGTTTCTGTTAATGTGCTGTCAAACATTGAAATCTTTATTTTCAACACTTTGTGTTCTTGGACAGATTTGTGTGCACCTTTGGATGTGACTTAGTGAGTTGCAGTGAATGGTGAGACATAATGGTACCCCCCACAATGGTCAAGAGTGTGAAAGGAATGGCTTGGGCATTGTAGGGATGCTTTATGGTGTTAGTGTGGGGTGGTGCCAACCTGGTGCATCAAGGGTGTACAGCGTCAAGTGAAGTAAATCTGTCCCAGGCAGCAATGTGGTTGGGTGCTGATGGCCTGTGTCCTGTGCAGCACCAGCTGAATGCGGAGAAGGTTGCTGTTGTGTTGGTGCTGCTGGTGTGCCTAGTGCTGCTGGTGTTGGGGCTGATCGTGGTGGGATTCTGAGGACCAAGGTGAGATTTTTTCAAGGGCACCGATGCTGATGGAATAGATGGCAGGTGAGGTTGTGATGACAGAAGCAATCTGTCAATGGTGAGAGAGGTTGTTCCAATGAGGTGACACTGGATAGAAAGTTATCTCCAAACACTTGCAAGCTGCATAAAGCTCAATCTGTCTTCCAAATGCAGTAACAGCTTCTAACCTTGGAAAGTGAAGATCTATGAAATGAGCTTTTATAGACCATTTGCAGCTGTCAAGTAAAGAAATCGTCACATGCTGACACAACACCCGACCTCCTTGCCTGATGTGATCCCCGAGCAGCGGGGAAAGGTAAGCATAACATACTAGCTAATTGCCTCTTAACAATCTCTCTAATGATGTAAATTGCCTCCTCGATGCTTGGTGTCGGGTCTGTTCAGCGATGACAGACCCAACATCTGGGAGACTAGCGTGGAGGCGGGTTGACAGCGAGTTCGCTACCCGCAGTCAAAAAAAAAAATCCCAGCCGACCCGCCTCCAACTGCCCCCGCTGACTCCCCGAAAAATTCGGCCTGAGAGTTTGCCCACAAACAACATTAGACAAGACACTAGAATAATACATCTGTCGTGTCCTGAATGCAGAAGGACATGGCACCTTAATCTATATCACCATAATCTCGAAGTGCCTGAAAAGACCCTGCAGCAAAAATAATTAATAGTAGCTGAAACTTCTGCAGGTATGGATAGAGCAGTTGAAGTCACTGTGGCACGTTCCACATCTGTAGCTAAGATTTGACATATCTCTGTCATTACCGCTCTGCGTAACCTAAACCTCAATATCGATTGCTCCTTACACAGGGCTTCTCTAAAATATAAAAAAGCTATCTTTTCAAAATATTTCCTCGTGACCACAAGTTTAATATCTATAAGACATGTTGCGTACAAGTCCTTATTTCCTGTATTGTTTTTGATGCATATAGTATTCAAAGCATACTAAGAATACTTCAATCAAAAATAAATATTGCAAATGTACACAATGGTAAAAACCTATGAGAACTATCTCATAGGCATTAATTTTATTCCCTTACCACACACAATCTTGTTTGCTCTGCAGGTTCACCATATTTAAATTGATATGGTGGTGCAAATGGATCTGCATTTGCATTCATTTTGTGGATTTGTAGCCACTTACAGAGAAAATGGCTAAAAGATATGCACATCTGGATAACTGGATCTACCTTGTTTGTTTGTAATTTAAATTAGGATTAATTTTCTACAAGGACTTGGATCTATATACCAAGAGATATACTGTATTATGTTTCCATGATCAGACATAAAGGACAGACCTTACAAAAGTTGTTGTCTATGTGTATTTTCCCTATATACTGTACTGAATATGCCAGAATGGAACCTATAAATAACAGGCACAGAGTACAAAAACCTGCCATATACGTGCTTCTCCCTGCCTTCTTTTCATCTGTGCAGAATTTGGGGGGGAGGGGGCAGTGGGGAGAACAAGAGCTGACATACAAAGATGCACACAGTTTTACAGAAGACTGGAAAATTGGACCCCATGTATATATGTTAGATAATAAACATGAATAGCAAAAAGAAAAAGAAAAAAAATGCCAATGTTCGAGATCGAAAACAAAAACAGATTCTGCTGGACAGATACAGCAAAGTTTTCAGCATCTGTAAAGAGAAAAGGTAGGTAATCCTTTCACAGAATTGAAAACTGAAGGATAAGATAGCATTTTAATAGGATTGGGGAAAAAGGGGTGTAAAGAAACAGTAGACATTCAGTCACAGAGGGGAACTTAATGGGTTGAATAGTAAAGCAGGAAACTGTTAAATGATATCAAAGATCATACACCTTCTGAAAATTCATATAAAAATATATTTAGTTTATGCTTTAAAATCTACCAGATTTTCTGTAAGATTACCATATACAGTACCTGATATACTGATATACTAACCAGTAGCACATACCTTTCTGATTTAATTTGCAGACTGTCACAAGTTCTTCAGTGAATTAGACGAAATATTTCTTCAGTACCTTTTGAATTGAAGTATAACAAGTAAATTAACTTTTTACGGTTCATACTAGCTATAACTCTCCACAGATGTAGAAGTATGGCAACTCAATGGGGTACATGATAGACCTTTTCTACTCATGTATTCTTATTATTAGTGTGCCTATGTACCACAATTTGAATAATGTTTTTTTACAGGCAGGGAAGAGCTGAACTGGAATATTCTCACAGCCTCAGACTATAATTTGAAGAATCTTCTGCCTGTACATATCATGGACACTGTCGCAATTACTTCCAACATGAGTGGTTGTCCATTCTGGGCAACCTCACCCAGACACTGCCAGTGAACGGACAAAATATGTCAACAGCAGCCAGCAAGCAACTGCAAGATACTCTAAACTAGTTATCTGCTTACTCTCAAAGAATTATTTTTACAGTTTAGTTTTATCATTTAGAGTATTCTCAGACTAGTTCCAAAATACGCCCACCTGAAATTTCCACAAAGGCTCTCCAGTGGGAGTTTAGTGAATCCCCTGGAGAAATGGCATACCCAACTAACAATGGTCATTTACACAGTTTCTCTGGGGGTTCCGTCAATATCACGCTGCGGTAACGGCAGGAGATCGGGAAAACCCTATGCAAATTCAGGGCTGCTATCTTTGGCTGCTCAGGGTAGCTTCACCTTATTTTAATTTTTTTGAGTAAACTTTATGCTCATCATGGTAAAGGATGTCAGTACTGGAGAATGGGATCCATGTCACCACCAAGCACTTCCAGATCAGATGCAGAGTAAAGTTTGCTTTGCTCTGGCCCAGCAATGTGCCTCACCTAGAGAAGCAGCACAAGCACCAGCTTGGTGTTTTCCACTTCTTGGACTAGGCATGCTAATAATCTCTGAGTGAAACTTCCAATCCTGTGCCAAGTTTATGGAGACTTTTATCCTGTGTGTCCACACTCACTAGGATACGGCCACTGATTGGGAAATCCTTGGCCTGCAGAACTTGCTTTTCCATCCATTTTAATAAATGGCAAAAAAAAATCAAGGTCTGCAGGATCCTAATTTCTCAACTGGTCCTCACTGTGTGCCACTTCTCCCATGGAGCATCCAATTGGGAATCAGCTCTTAAATGCTTACGGTATCTGTCTTCTGTTTATACTGAGAACTCAAAAACAATTGTTCATATAAACAGATTTATTTAAAGTAATTGTAGTAAGTTATTTAATTATCTACCTGCAATGGGTAAGGAACCACTCAAAAAACACTTGTCTCTGGGAAAATCTCTTACAACTTCTTTTCACACCTCATTATTTTTATTTATCTATTATCTTTGGCTCTCCACTCAGCTGAAAATGTGTTTGTAACAGAGTGAAGACATTAAAAAATGCAGCATTTAAAAATGATTAAACCTAGCTATACAATAGCATTTTCTGCATTTGATATTCCTCTAACAATGTTTTCCCATCCAAGGCCTGTACCTATGCTTGAATCCTGAGCATTGATTTAATATAGGTTCAAGACCCATCAGTGTTAACTGAATATTCTCAAGCGAGCTGGTTACAGCTACCAGACCTGCACCAGGGCATACAAGCTCTAGAATGTTTTACAATTGACAGCAAGACTGACATTCACAGAGCATGCCAGGGCTTGCTGTTTGTAAGCCCCATCTCTCCTATATTCTAGTATATCAGTAGGAATTAATGTGAATGAAAAGCCACCAGGGAAAACTATTTTTAAGACACTGAAATTAACCAAAATTTGTTGTTTTGTTATATAAAACAATAAAAAGCAATGTAAAGGATAAACTTTTCAAATTTTTCTGAGGTAATTTTCCTGAAATAAAAACAGAATTTAAACCCACAGAGGGCGATTTTCGACGGCTCCTTCAGGCACTAAAGAGCCTCCAAGGTGGCCAAGGGTGCAGGGACCTGAGGGTATATGTGCACAAATCGTTGACGGTGTCAGGACAGGTTGAGAAAGCGGTTAAAAAAGCATACAGGATCTTGGGCTTCATAAATAGAGACATAGAGTACAAAAGCAAGGAGTTATGATGAACCTCTATAAAACACTGGTTCGGCCTCAACTGGAGTATTGTGTCCAATTCTGGGCACCGCACTTTAGGAAGGTTGTAAAGGCCTTAGAGAGGGTGCAGAAAAGATTTACAAGAATGGTTCCAGGGATGAGGGACTTCAGTTACGTGGATAGACTGAAGAAGCTGGGGTTGTTCTCCTTACAGCAGAGAAGTTTGAGAGGAGATTTGATAGAGGTGTTCAAAATCATGAGGGGTCTAGACAGAGTAGATAGAGGGAAACTGTTCCCATTGGCGGAAGGGTCGAGAACCAGAGGACACAGATTTAAGGTGATTGGCAGAAGAACCAAAGGCGACATGAGGAAAAACATTTTTACACAGCGAGTGGTTATGATCTGGAATGCACTGCCTGAAAGGGTGGTGGAGGAGATTCAATCGTGGCTTTCAAAAGGGAATTGGATAAGTCCCTGAAGGAAAAAAATTTGCAGGGCTACCGGGAAAGGGCGGAGGAGTGGGACTAGCTGAAGTGCTCTTGCAGAGAGCTGGCACGGGCTCGACGGGCTGAATGGCCTCCTTCTGTGCTGTAACCATTCTATGATTCTAAGCTGGGGTCTTGAGCTGAAACGCTGGTTTAGCCCACATTTAGTGCAAGACGCCATCTTAGTAAAGGAGTTTAAGCACGCGCTAGAAACTTAAGGGGCTGATTGCCACTTAAGTTGCCTGCGAGCACTCATTAACGAGGCTGCACATCTTTTTGGTGGATAGTGCTTGACCTAACGCCCTCTCCTAACAGCGACCAGCTGACTGGGAGTAAACAAGTCGTCGCAGAGGATTTCAAGCACTACTTAAAGGTATATCACCCTTTTACTGTTCACAAGCTGCTGGAGATTTGAAGAGGACTTTTGAAACACATCGGGAGACTTTCTGGGACACTTTTGCCGAGACTTCACCAACACTCGAGCAACATTTACTCCGGAAATTCTCTGAGGACTTCACCTTAAAATAGTGAGTGCTGTGCTGTGCTACTCTACATTATTGGACACCTTATAGGAGTCACCAGGAGAAAGGAAGTGCTTGATCATGGGGTCCCCCTTGGTCTGCAGAAGGAATGGGAGGAGGATGTGAGGCCAGGCAGAGCAGCACCAGCTGCTGCAGGAGAGAGGGACAGGAGGGACAGGAGGGCGAGGGGGACTCCTTCCCCCCTCCGGGTACAGGACATCCCTCCTCCTCCACCAGAACCTCCAGTGCCGTGTTCGAGAAAATGTGCGCCCTCTCCCTCGGTCCCTGAGCCATCCTGAAACCTGTCGCTGGGTGTCAGCCAGTGCACGCCACACTTTCAGTGGAAGTGGGTGCGTGGAGCCCACATGATCAGCATTTGAGTGCTAAACCTGCAGGTGTCTCTGTTTTAGCACCTCCAGGCAAGTTCAAATTATAGTAATCAGCAATTAGGACCAAAATCGCGAGCTAAAACCAGACTTTCAAACAAGTGTGTCTTATTGGCACAGCACCCATTTAGCACCTGTTTTCACCCTTTCATCAAAATAACCCCCACAATCTTCTAACCAGTGGTGCAGTGGCAATTTTAGAAGTGGGTAAACTGTACATCACGTACTGGATCTGAGATATGCCCCTTTCCCCAGAAAAAATTTAATTCGACACTTGGTGTATTTTGAAGTAGACTTATATAGGCAGATAAATATTTTCTGATGTGTATTACTTCGAATGAGACGATGCACCCCAGAAAGCTGGACAAAAAAAGCTATAATGCTAAACGATATATAAAGTGGTAATCCCTTATCAGCAAAATAATGTACTTGTTTCTTACTTTTATTTTGAAGTTGTTTCTTAATATATAACTGTATTCTTTGAGTCTAGAAAATATTGTTGGTGATATTAATGAATAAACCCACCACTATTTTAACGCATGTGTTAACCTATTTTTTTTTTAAAAGGGTTAAAAGTTCTGTTAAAATGGTGAACAGAGGAATGTTACATGAATATATTCAGTGTTCATCCACTAATATTGCTTATAGTAATTTCTAGGCTTTGGTCTTAAAATGAATAAAAGACAATACAATAAAAAAGCTCTTCATTACAGTAACTGCACAGATGCTTACAATCTTCATCAAACGATGGCTGCTCTTGTAGCCTTGACCTTGTATCATGTGCTTTGGGGACCAGCATATGATGAAGTTCTTTGGGCCTCACTAGAGAAATGGTGATCTTTTCATATCCACTAGCTGTATTTGAATCCTATCATATAAATTATTTAACACTTCATTATTATGTAATTCTTCAAATTTGGAGTGAGATCAAAATTAATAGTGGATCAATGACCTCACAGAACAATCTACATAAGGGCTGATTTTCCTCAACCCCTCCACCTGGACGTGTAGGTGAAATGGATCGGAAGTTTGTTCCGCCTCTCCTGACCTGAATACGCCTGCATTTCTAAGTTCACATCACCTACATAGGCCCGACATGCCCCGCCGTATATCCCCATCCCAGAAGCAGGGAAGAAAAGTCAACTTCCACAGCAGGCCCATCAAAAGAAACGGCTACCAGCTTCAGGGCCTTCTGGCTCCTGTCCAAAAACATCCTGTCCAATGTCTGCCCCTCTGGCCCTATCAAAAAAAAAATGTACTTTCCTTTTTTCAGCATCCCATCTCCTAACCACTTTTCAGATCCTCTGATCGGAGTGGGCTGGGGACAAGCAGTAACTTTTACTCCCAAACCTCGGATTTCCACCAAGAGGAGACAGACCCAACAAAAAAAACTAGGCAGAAGATATGGTGACATCATTCTGTCTTATTTCCATATGAGTATAGTATTTGTGCATATTCTAAGTGCAGGCGCTCTACTCCCTACACCTCCTCAGAAGTATGCGGACAATGCAAAAGAGACATGGAATCGACATCCTGGACCTCCGCCCCTTTTTCTTCTGCTTTGCACCCAGGGAAAAAAAGCATGCCTGGGAGCAAAGTTTCATCTGAAAAAAATCTTAAATGAGAATCATGCTTTCCAAAGAAGATTAAGGATGAAATATATCTAAATCATTATTAGCTGCCAGGTTTGAGCAATAGGTGGGAATAAATGAATTTATGCACCTTAAACCATTCGTAATTATTTCTTTAGTAGCACGATAGGGTTTTTTTAAATTAACTTATTAGTCCACATAAAAAATAACATTTGTGAGAGGGAAAAATTTTATGCCATGAAAAATGGGAAGTATATAACAAACACAACTTGCATTTATATAGTGCCTTTTATATAGGAAAACATCCCACGGTGCTTCGCAGGAGCATAATCAGACACAAATTGACACTGAGCCAAAGAGGGAGATATTGGAATATTAAGATGGATGACTAAAAGCTTGGTCAAAGAGGTAGGTTTTAAGGAGGGTCTTAAAGGAGGAGAGAGAGGTGGAGAGGTGGAAATGAAGATTATGCACAGTATGCAATGATAATGGGGCTCTGAGTGAATGTGAATTATACAAAGAATATAATGATCATGGGGCTCAGGTATGAATGAGGATTAAACATATTGCAGGATCTTCATCATCCTCTAAAAAATTAAAAGTTGTTATATTGTTTACTACATGCTACAAAAACGTTAGCATACTCTTGCCTCCAAAAATAAAAAGTGGGTATATTCAGTCCACCCTCTATTATACCCTTGCTTCTAATCCAGCGATGAGATTGCTACCAATTGAGCCAATGGGCTGGAGCTAATTTGTGATGTTACTGTTACTGTGATGCCACAATGAAAGAAATAGTATTTTAATTTTCACTGTTATTTATCCACATCAGTGTGGTAAGATTTTTTGTTAAATTTATAAACAATGCACATAGGAAGTTGAGTACAGCAAAGATGTTTTAAGAGTTCATACTCTTATTCCAAACTTAACCAAACTTAACCAAAAGAGGAACAATTTAGAAAAACACTCACCTAATGGCTTCATGTAACAATCCATGTTGAAAATTGGTAGTCTCCAGTATTTTACAAAGCTTTGCATATGGTGATTCTGTAATGTCTTGATCGCTATGTGTGTTATTTTGTATTTGCTGATTTCTTGATGAGATATTAAAATAAATAAAACAAACTAAAAAGGTAGTATACTGAAGTAGATGGGGATTCTACAGAACAAAGAAAAGTGTGAAAAGAAAAACCAATTTAAATATGGTAGCGTAAGACAATGATGAAAATAATACAAGGATGAGAATAAGTAAAATAATAGGTTGAAACATCTGGGCAGGCAAATACAAAAAGTAAGAATTACTGTTAAATAACAGAACATACACATATCAACAGTAGCAATTTTGATTTTTCAAAATAAATACAGGTGATACAAATGTCTCAATATAATTTTATCATAGATAAAATATTAAACTATTTTCAATATATAAAATTCATGACTGCTGCCAAAATTTCTATGTAGAAATGGGTAATGTTTGCAATGTACACTACAGAAATTAGGAATAGATTTAACTGAATCTTTGGAATATTACATCATGTGTTACCTGGAAATCTATCTGAACATGTTTGTGCATTTAGGTCATATAATTATGACACAGCTCAAAAAATATTTTTTTCTTAAATGCTGTTAAAGTCCAGCAAACTACCCTCTTTTGCTAAACGTGCTGTTAGTTACAATGCAATGACCAATAATGTACCTACCAGATTTCAAGAAGTATGTTATAAAAATGTAAATAATACAATGAAGATGTCACCATTTAACTTTTATACTTGATGTTGAACTTGCTTACCTGACTGACAGACAAAGGTTCCTCTGTACTTTTTTCATCTGTTGTTTTTGGAACCTCTAGTCTGTCTATGAAAGTTTGCAGCTCCTTCCTAAAGGCTTTCATCTGAGCATTGATTCTGTAGAGAAGTTCATGTTCTCTGATCCTGCTGCTTTCATCTTCTTCCTCCATTCTGCCAAATAGATCACCATTTGCTACGTAAATTCTTGCTTCAGTTATAATTGTGCTTGTGTCTGTGATCAATCGATCTATAGTTCTGCTCAGTCGCTCTGCCTCCAGCCGTATGTCTGACATCTGTTGCCGGTCCTTGAGGTTTTTTTGAAGCAATCTGCCATCTGTAGAAAATAAAGACCTTGGTGGAGTCTGTAAGCACCTGATGTTGCGAACTTCTTCAGAGTCACTTTCTCCACCAATGGGCCCTTCTCTTTTTCGGTGAGGAGGCCGAGAATCATCATCACTTTCTTTTTTTCCTGCGTCACTTTCTGCATCACTGTCTCTGGGGCTGCCACGGATGCCCAAATGGGATGCTAAGTCATAGCGCTGCATATTGGACATCAGTACACGATTTTCATATTGTAGTTGCATGACTTTCCCACTGAGTTCATTGATTTGCATCCTAGCTGCCTTTAGTTCCTCTTGAAGGACTTCTGTAACTTTGGAATTATCATTATTCCTGGAAGCATCCTGCACACTTCCTGTTTTATACTTGTATTTATTGACTTCAGCTGAAAGTCGTTTATTTTGGTCTTCCAAGTCAGCCAGGTTTCGTCTCAGCAATTCAGCTTCATCCTCAACTAGCTGCAAGTTCTGTCTTAGTTCTGACACAGCTTCACTTTGATCCCGAAAAGCAGTAGCGCCAACACCAATATAATCTTCACCAACTGCTCCTTCTTTTTCATAGTGGCCCCTTATATCTTCCAACTCAGCCTTTAATCCTCTATTTTCAACCTCAAGCTCAACTATCTTTCTCCCTAGGATATTGGCTTCTTCTTCCACCAGTCGGAGACGAAGTTTGAGTTCAGCTTCTCTGGTTGTAGGCGGACCTCCTGCTTCACCTTTTGGCAAAGGACTATCCAGATCCCCATAAAAAGATCTGTACTTTTGCAGCTCACGCTCAAGTCTATCTTTTTCTTTATCAATTTTTGCCATTTTCTTACGCATTAAAATTGCTTCTTCTTTGACAAACTGTAGTTGGCATTTTATATCGTCATTGTCCTCCTTGGGGGATAATTAACAAAAAGAAATTTAAAGTCTACCATCTGAAGTAACAGATATCAATGAATCACTACAAACAAGTAAAGATGACTTTATACAGCGGAGAATCAGCTAAATAGTACAACCATTTCAGTTTTAATTTTTTTTTCATTACTCAGAAGATTTTACAAGCCAATTAGAATGAATAATTTCAGCTACCAGCATGTGGAAAAGTTAAAAATAACTAAGATTATAGAGATGTACTATTCAATTTAATATCCATAGCAAGTTCTTGAAATAATAACAGAATGCATTAAGAACATAAATTTGTTAAAGATTATGTCGTAAATCAGCTAGTCAAGGTGCAGATCGGGGAGCAAGAGCGCAGCCTGCTTCAAGCTCACCTCTTTAGTTGAAGACAGGCCATGTTCAGATTTTTATGGCCTACTATGTTGACACTAATCCGGTGATCTCCCAATTTGTAGAACATCGATATTAGAAGCAAAGATGGAAGGTTTGTAGAGGTGTAATTTACATTATAACAATAAATAAAATGGAACAGATTTAAAGAGAAGCACCAAGAACCCAGATGCCAGCACTGAGTCCTATTGGAACAAGTTCATCTCAAGGGGGCAGCTACCTTTAGCATCCAAGCCAAAAGGCCTCATTGTAGACTGGTTCAAAGTGAATTAGAGCCAGTGGCAACCCAAGTCTATGTGCACAATAACTCCCAAAGGTCAGGGGTTCAACTCTGCAAGAACTTCTGAGAACCACTGATCTGCTAAAGTCAGTCCCCGAGCGCCGAAATATTCTTTAAGTAGGACTCCAAAGTATGCATGTGCATTGCGCTTTCTCCGTCCCCTCACACTATCTTTCACTTATTTCGATGCTTACCTTGCATGACTATTTTGCCACAATGCTCTTTTGACATCCTAACAACTACCTAAGAAGACACTGAGGGGTGAATTTTAACGCCCAAAAACAGGTGGGTTGGGGTCGGGTGAGATGTTAAAGTTTAAAAAACCTCAAACCCGACCCCAACCCGCCCACTTCCAGGTTTAACGGAGGCAGGACAGGGGGCGGGGCTGGCCATGTAAATATTTTAATATTTCCATGAGCTTTAATTTAAGCTAACAGTCTCTTATTTGGAACCTTATGGAATGCCTTCTGGAAGACCAGATAAACTACATCCATAGACAATACCCTGTATAGTACTTTAGTTACATCCTCAAACATTTCGATTAGGTTCATTAGACATGACCTACCCTTGACAAATCCATGTTGGCTCTCAGTGCACTGCAGGCCACAGTGGAGCACATGGCAACATCAAGAACATCTGCAGTGGAGCCCCCACAGGCAGAGCCCTTTGGCTCTACTATAGAATGTGCTTTCTCCTCTGGTTTCCAAATGCTTGCAAAGCACATTGAGAGAAGCAACATTAAGAACTTCCCAGGTCTCACTGTTGCCATCAGATCTGCTGTCACACAACAGAAACATGACAGGAGTTGACAACGGATGAGGGTACTGCTCCCTGACCTGCTCGACACCCTTCTGCCACCTCCATCCACTGGCTAGTCAGGCAAGAATTTGTACAGAACCAGGCAGCCCCTGCAGCTGCCGATATGTCAGAGCCAGTAACTGGGTTATCTGAGGAACAATGCAAGAAGGTAGGGGGCCACCTCAGTCCCAAGAGGCTCCAACTGACAATCAGCAAGTAGCTACCTCACTGACTTTCAGCTGCCATTTCTCTGGCCATTTTTTGTGTGTCCTCTTGCTTATGGACATCTTCTCCTGGTTACGGCAAGTTCCGTGGCTCCTGCAATGGCAAAATTCTGCACCATGCAGCTCATCATGATGAAATGCAAGAATTTTTTACAGAACTATATTGCAGCATACTGCCTGACCAGCCAAGGTACCTAAAGAGTTGCTTTAAGATCCAAAATGCAAGCTCAATTATATCAGTGGCTATGTGGTTGTAGTGATACTCAGCCAGAGTCTGCAAGTATCTGACAAGTATCTTTGATCTCCTTGCAGGCAACCTAGCAAACATCTTTGCGACTCAAATAATATAGGCACTCTTGGTTATCTGAGGATGAATACCTGCTGTCAGGTGAGTGGGCATTGACATGTATGATTCTGTGCTCATGATCACACAACTGTATGGTGAGGGAGTTATATCCCTTATGGTTCATTTAGGCATTGGAGTTGTCCCATTTATGACCACCTTGGCTGAGGAAATCTAGTCATGCGAAAGAATTTCATAGTGCGGCTGTAGTGCTGCTGATTGTCCATAGGAATGGAGCTCGTTGGGCTGGCTCTTGGGGACAGTGCATCAGTTACCTGATGTATGCACCTGTGTATGCCTGGCTAGTAGATGTGGGTGGGGTCCCCTGTGGGTACCACGGAGGATCCCGCCACACAGGCATTGAGGGCTTCTTCTGCTACCGACAATACTATGCTCATGTTGCAACATAATTGCAGGTCTGTTTCCAGCATGTGAGCACAGCTCTTTCACAATTTCTCTGCTGAAGTGTGGTCTTCTGAGGCACATATATATGTCTGTGGAACAATTACTGTAGTTGATATATACGGCTGGAGGTTAGTTGATGGTACTATAAATATGCCTGAGATGCAACTTGACCATCCTGCAGGAAATATAAATATCATGTCATTCCCATGGGGATCCGTACACTGGCACTTGCAAAGTAAAAGCAAAGAAATAGGTGCAGACTGCACACTAGTCCCTGGCAAAGTTTCTGAAGGACGAACAAACAAAACAAAACTTTCAAATTAGGCTGTTCAGTCCTGTCACAGTGGGGAGCTACAACATTAATGGGAAATCTGCACTCCCTTAACTTTTTCCAAAAGGTTGCATGCCCAAATAACAGGCGTCAATTGCACAAAATTCGGAAGTATGCATGCTACCCTCAGCAGTTCATTATGTTGCTCATTACCATATTACAATCAACATCTCGCTGGATTTTGGTGAGATTGCTGAGCGATGACCTCATGCCCAACCAAAAGTGCATGGGTTTGAGGGTGGTAATCGGGGTTGGCAATTTCCAATTATACTTCCAGTCCCCAATGCTGACTTTACACTGCCACTGCTGACGTAAAGCAGTAAAGGACATCTAAAACTCTAGGCTGGAGGAGATGCAAAGCTAAGGATGGTGTCATAAAATTAGAACTGCATTGGGGCCAATTTTTACTTTCGGTGGAGTTGGGGTGGACGGTGGGCAGTGATTGTGCCACCCACTCGATGTCCTCAGCGTGAGGCCTGAGCCATTTTGATGGCTGGGCCTCATTTGCATGGAATTGGCGAGGTGCGATCGCTGAATCAGCACTCAAAGGCAGCAAAGATGGAGTATAATGTGGGAAAGTGCGAGGTTATACACTTTGGCAGGAAAAATAAAAAAGCAAATTATTATTTAAATGGAGAGAGATTACAAAATGCTACAGTTCAGAGGGACCTGGGGGTCCTTGTGCATGAAACACAAAAAGTTAGCATGTAGGTACAGCGAGTAATCAAAAAGGCAAATGGAATGTTGGCCTTTATTTCAAAGGGGTTGGAGTATAAAAGCAGGGAAGTTCTGCTACAACTGTACAGGGTATTGGTGAGACCACACCTTGAGTACTGCGTACAGTTTTGGTCTCCTTATTTAAGGAAGGAAATACTTGCATTGGAGGCAGTTCAGAGACGATTCACTAGGTTAATTCCAGAGATGAGGGGGTTGACTTATGAGGAAAGGTTGAGCAGGTTGGGCCTATACTCACTGGAATTTAGAAGAATGAGAGGTGATCTTATTGAAACATATAGGATACTGAGGGGGCTCGACAAGGTAGATGCAGAGAGGATGTTTCCTCTCGTGGGGAAATCTAGAACGCGGGGGCAGTTTTAGAATAAAGGGTCGCCCTTTTAGAACTGAGAGGAGGAGGAATTTCTTCTCTCAGAGGGTCGTAAATCTGTGGAATTCTCTGCCCCAGAGAGCTGTGGAGGCTGGATCATTAAATACATTTAAGGTGGAGATAGACAGATTTTTGCAAGATAAGGGAGTGAAGGGTTATGGGGAGCAGGCTGGGAAGTGGCTTTGAACCCAAGATCAGCCATGATCTTATTGAATGGCGGAGCAGGCTTGAGGGGCCAAGTGGCCTGTTCTGCTCCCATTTCTTATGTTCGCTGATCTAAGGAGGCACAAAATTCGGTAACTTCTCCACAGAGTTGAGCTGTAGGTTAGAGGGTGAAGGAAGAGGCAATCATGTGGGGGGTGGGGGAGGGGGGGGGCATAAATGGGGCCGGCAGTCAGTGGGAAGCTTTTTGTAGGCATTAATGCTCCTTCTGACTCCACAACTATCTTTAAAAACAAAACTTACCCATACCATTTTTCTGAGCAGTCTTCAGCGGTCCGTTTAAGGACTGGTAGTTAGGCTGCTCTACACCTAGTACCAATGGGTAGAGCATGTGCAGCGCACACTCCACCCACTGGTACCAGAAAATTGCGTTGGGTTCCTATATACATCATGTGGCCCCGATCTGTATGCCTTAATGAGGCGTCTGCTTGAAACAGGTAGGTGCTCCGGTTGCCCATTTCCAGGGCCAGCTGGAAATGATGGCGGGCGTATCGGGAGTGAGAACGAGGCAATAAGATCAGCGCCGCAATTTTTGGTGTGCTACTCAACGAGGACAGTGAAAATTAGCCCCATAAGTTACATAAACTCAAATATTGAACAATTTGATCCTAAAAAATACAAAATATCACATCTTTTAGTTTCTATTAAAAATGGTATTCGAACTCAGTAAAGTTCCTGTAACCACACAACTATTCGTGTTAGTCTTCAAAGGTCCATTGAAAAATTGACATGGTACTGTCAAAAATATATTACAAACCTATTATTGATATTACTAATGTACATTTTATATTTGTTCATCTAAATCAATCTCCCTCTGACAATATTTTGATAGTGAAATTATTTGGTTTTACAAATAAATGTTTTCTATTATAAACATAGGTTACTTTATGTAGTATATAGTGTAGATATATTGCTGTTAGTTGCAAAATTGTTTAATGTTTAAGCATAATCACAATACCTCTTGAGTGGCCTGTTGAGATTTCTTTTCAGATTTTTGCAGGTCTTTACTTCCTCGTCGCTTTAATGAAGACTACAAGGGAAAAGAAATCAGGTGTCATGATGGTAATTTTTTATATTTAACCACTAATACATGAAAAAATATTAATTACTGCTTAGCACAGTCAAATCATACATTTATGAAAAATAGTTTGTAACTTCCTTGCCATCAACACTACACCCATCAATGTTCATTTGTTGCATTTTATTTAATTGTAGTGCAAGTGATTAGATAGATTCCAACAACAAATAAGTGGATAATGTTTCTTCATGTTCAACTCAGTTTCAATGAACTATAAATGTGAGATCAAAAATACAATTTGAAATATTATGGTATCAAATTGTGCAATTCCTGACCCAACGTTGAATGCTACACATGCTAAACATCTTAGGAAAATGTATTATTTTAAAATATTTATTAATTTTTATTTAGCTGCCATTTTTTCTGATAAAAATTGCTTAATTTGCATATGTGAAGTCTTCAAATGGGCTGCATTTAGTCCACTGCTGACAAATTCAAATCCATTAAATCGTTTTCAATCCCCTAACCTATAAGGTTCAATGTAAATATAAGTTAATTGTCAAGCCCTTTCTCAAGATCGGTGATGCCTTTCACTTCTGTAGGTCTGTGATCAGATCATACATACTTCTCAGTTACACTTCATAAAACTTAACATATTACATATATCCATCTATTATATATCACATTCAGTATGCAGGATGCACGTTTTATTGAAAACTCATTACAAGTATTTTCAATATTTGTTACTCCTGTAGCTGGTGCTGTGATACGTATTTTCAATGTTAAAGATGCCACATTGTGTGACACACAATAGCTGCTATTTTATGCTTGAGAGTATAATACTCATATCATGCATCTGACTGCCAGGTTTCCAAGAATCAGTCAAAATGCATTCTGAATTTTTTTTAGGCCAGCATCTTCTTTCTCAGTAACTTGGTTGATTTTAAACTGGAGCGGGTTTTGGCCAGTCATGCTGGCCTATATTTCAGGCCCAGGGTATTTTAACTAACAAGCCTCATTTAAATGCCACTGGTCCGGAAGAGGGTGCAGCGCAACAGGCAGGTGAAGATCGGGCCAAAGTTAAGTGACAGGGAGGGCGTTTCTGAAAGTTAATAGAAATGAAAATCGGGAGAGATGTATAACGGAGGGCTGATTCGATATCGCCCGTTTCACACTACCACCCAAAGTCAAAATTACGCCCCAGTGTGTGGGTGAGATAAAGGGAGAGAGAAAGGACAGTGTTCCAATTACATCATTATAACTTTTGTTTTATGTTCTGTAAACTTTCAAAAGTGTACTAAGCTAAGGGTGTGAGTTACTGGAGTCAGAGAGAGATGAGGGTGAGAGAGAAAGACTAAGGACACAGACAAAGAAAGACACAAAAAGAGGAGAAAGGGAGACTGCTTTTTTAATTTAATGTTAATTCAATTTTCAAAAAATCAGTTGAATTTTGAAGCCAATTGATTATCTACCTATGTTTTGTTGACAGAAAAAGTCAATGCTTTTTTGCATATACCTATGAGATAGAGGGGGATAGAGACACACAAACAGAAAGATGCAAATAGAGAGAAAGGCATTTGATTTCTTTTTTTTATTAAAGTTGAAATTTGAAAACAAACCAAGCCTCCTTGAGGGAGACAGATAGGAAGAGAGAGTAAGAGGGGGAGAATAAGAGGGAAACTACTTGAGTGAAGAGTCCTGCGGCCTTTCAACACACACCCTTGGGGTTGCGATTGAGAGTAGGGGAGAGTGGATAAAGGGATAGGAGAGAGGAAAGTCGCAATGGAGCAAGGGGAGGGGAGGGTATAGGGGTTGAATGGGTCATTCAAAGACGAAGAAAGAGTGAGTAGGTGCTAGGAAGGGGAATGGGTAGTGGGAAGGTGTAGCAGTAGGAGGTGTGATGGGAGCAAGGAAGGGGGGAACCATGAGTGATTAGAGGGGGATGGAAAGGGACCCTCTGATGGTCACATTTTCCCCGCAACTCCCACCCAAAATGCAGCTGGTAGCCATTGGTGTGTCTTCTTTTCCCATCCAACTACGCCATACCATCTAACCACCTTCTAAAAGGAAAGACGGAGAGAGACGCAGAAAAGGACAGAAAGAAGCAAAAAGAAGTTATTAGTAGTGAAGCAGTAGAGAAGTGAGAGACAGAGCAGAATCAGAGAAAAATCAGCTACATGAAGATATCAGAGACAGGTATGAGAATGGACATATTCTCTGAGTTACCAAGTGTAATGAAATGACCTGTCACATACTAGATCTCCTTTGGCAATCCTCAGTAGTATTACCAAGGACACTGACCCTAGAACTGGGACGCAGTCTCAGGATATAGCCGTACTTTTAAGTGGGCTCCCAGTATCTGAAAGTACTGGGGAGGGGGTTCCTCGAACATTGAAGGGGAGGCTCCAGTAAAACTGTGGCAGGATTTGGGACCTATGGAGCATTGGGGAGTGAGTTCTCCAGGACTGAAAGTATTAAGAGGCAGTTACGGGATTAGGAGCACTAGGATTGTACTCTAGGGTTGGTTTAAGATTGAGAAGAGGTGATAGGATCTAGGAGTGGAGGGGAGTAAAGTAAGTTTGAGGAGATCCTGAGGTCAGCAGGACTCAGGAAGGGATTTTGGAGAATTGGAAGTTGTTGGGATTTGGCAATAGTAGAGAAAGGGCAATCTTTAACATTTTTGTGGGGGAGGAAGGCCCAGGAGAATTGGACCCAAATTGCCATTGACTCTTTTAGAACCATCAAGCCCCCACCCCCATGTGTTACTGCACGTCATCACTTTGCCTATTGTCAGCCAGTTGCTATGGTTATGTTATAAAAACATTGTTCCAATGAAGCTCAACGTAAGCTCGAGGAACAGCACCTCATCTTTCGATCAGGCTCTTTACAGTCTTCTGGACCCAACATCGAGTTCAACAATTTCAGACCATAATCTCTGCCCCTATTTATTTTCACATGGCAGCTGTTGATGATTCTGCCATTGCCATTTACACCTCATCTAGACTCATCTTTTGTTTCTTAACTTGTCCCATTGCCATCTCCTTTTGCCTTGCACCATCATCCCTTTTGTCTTTTAATCTTTCCTGCCTTCCATCCTATCACAGACCTTCCCTTTTGTTCTTTCCTCCCCTCCCCCCTTTCTCTGCCCCTACACTTGCTTAAAGACCTTTTACATCTCCAACGTTTTCCAGTTCTGACGAAGGGCCATCGACCTGCAGCGTTAACTCTGTTTCCCTCTCTACAGATGCTGCCTGACCTGCTGAGTATTTCCAGCATTTTCTGTTTTTATTTCAGATTTCCAGCATCCGCAGTATTTTGCTTTTGTCCTATGGTTATGTTGTTGCCTTCAAGCATTTAAGTGTAAATTTTATGCTCCTTAAAACCAATTGTCAGAAAATCATGGGCTGGGGATGCATAATGTACTGATATGCATCTTGGTGTGCACCAGGAGTGCACTATTTGTGAGCTTGCTGAATTATACCATCTTTAATAAACAAAAGTTGCCATAACCAAACAAAAAACACCTCATAAAAGCTGAAAGTTCATATTTATGCAGTTTCTAAGTTAACCCTCAAAAATGGACCAGGAGAATGTTTTATACACAATCAAAAGTGATGATTGACTAAAAAAAATTCTCCATCAACAATTTCTATTTTCTTTTCTAATCATCAACAAAAAAAACACAAACAGCCATTTATGTTGACCAGCTGTTTCTGTTCGCATGTGTTCCTTTCGTTTGTCTGTGACTTCAGAATAAGAAAAGCACAATTGTAATATATTTATATAAATACATCAGTTGCCTGAAGTAAAAACTTTGATAATTCAATCTCCAGTTTCTTTTAAAGTATTTTGGAAAAAGCAAAGAAACTCTCAAATCCTGATAGGGTGAAGGGACATACCCTTCTAGCCTTCAACTCCTACTGATACACAGATTGCATTCTGGAAAAATCTGCAAACTGCACATCCTTAGAATGCACAGATGTGATTTAAAGCTCTCTCTTAAGTGTTGTGGGATAAAAATATCCAGTTGAAGCCCAGTCCTTTGAGACAGAGTGGCGCCATCATATGAAAACCTTGAATGAAAGCATTAAAGACACAAAAGACAATTCAATGGATACATTTCATCGTGTTATTATACTTCATTTAAAATTTTTTAAACATTTTGTTTAAACCATTAATTTGAAAATTAGAAATTTCAGTTAATGAGGAAAAAAGGGAAAATTAAAAGTATTCAGGGGAAGATTGCCAAATCTGTCCCATGATACCACCTGGTGACCAGAGCATGGAACTACAGAGTCACAGACTGTCACATTAATGGGGAATCCTAATGTGACAAGACAGGTGTCAACAAATGTAATATTGAAATACCCACAGGCAATATTGATATCGGACCTTTGAATGGAAAGGTGACAGGAAATATCAGATGTATGTATTTCCTGTCATCTTTCCACAGAGGGGGGATGTGAGGAAATTTTTTTTTTTACACAGCGAGTGGTGATGACCTGGAATTCGCTGCCGATGGAAGTGGAGACACTCAATGTTTTCAAGGGGAGACTGGATAGGTACTTGAGGGAAATAAACTTGCAGGGCTACAGGGATAGAGCGGGGGAATGGGACTGACTGGATTGCTCTACAGAGAGCCAGCACGGACTCGATGAGCCGAATGGCCTCCTTCTGTACCGTTATGACTCTATGACTCTATGTATAAAATGATCTTGTTCCCAGCTTAGTAGGAGCAACCTTTACCTATACAAGGAGGTAAACTTTATAGTCAGGCCAGTATATTACACTTTGTAGCACTGGGTACTACACATTCTAGATGGACACAAATCAGAATGCAACTACAATGCATAGCTCATAATTGAACAGAATAATTCATGCATGGGGAAGGAATTCCCTCTAAATTCTTGGCACTCCAAGTAGAAAGTAATTGTTTAGGTTTGTGAGTTCTGGTGGTCTAGTTGTACTAGCAGTAAAAACTTGGACTCCAATTCAAAGGACTCGACTTGAATCCCCATCTCACTGGTTAGGTGAATTCAGTTACCCTTAATGGGGGAGTACACAGATTCTCAAGTAGACGGGGGATCAGTTTGGAGAAATAAACATTAAAACACAAAACTCAGCAGCAGAGAAAACTCTCTCCTCTAAGAATGTCTCCTGCTGGCTGATCTTTTCACTACTTTGACCTGAATTTCCTTGTCACTCTTCTCTAAATCTTCTCCAGTGCTGCAATGCCTTTTTAAAACTTGGGTGCCCAAAACTACACTCAATATTCTAAATAAGGCCTCATTCATGAACAGATACTCCTGATGTGAATCTGTATTTATATAGTAATTTTTATTTCCTCAAGATGTCCTAAAGTGATTCATACCCACTGTTATGCAAGCCAATTTTCACACAAGGTCCCACAAACAGCAATGACCAGTTAATATCTTGTTGGTGGGATATAAATATTGACCAGGGCACCAGGAATATTCCTCTATCTTCTTCAAATACTGGCATGGGATCTGGCATGGAATGCTGCATTATTCTGCATACTGAGGTGCTGTCTTTCATGTAAGACGTGGACTTCCTCAGTACTGCTATGAAGTGTCAGCCTGAACTAGGTGCCCAAGTCCTGGAGTGGGGCTTGAACCCATGACCTTTTGACACAGAGGCAAATGTGCTATCACTGAGCAAAGTTGTCACTTTGCTAATAATATCTTCACATTGGACTCAAAATGTTCAGTGAATGGTCAATGATCGCTCCCAGATCCTTTTCCTTCTTCATCTAAATCTACTCCTGGTATTAGTTTGTTTCAGATTCACTGTGAGCTGACATCATCAGAAAATAGCCTGCGTCAGGATATTAGCAGCAGTCTAAAAGTTAAAATCTGATCATTTAGAGGAAGGAAAATAAAATTGGTAAAAAAAAACTGATAATGAAGAACTTTATAAAAAAACAAGCGCTCACTGATTATTTTATAGTGACCTCTGTAAAAGCTGAGAGGGTTTATCCAACATGTGGAGGTTTGCTATGCTAAAACAATGTATGGAGAACCCAGAATTTATCCCACATTGTATCCTTTATCAATCCTGCACACACATACACACAGAGCTACGTATGACAGAGTATTACTTTAAAAAATGTTTTAGTCAATATTGTTATGTCCGAATAAACACTCAAATTGGTGTGGTAATAACTAGCTACTTTTATTTCTAGACCCGCTGGAGTATTCTGTCAAAGAATAACAAAAGCAATGCAAGAGAGACCTTGGAGTGTACTTGCTAAAATGTATTTACTCCGATCAGGGAGCAATCTAGTGTTCAGTTAACAATATGCAAATACCATACATATCAAATATCAAGTGTGATAGTGAAACAAATGCAGCATAGCAGTAGAAATGTGAAAATTGACATTATATTTATGAATAAAAATAAATGCAATTACTTAGCACGGGATATCATAGCACTAAATCATAAATTATGATAGCATAACTAACGGTGCAGTGTCTATTAAGATATTCCAGTCATCTCTTTGTGATCCTATATTTCGAGGTGTGTGTGCACCAGCTTCCTGAAAAAGGATCAAGTTGGCAACAGGAAGTTACTTAAAGTTTTGTTTTAATTGCCAATAAGTGAGGAAGCTGAGTCATTGATGAGGAAAAAACAGCAGAGAAAAATATTTGGAAAATTAAATTTTAAAAAATACAACAAAAACAAGGGACATATATAACATAGAAGTGAAAAATATATGATTAGGAAAGACAGTGGGCTGGATTTTGTGAATGGAGGCGAGTTGGAGGAGGGACAGCTGCTTGTCGTGTCAATGTCCCGCCTCCATCCTCGCCTGACCAACCAGAGGGATTTTCCCCTGATTGAGCTTGTTAAGCCTTCCCAGCGGGCTCAGCGGGCCAATTAGGGAGGAAGTCACTGACAGATCACGTCAACGTCAGACGTGCTATCTGTCAAGACTTCTTGAAAGAAGAAATGTCAGCGTTTGACAGCTCTGTGAAGTTGTCAAACACTGATATTCTCTTTAGTTTGATGAGTCCTTGTGTTCAGGACTCATCAAATTTGTAAGTTTCACATGGCTGTTGGTACGGAGGTTCCATCAGCCAGTCTGTGAAATTGACAAGGAGGATGTTGGCTCTCCCGATCCACCGCGGCTGAAGGCTGTAGAAAGAAAACAAAGTGAACACTTTTTAAAACTTATCACTCACCTTACATACTTACCACTCCACACTTGCACCCATCACTCACCTCTACACCTTACTTCCAGGTGCCTCCGACCGCCGCAGACCTCTTCCACGTCTCCTCCAACCCGGCGGGGTTCTCCGAGGTCGGGAAGCCTTCACCTGTGAAGGTTAAATGGCACTAATCCTTTTTTCTGCCTGTTAACTACCTGTTAACAGGCAGTTAAAAGGATTAAATGCCTTTCCCGTCTCCAGGAGATGGGACCCGAAGCTGCACATCTTCCCGCCTCCTGGCAAAAGGGCACGGAGGTGGGGATGGGGGCGGCTTTGCCATCCGCCCCCACTTTCACCCAATTTACCGGCTGTCCCGCCTCCATGCCCGCCTCCTCGGGGCTGACAAAATCCAGCCCAGTGACTCCAAGTTGCCCAGGAATATGCTCAAGAGATACAGTTAGCAGCAGTTCTCTCTTAGGTCCAGGCCACTATGAGAATAGTGCCGTCTCAGTCTCATGTGCTTTTATACCACAGAAGTAGTCAACTATCTCACTAGATACTTGCCTGCAGGTTGCACCTACAAGAAGCACTAGAATAAAAGAAAAACTTGCATTTATATAGCGCTTTTCACAACCTCAGGACATCCCAAAATGCTTTACAGCCAATGAAGTACTTCTGAAGTGTAGTCACTGTTGTAATGTAGGAAACGCGGCAGCCAATGGGAAAGGCCCCACAAACAACAATGTGATAATGACCAGAGATGTTGGTTGAGTTATAAATGTTGGCCAGGATACCGGGAGAACTCTCCTGCTCTCCTTCGAAATAGTGCCATGGGATTTGTTGCATCCACCTGAGAGGGCAGACGGGGCCTCGGTTTAACATCTCATCTGAAAGACGGCAGCGCCGAACTGAAGTGTCAGCCTAGATTTTGTGCTGAAGTCTCTGGAATGGGACTTAAACCCATGACCTTCTGACTCAGAGGCGAGAGTGCTACCAACTGAGCCACAGCTGACAAAATAGAAGAAAGACTTGTTTAGTCATACTGGGGAAGCACAATGTGAGGAAGCAAAAGCAAAATACTGCGGATGCTGGAAATCTGAAATAAAACCAGAAAATGTTGGAAATACTCAGGCAGGTCAGGCAGCACCTGTAGAGAGAGAAACAGAGTTAATGTTTCGGGTCGATGACCCTTTGTCAGAACTGGAAAAAGTTAGAGATGTAACAGATTTTTAAGCACGTGTAGGGGCAGGGAAAGGGGGGAGGGGAGGAAAGAACAAAAGGGAAGGTCTGTGATAGGATGGAAGGCAGGAGAGATTAAAAGACAAAAGGGATGATGGTGCAAGGCAAAAGGAGATGGTAATGTGACAAGTAAAGAAACAAAAGATGAGTCTAGATGAGGTGTAAATGGCAGAATCATCAACAGCTGCCATGTGAAAAAAAAAAATAGGGGCCGAGGTTATGGTCTGAAATTGTTGAACTCGATGTGGAGTCCAGAAGACTGTAAAGTGCCTAATCGAAAGATGAGCTGCTGTTCCTCGAGCTTACGTTGAGCTTCATTGGAACAGCGTAAGATGCCGAGGACAGAGAGGTCAGAGTGGGAGTGGAGCGGAGTATTAAAGTGACAAGCTTCTAGAATGGGTACTCCATTAAAGGAACTGAAATTTATATGAAGGTGGGGGAAATTAAGTAAATGCAGTGGTTACAAAATTAGACAGTTAAACAGATGAGAACACGTCATTGCCAAGTTGAGTTCTGGTATCCTTACAGCTGTCACTGATGAGTCCTTTAAACAAGAGTCTTTATGGTGCTCCACTCAGTGATCTTCTGCCTCCAAAGCAGCTGAAGATGCCCCCCCAGGAATTTCAAGCCTTTTTGAACTGCATGGTTGGACAGGGGGAAACAGCAAGCTACCACTACGCAGGTTATACACACTCGGGAGAAATTGTAGAGCCCCTGTAGACCAATTGAGGGAGCTTCTATAGTTCTCTCAACCACCCAGGTAAAAAGCAAAATAAAAACACTCCATAAAATCTGCAACTCCAGCAAACACCCCTCAAAGGTTCTCCAGGCTGTAGGTTCCAAAGTAAAGTGCTTCCATTAGTACGAACTGATACTAGCAATAGGTGGATTTCTTTTAACTTGTCATAAATTACCCTTGTTGTGTTGGGGTGCAAGTCACAAGTTTTAGGCACTCCAACGCTGGTCTCCTCAATGTAATATATGCTAATGAGTTCATAGTAAAATCGATAAGTGAACACATCAAAGGTGACAGATCACAATGTTACTGAAAGCGCAGCCATTATAGGGTGGAAACAAGCCCCGCCACAGAATGCAACCCAAAGCAATGTCAGTATTCTCAAATTATGCCTAGAACGCACTGCAAAATGCATGTAAATTCGGAGCTAGAATCTATGTAGGGCAGTTCTGTTCTACTTTTGGCATTTTCCTCCCCGGTGGCAGGATTAACGGTGCACAACAATAGATGGCAGGCTCCTAGATAACTCACAGAGGAGCCACTGCAGTTTCTGATTCTCTTAGCTGCCATCTCCACTAATTCCAAAAGCTATCACTTTTGCTACCAATCTCTGGTGGAACACTACATCAAAACAAACATTTTTAAACAGCGGAATATATTGTCTCGCTGCACTGATCACAGCTACCAACATGGCCACATTCTATTAATAAAGCATGTTGGGGAACTGGGTGGTGCAGCAGATTAGACCCCGACCTTCCAGTTCTGGGACAGGGGTTCAAGTCACCAGCCCAGTCTGATGGGAGGAAAGGCTCCTCTATCTGCTGGCTGTAAGGGTTCCTTGTGAAATTATCTTGGGCAGTCTCAATGCAGTTCCTAGTGGGCATGGGTTGACAGCAAAAATCTATGCCATATATGGCACTAATTGGCAATGTTATTCAGAGAGGCCACATGATAGCTGATGTAGAAAATGAAAAATTGGCACATTGGTGCAGGGTACTTTTTCTGAGATTGGGACTGAGGCATGGTGTTGGGACAGAGTGAAGGATGCTTTACTCGGCATCTGCCTGTGCTATAACTGGCTTGGGAGTGTTAGATCCTGACGGTAGTTGCATCAAATGGAAGAGTTCAATTACCCAGCACAAACATCTTCACCTTAGTAAGCACAGCATTTTTTTTTCAGAAAAAAAGCCTGTTAAATTTGTGCAGCATGATCTCCTATTTATAAATCAACAAGAATTAGATTTCAAAGATTCCTAAAATTTTTAATTTTGTTCAGCTTCTGTCTTTATTACATTTAATATACAAAATAACAAATAACTACAGAGGATCATCCCTCCTGTAACTTGAAGCACAGCAATTTGAAAATGTCCTTAATTTACAATAGAGGTGGTTAATGGCGTATTTCGAAGAATCAGTCCTTAGATCCCTGGTTTGCACAACCCACTCACAAAATCTGGACAATGGGATCGTACGCATAATTTCTAACCATGCTGATGACACAAGCATGAAAAAAGGGTCGTGGAGGCAATACAATTTTTAAAAATCTAAACGGTAATTAGTTGGACTGGTTGTCAAATCGCATTCAATACGAGTAAAACACAAAGTAACGAACATAAAAGGCAAAAAACATTCATTTTAAATCACAAAATGACTAGTCGTACCTTAACTATAAGGGAGCCGGAGAAACATTTGGATATTGTTATCAACTGGTCTTTAAAAATTATCTCCATACTGCGAGATGGTGATTAGTAAATCAAACACGATGTTAGTGTGTCTTGCCAGAGGCATGAAATACAAATTCAGGGCTGTGGCATTAACCCACTATAATACAATTGTGAGATTGTCTTAAGGTAGTGTATTTCATTTTGATCATTATATCTCCAGCTTTTTACTGATACAGGTGAAAGCAATGGCAATAGTGATTTCCAAAATGCAATCACTGTGCTTTGAACACACGGTTAGGGAGCTAAAATTATTCCCCACAGTAAAGGCAAGACTGAGTGTGTCTGGATCAGATCACTGAAATAATTAGGGGAACAGCTAAATGGCTTTAGAAGGAACTTTAGGAATCAGAAGGAATTTTTTGAAATCTTTAAGATTTATACTACACTGATTGGATTGGATAGAAGATGAAGAAAACTAGAGAGTGAGAGTAAAAAGAAAGTAAGAGAGTAGCAGGAGATTGTTTAAATTGTCACCTTGTGGAATGAGCTTTCACATGGTGTGTGATGAGTACGGAGTCTGTAGAATCTTTCAAAAGGAACTAGAAATATTTCTAATACAGAAATGTGTAAATCGACATTAGCTTACTAGTCTTGATGGTGATTAATGTTATGGCATTTCTTTTATTTTTGTTCCCAGGATGTGGGCAATACTGCCAAGGCTGCATTTATTACCCATCCCTAGTTCCTTGAGGTGGTGATGGTGGTGCTCCCACAATACTGTGATGGAACTCCTGTATTTTTCCCAGTGATGATGAAGGAATGGTGGTTTATGTCCAAGGCAGGATGGTTTATGACTTAGAGGGGAGCTTGCAGGTGATGGTGCTCCCATGATGTTGCTGTTCTTGTTCTTTTCAGTGGTAGAGATTGCAGAGCTGTGAAACGTTGAAATAAGCTTAGCGAGTTGCTGTAGTGCATCATGTACATACTGCAGCCACACTGCACTGGTGGGGGTGAATATAGAGTTCAGTGGCAGGGGTGCTGTTCAAGCAGACTGCTTTGCCCTGGATGGTGCTGAGCTTTTTGAATGTTGTTGCGCCTGCAGGAATCCAGGCTTCAGCCTACTAAGTTATTAAATCTAGAACAGTAAGGGCCCATTCTTCTATTGACTGTAAGTTAAGGTGACCTTTTCTTTTAAAAACTACGTATAGTCATTTCTATAGTCTTGCTCTGATAGTTTCCTTTGTGTTAGTTTTAACAAATTCATCAATGCTCATTTGTAAATGCATTTATGAATTCATTAATATACTGGAATTGGCTTCAGTGAAATGTGCTCAATGTACAGGACATGCAAATTAGCTACAGTTGATGAGTCTAAGTTCTGGAAGGTACAAAGTACAGGGATAAACCCTGTCACAAATTGGTACTCTTTAGCACATCTGCAAATTTAAAATATGAATTTGCATTACTGTCCCATGATGCCAATTGTTTCTTACTTCTTCCTCCACTGGTCTTACTTGTTTAAATTCTGTGGTTCTTTTGAGTTTTCGTAGTTGTTCCCTGTGCGATCATTGGTAGATAAATCCTGAATCCACCAATAGCAGTGCAGAGAACAGCACTCAGACATCAAGGACCACAGAATTCAAACAGATAAAACCAATGCAGCAAGAAGTAAGAAACAACTGGCACGGTGGGACAGTACTGGGTCTGGAACAGTGTCAGACAACAGCAGCAGGGAGTTTAAAGCAACGGCGAGAAGAGAAGCAGCAAAATCAGTCAGTGGGGGAGAGACCAGTGGGTAAGTAGTGAATCAGGCCAGCATTGGGAGAGCTGCCAGCAGGAGAGCAGCAAGTAAGGTCAGCAGGAGAGCAGCCAGTGGGACAGCAGGTGAGCAGCCAGTGGGACAGCAGGTGAGCAGCCAGTGGGACAGCAGGTGAGCAGCCAGTGGGACAGCAGGTGAGCAGCCAGTGGGACAGCAGGAGAGCAGCCAGTGGGACAGCAGGTGAGCAGCCAGTGGGACAGCAGGAGAGCAGCCAGTGGGACAGCAGGAGAGCAGCCAGTGGGACAGCAGGTGAGCAGCCAGTGGGACAGCAGGTGAGCAGCCAGTGGGACAGCAGGAGAGCAGCCAGTGGGACAGCAGGTGAGCAGCCAGTGGGACAGCAGGAGAGCAGCCAGTGGGACAGCAGGTGAGCAGCCAGTGGGACAGCAGGTGAGCAGCCAGTGGGACAGCAGGAGAGCAGCCAGTGGGACAGCAGGTGAGCAGCCAGTGGGACAGCAGGTGAGCAGCCAGTGGGACAGCAGTAAAAAAACGGCCGACCAGAGAGCAGCTAATGGGAAAGCAGCAAGTAAGGCCAGTGGGAAAGTGGTCAGTGGGAGAACAGAGAGTAAAGCCAGTGGGAGGATGGCTTGTGGATGACCGTAGGAGGTTTGTGAGTCATGAATTACCTGTATTTACCTGTGGAAGATGCTGTTGATCTGCCTACAGTTGGCCGACAACGGAGACTAACTTTGTATAAGTTTTCTTGGTTTACTTTCAGTGAGTACATCATTTTTTTCAAACTCTTCTATTTTTTTACAGTGACTGAACCCATTATCAGTAGGGTGGGGGTGGGTCTATCTGGTGCTATTTAATGTGATGCACCATTGGATTGGATTGGGTAGAAACAGACAACAGTACGCAAGGTAATGTTTAACAGTGTACTGGGTGATTCTTTGAAAATCATTTCCAACATGGGGTATACCCCTCTACATACCGCTAATTTGATGTGCCCAATACTGCTGTTTCTGACTGTTGCATGTCTGCTCAGAATGTTACCAACACTGCCAAATGGAGTAGAAGGTGGGTCCAGGCGTACAAGTGAGAGGGAGGCAGTCTCACTGTGATTAATAATTATTTGGGGAGATAATTGGGAAAAACATTCTCCTGGTTTCTCTATTTTGTTTATTTTCTAGTGTTATTCTGAGACAGCAACATTCAGACCTGTAATTATTATAAAAATTCTGAAATTAGAAGCTTTTTGGAGCAGTAGGTCAGCTGTCTGGAGGAATCCATTTTCACCAGTTTATAGTTTACCTTCTATATAAATGATCCAATAACTGATTGATTAGGGGAAAGAACGTGGCTTCCTTATGTTGGGAACTTTCAAATACAATCTGAAGATCATGTAATCTGGCACAACCACCACCTGGGATGGTCAGGAAAGTCCTGAGCAACTTGTCAGTTTTTATTTCAGCAACCCAAACCCCAGCTCCAATAGAGTTCATCGCCATCAACTATCTGTCCACGGAGTTCCCTGCAGTCTCCCCACCTGGCAACTCCAATGATGAAAGAGTAGAGGGAAAAGAAAACTATAGCAGAGGCAAAAAAAAGAGAAAAACAAAATGAGGAAGAAGACAAAGGTCAAGGTAGAGGAGATTAATGGAGAGAGATAAATAGACTTCTAAACACAAAGGACTGGATTTTTCCAGCTCTGAGGAGGCAGGTTGGGAGACGGGACTGGTGGTAAAATTTGAAAAAATGACGCCGGGTTCCGATCCCGCCGTCAACCCGCCTCTGCGAAACTTTGCCAGAGGCGGGCTTGCAGAGTCAGTTTCGGTCGCGCCTCCAGGCAGCGGGATAGGCCCTTAAGGCACTGAACTACCACTTAAGTACCTCTATAATCCCATTTTGAGGGGCCTTTCAAATTTTGCCACATTTCCAGCGTGCTGCACGTCTCTCCTGAAACACGCCAGCTAATCCTGTTGGGTTCACAAGTGGCTGGCTTCCTAACAGCTGCAACTCCACCATAAAAACGGAGCTTTCAACATCAGTTGCAGGTGGAAGAACTTTGTTTTTTCAGGTCTTGGAGAACATTTTTGCAGGTCCACTAATCTTGGAAGTGGTGAAGCTGAGATCCATCTCCACTGTCACCTCCTGGGAAAACCCTCTCCCCACATTGACTGAGCACTTCCTCAACGGAGATATCTACCAGCAGCATGGCAACCATTTATTCCTTTCATCCTGGTCCTCAGATTCGGAGGACGAGCAGCCACGGCAGCAGCAGAACCAGGCACAACAGCAGCACCAACAGCAACAACAGGAACGCCAACCTGCTACTCACCCACCTGATGGTGCACAGGGTAGAAGGCGCCAGCGCAGGGAAGTACATCGCCGCAGGAGATACCCCCAAAACAGGGTTTACAGGATGAGGATGAGCTTCCTCAACATGACTGAGTAGCAGTGCCAAAGGAGGCTGAGACTTTCACGAGAGGTAGTCGGTGACATCTGTGCAATGCTCCACCAACATCTGGAGCCCAGAGGATTGGGTGGACACCCCTTACCAGTGGCTGTCAAAGTTACCACCACACTCAACTTTTTTGCTTCAGGCTCCTTCCAGGGATCATCAGCAGACATCTGGGGCATCTCCCAGTCGGCCGCAGATTACCGATGCCCTCTTTGCAAAGGCGCACAATTACATACATTTCTCCACGGATCAAGCAAGTATAACCGCGCGTGCGGTTGGCTTTGCAAATATGGCAGGCTTGCCAAGGGTGCAGGGCATCGTAGACTGCACACATGTGGCCCTTAAGGCACCCCATCACAACCCAGCTCTTTTTGTCAACTGCAAGGGCTTCCACTCCCTCAACGTGCAGCTGGTGTGTAACCACAAGGACAGTTTGCATGTTTGCGCCAAGTACCCTAGCAGTTGCCATGACTCGTTCATCCTGCGGCAGTCTAGTGTGCCTCCGCTCTTCAGTCCGCCAAACCAACTTTGCGGATGGCTACTTGGAGACAAGGGCTATCCCCTGAAGACGTGGCTAATGACTCCAGTCAGGGGGCCATCCAACGAAGCTGAGGAGCGCTACAACTCCAGTCACATTTCGACCAGATCCATCATCGATTCAGATGCCTTGATAGATCAGGTGGCGCCCTGCAGTACTCAGCAGCCAGGGTCTCCAGAATTGTCGTGGTCTGCTGTGCACTGCACAACATCATGGCTTGCAGCTGCCTGAAGAACAAGTGGCTCAGCGCATAGCCTCCTCAGAGGAGGAGGATGAGGATGAGGAGGAGGAGGAGGAGATCGAGAACGAAGACCTTGCGGATGCGCATCAACCAGCTGCAGCAGCACGCGAGCACATTGCTGCCCGGGATGCAAGGGATGCACTCATCTTGGCCACATTTGCTTAAGTTGCCCATTCAAACACATGTGCCTGGCACCTTCTTACCACACCATAGACAATGGACAAGAACCTGTGGCTTCCTATCACTCTGACCACCATCATGACAAAGACAATTCGCCCTGAGCCCTCAATGTGGAACTTCCATTTCCGAAATGACTGAGTCCAGAACTTCAACAGTTTACCATCACTTCATTTTAATATATTGACTAAAGGATGGCATTTTACAATTAAACACAACAGGACACCCAAGTGACTACCCTTGTGACTACTTGTGCATTATCTTCCTCTTACGCGTGCTCCTGCGTGGTGCTTCCCCTGTGGCTTCAGCAGGTGTGGAGGCCCCTTGCTCACTCTCATGCTGCTCCTGCTTCGACACCTTTGGCGGGCGTCCTCTGGGGTTGCGAGCCTGTGAGGGCTTGCCAACAGTCTGCTCCTCCTGCGGCTGTGCAGAGGCTAAGACGCCCATCTCAGTTGGGTGAGGACTCTGGTGGGGCTCTGACCGAGGGCTCCGCAGTAGCATGGGAGTGTGAGAGCTTGGAGAGGAGCCCCCACTTCCTTGTTCTCTGCCAACAACATCCCTCTCATGGGTCAGCCCCACTTCAGAGCTAGCAAGTGGCTTGACAGCACCTTGCTGCACATCAGGGGGGCCATGAGGATCCGTTTCTGCACTGGCAGTCCTACTCCAGAGGACTTTCATGAAGGTCTGGTTTCTCTGCTCAATAGCTATCCATCGCTCCTTCAGAGATGTCAGTCTATTCTGAAAATCACCATGTTTTCCACATTCTGGCGACTTAGCTCCTCCATGGCTGTAGCCATCCTCTGCTCTACCATAGCCATCCTTTTCACGGAGGTAGCCATCCTTTCCACGGAGGTTGCCATCCGTTCCGCGGTGATGTGTTGATTCGCCAATACCTCCACAAAGGCTCTGCTCATGTTAGCGTTGGACTCCTCCATCCGCTCCACACTCACAGTGACCCTGGATACAAAACCTGCCAGAGACTCCTGCACCTGTTCCTGGAGTTCCATCACTGCTCTCCTTCTGGATGGACCCAGAGGCACAGGGTTGACATGCAGCTGAGCAGAGCTGGGAGCGCCCTGCGGCCTCCAACGCGGACTCTCCACTGCTGTCCCTGTCTCCACCATCTGCTGATGCTCACTTGTGAGCTGTGATACACCAAGTGACAACATTACTCTATCTCCCGAAGGTCCCACCGAGGTGTGTCTGCGCTGGTGCTGGGTGCGCTGAATTTTGTTGATGCTGTGCCCTCAGAGGTTGCATGTTCCTCTGAGGAGTCTTCCGGCTCAGCCTCTTCCTCCTGGACAGTGGGGAGGGGGGCTGTCGATGGTCCTGTGGGAGAGTAAAGGCATGAGTTAGCTATGTGATATAAACGTAGCATGCACATTGAATAGTGCAAATGATCATAAGTCAATCTGTTTGAGCATCAGAAGCCATATCAGTCACTCATGCAATGTCAATGAGAGAGATGCAAAACTATTCTGTCACCAGCTTGCTCTGATGTGCCCGTCTGTCCGTCCCCCACTTCCACATCCTCCTCGGCGCCAACGATCTCTAGGGCTGCCTCCTCTGCGCTGGTAAGATGGACTATTGAGGGTGGCCCTCCTCCGATCTTCGCCCTTTCCCTCTTATTGTGGGCTCTCTTTTCCTGCATGAGGGACATAAGTGGAGTTTGAGTGAGAATGATGGAGTGAGTGTAGATAATCCATAGGATAGATGCTTAGAAGGACACAAAGATGGAGTGAGGTCCCAATACTAAGGGCTCTCCATGTGTGTTGTTAGCTGTTGTCATAACATAACAGTGATAGGGAGTGTGAGGGTAGCATAGTCGAATAGTTAAGTGATTGTGCACATAGAGAGAGAGTGAATGGTTAAGGGTGCAAGGGATGTAAGGGTAAAGTGGGATGTGTAGGAGTAGGTTGAAAATGCAGAGTGATGGTGCTGAGAGGAGATGCGGAGCAGAATGAGGGTAAAGGTGATGGTATGCTCACTTTGCCTGTTCGGACAAGGTCATTGAACCTCTTTCGGCACTGCAGCCAGGTTCTGCTGCACATCGATCTGGCACTCATCTCCTGGGCAACTTGCAGCCACACAGCTTTGGTCTGCTGAGGAGGTTTTTTCCTCCCAGAGGATGGAAAGAGCACCTCCTTTTGTGCTCTGGCTCCCTCCACCAGAGCATGGAGTGAGTCATCAATAAACCGAGGTGAGGCCTTGGGCCTTGAAGTAGACATTGCAATAGCTCCAAAAGGTACTAACTTGGAGCCCTTAAATGCAGCTGGAGAAATGACGTCATCGGAGGTGAGTTTCAGGCCCAAAAAACTAATTGGGCCAGGGGTTCGCACACGCTGGGAGTCAATTGCCCAATTAGGGCAAAATCGTAATTTTTTGCCGCCTGACAGTGGAGGCGAGATCGGGACCCGCCGACCACCTGACCCGCACCCAACCCGCCACCAATGGCAAAATCGAGCCCAAAGGGTGGTAGAAGTTTGGAACTCTCTTCCACAAACAGCATTTGATGCGAGATCAATTGTTAATTTTAAATATAAGATTTATAGCTTTTTGTTAACCAAAGGTATTAAGGGTTATGGGCCAAAGGGTGTATGGAGTTAGGTCGCAGATCAGCCATGATCTCATTGAATGGCAGAACAGGCTCGAGGGGCTGAATGGCCTACTCCTGTTCCTATGCTCGTATAGATGAAAGGCAGGAAGAGTGAACAGAAGTCGAGGTAAAAGTGAGAAATGAATGTGGAAGAGTGAGTGAGGAGAGAGATGAAAATGGAGAGTCTGAAGCTGAATTGGAGATGAGAGCAAGATACAGAAGTAAAGGAGGTGTATTAAAAACAGAAATGGAAAAGAGAGAGAAACGCACAGTAGTGAAGGAGAGTGAAAGAGACATTTTGATGACTTACCTCTACCAGTATCTTCAGCTACGGAGGCAGCAAATGCTGAGATATTTTTGTTGGACTTCAGCCCAAAAGTGTTTGAGAACCGCTAAATTAGATAGTTTTTGTTCTTACTTATTATCAGGAATAATAATTGGCTTGTGCAAGCCTTGAGCAAAGGTGGAATTAAAAAGTATAAAAATCAAGTATTATTTTGCTAAGAGTTTTAGCATTTTGCTTCAACAAAATGAGGTATGCGCATCCCTGCACTGGATATGTAGATAATGAAATGTTACATACTTTTGCAGCAAAGAGTGCTGAAAGAATCTAAGGATGCATCAGAGCAGTGCAGAACTCCCTAACAGCTGGAATCATAAACATGAAGACAAAAGGTAAAACATATATTTCTCGAAACAGTCAAATCCCAACACACAAAGGCAAATTAGTCAAAGACCAGGTGATGTTAATAATATGCAACCCAGGAGCAAACGTTTCTATTTTTTCCAGTCTGCTTAGATTGCAAAAAGTTAGAAATCCAATATTCATCTCTCATTATCATATATTTAAATCAGCAAAGCAAGTCTAAAGACTCAGCAGTGGACGGGATTCCATTGAGATTACGAACACCTGTTTAAACTTGAAACAGATCATCAATATGAATAATAAATTATTTTCTGTAGGTATAACATATTTAATAATGCTGATATGGAATTGCATGTAAATAGATTTTACTCAAATGCTCTTGTTCATTATTTAGAACAAACACAATAACTAAAGGGATCCCCCATACGCTTAATACAAAAATGCTCTAACCAAATACTGAGCAACAGGTGCATCACAGAATGAAATGAGACAATCAAGTTATATTTTCAATTTGATTGGTGAGGCTTGAAAATCTGTGTAAAATATTACAGCAGTAGGTGAGCTTACAATCAAAGCAGTAACATTTATTCTATATGACATAAGACTTCAAAAACTAGAAGTGTATTCAATGGAGCACAGAAGATGAAGGAAATGAAATCTAAGGCCGAGGTGGGTCCGGGGCGGTAGCGTGGTCCCAGCCCGCTGCCTGCTCCAGCCCGCACTCTCCAAGTGATTTTACGTTGATTGGCCTTGTTAAGCCCGCCCTGCGAGGTTCCCGGCCAATTAAAAGGAAACGGGTCTGATGGCGTCATTTGATGACATGTGATCAGCCGGTTTCCTTAAAGAGGCCATGTCCAAATTGATTTTGACAGTTGTGCTGTCAGTGTTCTACAGCACTGAAGTGCTGCAAACACTGACATGCACTGCACAGAGGTGCACGGCTGCACCCAGGCTTTCCCATGACTCCCTCCATATGCTTATGGAGGGAGTCACAGCATGCAGGGAGGTTCTCTTCCCTTCCAAAGGGCAGAAGACACCTCCCCAGGACACCAACGCAGCCTGGTTGCACATTGCACAGGAGGGCACAAGCAGGGATGTCGTCAGGAGGACCAGGCTGCAGTGGCACAAACCTTTCAATGATCTCAGTAGATCACGAAACGTTACTGCCAAGCCACACTCAACCTCATCCTGCTGTGCCACTCATCACATCCCCATCACTCTGCCTTCCCTACCCTACTCCTGCACATCTTTACTCAAACCAACTTACCTTGCACCTCCACCTATCTCTCTCTATCTACATTATCACTTCCCCATTTCACTAGCCACCCCTCACACTCACCCTCATCCTACTGCAAGCATACCAACTAACAACACACAAGGGTAGGCACTTGGGTGTTTTAGCCAATGTTCATGTGAAGTTTCTGTTAATGTGGTGTCAAACATTGAAATCTTTATTTTCAACACTCTGCGTTCTTGGACAGATTTGTGTGCACCTTTGGAAGTGGCTTAGTGAGTTGCAGTGAATGGTGAGACATAACGGTACCCCCTGCAATGGTGATGAGTGTGAAAGGAATGGCTTGTGCATTGTAGAGATGCTTTATGGTGTTGGTGTGGGGTGGTGCCAACCTGGAACATCATGTGGCAGCCAGGGTGTGCAGCATCAAGTGAAGTAAATCTGGCTATGGTGAGGCCATCCCTTGCGTCCCGGGCAGTAATGTGGTCGGGAGCTGAGGCCCTCTGTCCTGTGCAGCATCAGTTGATTGCGGAGAAAGTTGGTGTTGATGTTGGTGCTGCTGGTGTGCCCGGTGATGCTGGTGTTGGGGCTGATCGTGGTGGGATTCTGAGGACCAAGGTGAGATTTTTTCAAGGGCACCGATGCTGATGAAATAGATGGCAGGTGAGGTTGAGATGACAGAAGCGATCTGTCAATAGTGAGAGAGGTTGTTCCAATGAGGTGACACTGGATAGAAAGTTTGCTCCAAACACTTGCAACCTGCATAAAGCTCAATCTGTCTTCTAAATGCAGTAAGCAAGAGCTTCTAAACTTGGAAAGTGAAGATCTATGAAATGGGAGCTTTTATAGACCATTTGCAGCTGTCAAGTTAGTAAATCGTCCCATGCTGACACAACACCTGACCTCCTTACCTGACGAGATCCCCGAGCAGCGGGGAAGCCGTTGGCGAACTTTAAAAATCTAAAGGTGAGCTTAAAATTAGACTTAATTGCCTCTTAACAATGTATTTAATGATCTAAATTGCCTCCCCCGCCACTTGGTGTCGGGTCTGTTCAGCGCTGACAGACCCGACACCTGGGAGACTCGCGTGGAGGCGGCTTGACAGCGGGTTCCCTACTGTCAATCTTTTCTATTTTGACAGCTGACCCGCCTCCGATCCCGCCCTCTCAGCGCCGGTAAAATTCCGGCCTAATTGTTCCAATATTTTGGAAAGGTTTGTGTATTGGTAACAAGGGAGCATAAATTTACGAATAGTACCAGAGGCAAAATAGAGGAGGGTAAAATATCATTATTTTCACAAAAATAATTACTAAAATATGAAACACATTACCACAAATGGCTATTGAAGCTGAAGTTATTCACAACATTCAAGAGGGAATTAGAGGGGTAGTTTTATGAATTTGCACTCTCATCGCAGAGTTCTGCCCTTCGAGAGCTAATTTTGGGGAAAAATTGAGGGAAATGTGTGCTCGAATTCGCACTATATTCTGAAATTATACACCCTTGTCTTGACCCCTCTGTACTTGCAAACTACTGTCCCATCACCAACCTCCCTTTCTGGCAGTGTGCCAGAGTTTTGTTGTGGGTCCAAGATGTGTGATGAAAATTAAAGATTTCCTGGCACTATTTCCAGCAACCTCCAACAGTCCCTTTAAGGACCGTTGGTTAGGCTGCACAACGCCAGCTACAACTACATGCACGCCTGTATTCAGCGTGCGGTCTGCTTGCCTGTTTACAGGTCTGTCTGACAATTGCATCAGACAAGCCTTGGGCATCAATGGGGCAGCTGAGGTGCCCGTCGATTTTCAACTGCCAGCCGCCTATTTTTCAGACGGGAAACAAGCAACCATGAGTTGCAAATCTTTCCCCATTTAGAATCTCTCCAATCAGGTTTTCACTCCTGCCACAGCACTGAAACTGCCTTAAAGTTACCAATGATATCCTCAGCATCCATGACCATGGTGCACTATCCCTCCTCGACCTTTCTGCAGCCTTTGACATGGTCGATAAAACCATCCTCCCTCTAATCCTCTCCTCCACTATCCAGCTCGGTGGAACTGCCCTTACTTGGTTTCATTCTTACCTATCCAACCGTAGCCAGAGCATCTCCAGCAATGGCTTCTCTTCTCGTCCCTCCACCGTTACCTCTAGAGTTCCCTAAAGATCTATCTTTGGCTCACTCTTCTTCACATACATGCTGTCCCTTGATGATATCACCCAAAGATCTGGAGCCAGCTTCCACATGTACACTGATGACACCAGATCTACCTCTCCATCATGTCTCTCGACTCCTCCACTGACTCTCTGCTTATCTGACATCCAGTCTTTGATGAGGCACAATTTCCTCCAGTTAACCATTGAGAAGACCGAAACCATCATCTTCGTCCCCCACCATAACTCTGTATCTTTGCCATTGATTCCATCCCCCTCCCCAGCCACTGTCTCAGGTTAAACCAAAATGTTCGCAACCTTGGCGTCATATCTGACCCCAAACTCAGCATCAAGCCCATAGCATCTCCATCATGAAGATCACCTTCTTCCACCTCCATAACATCGCTCGCCTCAGTTTGTCTGCTGCTGAAACCCTCACCCATCCCTTTGTTACTTCCCATCCTCCACCCTCCATAAGCCAAAGCTTATCCAATATTCTGCCACCTGTATCCTTACACCAAGTTCCACTATTCACTATTCACACCTGTCCCTGCTGACCTACATTGGCTCCTAAAAAGACTTGCATTTATATAGTGCCTTTCATGACCTCAGGGCGTCCCAAAGCGCTTTACAGCCAATGAAGTACTTTTGAAGTGTAATCACTGTTGTAATGTAGGAAACGCGGCAGCCAATTTGCGCATAGCAAGCTCCTACAAACAGCAATGTGTTAATGACCAAATAATCTGTTTTTAGTGATGTTGAGTGAAGGAATAAATATTGGCCACGACACCGGGGATAACATAAATAGTGCCATGGGATCTTTAATGTCCACCTGAGAGAACAAACCCCAGTGCCCCCAAGTTAAAAGTTTCATCCTTGTATTTAAATCCTATCATGGCTTCAGCTCTCCCTATCTGTGTAACCTCCTTCAGCCTACTCCCCACGACCCCCCACGCTCAGAATGCGTTGTTCCTCTGACTCTGTCCTCTTATGCATTCTCCCTCCCTTCACTCCACCATTAATGGCTGTGCCTTCAGGCACCAAAGTCCAACACTCTTGAATTTCCTCCTTAAATCTCCATCTCCCTCTCCTCCTTAATACTCCTTAAAACCCACCTCTTTGACCAAACTTTTGGTCATCCCTCTCCTTCTTTGCTTCAGCATCCATTTTTGTCTAATTACATGTCTGTGACGCGCCTTGGGACTTGTTTTCTACATTAAAGGTAAAATATAATTGCAAATTGTTGCTGTTTGTTGAAGTGCTCCAGTCGGGTGAAGCACTGCACCAGGAGTAAATATTTGTAAGATTACCCCTTAAATACTTGAAGAAGAAAAATATCGAGCTGGACTAAGTAGCTCCAATGTGGAGCTAGCTCTGACTCAGATATGATGGCCAGAATGGCTTCCTTTTGTGCTGAATTTTGTGTGCTTCTTTGATGTGGAAGGATACATATGAAAACAAAGAGATGCACATATGGGAATGAGTGGCTAGGGAATCAAAGAATAATAGACACAAAATGATACACAGAGCAAAAGCAAGCTTGGACATGGTAAAGAAAAAGAGTGGTAAAAAGAGTGACAGCTGATGAGAGGAATAAAGAATGTGAGAGAGCAGGATGGAAACTTAGAATAAGAGTGAGCAGAGAGGAAAAAGAGAGTGAGACAAATAAAGAGACACATACATGCTGGGTATTCTGCAGCGAGTGTCTCACCTCCTGACTCCCCAAAGCCTTTCCGCCATCTACAAGGCACAAGTCAGGAGTGTGATGGAATACTCTCCACTTGCCTGGATGAGTGCAGCTCCAACAACACTCAAGAAGCTCGACACCATCCAGGACAAAGCAGCACACTTGATTGGCAGCCCATCCACCACCTTAAACATTCACTCCCTCCACCACTGGCACACCGTGGCTGCAGTGTGTACCAACTACAAGATGCACTGCAGCAACTCACCAAGGCTTCTTCAACAGCACCTCCCAAATCCACGACCTCTACCACCCAGAAGGACACGTGTAGCAGGTGCATGGGAACACCATCACCTCCACATTCCCCTCCAAGTCACACACCATCCTGCTTTGGAAATATATCGCCGTTCCTTCATCGTCTCTGGGTCAAAATCCTGGAACTCCCTCCCTAACAGCACTGTGGGAGTACCTTCACCACACGGACTGCAGCGGTTCAAGAAGGCGGCTCACCAGCACCTTCTCAAGGGCAATTAGGGATGGGCAATAAATGCTGCCCTTGCCAGCGATGCCCACATCCCATGAACGAATAAAAAAAATGCACATAAAGAGAGATACAAACATGACCAGATAGAGAAATTCACAAAAATGACAGAGAGAAAGATAGATACTGCACATGCACATAAAAACAAAGAAAGATATCTATAATGCAAAAGAGGAATCTCACACACAGACATACACATTCAGACAGAATGGACAGAAACAGAGAGAGCAGTGGGAAGTTGGAGAAATGAGCAAATGAATGAGAGATAAAAATTGCATCTAGAGGCAACAAATGCTATTTTTCCTTCTTATAATCATATATTCTTTCTTTGGTTAACAACATGAGACACAATATGATTTGGGATTTTCTATGATCACCAACAGTCAAATAAAAAAATCAATAAGGAAATATTTCCTAAGAAAATTAACCTATTAGACAACACTTTGGTTTCCATCCAAGTAACCTTAGAGAACCAGGGCACAATATCCAAGAGTTTAATGAAGACATTCCATAAGCACTGGGCACTTAAGAGTGCACTCTGCACCATTCAGTCCTCGCTCACACTCCAAAGGTTTTTTTTTAATTTCTGACTTTTATTTTAGTTATACTAAAGGAACAATCTTCCCTGCCCTCCCAATCATCTTTGTCTCAGTTGTGCTTCCCCTTAAAGGGACTTGACACATGAATAGAGTTCCTAGCAGGATCTGACTGACAACAAAATACAGATCATGGGGGAAATTTTAACTTCTATCGCTGGACGATAAATAGGTGACAGGGAATTTTATACCCTGCCCAATTTTCTTTTCTAGTGACTTCAATGGAAAAGAAAATTGATGGGGTGTAACGTAGGCAGCTGATTGGATTTTCCCCATTTTTGGTCTAGCAATAAAAGTTGAAATTACCCCCCATGTTTCTGAAATGAACCAACCTATAGGACAAGACTTTGGTTTGTGCCAGGATAATCTTAGAAATGCTCAAAGTCAACCTGGTCATCAGACATCTTCCCTGACCTATGAGATAGACTTAGCCTGGCTCATACTATCCCTACCCTACATATATAAATGTTGAACTACATCTTACCTGAGTTAAGACCATTACCACCTTGATTTTGTGATAGCTCTCCTCAACAGGGGAGCAATTGTTTAGTTTCTGCCAGTATTGACCTTCTGCTAATCCTAGCAATTAATATGACTAGTAATGTTCCTTACAAGCCAGACTATTTGCCAAAATGTCAGTACTCTCCTGGTCACTTTGGCATACCAGAGCACCATGTCAACCAATACTTAACAGCCTTCTGCAAATAGTGGCCGTTTTGCTCAGTTAAATCATCAATGTATTAATTTTATACTATTATTATTCAAACTTATTTCCGATAAGCCTACACTCCCCCATTTTGCAGTGTTTCCAGGAAATAATTGTCTACAGTTCCTGGAATCTTAAATACAGCTTCATTTTAAATAGAAATCAAATCAGAACAAAATAGTAAATTAACTGTGAAAGACAAAAAGTGAATGAGGTATTTAGAGAAAAGATGCATAATGCATAACAATATAAACTGAGTTGTGTTTTCAGTTTTTATACAGATCGTGTTTAAACTTTGAGCCAAAATTCCATAAGATTCCTTGTTTTCCAATTTTTGTCAATTTTATCTGACAAATTCTGATTTGGTTATTCAAATCGGGGTCCTACTCCGGGTGTAGGTCCCTGATGTGAAACTGGACAGTAACTAGGCGGAGCTTGCACTAGTTCTTCTAGAGTGGCTTAATGGAGGCCATTGAAAAAAGGCCCAGAAAAAGTGGATTTTTTTTTTATTTTGTGTGATCAGCCTGGCTCCACAAAAACAACAGCCCTCTCAGCATCTCAGCTGGTCAAAATTGCTGCAGTCGGCACAGACAAGTTGCTTCCAGTGGTCTGCTTGGCGCCTGCAGATCACCAGTTAGGTGCAGATTAGGCCCAGTGCTGAATTTGGTACCGGCCTCACTCTGGCACAGACCAGTGTGTATGATAATCACACCACTGACTTGTCACCGTTTTGGGCACAGGGACAATTTCTACCCCACTGTTTCTGAGAGAACTGAAAAACCAAAATAGCTCCAAGAAACCACTCAAGTAGGATTCTCTGGACCTCATAAAATACATTTACAAAAACATTTGGGAATGAACACAAAGTCTGAATAAGACATATATAAACCTAGAAATTGGCAATATCACTGAGTGAACATTTGACACATTTGTATGGCAATTTTTAACAGGGCCCTAAACACATTTAAAATAAATGAGTTAAAGTAATAGACAGAGAAATGTTATGTGAATGTGTTAAGTTCCTCCACTAACATCACCAAAGACTATTTCTGAGCTTAACATGTCATCTGTTTTCTTCACTTTATGAGCCTGTAATAGGGAAGGAATGGTCACCATTACTTGCCTCTTTAATTTTGTCCAGTTCATTTTGTAAAGCCTGTTTGGTAATTTCAGCTTCGATTAACTGCTGACGTAAGGTTTCATTTTCTTCTTCCGTTTTGGTTCGTTTCTCTTCTACGTTTTCTAATTCGTGGTGCAGGCGGACAGACACGTCTTTGGCAACCTGTAAGTGGTGACAACAGTAAATGGCATCATCGTAACATCATCATCATCATCACAAAATTTTAAAAAAAACAGGAACAACTGCTTTAAAATGGATGCAAATTGCTTAAGAGCCCGTTGTGTCAAAAGGTGCCGAAACTGTATTTATTTTTGGTAACTTTAGCGACCTGGTGCCATGTCATAGATTGAATGTAAGTTGACCTTGAGGTCTTGCTCCAGACTTCTCAGGAGCTCGTTGTCCATCTCGCCGGTTTGGGCGAACCTCATCCTTTTCCTCTCGGTCTTCCGCAGGCGATACTGCAGAATCCGGCAGTTCTTGTTGGCCCGTTCCAGCTCCCGGCGGAGGTCCTGTAGCTGGCAGGCGTCCTCCTCGTAGAAACTGTCCCTCATTTCGTCCATTTCGTTTCGCATCTCCTCGATCTCGGTCTGACAAAACAAAGCCTCCTTTTTATTAGAATTGAATAGTAAAATCAAAACAAAAAAAATAAAAAGGAAGAAAACCAAAAACACTCTTCCAAATCTGCGACAGGCGTTTCCCAACACAATGGCCATATTGAGCGGCAGGCTTTGCAAATTGTCAACATCAGCTCCTCGGCGACCATTGCAGCTTCAGGCCCAGAGGGAATGAAGCCTGATTCCCCCCAAAATCCTGTGGTATTTTTTTGTTGTTGCACTCTGTACATTAATGTCTCCCCATCTCCTCTCAAAGACCCCCGTCGCCCCCCCCCCCCCCAATCTCTGCATGCAGTCTGACAGATGCGGACCCTACCTTGAGGCCCAGGTTTTCCGAGCGCAGTTTCTCGATCTCATTTTGCAGGCTTTTTTCTTGCTCGGTCATTGTCTCCATGTTGGATTCGCCCGCCGCCCTTTCCCTCTCCCTCTCCGGCTCTGGCTCCGGTGCCTGCGCCGCTGCACTTTTCGTGTGCATTCCAGCAGCATGAGGCAGCGCCTGGCCGACGCTCAGCGGCACCGGCACCGAGCCCGAGCCGTCAATCTGAAGCCCGGCACGTTCCGGATCTTGGGCTGGTGGCTCGCAGTTTGCACCCGCCTCTCCTCCTCCTCCTCCTCCGCCGCCGCCGCCGCCTCCGCCCGTCTGCTGCTCGCTTTGTTTCCCCCGCGGCGCTTTTGACGTACTGTCTGCTTTGTCGGGAGTGCACGGTGCACGGCCACTTTTACCAAGGGTCAAATCACAATTCTTCCTTTGGGCAAAATGGCAGCTTTCCCCCTCCACTTTCCTGATGGCATCAGGCGCGGCGGTGTCCTTTTCAGCACCGGCGGGGCGGACAGCTGCCGCCGCTTTGCTCGGCTTTTCTTTGACGTTTGCCGCTCCCTGGCTGGAAATCCGGCTGGGGTGGTAGCCCTGCTTTAATGCGTTAGCTTTGGCACCCAACGAAGTCTTTACGGCGGGTCTTGAGTTAATATCCCGGAATCTGGCCGGCGAAGAGGCTCGCTGCTGTTTTTTATTGTGAGAATGCTGTCGGTTTTCAGCAGCGCCACTGGCTGGGTTCATGGTGTTATTGTCATCTAAACGCGATTCTCATACCACTCCATGCATACCACTTAGATTGTTATCCACTTCCGGGCTGCAGGATAACAAAACAGACCCCTGTAATTACAGAATAACAACAACGCTTACTATATCATGTGTGAGTGTATTCCTTGCAAACTGTTTCAAAGGAAAATGCAGCCAGGGGAATTTGAATAGACATACATTGGATTAGCATCTTTTTCAAGGTGTAAATCTCGGAGATGGCGACAACAGACCAGTTAGTAACTATGTTTTTAATTTAAATGCGATTTTTAAACTGCACCATAATGCAAGACATCGGGAATCGTTTGGGTTACATATATAAGGCATTATACATCCATTTTCATCGCTTCACAGGCGCACTGAAGCTAGGAAGTAATGTGGAAACCCAATTAATTCTGCATCATTTTGGTGTACTAAGAATGTCTTTCTTTTAGTGACAAAATAATAAGTTATACCGGAATCTATCAAGAAATTAATATATGCAAACAGCATGAAAAGGTCACGATATAGCTTTATTGAATCAAGTTACAAGAAAACCAGAGCCAAATAAAACCTTTCACCTATGAAAGTTTATCAAAGTCTGTGTAGACAAAGATCATTGAATAGGATCGTATTGTCTGGAGTCCAAATTAAACTGATGTCTTATAATATGTCCAGTTGCCCCTTGCAGGAATTAATGACTAGGTGAACTTGTGTTTCACCATGAGCTCTTTACATTTCCATACCACGAGATTATGGAATTAAAATGCATAAATCTTGGATTTTCAAACTGAAGTTCCTGGACCATGGGGGTGGGTCCTTGAGGTCATCAGATTTCTTCCATCCACCATCAAATTACTGTGTTTGTTGACTTACGAGCACTGTATTCCTGTCACTACATATTCATTACATTTTCTTCAATAATAGCATTGTTTTCTTTTGGCTGGGTGATGACGTCTTTTGGAAGTTCGGACAGAAGACCCCCAGGAGTGTGTCAATATTTGCAGGGAGTCACCTGAAGTGTGGCAGTATTTCTAGGTGGTCACTGAGAGTATACTGTTTTTTACCAGAGGTCACCAGTAACATTTGATATTTGCAGCAATACCAACTAATGTTTTGATATTTGCAGAGGGTTGCCATGAGTGTGTCAACAGTTGCAGAAGTTTATTGTTGATAGTTGCAGGAAGTCACCTACATAATAAAGTTTAGAAACCATTGCATTCGCTTACCTCATGATTTATTTTCTATACTTAATCAGGAACTTTGTCCCAAAACCAGTCAGCCATTTTTGTTCCCGTCTGACAATACTGACCACAGTAATCTAACTCTGATCTAACCATTGCCTTGTGCAAAATTATCATACCCCCTTTGCTCTGGTACTCAATGCCCTTGTTTATAAAGGCTATTTGGGCTAGTATGCTCCCTATGCCCAAGTCCAAATCATCAATAGAGAACAAAAGTGGACTCAGCACTGACTTCTCAGATACAACACTTCCATCCCTTCTTTAATCCAAGCAACACCCATTTACCTGGACGCTTTCCTGTTTGTCAACCAACTTTCTATCCATGCTGCTCATTTCCTCATATACCATATGCCTGAATTTTTGTAACAAGACAGCTCATCAAATACATTCTGAAAATCTGTATATATTGCATCTACTGATTTCACTTTATTTTTTTTAATTCATCCCTAATTGCCCTTATTTAATCCATATCTTCATCTTCTACAACTAGATTTCCCTCCTCATCACATTTACCTCTTCTATTATTTCTGTATTGGAATAATAAATATTTCACAACTATTAACTATCTCGAGACAGATCACTGAATAATAAGTCATTTTTTTCAGTGACAAAAATAACTCTTTACACAAGTGTTTTTGGCTTCTATTTCTTCTAGAAGAATTTATTAAATTGCCACCTTGTAGATAACCCAATGCTGATGTACCAATATGCTGGCGCACAGTACTAAAGACTCATACCAACAGCACACAGTCTTATCCCTGTGATTCCCCACAAAATGAATTGCCAGTGTCTGCTGAGTTATGTATGAGAGGGTCTGAAGACATGAGACATTCTCTCATATACAGGACTGAGTAAAATAGCCCAGATCACTATGATATAACTCCTATTGGCTGGTTGTAGAGCACCATTTCTGAACATCTGGAGCAGGGTACCTGAGATCTCAACTCTGCGAAGATGCAAGGTGCCCAGAAGGGGAGAAATTAAAGTAAGAAAGAAATTTAGAAAAATTCAACAGTTTTGAATGAGTTTATAAAACAGCAAAATCTAATCATATATAATTTAATGTTTAAATAATTTTGCCTGTCCTAGTCGTATAGAAATAAATAAATTGTATTTACATATCAACTTTCATGTCCTCAGGATGTCCCAAAACACTGAAGTACTTTAGAAGTGTAGTCACTGTTGTAACATTGGCATGCAAGAAGTTTAGCTACATTAAGTATGTGAGCAAGACAGCAAATTTAAGTAACTGAAGAATTTATAGGGTAAATTCACCAATATGTCACTCCTAGTGGGGAGGCATGCTCAAAGGGGCCATGGGTCAGAGCATCAGCACTACAGTGTTGCAGCCCCATCTCTGACCCATACCCCCTTTCAGCGTGGCTCCCCACAAGGAGTGCAGGATTGGTGAATTTTCCCATTGTGTAAAGTTAGAAATCAATCTATTCAAGCAGTTAAGGCATGCAAAAATGCTACAGAAAACTAGTCCTGCATGGTATCCAGGATGAACTGTACCACTTTTATGAGCAAAGTTGAGGTTTAAAAGCAATTTTCATGCATCAGGTCATTGAAAGAAATTTACTTGCATTAGCTTTGCAATTATGTGGATTACACTCTGTTTCTCCTTCCTTGTCCTTGTGTCCAAAATAAAATCATGAACTTTTTTTCCAGGACAGCACAACTAATCAAACCTGAATAAAATACAATTATAAATCTTATATCTTGAAACTACACTAACTTCCCTCCATCTTTCAATATATCTAAAATAAATATATCAATTTGGGAGTTATACAGAGTTATGGAACTTTCTAATTGTTTCAGTATATGCTCTAGTCTGATCTATCTAATTGGCGCAGTATTTCTGTAGTGATGTTTGTGATTTTATCTATAGTGTCATCTCTGGTGTCACAAAAATGAATAATCACATTTACAAATTCTATGTGATACAGCAATCATGAGGGTTCCCCATACCCTGACCTCTATTAAAGTTAACCAGGTAAATGATAACATTATCTAATACCTACATTTCTTCACGACTTATAATTGAATAAATTATAAACAAATTCCAGATGGCTGGAATGTCACATGGTGTTCTGCAAAGGGCCTTCCACTATGCTGGAACTCATATAGCTCATGAGGAAACTCTTGAGACTTGGGTTGAAAACTGTTGGCAGGCATTTACTGGAGGCCAGGTATGAGAACATGTACTATATATCCAAAGTTTCATACCTATCATGCTTGTGTTGCAGAGAGGCAAGCAGATGCTGCTGAAGCTCCACACCTCCAACTGGTAGAACCACCATTTAATGGAGCATGATTATGTGCCCAAAAAGATAACAGCAACGCACTCACATATTTTATGGCAAGTTGTGCTGCTCACTGTGCTGCTTAGAAGAAATTCTTTGTACCTACTGTCTGCTTAGCGAGAGTGCAAATCCATGTTTATCATGTGTCTAATGACCAGCTAGTGACTATCTACCTTGGGTGGGAGAGGGGTAGGCAATTTTCTTTGGGGTTGTGGTATCTCCAGAATGACAAGCCTGGTGACAAAAGATTGAAACCAAGTCACCATCTGTGGCAGACCTGATAGTCTGATATCTGAGCCAGGTACGTCCATCGTACTCCAAGGCACTATTGGTGACTGACTAACCAGTCTAACTTACTAATGGGAATTGAAGGAACAGTCACTGCAAGTTGGGGTTCTTCCCACTCAGCTCCAGAACCCTGCAAGCCAATGCCCTAATGGATTGGGATACATGCTGGGCAGCAACAGGAATCTTACCAACGTTCTGTGCTGGTAGCCTGCGTGGTTTCAGTTGGCTATGCATACTTGGGGTTGCCTAAACCTTTACTTTAGCCAACCTGCATCAAGGCCTTTGGACATGGGTAAGTGGGGTGCATTTGTGTGGAGAGAGGCAGAGACAGAGTACACACTCACATCAGGCAAACAGAAATTCTACCCATGAGGATTTCTCAGTAGTTTGATTTGCAGACTCTTAAGCATGGCAATGGGTTTCCACACATTCCAGAAAAAACACACAAATTAATAAATCTCATTATTAAATTGATGTCCTGATCCCCGTGACATCCATTGTATCTCTCTGTTGGGCTGTAGCTCTTCCTCCCTCTGCACCAGAAAGGACATCACTGCATACCAGCCAACATTCCTCCCTTCCTGCTCCTGGGCCACCTCAACACGCACTATCCTTGCTGCCTACAGCTACCCCTACCTACTCACAATCCCGACAGCCTCCATTCCTGTCAGTCTGTTAAACCGCTGTGACACAGAAGCAATCTCCTTTGGGCATCCCTGCATAAATGTAGTCAGAGAATATGGCTATACAGTCTGACATTACTAAACTACTCAGGCTGGTGATCCACCTACTTAAGTCATTATTCAGTACAGATCTTTTGAAAAAGATGCTCCAGAGACATCAAATCATCCCAACAACCATGTTATCAGAGGATGAGGAGTGGATATTTTGGGTGTTACAGTTTAAATGGCATGAAATATCTTGGCTCAAGATACAAAAGAGGTTACCCATTTCTCAGGAATAATTTTTATAAATTGTGAGATTGCTGTTCAGAACACAAATGCCACATGAAATGTGCTGAGGTAACCATCTTGTCTCACGGCCCTGGAAAGGGGTGCGGCGCGGTGGGCGGAGACACAGGGGCAAATATTTAGACAGAGAATAATAAAAAGTAGATCCTAGATTACGTGAACATTTTAATTCCTCCTGCTGATGCAGCTTTAACGATAAAAAAAAATCAACTGGAAAATTTCCTTCATTTCCTAAAGCTGCGGAAATGATTTCCTCTTTGACGTCCTGCTGTCACAAGGGACATAACGCGGCGTCTCTGCAGACACTATTGTGCGAAGTGCTGTGCCAGCCAAATTTCAACAATCGGGAGAACCCGCAAAAGACGAGATCGTAAAGCTATTAAAAACCGACCGTGGATACATTATTAACAAGTAATATTAATGAAGAATTCAGCCGTGGAAAAATAACAAGTGATTCTTCGTTGAGTAACGGCAATAAATCTGTAAGAACAGTCAAAGGGAAGTAGAAGTTTTATTGGCATAATCTGAAGATGCTTTTTTTTCTTTGCGAAGATGCACCATTGAGTCTAGTAAATGAGCCTCCTGGCTTGGCAAGCGGAAGGTCTTAGGAAGAAGGGACTCACCGTTTTCGGTTAGAGCTGCTGGAAGTGCTACCATGGCTGAGTTCGGCTGGCTGCTTTACTTGCGTCTCCCCGCCCCCCGGCAATACTATTGCCCTGATAGAAAGATAGACACTCAGAGAGGGAGGGACTTCCACTGACTGACTGACTACTTGCTCCAAGAGGCGGGCCTATTTACGCCACTTTCGAACAGCTGAACCACTGGTGGTCCCGACATTTGCTGCGACCTTGCAGGAAGTGACTCGCAATATATAGTGCAGGGACATGTCTTTGTTTCCCCTCCCACATCACCTTCCCTTTTCTGAGACTAATGTATGTCCTTATTTATGTTCTTTAAAGGGGCACTGCCCTAATGAAAAAGTAGTAACGCTTGGAAAAAGAAACAAGACTTGCATTTATATAGCGCCTTTCACGACCTCAGGACGTCCCAAAGAGCTTTCTAGCCAATGAAGTACTTTTTGAAGTGTAGTCGCTGCTGTAATGTTGGAAATGTGACAGCCAATTTGTGCACAAGTTCCCACAAACAACAATGTGATGATGACCAGATAATTTTTTTTTACTGATGTTGATTGAGGGCTAAATATTGGCCAGGACACCAGGAATAACTCCCCTGCTCTTCTTTGAAATAGTGCCATGGGAGATGCTGTATCTATTTACTTCACCTGAGGAAGGGGCAATCGATAGCTCCGAAAGCTTGTGATTTCAAATAAAACTGTTGGACTATAACCTGGTGTTGTGCGACCTCTCAATCTTTTAAGTCTACCAGAGAGAGCAGACGGGGCCTCAATTTAACATCTCATCCGAAAGACGGCACCTCAAACAGTGCAGCACTCCCTCAGTACTGCACTGGAGTGCCAGCCTAGGTTTTTGTGTTCAAGTCTCTGGGGTGGGACTTGAACACAACCTTCTGACTCAGAGGCAAGAGTGCTACCAACTGAGCCACGGCTGAACAAGGCAATTGACACAATAATGCACTTCAGTGCTGAAGTACATCATTATGTCACTTGCATTTGATGTCATTGTGACAAAACTGACAGTGTTACAAATTCAACTCTTCCACAAATATCTACTTGGGTTCAGTGGTGTCAGCCACTCCCTTAGGTGCGGTAGCATTGTGGGCTTTCAGCAGCAGAATTGTATACCGCTACAATGTGTAAGAACATAAAAAATAGGAGCAGGAGTAGGCCATACGTCCCCTCGAGCCTGCTCTACCATTCAATAAGATCATGGCTGAACTTCTACCTCAACTCCACTTTCCCGCCCTATCCCCATAGCCCTTGATTCCCTTAGTGCCCAAGAATCTATCGATCTTAGTCTTGAATATACTCAATGACTGAGCATCCACAACCCTCTGGGGTAGAGAATTCCAAAGATTCACAACCCTCTGAGTGAAGAAATTTCTCCTCATCTCAGTCCTAAATGACCAACCCTTTATCCAGAGACTATGACCCCCAGTTCTAGACTCTGCAGCCAGGTGAAACAACCTCTTAGCATCAACCCTGTCAAGCCCTCTAAGAATTTCATACGATATTAGCCTTTATTGCAAGGGGTTTGGAGTGTAAGAGTAAGGAAGTCTGCAATTATATAGGGCTTTGGTGAGACCACACCTGGAGTACTATGTGCAGTTTTGGTCTCCTTACCTAAGGAAGGATATACTTGCCTTAATGAGGTGTAACGAAGGTTCACTAGATTGATTCCTGGGATGGGAGGGCTGTCCTATGAGGAGAGGTTGAGTAGAATGGGCCTATATTCTCTAGAGTTTAGACAAATGAGAGGTGATCGTAGCAAATATAACTCCACTCTTCAAGAAAGGAGGGAGAGAGAAAACGGGGAACTACAGACCAATTAGCCTGATGTCAGTAGTAGTGAAAATGCTAGAATCTATTATTAAGGACGTGGTAACAGGGCACTTAGAAAATAATAATAGGATTGGGCAGAGTCAACACGAATTTATGAAAGGGAAATTGTGTTTGATGAATCTGTTAGGGAACCAGTTGTTGTGGTGTATTTGGTTTTTCAAAAGGCATTCGATAAGGTACTACACAAGAGGCTATTAAACAAAATTAGGGCTCATGGGATTGGGGGTAATATACTAGCATGGATTGAGGATTGGCTAACGGACATAAAACAGAGAGTAGGAATAAATGGGTCATTTTTGGGTTGACAGGCTGTAACTAGTGGGGTACCGCAAAGATCAGTGCTTGGGCCTCAGCTATTCACAATCTATATCAATGATTTGGATGAGGGGATCAAATGTAATATATCCAAGTTTGCCGATGATACAAAGCTGGGTGGGAATGTAAGTTGTGAGGAGGATACAAAGAGGCTTCAAGAGGATATCGACAAGCTAAGTGAGTGGGCAAGAACATGGCAAATGGAATATAATGTGGAGAAATGTGAAGTTATTCACTTTGGTAGGAAAAATAGAAAAACAGAGTATTTTTTAAATGGTGAGAGATTGGGAAATGTTGGTGTTCAGAGGGACCTGGGTGTCCTTGTACACGAATCACTGAAAGTTAACATGCAGGTACAGCAAGCAATTAGGAAAGCAAATGGTATGTTGGCCTTTGTTACAAGAGGATTTGTGTATAAGAGTAAAGACGTCTTACTGCAATTATATAGGGCCCTGGTGAGACCACACCTGGAGTATTGTGTACAGTTTTGGTCTCCTTACCTAAGGAAGGATATACTTGCCATAGAGGGAGTGCAACAATGGTTCACCAGACTGATTCCTGGGATGGGGGGATTGTCCTATGGGGAGAGATTGAGTAGACTAGGCCTATATTCTCTAGAGTTTAGAAGAATGAGAGATGATCTCATTGAAACATATAAAATTCTTACAGGGCTTGACAGGGTAGATGCAGGGAGGATGTTTCCCCTGGCTGGGGAGTCTAGACCCAGGGGTCACAGTCTCAGAATAAGGGGTCAGCCATTTAGGACTGAGATGCAGAGAAATTTCTTCACTCAGAGGGTGGTGAATCTTTGGAATTCTCTACCCCAGAGGACTGTGGAGGCTCAGTTGTTGAGTATATTCAAGACAGAGATCGATAGATTTTTAGATATTAAGGGAATCAAGGGATATGAGGAAAGTGGAGTTGAGATAGAAGATCAGCCATGATCTTATTGAATGGTGGAGTAGGCTCGAAGGGCCAAATGGTCTACTCCTGCTCCTATTTCTTATGTTCTTATTGTCCAGCCAATTCGATTCACTCCACGTGACATTAACAAACAACAGACTAAACTGGACACAGCAAAGGCTATAGGCCTTAACAACATCCCAGCTGTTGAACACCTGCTCCCCTAGCTAAGCTAAGAAACTGATATCTACCCAACAAGTGGAACATTACCTATCCATAAATCTAACAGAACCAATTATCATCAATCATCAGTAAAGTAGTAGGAGTCATCAGCTTTGAAATCATGCAACACCTGCTAAGGATATGGAGTAGCATTAAATACAAACAAAAAAAATAAATGGGTCGATTTTAATTGTCTTTGCCTGGCGTTAATGGGGCAGTAACAGCCTTAAAAGCGGGCTCCTGTTTCAGACTATAGGCCCCTTTTAATATGGAAATTAGGGTCCTATGAAGTAAATAGGACCTCGATTGAAAAGGGATTTGGGGGTGCAAACTGGGGAGTACTGTGTGCAGTTTTGGGCTCCGCACTATAGGAAAAATATTGAGGCAATAGAGAGGGTCCAGTGCAGATTTAATAGGATCCTGCCTAGAAAGAATTGAAAAATTGGGGCTGTTTTCATTAGAACAGAGGAGATTACCAGGTGATTTGATGGAGGAATTTAAAGTTACGAAGGGGTGTGACAGAGTAGATAGAAAGAGCGGGGGGGGGGGGGGAAATTCAGTACCTTAGCACCTCCCATTAGCACCAGCAGATGGTGCTAATGGGGCACTAAAGCATTATCGCCGGGGTGAGACAAATCCAAGGCTGCACGCCAAATCCTCCCCCCCCCCCCCCGCAGCACCACTGCTAACATTTATCTTCGGAAGCCTCAACGCCAGGTGGATTGTGACGTCAGTGAGTGTGCAACGCTCACTGGCTGCCCGACCTGCGAAATTGATTGTCGCCACCGACCTTAGCACCCGGAGGAAACAGCGACGGGGAGAGCTGGCATGAAGCAACAGGAAGCCGGCTCCAGGGACGTTATTTAAAGGAATCATCAGTAATGAGTCGCAGCTGTAGGTTAGTGGAGTTTCAGTGCTTTCTTGTCAGTTTTACTTAGAGCAACAGTCTCATTCTGTAATTTCAATGTTATTTAGTATTAGGAGTGTTGTGGCAACTAAAAAGTAGCTACATTTATTCTTAAAAAAATCAAACTGCTACACTTGGTTACATTAATGGGGGCTGTACTGGCAGTCAACCTCGCCCTCCAGGATCTACAGTGGAGGGAGAAAGAAAGGCAACAAGAAAGACTGGAACATGTGGCCAGAGGGAGGAGGAAAAGGGCCATCAGGGCTCTCAGCAGGAGGCCTTACCCCTGAGTGTATTCCAAGAGCACTTCTCCTACCTCCAATTAAGCGAGGAGCAGTGTATTAGAAGGCTCCGCTTCACCAAGGCTCTCTCAATGGCAGTCAAGGTCACCGTCGCCCTCAATTTCTTCGCCAGCAGATCCTTTCAGTCTGCAATAGAAGACATAGCTAACATCTCGCAGTTCGCCATCCATCACTGCATCTAGGAGGTCACAGAGGCACTTTACAGTAGGAGAAGGGACTACATTTCCTTCCCCATCACCAGAGAGAAGCAGGACGAGCATGCATATGGCAGCAACAAAGGTATTGGCGGAGTGGCAGTGATGGGAGCAGGAATGCAGTCAGCACTAAGACGTTGAGTCGCTTCCACCTGTGCTGCAATGGAAGCTGCCAGATCGCCCATCACACGCGGCATCAGGTCTGGGTCGCCACGGACTCTTTGGAAGCCTACCATCCTTTCCAGACTGGAAATGCTGGGCTCCATGGGCAGAGCCTTGTGCAATGTTGGAGGCAGACTCCTCCACATTCCTTATAATTGCTGAGGTGCTCTTGAGCACCCTTGCCTTTGCACCGATCATCTCCATGTGCATGCCCACCAGCCTTCTTCTAAACGCCTCCCCATCGAGGTCCTCATCTGAGTCCTGTGCAGCAGAACTCGCGCGCGAACTCGCCCTCTGGGGAGCTGCAGCCCACTCGTACCGTGCAGATCCCGCTACTATACTAGCCTCTAAAGAACACGTAGTGCCAGTATCTGAGCTGGTGCCTGTGGATGAGATATGCAGTGACGCACTGTGTTCTTCCTCCTCCTCTTCTCCCGCCTCGCTCTCTACGGTGCCCTCAGGGACAGGCTGCTCAGATGCTTGCTGATTATCTGAAAGCATAAAGGCACAAGAGTCGGGTTAAGGTGAGAGGAGGGGGGCAGGAAGGGAGAAATGCATGCATACAGCATGAGTAGCTGGAAAGTGCAAAAGGTTTGTGGGGTGAGGGGGAAGTGGGATGTGAGAAGGAGTAGGGATGTACATACCGTTGTTGTTCCCAAGGGAGTCAACGTCACCGGTAGCCACGGCGCCCAATAATCTGCAGCACTCTGTTTTCCAGCGCAGACAGTGGTTGGTTGTCGGCTTTTCCCCTGCCTGTGTGCTCCTGCTCCCTCCTATTGTGAACCACCTTGGCCTGCAAGAGAAAGGAAAGTGTGTGAGTGAGTGTGAAGCAATGTGTTTGGGTGATGTGCCTGTATAGTTGAATAGCTGTCATTGTGTGCAAAGTGTGAGATGTGGGTGTAAGTGTTGGTAGGTAGAGATTGTTGGTGGGTGAGTGCTGGGGGTGGGGTGCTTTGGGCAGTGTGTGAAGACTGAGATTCAGATGGTGGTATGCAGCATTTGTTGAAGCATTCACCCACCCTGACCACCCGAGTGAGATCATTAAATTTCTTCCTGCACTGTGTGTGGGTCCTGGGGCCACAGTGCTGCACCAGATGTGCTGCGCTACCTCCCTCCACATGGTGCGGAAGACTTGCGGTGAGGGCCTCCTGCCACTTGCCGGGTAGAGCACCGCCCTCCGTCTCTCCACAGCGAACACCAACGCCTCCAATGCTTAATTGCAGAATCTGCGGGCTCTCTCCCTGGGGCATGGATCTGCCATGAGTACAGCTGCTTCAATCCTCTGGCTCCTTCTCCTTGACCTGCTGCTGCTTGCTGAGGCAGCTGCACAGCCAGCAATGCTGAGAATGAGGTTCTGCAACATCAATGAACCTCCCATTTAAGAACTGAAAAAAGGCATTGGCAACATGACTTGCGATTAGACTGCACCTGATATTGGTCCACCCTTTTAGTGTAACGCCAATGAGCTTGGGCTTAAAGACTTGAATTAGCGCTCCAATCATTTTCTTTGAGCAGTGAGCATGAATTTTGTGTGCAGTCTAAAGCATTAGCGCCTGCTGCTAATTCTCCAACTTTTCTAATGATACCGCCCATTCCTGGGCTATAACAAATTTCTAGCCCAGCCTGTTTTCAGTGATTTGAGGGGTCAAGAACAAGGGAACATAAATATTAGATTAAATGTAAGAGATTTAGGACAGAGAGCAGGAGAAACTCTTTTACGCACTGGGTTGTGAGGTTTAAGAATAGGCTAGATAGGTGGTTGAAGGAAAAGGGAATTAAAGGATATCTTCAGCTGCTTCATCAATGACCTTCCCTCCATCATAAGGTCAGAAATGGGAATGCTCGTTGATGACTGCACAGTGTTCAGTGCCATTCGCAACTACTCAGATAATGAAGCAGTCCATGCCCACATGCAACAAAACCTGGACAACATTCAGGCTTGAGCTGATAAGTGTCAGGTAACATTCGCGCTACGCAAGTGCCAAGCAATGACTAACTCCAACAAGTGAGCATCTAACCACTGCCCTTGACATTCAACAGTATTACCATCACCCCACCATCAATATCCTGCGGGTCACCATTGACTAGAAACTTAACTGGACCAGCCACATAAATACTGTGGCAACAAGAGCAGGTCAGAAGCTGGGTATTCTGTGGCGAGTGTCTCACCTCCTGACTCCCCAAAGCCTTTCCACCATCTACAAGGCACAAGTCAGGAGTGTGATGGAATACTCTCCACTTGCCTGGATGAGTGCAGCTCCAACAACACTGAAGAAGCTCGACACCATCCAGGACAAAGCAGCCTGCTGGATTGGCACCACATCCACCACCTTAAACATTCACTCCCTCCACCACTGGCATACCGTGGCTGAAGTGTGTACCATCTACAAGATGCACTGCAGCAACTCGCCAAGGCTTCTTCGGCAGCACCTCCCAAACCCGCGACCTCTTCCACCTAGAAGGACAAGGGCAGCAGACACATAGGAACACCACCACCTCCAAGTTCCCTTCCAAGTCACACACCATCCTGACTTGGAAGTATATCGCCATTCCTTCATCGTTGCTGGGTCAAAATCCTGGAACACCCTCCCTAACAGCACTGTGGGAGTACCTTCACCACACGTACTGCAGCGGTTCAAGAAGGTGGCTCACCACCACCTTCTCAAGGGCAACTAGGGATGGGCAATAAATGCTGGCCTTGCCAGTGGCGCCCACTTCCCATGAACGAATAAAAAAAAATATGGGCACATGGGATTAGTACCACGTCTCATGTGGAGGATAAACTCCAATGAACTTGTTGGGCCGAATGGTCTGTTTCCATATTGTAATAATTATGCAATTCATGGATATGCAACACTGAAAACTATAGCTGGAATTTAAAGCAGTACACTGAGCAATGACAATTTGGAGTCCACTTTAGTCTTCATCATAGAATCATAGAAAGTTACAGCACGGAAGGAGGCCATTTCGGCCCATCGTGTCCGTGCCGGCCAACAAAGAGCTATCCAGCCTAATCCCACTTCCCAGCTCTTGGTCCGTAGCCCTGCAGGTTACAGCATCCCAAGTGCACATCCAAGTACTTTTTAAATGTGGTTAGGGTTTCTGCCTCTACCACCCTTTCAGGCAGTGAGTTCCAGACCCCCACAACCCTCTGGGTGAAGACATTTCCCCTCAAATCCCCTCTAAACCTTCCACCAATTACTTTAAATCTGTGCCCCCTGGTTTTTGACCCCTCTGCTAAGGGAAATAGGTCCTTTCTATCCACTTTATCTATACCCCTCATAATTTTATACACCTCAATAAGGTCTCCCCTCAGCCTCCTCTGTTCCAAGGAAAACAAATCCAGCCTATCCAGTCTTTCCTCATAGCTAAGATTCTCTACTCCCGGCAACATCCTTGTAAATCTCCTCTGTACCCTCTCTAGTGCGATCACATCTTTCCTGTAATGTGGTGACCAGAACTGCACGCAGTACTCTAGCTGAGGCCTAACTAGTGTTTTATACAGTTGAAGCATAACCCCCCTGCTCTTGTATTCTATAAAGGCAAGCATTCCGTATGCCTTCTTAACCACCTTATCTACCTGGCCTGCTACCTTCAGGGATCTGTGGACATGCACTCCAAGGTCCCTTTGTTCCTCTACACTACTCAGTGTACTACCATTTAATCTGCAAACTTCTTAATCATACCCCCTATATTCAAGTCTAGATCATTGATATATACCACAAAAAGCAAGGGACCTAGCACTGAGCCCTGCGGAACCCCACTGGAAACGGCCTTCCAGTCACAAAAACACCCATTAACCATTACCCTCTACTTCCTGCCTCCGAGCCAGTTTTGAGATCAACTTGACACTTTGCCCTGGATCCCATGGGCTTTTAACTTCGTGATCAGTTTTGTAAGGGGTGACCTGCGGCTCTGTGCTTAGCCTGGGTGCTAGTGCGGGGTTAGGCCTTGTTGCCTGTTCTGGTCTCCAGCCAGCCTGATAACACTAGACACCTGTGAGTGGTTCGACCCACTCGCCCTTACGGTTCTGACACTGGACTTAGGTGCGAGAGCAATAATGCAGAGAAAAACTCAGGTAGACCCGGATGAATAGTGCGAAATGGAAAATCTTTATTGCATATTATTCAAGATTACGAGATACATGTCATAAGCACAGATTAATGACAGTACAATCTTACACACAGTTATGTAACTAATTTTAGGGAAACGAGGAGCGCATGACACATCGTAAAAAGGGACACACATTATACTTATCCTTAAAACTTAAACCCTCCCCTATCAATACCTGTCCTAATTTAGATTTGTAGGATCGAGACTCATGCTCACCACTCGTGATAACTCGGAGAATTCCGAAACTCTGCTCGGATGTTTTTCCCGCAGCACCTGACTATCCACGTGTTGATCAGGGGTCTCTGTACCCCACTTGTTTACTCGTCTCTGCTCCGGCTAGCAGGCTGGACCATTTGCTGTCATGAAGATCTGTGTTGTCCTTGGAGTTCCGATACTACTCGAAAAAGAGTCTTCCTGTGCCCTCACCAGTTTGTAAAACTCAAAGAATGGTCTTCCTGGGCAAGGAAAGTGTTTATTCGACCTATAGGCGCGGTCGGGGCTTACTGACCGTGGCGATACGTATTGTCGTCTTCTTCTCTTCTCATCTCATCTCATCTCATCTCGGGGCTTCGGTTCCAACACCGTTTACCGACTTCTCGGGATGGTGTGCCCGTTTCAAGGCCTCACAGCCCAGTTCTACACAGATCTTCGCGGCAAGCCACGAGGTTGATCCTAGCGGATCAGAGTCCAGAGCCGTCAGGCAAGAGAATAAAAGTTCAACAGTCTTCCAGCGAGTCAAAACAGCAAGAGCAGCAAGAGGCAGGTGACATCCTTGACCCTGGCACCAGGGAGGCAACATACCATCCTGGAGTCATGTCTGCGGCCGCAGAAACGCCTGTCTGCCCCCCTCACTATTGAATCCCCTACCGCTATTGCTCTTCCACTATTTTTCCTCCCCCCCTGTGCAGCGGAGCCACCCGTGGTGCCGAGGACTTGGCTCTGACTGCACTCCCCAGAGGAACCATCGCCCCCACCAGTACTCAGAATAGAGCGAGATGCCCTTCGGGGCCTCCTGCACTGCCTGCCTGGTCTTCTTCTGTCTGGTGGTCACCCACTTGCTCTCTGTCCACTCTCTCTTAGGCTGCGGGGTGACCACCTCACTAAACGTGCTATCCACGTAGTTCTCAGCCTCGCGGATGCACCACAGTGACTCCAGTCGCCGCTCAAGCTCCATAAACCGTCGCTCGAGCCGTTGCAGCTGGTGACACTTACTGCACACGTAGTCATCCATGCAACGCAAAGCGTCCGTGACTTTCCACATGCCACAGGATGTGCACTCCGCTAGACTGAGCTGCCCTGCCATTCATATGAACATAGAAACATAGAAGATAGGAGTAGGAGTAGGCCATTCGGCCCCTCGAGCCTGCTCCGCCATTCGATGAGATCATGGCTGATCATCCAAATTCAGTACCCTGTCCCTGCCTTCTCCCCATATCCCTTGATACCTTTAGCCTTAAGAAATATATCTAACTCCTTCTTGAATATATTTACTGACTTGGCCGCAACTGCCTTCTGTGGTAGAGAATTCCACAGGTTCACCACTCTCTGGGTGAAGAAATTCCTCCTCATCTCTGTCCTAAATGGCTTACCCCTTATCTTTAGACTGTGACCTCTTGTTCTGGACTCACCCGCCATCAGGAACATCCTTCCTGCATCCAGTCTGTCTAGCCCTGTTAGAATTTTATAAGTTTCAATGAGATCCCCTCTCATTCTTCTAAACTCCAGTGAGTATAAGCCCAATCGACCCAATCTCTCCTCGTACGTCATTCCTGCCATCCCAGGTATCAGACTGGTGAATCTTCGCTGCACACCCTCCATGGCAAGAACATCCTCAGATAAGGCGACCAAAACTGCACACAATACTCAAGGTGTGGTCTCACCAAGGCCCTGTACAGCTGCAGCAAGACATCCTTGTTCCTGTACTCAAACCCTCTCGCTACGAAGGCCAACATACCATTTGCCTTCTTAACCGCCTGCTGCACCTGCATGCTTACCTTCAGCGACTGGTGCACAAGGACACCCAGGTCTCGTTGCACTTCCCCTTCTCCCAATCTATTGCCATTCAGATAATAATCTGCCTTTCTGTTTTTGCCACCGAAGTGGATAACCTCGCATTTATCCACATTATACTGCATCTGCCATGCTTCTGCCCAATCACCCAACCTGTCCAAATCATACTGGAGTTTCTCGGCATCCTCCTCACAGCATACACGCCCACCCAGCTTTGTGTCGTCTGCAAACTTGGAGATATTACATCTAGTTCCCTCGTCTAGATCAATAATATATATAGTGAATAGCTGAGGTCCTAGGACCGATCCCTGCAGAACCCCACTAGTCACTGCCTGCTACTCGGAAAAAGACCCGTTTATTCCAACTCTTTGCTTCCTGTCTGCCAACCAGTTCTCTATCCAAGTCAGTACCTTACCCCCAATCCCATGTGCCTTAACTTTACACGCTAATCTCTTATGCAGGACCTTATCGAAAGCCTTCTGAAAGTCCAAATACACCACATCCACTGGTTCTTCCTTATCTATTCTATCAGTTACATCCTCAAAAAATTCCAGTAGATTAGTCAAGCACGATTTACCTTTTGTAAATCCATGTTGACTTTGTCCAATCCTGTCACTGTTTTCCAAGTGCTCTGCTATTGCATCTTTTATAATGGACTCTAGCATTTTCCCCACAACCGATGTCAGGCTTCCCCTATAATTCCCCATTTTTTCTTTACCACCTTTCCTGTCATCCCTTTATCTAACTGACTATTTAAAAGACTAAGTACTAACCTTTATTTAAAAAACTAAGAACTAACTTAACAGAATAAGCTTTAAACTTAAAAAAAACACTCACCCCCCACTCATCAATCAGCTGCTTTCCTTGTGCCGACGTCACTTTTAATCTCTGACGTCACTTTCGAATGTCCAGTTCCTATACTGAAGAATTAACCAACTTTAACCTACAAAAGTTCAACTACCTGATGTAGACATCCAAAAAATCCGTAAGCTAAAAAATAATAAGCCAAACCAGACGAAAATCTTTCCTGAAAATCCTTTTGTAAAATTATATTGGCCTAAATGGAATGTACTCGTAATTAGAAATGGAATTCTATATTCATAGGGTGTTCCTAAAGCATTTTGTCAAGAGGAACACCAACTAGAAAACTGCCAGAAAAAAATTACAAAGGATTTATGAAAACAACCAATCCTGAATGACCAGTCATGAGAGCCTAGCAATAAAAAATATGAAGAAGTGAACCAGCCAAATCACTCAATAACACTATTTGGGAAAAAAATGTATGGCACATTTTTCTCAGTAACTACATTTTCTAAATACCAAATGAAATTTTAAACAAAATAAAAACATTAAAAAATTACATTTTTATAGTAACATAATTGAATATGTGGGTAATCTCACTCAGATTTGCATGGGGAATGGCAATGGTGAAAAAAAAGCCAGACAGGTGTAGTAAGGGGTGCTCACCTGCATGTTGGGCAGAATAGAAGAATCTGGCTACGCTATGCTATGTTTGTCCTGGGAGTGTTTGCTGCTAACACTGGGGACTCGATTTTAATGGAGGAGGCGGGTTGGAGTCGGGTTGCCTGGTGTGCGGTTTCTGTCCTGCTGCCGGTTTCAGCTGCTCCCAATTTCCCATTTTGGCTCAATTGGACCAATTAGTCCCGTCGTGCGTGCTGCCTGCTGCAATGAGTTGGAGTGGGTCTGTTGGTCTGCACTGATGAGGTCTTTGCTACACTTGTTTTTAAGGGCTCCATGTAGCCTCAGCCTCTTATTTCTCGTTGCTGCTGCTGCTGGAAAGGGCCAGGATCACCATGAGTGCTGCCACAGGCAAGAAGGCTGCTCCTAGATTCAATGACGACTCCCTGCAAGCTCTTGTAGAGGGAGTAAGAGGTCGCAGGGACATTCTGTTCCCTGCCGATGGCCGCAGGAAGCCTCCTCAACAGACGAAGGCAGCCTGGCTGACGATAGCTGAGGAGGTCAGCGCAAGGTCACTGTGTGGACGCACCTGGGTCCAGTGCCGCAAACGCTTCAATTATCTTGTCCGAACATCAAAAGTGAGTATCCCATCACACTTACCTTCACCCTGCTTCCCTTCTCTTCTCATCACCAGCACTCTGCATTGTCAGCCTGCTCCTCCACATCCCAAATTACCCTTACTTCCCTTGCTTCCTTACCTTTCTATCTGTCTGTACTGAATCACTTCACTATCCTGCTATGCAGCCCCCACACTCGCTCTCACTGTTATACAATGACAACAACTAACAACGCACAGGGAGGCTCCTTCCTCTTGTCACCTCACTCCATTCTGGTCTCTCTCTAAAATTCTACCTTATGGATTCTTCACACTCACTCCATCACTCTCGCTGAAACCCCACTTGTGTCCCTCCTTGCAGGAAAAGATAGCCCACAATAAGAGGGAGAGAGCCAAGACAGGAGGAGGCACACCATCACTCGCCACATTAACTCACGCTGAGGAGGCTGCTCGCGACATCATGGGAGGTGACGAGGAGCTGGAAGTGGGGGACGGAGAGACAGTCACACTAGAGGAAGCTGGTGACAGAATGCATTGTCATCCTTCGCTTTTACAATTCATGATTGACTGCAATGGCATATGTTGCTCATAGAGATTGACTTCGGATCATCTGCACAACAGGATGTGTCTGCTACCTCCAAATCTGATGTCTAACTCATGTCTTTACTCTCCCACAGGACCATCGAGAGCCCCCCTCCCTACTGTCCAGGAGGAAGAGCCGGACGACTCCTCAGAGGAACCTGGAGCCTCTGAGGGAGCAGCGTAACCGGGACTCAGCGCACCCAGCACCAGCGCAGAAACGCACACCTCGGGGGGTCCTTCGCGACATAGAGTAGAGTTGTCACCTTGTGTATCACAGCTTACAAGTGAGCATCAGCAGATGCTGGAGACAGCGACAGCAGTGGAGAGTCCTTGTCAGAGGTCGCAGGACGCTCCTAGCTCAGCTCAGCTGCATGTAGATGCTGTGCCTCTGGGACCATCCAGAAAGAGAGCGGTGCTGGAACTTCAGGAAAAAGTGCAGGAGTCTCTGACAGAGTTTGCATCCAGGGTAATTGTGAGTGTGGAGAGAATGGAGGAGTCCATCTCTAAAATGAGCACAGCCTTTGTGGAGGCAATGGCGCATGAATGTGCCACCTTGGAGAGGGTGGCAACCTCTTTGGAGGACATAAGTCGCCACACTCAACAGAGCATGGTGACTCTTCTAAATAGATGGTCTGCTATGGAGGATAGATGGGCATCTGTTGAGGAGAGACACCAGAGGTACATGGACGTCTCCGTTATGAGGACTGTCAGTACTGACACTGGGTCCTCATGGCCCCACTGAGGTGCAGCAGGTTGCTCTACAGCCACTTACTAGCAGTGAAGTGCAGGTGACCCAGGAGAGGGATGTTGGTGGCAGACAACAAGGAAGTGTGGGCTCTTCTCCAAGCGCTCACACGACCATGCCACTGCGGAGCCCTCGGTCAGAGCCCCAGGTTCCTCACCCAACTGAGATGGCCATCTCAGCCCCTGCACAGCCACAGGAAGAGCAGACTGTGGAGGAGCCCTTACAGGCTCCCAAACCCAGAGGACGCCCGCCAAAGGCGTCTAAGCAGGCGCAAAACCAAAGTGAGCAAGGTACCTCTGCATCTGCTGAAACCACAGGGGAAGCAGCACGTAGGAGCATGCGTAAGAGGAAGTTAAAGCACAAATAGTCACAAGGGTAGTCACTTGGGTGTTTTATAGTGTTGTTAAATATCGAGTGTCATCCTTTTGTGATGTAATTAAACAAAAGTGATGGCAAAGAGATGAGGTTCTGGCCTATGTGTTCTGGGAAATGGAAGTTCAAGAGTGAGGGCTCAGGGTTAATTCCATTTATAATGATGGTGGTGAGAGTGAGCGGAAACCACCGTTTATTGGACAGATGATGCATGAGGTTTTGAGATTATCGACCTTATATTCATCTCCATCTGCCAGCCACCTGTGTTTGAAGCGTAAGTTTATGCGAATCTGGCATGGATGAGTGCTTCCCTTGCCAGATGGCCAGCAATGTGGTCGCGTGCGGCTGCATTGGCCACATCCGGCCCCGCAACGCATGGCTCCTGTCCTCCTCCTCATCCTCCTCCTCATGCTTCTCCTTATCCTCCTCCTCGTCCTCCTCCTCGTCCTCCTCGTCCTCCTCTTCTTCTTCCGAGGTGTGTGTGCGCTGATCCACTTGTTCGTCCAGCAGCACTAAGCCACGCTGCTGTGCGATGTTGTGCAGGGCACAGCAGACCACGATGATTCTGGACATGGTACGTACTGCAGGGCTCCACCAGATCTGTCTAGGCATCGGAAGCGCATTTTGAGCAAGCCGATGGTTTGCTCGATGATGCTTCTGGTGGATAAGTGACTCAAATTGTAGCGCTCCTCAGCCTCATTTGTTGACCTCCTCATCGGTGTCATAAGCCACTTTTTCAGGGGATAGCCCTTGTCGCCAAGTAGTCAACCAGAAAGTTGGGTTGGCGGATGGAAGAGCTGAGGCACAGTAGACTGCCGCAGGATGAAGGAGTCATGGCAACTGCCAGGGTACTTTGCGCAAACATGCATGATGATCTTCCTGTGGTTACACACCAGCTGGACGTTCAGGGAGTGGAATCCCTTGCGGTTAACAAATACAGCTGGTTTGTGATAGGGGGCCCTGCACCATTGGCAAGCCTGCCATATTGGCAAAGCCAACCGCACGAGCGGTCACACTTGGGCCATCCATGGAGAAGTGGATGTAATTGTGCACCTTTGCAAAGAGGGCATCGGTGACCTGCGTGATGCAGGTATGTGCAGCTGACTGGGAGATGCCGCTGATGTCTGCAGCTGATCCCTGGAAGGGGCCCGAAGCAAAGAAGTTGAGGGCGGTGGTGACTTTGACAGCCACTGGTAACGAGTGTCCACACGCTCCTCTGGGTTCCAGGTGTTGGTGCAGTATTGCGCAGATGTTGGCGACTACATCTCTCGGAAGCTTCAGCCTCCTTTGGCACTGCTGCTCAGTCATGCTGAGGAAGCTGATCCTCTGCCTGTAAACACTGGCGAGGTGCAGCCCTACACTGACGCTCTCCGCCCTGTGCAGCATCAGGTGGGTGAGGAGGAGGCTGGCGCTCCTAGTGCTGGTGCTGCTGTTGTGGTTGGTTGTGGTGCTGCCGCGGCTGCTCTTCCTCCGAATCTGACGACCAGGATGAGTGGATATAAATGGTTCCCATACCGTTGCTGTAGATTTCAGTTGAGGCAAGAAGCTTGCAAGCGCACAGTCAAAGTGGCCTGCGATTATTCCAATCAGATCACACTGCAGATGGCTGTCAGCTTGAACAGTCACAAGGTCAGTAGAGTTGTAAAATCTTATCCCAAACCTCCAAAACAAAGTTGTGCCATTTGAATGTCAGCCATGTTGCAGGAGCACTTTTAAGCGGCTGCAGCAAATGACAACAAATCATGTCCTCAAGAAACCCGACTCATTGCAGCTGGCGTGTTTCTCAGAAGACGGGAAACAGGAGCCAAAAGCACCAAAATCGGAATTGCATATTAAATTAGGATTAGCAAGGCTCTCAACAGGCTTTTAACTGCTTTAACTGCCTGTCCCACCATTGGGTGTCGGGTCAGTTTGGGAGCAGCTGACCTGACACTTACGAAATTAGCGTGGGGGTGGGTTGGAGGCGGGTTCGCAGCCAACCGGCAATTTTTCCGATTTTCACTGCCGACCCACCTCCAAACCCACCCTCTGAGGTCCATTAAAATCGAGTCCGAGGTGTTTGAAAGGGAAGAGTTCCATTCCCCAGCACTAACATCCCTCACCTTAAAGAACATGAAGAAAAAATAGACTAGTGGAACACATTATTAGAAAATGCTACTGAAGTATTAATGGGTTCAAGATGTAGTAAGACATTAAAGGATATGGTGGATAGTTAGGGTTGTTCTGTGAAAAAGGAATAGACTTGTGGGCCCCCAAAGGCCTTTTCTTGTTCCTAAAAATTCTTTGGGATGAAATATTTCCATGTGATATTAGCATACAAACATTTAATGCATTTGTATAAAATTCCTTTGCTATTTATGGGACCCGTGTCCTAGCGGAAAGGGTAAATAAGGAAGTGGCAAAGGCTTTAAACTAGCAAGATGGGGGGAGGGATCTACAAGAAACGTAACCAGCCTAATTATAAACAAAACAGGAAAAGAGAGCAGAAGAAAGAATAAATTAAGGGAGGACATTGATGGCAAGGGAATAAATAGAGTCATAGAATAGGGGTGAAAAATTTGGTTGGTTAGCGCTTCCCATTAGCGCCTCCAGGGGGCGCTAATAGGGCACTAGGAATTTAGCACCCGAGTGCAGGCGATTTTAGCGCCGCTCGCGAAATTGACCAGTCGTTTTGCGGCGGCGCTAAACACTACCGTCACAATCTCCTGCGCCCGCAGATCGTGACGTCAGTCGAGCATGCAACGCCCCAGTAGCGCCCCGGATCAGATATTGAGTTGTGCCCCCTGCCTTAGCACCTGCCGCTAGGAACGACAGGTAGAGGGGAATGTTTTTAAGTCGGGATGGGGCTGGGGGAGTGCTATTTAAAGGTGGGCGCTTTCTGCCTTTTCTTGTCGGCAAAATTTTTGGTACACTCAGGTTGAGAGGGAGAGAGACGTCTGGAGAGATTTAACACTGTCCTAAGGAGTTTTGTCCCTCAGCACCACTTTTGAGGTTCCTAAGCGCCGAGCTCTTTTCCTGGGCCTATCCATTAGTGCTTCCAACACAATTGCTTTAGAGGTCTCTCCAGGCCGAGATTCAAGGCTGCAATGAGTAGGTTGTGGCTGGCCAGCAAGATGGCCTCTCCCCTTTAAGAACGGGACGGCGCCAGTCTGTCTGGCTTCCAATGGTTACTGACATAGCCTGAGCTTCGGTAGCGTTCGGTAATGTTCTGAGGTAGTGCCTCGCTCCCCGACATTTTAGTGCTCAAATCACCTCCAGGGGCGATAGAGGCGAATTTTGCAGTCGGAGGCGATAATTAGCGTCGGGCGCTAAACTTTGCACCCGGCCGATATTAGTGCCCCAAAATGGGCGATACCCAATTTTTCCCCCAGGAATCTAAAAAGATGGTTAAACATAAAGTGAAAGGAAATCCTATTAAAAATGAGTTAAACTGTCTGTAGAGCAATGCACACAGGGGAGCTGGAGGCAATCATGCATTGCGAGGAACCAGACATGGTAGGGATTACTGAGACATGGCTACAGAAAAATCAGGACTGGGAATTAAACATTGCAGGGTATAACATATTTAGAAAAGATAGAGAGGGGAAAGGGGGAGGTGGAGTAGCTGTACTTATTAGGGATAACATAATGGCAGTAGAAAAAAGTGACGCAGCTATCAGCAAGACAAAAATAGAATCCATATGGATAGAGATAAAAGATAATAAAGGATCAATCACACTATTGGTGTAGTCTACAGACCACCTAATAGTGGAAGGGAGGTGGAGGAAGAAATATGCAGACAAATTAGGGAAATGAGTAAAAAACATAATAATAATCATGGGGGATGACATGAATCTTGTCATTCATGTATGAAGTAATACTGGGCGGCCTGCTGGTGGCGCTGTCCAGGGAGAGTATAAATACTCGGGCATGGGCCCAGCTTGCTTAGGACATTCCTCAACAGGAACTAGTGAAGGACACAACTAGACCTCCATGTTGATCAACAGTTGATTAAAGCTTTGTTTAACGCTCAGACCAAGTGCCTAGTAGTTTTCTTACGTCAGGGGATTTCAACTACCCCGATATTAATTGGACAGAAGAGGTAGGTAAAGGGGATAAGGGAATAGAGTTCCTACAATGTGTACAGGACTCCTTTCTAACCCAATATGTAAAAAGCCCAACAAGGGAGGATTCGCTATTGGATCTAGTAATGGGGAATGAACCAGAGCAGATAAAATAAGTAAAATTAGGGGAAAATCTAGGCAATAGTGACCATAATATAATGCGCTTTAAGATGATAATTGAGAAGGACATAAGTATGACAAAGACCAGGGTAATAGATTGGAGAAAAGCTGATTTTCAGGGGCTGAGAATAGAACTTGGGAAAATAAAATGGGCAACAATATTGGCAAACAGTGATGTAGAACAGCAATGGGAAACATTTAAAACGGTGTTCAACAGAGTGCAGGAACAATATATGCCACTAAAAGGAAAGAACAAACTAAACACTAATGAGATACCATGAATGAATAAAGGCATAAGGGAACAATTGAGGATAAGGAAAGAGGCATACATTAAGTACATAGACAGCAGGGGAGTGCACGATAAGGGAGAATACGGGGAGATTAGGAGAGAAGTCAAAAAAACAATTAGGAAGGCAAAGAGGAACTATGAAATTATCAAGGAACAAAACAAAATAGTAAAATATTTTACAGGCACATCAATAAAAAAAGGTAGGTTGGGATGGGAATAGGGTCATTAAGGGATAGACAGGATAATACCACAGGTAACGATAGAGAGATGGCAGAAATATTAAATAATTATTTTGCTTCAGTATTTACCAGGGAGATAGAACAGGTGGACATGACATTGGACCATGAGATTAGTAATGAGATAAGTGCATTTAAAATGAAAAGAGGGGATATATTAAATAAACTAATCAAACTCAAAGAGGATAAAACCCCTGGTCCAGATGGATTGCATCCATGCATTTTAAAAGAATCTAGGGAAGAGATAGCAGAGGCATTACTACACATATTTTATAATTCGTTAGAAAAAGGTGTGGTGCCAGAGGACTGGCGGATAGCTAACGTAATATCTATATTTAAGAAGGGAGATAGAACATGTCCAGGGAATTATAGACCAGTCAGCTTAACTTCAGTGGTAGGAAAATAATGGAATCCCTACTAAAGGAGAAAATAGAAGAACATCTAGAAACCAAAAACATAGTAATGAATAGTCAGCATGGATTTCAAAAGGGAAAGGCTTGCTTGACCAACCTCATTGAATTTTTTGAAGAGGTAACAGAGAGAGTAGACAATGGTAATGCAGTAGATGTAATTTATCTAGATTTTTAAAAGACCTTCGATAAGGTACCCCATAACAGACTAATGAACAAGGTCAGAGAATGTGGAGCCAGGGGACAAGTAGCAGAATGGATAGCTAGCTGGCTTCAAAACAGACAGCAGAGAGTAGAGGTAAAGGGTAGCTATTCACAGTGGCAGCAGGTGGGTAGTGGTGTTCCACAAGGATCAGTGCTGGGACCACTGTTGTTCACAATTTATATTAACTACTTAGACTTTGGAATCAAAAACACAATTTCTAAATTTGCGGTGACACCAAATTGGGGGAGATAGTCAATACTGAGGAGGACTGCAACAAATTACAGGATGACATTAATAAACTTGCAGAATGGGTATATAATTGGCAAATGAAGTTCAACACAGATAAATGTGAGGTATTACATTTTGGTAGGAAGAATAGGGAGGTCACTTATTACTTGGAGGGTGCGAGTCTAGGTGGGGTAGAGGAACAAAGGGATCTCTGTGTACAAAAACACAAATCACTAAAAGTTTCGACACAGGTTAGCAAGGCCATAAAAAAAAAGCAAACCAAGCACTAGGGTTTATTTCTAGAGATATAGAATTGAAAAGTAGGGATGTTATGCTAAACCTGTATTGAACATTGGTTAGACCACACTTAGAGTACTGCGTACAGTTCTGGTCGCCATATTCTAAAAAGGAAATAGAGGTACTGGAGAGGGTGCAGAGAAGATTTACAAGGATGATACCAGAAATGCGAGGGTATACATATCAGGAAAGGATAGACAGGCTGGGTCTCTTTTCTCTTGAATAAAGAAGGCTGAGGGGTGACCTAATAGAGGTATTTAAAATCATGAAAGGTTTTGATAGAGTGGATACAGAGAGAATGTTGCCACTTGTGGGGAAGAGCAAAACTAGAGGCCATCAATATAAGATAGTCACCAAAAATCCAATAGGGAATTCAGAAGAAACTTCTTTACCCAAAGAATGGTGATAATGTGAAACTCGCAACCACAGGGAGTGGTTGAAGCGAAAAGTATAGAAGCATTTAAGGGGAGGCTGGATAAGCATATGAGGGAGAAGGGAATAGAGGGTTGTGCTGATAGAGTTAGATGAGGAAAGACGGGAGGACTGGTTGGGCTGAATGGCCTGTTTCTGTGCTGTATATCCTATGTAATTCTATGTAATTTTAACAGAGGCTTAAGCTCATTTTAATAGTGTACTCATTCATAGTGTGCTTTTACTCCACTAATGTTCTTACTTCAGAATCCACACATTCTGATAACCACAGTTTAAACTATGTAGTTGTTTTATATATGCATTTGAAATATTATAAGTGCACATGAAGACTGTAAATTCTATTAAGTTTCAACACTATGAAATGTTTTGCCAAATAAATGATAAAATAAATCTTATTTAAATTGATCCAATTTGTTTTTACATGACATGAGTTTGAAAGATATTTTGTTGAACACTACATATAGGATAGCAACTGAATATCTCCAGAGTTATTTTGGAATGTATTCGTACTTTTAAAGTAAAATCAAATCTTTTTTTGTAAAGAGTTTAAGTGACTCCAACTGAGATCTTTACGGTTTTGATCACAACTTTCAGACAACTGTCTTATATTTTGGTTATTTTAATGGTAGAATGAAATCAGTAGGTAGCAGACAGTAAACACACGATCACGAAGTGAAATGGGAAAAAACAGGGATTAAAATTATCAAAATGCTACATGAAGTAAATAATAGCAACAACTGTCCAAATAGAACAGGACAGACAGAAACAAGTGCCAATCTATTATTCGGGTGCCTAAACAGAACAGCCGCCCCCCCACCCCCTCCACCCCACAAAGTGCAGCTGCTAACAATATTATAATAATTAATTAACCAAGCAGGCAGTTTATATATTAAACCTGTTACAGTGTTTATCAAGTTGGGTAATGTACATACAAGTTATTCATTTGTAACCCTTTAGCTTCTTAACTGATAGATGTCGTAGAGCAGCCAAAGCACGTCCAGCGACAACTAAGTTTAGCTTTGCGATTTTTATATGTTATTACAAATGAAAGCTCATATTGTGTGTGTGTTTTATTTATTTCCTCTAAGCAATTTATGTTGCAGAATTATGACCCAGTAAGGCTGTTCCCTTTTAACACTTCTTTACTATTTCATCATATTGGACAAGCAGGGAGAAAAAAATATTTTGTTATTGCAAACACAATCATCCAATATCATATTCACTTTATTTGTGCAATAATTTTTTATCCATCGTTAATGTATTTCTTCTCTCTCTTTGAATCTCTCGAGAACATGTATTATTTCAGGACCAAGAGAACAGGCTGATGTTGTGTCCATAGTGTTTCTGCCAGTAGTAGTTTTGAACCAATTGCCAAAAGGTGTGTGAAAGTGGCCCAAGGCGACTCTCCCCAGATTTATGACCTTCCCAGTGAGGGAGCAGTTTACCATCACTCAGCAGCTCCTCCAAGTGTATAAACAAAGGGAATTTGTTGCACGGAGAATGGCCTGTGTAAAGACATGTCCTACAATGGCATGGTGCAGCATGTTAGAGCATCAACGTGCCACCCTCGCAACACACAGTGTCTTATTGAACAGTTTATGCATGTAACATACTGATATATGCAGTCAAAGACCTAAGCATGATTCAAAACTGAGGCTCAGTGCCATCGTCACCATGTCTCATTCCCCTCACTGCCTCATTAATTATTTTATAATTACATTTGTTACTATAACTCTTCAAACCTGATTTTCATGAATATTATATACTACCTTGCAACACTATGGTGGCTTCTGCAGTTATAAGATATATTTTTATTCCTCTTGTAGGTAGTGGGGATAATTTTAACCTATCTTGTTTGTCGGGAACTGGGTGGGCTCAGGTCGGACGTCCATTTTACACCCTGCTCAATTTTACGCTTCATTTAAGATAATAGAGCATAAAATCAGGTGTGCCATAAAAGAGGCTTCCGACCCAAACCCATCCCCTTCCTGCCAAGTGGATTAGGTTAAAATTACCCCCGTGACCTCTGAAGGGACTAAGCTGCCCTTACTCTGAATCACTGTCCATAATGGTTTTAAATAGCTTGTATGTTAAAGAATTGGGTGGAAAATGACTTGTTCGCAAAATTGAAGTCCATGGGATTAAAGGGACAGTGGCTGCGTGGGTACAACATTGGCTAAGAGCCAGAAAGCAGAGAGTAGTGGTGAACGGTTGTTTTTCAGACTGGAGGGAAGTGTACAGTGGTGTCCCCCAGGGGGTCGGTGTTGGTACCACTGCTCTTTTTGATATATATTAATGATCTGGACTTGGGTATACAGGGCATAATTTCAAAGTTTGCAGATGACATGAAACTCAGAAATGTAGTAAACAGTTAGGAGGATAATAACAGACATAGAGGACATAGACAGACTGGTGAAAAGGCAGACAATTAGAAGATGAAATTTAATGCAGTGAAGTGTGAAGTGATTCATTTTGGTAGGAAAAATGAGGAGAGGCAATATAAACTAAATGGTATAATTTTAAAGGGGGTGGAGGAACAGAAAGACCTGGAGGTGTATGTACACAAATCTTTGAAGATGGCAGAACAAATTCAGAAGGCTCTTAAAAAGGCACATGAGATCCTTGGCTTTATAAATAGAGGCATAGAGTACAAAAGCAAGGAAGTTATGCTAAACTTTTATAAAACACTGGTTAGGCCCCTGCTGGAGAATTGTGTCCAATTCTGGGCACCCCACTTTAGGAAGGATGTCAAGGCCTTAGAGAGGGTGCAGAATAGATTTACTGAATGGTACCAGAGATGAAAGACTTCAGTTATGTGGAGAGACTAGAGAAACTGAAGTTGTTCTCCTTAGAGCAGAGAAGGTTAAGGGGAGATTTGATAGAGGTGCTCAAAATCATGAAGGGCTTTGATAGAACAAATCAGGAGAAACTGTTTCCAGTGGAAGAACGGTCGGTAACCAAAAGGCGCAGATTTAAGGTAATTGGTAAAAGAACCAGAGGCGACATGAGGAAAAAAAATGTATGCAGCGAGTTGTTATGATCTGGAATGCACTGCCTGAAAGAGTGGTGGAAACATATTCAATAAAAACTTCCAAAAGGCAATTGGACAAATACTTGGGCCGAGATTTTCCGGGGTATCAGCGGGCGGGATCGGTGGCAGGTTGAGTGGGAAAAATAATTTTTGACAGCGGGTCAGGAACCCGCTGTCAACCCGCCACAACGCGCCTTTCCCAATGTCGGGTCTGTCAGCACTGAGCAGACTGGACAGGCAGCGGCGGGCAACCCAATTAAATTCATTAGCATCTAGTTGACAGATGATTAATAGGCTTTTTTAACTTAGCTTTTGACTTTAACTTCATGGCTGCGGGAACCACACTGTTCGGGGACCACGGCAATCACCTGATGCTGCATAGAACAGAGGGCATCAGCACCTGAGCACATTGCTGTCCGGGAGGCCAGGGATGGCCTCACCATGGCCAGATTTACTTCACTTGACGCTGTGCACCCTGGCTGCCACATGATGTGCCAGGTTGGCACCACCGCACACTAACACCATAAAGCATCCCTACAATGCCCAAGCCATTCCTTTCACACTCATCACCATTGCGGGGGGTACCGTTATGTCTCACCATCCACTGCAACTCACTAAGCCACTTCCAAAGGTGCACACAAGTCTGTCCAAGAATGGAAAGTGTTGAAAATAAAGGTTTCAATGTTTGACAGCACATTAACAGAAACTTTACATGAACATTGGATAAAACATCGAAGTGGCTATCCTTGTGTGTTGTTAGTTGGTATGATTGCACTAGGATGAGGGTGAGTGTGAGGGGTGGCTAGTGAGATGGGGAAGTGATAATGTAGATAGAGAGGGATGGGTGGAGGTGCAAGGTAAGTTGGTGTGAGTAAGGATGCGCAGGAGTAGGGTAGGGAAGGCAGAGTGATGGGGATGTGATGAGATGCACAGCAATATGAGTGTGGCTTTGTACTAACGTTTCGTGATCTAATGAGATCATTGAAACGTTTGCGGCACTGCACCCAGGTCCTCCTGACGACATCCCTGCTTGTGACCTCCTCTGCAATGTGCAACCAAGCTGTCTTGGTCTCCTGGGGAGGTGTGTTCCGCCCATCGGAAGGGAAGTGGACCTCCCTGCGTGCTCTGACTCCCTCCATAAGCATATGGAGGGAGTCATGGGAAAACCTGGGTGCAGCCCTCTGCCTCTGTGCAGTCATTGTCAGTGTTTGCAGCACTTCAGTGCTGTAGAACACTGACAGCACAAATGTCAAAAGAAAGTTGGCCATGGTCCCTTTAAGGAAACCGGCTGATGACGCGCCATGAATGACGTCACCAGACCCACTTCCTCTAATTGGCCTGGGAAACGTGCTGGGCGGGCTTAATAAGCCCTATCAATGGAAATTCATTTTAGGCTGCAGGATGGAGCCAGCAGCGGGGCCGCGACCCACCACCAACCCCACTGGACCCGCTGAGTTAAGGAAAATCTCGGCCTTGAAGTGGAAAAATTTGTATGGCTATGGAGAAATAGCAGAGAAATGGGATTAATTGGATAGCTCTTTCAAAGAGCCGGCACAGGCACGATGGGCCAAATGGCCTCCTGTGTTGTATCAATCTATGATTCTATAAAAGTATACCTGTGTGAAACTAACGTGTAATGGAATGATAACATTTTAAGTCATTTGTAAGATAACTAAAATATAAGGCTAAATGTTACGAATTTACATTCCCACATATATCAGGAATTCAAGTGCAAAACTCAACGGGTCATGCGGGATTTTCCTTCCATGGCTTCGTAAATTTACCAAATAGTATTAATTTTTAATTTACAGAACAATTCTGCCATAGACCTTGAACCCAACTTCACAGAGTTGAATTTAGGTCGCTGCAAGTCAGAAAAATAGCAGCTGTTTGATTTCATAACAGTGGCCCTAATCTGTATCTACCTGTAAGTGAGCTGGCCGAAAGTTTAGAGATTGTGGTGACAAAACAGGAGAGATGAAGGTCATTCAGAGAGAAATACAGGAAACTTTCGTTTATCCGGCATCGACGGGACCGGCGTGGTGCCGGTTTATCGAAAGTACCGGATAACAGAGAGTTATATCTACCGAGGCTATTTTTAACAAAGAGACTCCAAGCAGCACGGGAGAATCTACTCATGCTACTGCAATGTTTCGGACTTGCGACAGCGCCAGGAGGCCGAGTAGTGGCACTTTTGAAAAGTACCCCTACTGACTAAATCGGCGTTCGCGGACTCGGGATCGGCAACATTGCCGGTTATTTGAGAGGATTTTTCGGAGCACTCGGCGTTCGCAGAGACTCGACTGCGACTCGGCAACATTGCCGGTTAATTGAGAGGAGTTTTCGGAGGATGATTTTTGCCGGTTAAGCGAGAATTCCGGATATTTGGGTGCCGGATAAACGAAAGTTTCCTGTAATAAGAAAATGAAAGAGTAGGAAAAAATTACACTGAAGAAAGATTAATTTCACTACAAACAGAAAGAAAGATAATTGAAAACACAGCCTCACACAAAGGAAAGAGGTGTTAGTATTGACAGGAATTGGTGAATTTGTTTTTAAGTTACCTTTGTCATTCATCCTCCTCTTCTGGATGAACTCTGATTATCCCTCATTGCTAGGAGCTACAGATAATAATGGGCACAATCTCTTCCAATTTCAGTTGTTCTTAGAGGAATCACTTTAGAATATAGCCGATTTTAGAAATATTTGCAAATACACCACTTAACAATGCATTACATCGCTCCCGGGTCCCGACCGCGCTCCTGGGCCTCGTCCTCGCTCCTGGGCCTCGTCCTCGCTCCTGGCCCTTATCCTCGCTCTTGGGCCTCGTCCTCGTACCTGGGTCCCGGCTTCGCTGCTCCTCCCGTCCCTGCTCCTGGGCCTCATCCTCGCTCCTGGGCCTCGTCCTTGCACCTGGGTCCCGGCTTCGCTGCTCCTCCCATCCCTGCTCCTGGGCCTCAATCTTGCTCCTGCGCCTCGTCCTCGCTCCTGGGTCCCGACCTCGCTAGCTAGGACAGACTAGCTAAAAGTGAATGCTGGGCTGAATACATCAACATTTTTGTTCAAGGGTGCAATAGGTGACAAAGGTTCTCATGGTTATCCTGGATTACATGGACCTCTTAGTTATAGTTTCTCAGGCTCCACCACTTATCTGACGTCACTTTTTCAGATTTAAAATTTTTTCCAGATTCTTCCTTGTGTCACAAACAAGCCTCTGCTCTTCACAGCGCGTCAATTACAAGAGAAATGCAGGGAACAGCACCAACTGCTGTACATAGCCTTCTTTGACCTCACAAAGGCCTTCGACACAGGCCTTCGACACTGTCAACTGTGAGGGATTATGGAGTGTCATCCTCAAATTCGGGTGCCCCCAAAGGTTTGTCACCATCCTCCGCCTGCTTCACGACGACATGCAAGCCGTGATCCTGACCAACGGATCCACCACAGATCCAATTCACGTACGGACCGGGGTCAAGCAAGACTGTGTCATCGCACCAACGCTCTTCTCGATCTTCCTGGCTGCAATGCTCCATCTCACCCTCAGTAAGCTCCCCGCTGGAGTGGAGCTAATCTACAGAACAAACAAGAAACTGTTCAACCTCAGTCGCCTCCAGTCCAGATCCAAGGTCATCCCATCCTCTGTCATCGAATTACAGTATGCAGACGACACTTGCGTCTGCGCACACTCAGAGGTCGAACTCCAAACCATCGGCAACACCTTCACCGAAGCGTACGAGAGCATGGGCCTTACACTAAACATCCGTAAGACAAAGGTCCTCTACCAACCTGCCCCCGCCGCACAGTACTGCCCCCCGATTATCAAAATCCACGACGAGGCCTTGGACAACGTGGACCACTTTCCATACCTCGGGAGCCTACTGTCAACAAGGGCAGACGTCGATGATGAAGTCCAACACCGCCTTCAGTGTGCCAGTGCAGCCTTCGGTCGCCTGAGGAAGAAAGTGTTTGAAGACCAGGACCTCAAACCCGGCACCAAGCTCATTGTCTACAGAGCAGTAGTGATTCCCACCCTCCTGTATGCTTCAGAGACATGGACCATGTACAGCAGGCACCTCAAGGCACTGGAGAGGTACCACCAATGCTGCCTCCACAAGATCCTGTAAATCCATTGGCAGGATAGGCGCACCAACGTCAGTGTTCTCGCTCAGGCCAACATCCCCAGCATCGAAGCTTTGACCACGCTCGATCAGCTCCGATGGACGGGTCGCATTATCCGCATGCCCGATACGAGACTCCCAAAACAAGCGCTCTACTCGGAGCTCCAACACGGCAAGAGAGCCCCAGGTGGGCAGAGGAAATGCTTCAAGGACACCCTCAAAACCTCCTTGAAAAAGTGCAACATCCCCTCCGACATCTGGGAATCCCTGGCCCAAGACCGCTCAAAGTGAAGGAGAAGCATCCGGGAAGGCGCCGAATACCTCGCATCTCTTCGCCAGGAGCAAGCGGAAGCCAAGCGCAAACAGCAGAAGGAGCGCACATCAACCCAAGCACCCCACCCACCCGCCCCTTCAACCACCGTCTGCCCCACCTGTGACAGAGACTGTAGGTCTCGCATTGGACTCATCAGTCACCTGAGAACTCATTTTTAGCGTGGAAGCAAGTCATCCTCGGTTCCGAGGGACTGCCTAAGAAGAAGAGAAGAAGAAGACATCAGCCATTTAAATATTACATACCCAAGAAATAAACCTGACACAAAACTGGGTTCCAATGTGTATTTTGTAAATGCATGTCCTTAAAAAACCTCTTCCTTTAGAGCGTTTCTGAATGAGACCTTGATGTTATTGAAAATTATTTGGTTGTGGCCTTATAGAATATAATTCATAAAAAATAAAGGAAGTTAAACATAAAGGGGGAAAAAATTGTGTGGTTTGCGCCACAAGATGGCGCTAAAATGCCGTTGACAGCTGTAACAACAGCTGATGCCAGTTGCAGCGCCGCACACCATATCGGTGTTGCCAGTAGCTCTGCCGGTAAACTCGGTTGCCAGGGACCTCGCCATCGTGGAGTTTGTGACGTCAGTGAGTGTGCAACCCTCACTGGACATCTGATCTCCCAACTTCGTTATAGCCACTTACCTTAACGGCAGCGCAGAACAAAGACAGGGAGAGCTGGCGTCTACCAGCAGGAAGCAGGCTACAGCAGCGATGTTTAAAGGAACCACCCCAATCAGCTCCAATTAACATGGTTCTGCAGTTTCAGTGGCTGTTTGCTACTTCCTGCAACTGAAACAGCTTTCTTTAGTTATTTCAAGTTTTTTTGGTGACAGGGAGTGTTGATTCAAGTGCAGAAGTCACTCATTATTTGTTAAAGGCTTCTGCTCACAACACTTCCTTACAGTCATGGGGGCTGTAGGATTGCGGGATTACCTCAGGAGGGCGACGAGGCAGAGGAGGAGGAGGAGGCAGAGGAGGAGGACGAGGCAGAGGAGGAGGACGAGGCAGAGGAGGAGGACGAGGCGGAGGAGGAGGAGGAGGAGGACAATGAGGCAGAGGAGGAGGACGAGGCAGAGGAGGATGAGGAGGAGGACAACGAGGCAGGAGGACAACGAGGCAGAGAAGGAGGACGAGGCAGAGGAGGAGGACGAGGCAGAGGAGGAGGACGAGGCAGAGGAGGAGGACGAGGCGGAGGAGGAGGAGGAGGAGGACAATGAGGCAGAGGAGGAGGACGAGGCAGAGGAGGATGAGGAGGAGGATGGTGACGATGAGGCAGTGGAGGAGGATGAGGAGGAGAACAATGAGGCAGAGGAGGAGGATAAGGAGGAGGAGGAGGAACAGGAGGGAGGGCGGAGGTAGCGAGACAATCGGCCTTCTGAACGGGCTGTCCATGACTGGCTCATCAGACTCCGATTCACATGAATGAAACCCCAGATCCTCGTAGCTCACCACATCCCCATCATACAATCCCTGCCGCAGGCCATATCACAGCGTCCTCCTGGACGCAAAGGTGAAATGAGAGAAACTACAAAATATTCCAAACACACTCAATAAATTTATCTATAAACATAGCACACGTATCATATAATTCTAGTAACTAATGACCCTTGTGCCTGTCATAGTTAAACAGCTGTCATTGTGTGCAAGGTGTGAGATGTGGGTGTGAGTGTTGCTTGGTAGAGATTGTTGGTGGGTGAGTGCTGGGAGTGTGGTACATTGAGCAGTGTGTGAAGCTTGTGGTACAGATGGTGGTATGTAGCATTTGTTGAAGCCTTCACTCACCCTGACCACCCGTGTGAGCTCGTTAAACCTCTTCCTGCACCGTGTGTGGGTCCAGGGGATCACAGTGCTGCCCATGACATGGTGTGCCACCTGCCTCCACATAGTCCGGCAGGCTTGTGGTGAGGGCCTCCTGCCAGTTGGTGGGTACAGAACTGCCCACCTTCTCTCCACCGCTAAAACCAATGCCTCCAAAGCTTCCTCGGAAAACCTCCGGGCTCTCTCCTGGGGCGGCGATCTGCCATCAGGATTTGTAAATAAGTGCTCCTTCTCCTGGTCCTTCTTATGGTTGTTGAGGCAGCTGCACACCCAGCCATGCTGAGAATGAGGTGCTGCCCTCTGCGTTCTGCACAACTTTGTCCTACAAAGCCATTATAACTGACTCAGAAGTAAGAGTGTTGCCACTGAGTCAAGAGTTATTTTCCTAAGGTTGCCATTGAGGCAAAGCAGAGAGAGCTTTACTCAGCTCCCCTTTAATTAGTGAAAATAGCCTGTGGCAACCATTACTTGCGTTTAGACTGCCCCCAATATTGGTCCATCTTTTCAGTGTAACGCCAATGAGCTTGAGCTTTTAGACTAGAATCATGACTGCAATTATTTTAAAGAGGAGTGAGGATGATTTTTGCTGTGCAGCCTAGATGATTTTCACCTGGCGCTACTTAACCATTTTGGGGGAAAAATTGGGTATCGCCCATTTTGGGGTGCTAATATCGGCCGGGCGTAAATTTTAGTGCCCGGTGCTAATTATCGCCGCCAACCGCGAAATTCATCTCTAGTGCCCCTGGAGGTGATTGGAGTGCCAAATCAGGCGCTACACACCCCTCTTAGGGCACTAACATCGGGAAGCGAGGCACTACCTCAGAACGCTACTGAAGCTCAGGCAATGTCGATTACCCTGGAACTCAGACAGACTGGCGCCGTCCAGTTCTTAAAGGGGAGGGTCCATCTTGCTGCACAGCCACACCCTGATGATTGCAGCGTTTGACATCGGCCTGCAAGCAGTTAAAAATCTTCATCCAAGATTTATGATGGATACTCAGAGGCCCAGGGAGAGAGCTCGCTGGTTTAGCGACCAGGCATTGGTGGCTCTGGTTGGCGCTGTGGAACGGCAACAGGCAGTGCTCTTTCCAGAGACTGGCAGGAGGTCATTGCCCCGCGAGTTTACAAGGGTCTGGAGGGAGGTTGCCCAACATGTGTCATCGAGGAGCCTGGTCCAAAGGATGCATACACAGTGCCGTAAGAAGTTCAACAACCTCACTCGGGTGGTGAGGGTGAGTAGCTGCTTTTAAAACCTCTACATCCCACCATCTCAACCTCACTCTGTGCACAGACGGTGTAAATACCCAAATGCCCAACACTCACCTAACAACTATGCTATTCTCATAAAAATCACATGCACATCCCACACCTTGCACACATGAACGGCTATTCAACTATGGTAGGCACACCTGCCAAACACATGGCTGCACACTCACTCACACGCTGTCCTTTTTCTTGCAGGCCAAGCTTTCACATAATCGCAGGGAGCAACAACAGACGGGAGGAGGCCAGGCGGAGCTGCATGCCCTCACACAATTGGAGGAGAGAGTCCACAGACTCATTGCCAGTCATGTAGTCGGCGCTGTGGCCGTTGGAGAGGTCGACCCCCTTGGGGACAGCAACGGTATGTTCATCAGCTTTCTCTCCTCTCTCATACCACTTCCCCCTCACAACACCAGCCTTTTACACTATCAATCTAACTATACTGTCTCCAGTCCTTGCTCCCTTCCTGCCCCCCTGCCCTCACGTTAAAGCCACTCTTGTACCTTCCTGCTTTCAGATAGTGAACCACCATCTGACCAGCCTGTCCCTCAGCCTCCCAGTGGCAGCGACGCGGGAGAGGAGGAGGAACACGAAGTCGGCACCTCACCGCCTGCGTCTCCCGAGGGTGAGACATCCGATACTGGGGCCACGCGTTCCCTGGAGGGGAGCAGGGGATTTGGATCTGATGTGGGTGAAGCTCCGGGATCCAGCGGGCTGCAGCAATGCCATGGGGGAAGGGAAGCTCGGGGGCCATCTCCCCGGAGGGTGAGTGCGCGCATGAGTTCTGCTGCACAGGACTCAGATGAGGACCTTGATATAGCGGCCATGAACACTCAGGCTGTGAGCGTGCATACTGAGCTCATGGGTGCAATGGCAAGGGTGCCCGACAGCATGGATGCACTGGCTAGGAGCGTGGAGGAGTCCGCCACCAGCAAAGCTGTCATCTGTGCGCAAACCCTTGAACCCATCCTTGCCTTGTTGCAGAGGATGGTTGAATTACAGGGAGACCCTGTGGACCCAGACCCCATGCAGCGTGTAATGGGTCAGGTGGCAGCATCTATTGCAGCACAGGCCGACGCAATGCAACGGCTTAGTGCTGCAATCGAGTCATTGGTTGGTGCCATCCAATGTCAGACTGCTCTCATGCAGTCTCAGATTGATGCCACACAAGTGCTGACTGCTGCCATTCAATACCTGCACCTGAATGATGAGGTCCAAGGTGCGCTCAGTATTGGGCCTTAGGCCTCATTTCCATCGAGCCAGCGTGGCGTGAACAACCAGCCGACAAAGAGTTGACGACGATCGATACATTGTTAGCGTTGCAGGGGCCCTCAGGTAAGTGAATGCCATGAGGCAAACAGAGGTTGGGCAGGGTCAGAAAATGGCCAGATTGGAGGCCGCAGAGATCAGAGACGGTGGATCGGGGAGTGGAAGCCAGCAGGGGGTGTGGTGGAGCGGTAGCGTCCCGTGTTTTTGAATTGTTTTCCCAAGTGCTTGTGCCGGCTGCCTCAGGGCAAACCAATCTTCCCTCAAACTCACGTTAGGTCCCTTATTTGCACGTGCAAAGTGACTAACGCCTGTTTCAGGCGTGGGCACACACAATAATTTTTTTCCTTTCCCAATATGACGGGCTACCCACTAATGGCCGGAAATGCGCACGCACTTCCTGCCCACCATACTGGGGGCTTTGAAGGCCAGTTAGCACCCGAAAAACGGGCGCTGTGCAGCCGAATTTATAGGCTCTTTTTTCTTACTTCTAACAAGATAAGATCCCAGAAACTGACCCATTGTCACCTCACCACCGCCATTACATGCATTACTTTTGTTACTTAAAGTTTAGAGAGAAAGGTCTATCATTTCACCAATGATTTTCATATTCGAGGCAAGGTATTACATGGCAAAGGCCTTTATGTACATATATATCAAGGTTCCTAACTCATATCCAGGCCAAATAACTGCTTCGCATAAACTGATGAATCTTGTAGTGTGTTCTATTCTCTATTAGAATGTTATCTGATAATAATTTGCTTTTTCTTGTATTAGTAAAGCATATAGGTTTCTTAGTTTTGCACTCAACATGTAATGTCTCTTTAGGATGTCATAGCTCGTATTATGTGTATTTTCCAATTGTATTGATTTGTTGTTAATTAATCTGTCACATGAGTGAGGTTGAAACCTATTACTGTAACATCACTGGGAAAAGAAACACTTGTGAAATAGTTTAATTGGCTGATAACTCATGTCCACGTACACAGAGGCCTTGGAGCTTATATAAAGAAAATTGAACATTTGTGAAGTTATCCAAAATGGCTAGGCTTATATTAATTTACAAAGCATCTGCCATTGTGCTTCTTACTTCATTACTGATAAATTCTTCTATTGCAAATGGACAGGAGACAGTGAGAGGAATTGGTGATTACCCACCACTATGGGATAATGTTCCTGATTCATTGGACGGTTTTGTTACCATCCATAACAAAACTGTTATTAATCCATGGAATTATTTAGAACGAATGGGAATGTATAAAATATTACTGAGCGTCACAGCTAAGTACATGAATAATTTTGGACCCGGCAATACTGGAAATGTGTTGTGGGGTCTGCCTCTGCAACATGGCTGGCAATTTCAAACAGGTATGAGATTAATTGATCTACCCTTGTGCAAACTTCATGTCATTTCGGGTAACTTGAATAGACTGTGCATTAACAAATGCAATTTAAAAAATACAATTGTATATAAAAATATAAAACCTGGATAAGATTCTAAAGTTTAAGTGATCACCTTATGCATAGCTTATACAGTGTCCATGCATATAGTTTGGGGGTATTGGAGGACTAATTAGTAGGGTGCCTGTAGCGCTAATTCTACAGTTGGCCCTCCGCACCATGGAATCAACTCTATTGTAAGTTACAAGTGTGCTGTTTTTAACCCTTTAGATGGCGTATTCCTTTGAAATGGGAACATTGCTTTTCATGCAACTCGCTTGTTATTTATTCAGTTATACCAAAAGATTTGTAAGTTATTTTTGTTAATTGCTGTTGGAAAAATATTCTGTTTTTAACAGTCTCAAACTTGGCATAGTTATAAAGGCAAAACAAATGCTTTCCAAAACAGAGGGTAAATTTTCATCTTTATTGCTCCCAGTGCAGAGCTTCATCCGCTGGGAGTGCATGTCAGGAATTCAGACGCATCCCCACCCAAATTTCCAAAATGGGGCACTAGAGGCAAAAACATACACTAAATTCTATCTTAAACAGAATTACAATGGTATGGTTTTTAATATTTGGAACAAGTTTGCATTAATAGAAGACTGCTCAATGGAGTATGTTAAGCATTCTATCCTTTCACCTCTACACAGTGGCATAGTGGTTAGCACTGGTGCCTCACAGCGCCAGGGACCCGGGTTCGAATCTGACCTCGGGTGACTGTCTGTGTGGAGTTTGCACATTCTCCCCGTGTCTGCGTGGGTTTCCTCCGGGTGCTCCGGTTTCCTCCCACAGTCCAAAAATGTGCGGGTTAGGTTGATTTGGCTATGATAAATTGACCCTTAGTGTTAGGGGGGGATTAAATATGTGGGGTTATGGGGATAGGATGGGATATGTTAGGGGGAATTAAATACATGGGGTTACGGGGGTAGGGTGGGATATGTGTACTGTGGGGATTAAAGCAGGGACAGGGTACTGGATTTGGATGATCAGCCATGATCGTATTGAATGGTGGAGCAGGCTCGACGGGCCGAATGGCCTACTCCTGCTCCTAGATTCTATGTTTCTAGGATCTAGTTGACTTGAATGAGAAGGTCTGTGATAGGATGGAAGGCAGGAGAGATTAAGAGACAAAAGGGGTCTCATACCGCCTCATCAGTCTACTCTCAATCATCAGCAAAGTGATGGAAGGTGTCATCGACAGTGCTATCAAGCAGCACTTACTCACCAATAACCTGCTCACTGATGCCCAGTTTGGATCCGCCAGGACCACTCGGTCCAGACCTCATTACAGCTTTGGTCCAAACGTGGACAAAAGAGCTGAATTCCAGAAGTGAGGTGAGAGTAACTGCCCTTGACATCAAAGCAGCATTTGACCGAGTCTGGCATCAAGGAGCCCTAGTAAAATTGAAGTCAATGGGAATCAGGGGGAAAACGCTCCACTGGCTAGAGTCATACCTGCACAAAGGAAGATGGTCATATTTGTTGGAGGCCAATCATCTCAGCCCCAGGACATCACAAGAGTTCCTCAGGGCAGTGTCCAAGGCCCAACCATCTTCAGCTGCTTCATCAATAACCTTCCCTCCATCATAAGGTCAGAAGTGGGGATGTTCACTGATGATTGCACAGTGTTCAGTTCCCTTCGCAACTCCTCAGATAATGAAGCAGTCCAGGCCCGAATGCAGCAAGACCTGGACGACATACAGGCTTGGACTGATAAGTGGCAAGTAACATTCGTGTCACACAAGTGCCAGAAAATGACTATCTCCAACAAGCAAGAGTCTAACCACCGCCCTTTGACATTCAACGGCATTACCATCGCTAAATCCCCCACCATCAACATCCTGGGGGTCACCATTGACCAGATAATTAACTGGACCAGCCACATAAATACTGTTGCTACAAGAGCAGGTCAGAGGCTGAGTATTCTGCGTCGAGTGTCTCACCTCCTGACTCCCTAAAGCCTTTCCACCATCTACAAGGCACAAGTCAGGAATGTGATGGAATACTCTTCACTTGCCTGGATGAGTGCAGCTCCAATAACACTCAAAAAGCTTGACACCATCCAGGACAAAGCAGCCCGCTTGATTGGCACCCCATCCACTACCTTAAACATTCACTCCCTGCACCACCAGCGCACTGTGGCTTCAGTGTGTAGCATCTACATTATGCACTGCAGCAACTTGCCAAGGCTTCTTCGGCAGAACCTCCCAAATCCGTGACCTCTTCCACCTAGAAGGACATGGTCAGCAGGCGCATGGGAACACCATCAGCTGCAAGTTCTCCTCCAAGTCACACACAATCCTGACTTGGAAATATATCGCCGTTCCTTCATCGTCGCTGGGTCAAATTCCTGGAACTCCCTCCCTAACAGCACTGTGGGAGTACCTTCACCATGCGGACTGCAGCGGTTCAATAAGGCGGCTCACCACCACCTTCTCAAGGGCAATTAGGGATAACCAGTAAATGCTGGCCTTGCCAGCGACAGCCCACATCCCAGGAACGAATTAAAAAAATATTAATGCCAATGCCAATAAAGCAGTACAACCTTGGCATTTTATTCAGAGTGCACTCGTCTGGCTTGTGCGGGAAATCAAAAAGCCATACCTGTGTGTTGGGTAGCAACCTTCTGAAGTTGAGGTTAAAGCATATTGTTTTCGCAGAGTAGGAAGAGCTTTTCTGTGTGTGCTATACCTGACCTAGGATTGACATAGAGTGTAAAAATGAGGGCTGATTCTGTGATCCTGTCAAAATGGAGCAGGAATCACTGCACACCTGCAATCTATCGCGCAAGTGGAATGGGCAGCAGTCTATATCAGATTCAGTGAAGTCAGCTCATTAGAACAATTTGAATATGTTCCCTGTGTACTTTCCATATGTGCAGGGAGTGCAATGAATGGAATTGGGTGGGGAATTATGAGAGTAGCAGCCCTTTAATAGCTGCTGCTTCATTTTAACATAACTAGTTGCTTTGGCTGCATTGAAAAGCAGATAAGGAAGTTCAACAAGGGCAGAATTTCCCCTTTGATAATGATAGTTTGGATGTTGTGCTGGAAGGGTTCAACAGGGGAGGGTGACCATATCTGGGCCTGAGGAACCTTCCTTTGCACTTCAACGTGCGGCAAACACTGTTGATGATGTCTGATCCAGTGAATGCTATCTCCCTGCATTCCTCCTCCTTAGCCTCCTCTTCTTTATAGCACAAGTAAAGAGGGATCACTAAGGGAAACACCATTATCTCTTGTGATGAATACCTAAAGATGCCAAAAAGGAAACCAGGCAGCTAAGTATTCAAACAAGGTTACCTTTAATTGCACTTGCAGCTGACTCCAGTCGCCTAGCAACGTTGAACTCATCTTTAGTATTGGCATTCATTTGGGTTGGCAGACCAGAGGAGGCAAGGAAGAGAAATACAACTTTAGTCATTCATTGAGCAGCTGAATACTATTTGCACACAGTGGGCAGAATTTCGGCGGGTGATGCCCGTCACCGCCATCACGTCAGGAGGTAAATTTTAATCGGGACTTTTAGAGGCAGGGGTTTGATGCCACACCTCCCCCTTCTAGTTACCCCCAAAATGGGTACAAACAAAGCAAGGAAAATCGTGGCCTGAGTGTCAGCAAGAGATTCAACCAAAGGGGCCATCACAGCTGAGCCCAACTTTATCCCATCCAATGATCACACACGCACATACTTTGTCAGCTGGAATCAGTAGATAGTAATAATAAGTGGCAATTCTGGCTGATATTTTTTCCTCTTTAGCCCAATTATAACATCTCTTCTGCTGCCTCAGCTGAGATCAACTTTTTTTAATTACACTACAGCACTCTGAATCATTTAGGGCTCCTTTGCAATTTTTTTAATTACTTGGAACAATAGACCAATTTACCAAATATGTTTGGTCAGCTCCTTGAAAATTTGAAATCATTCACTGCAGCGCACAGCATTTTTAGTAAACTAAGCTAGCTAACCCTAACCCTAACACAGCGACAGGACCACTGCAACAGAATTACACTGCAGACAAAATAAAAATTACAAAGGCAAAACATAGCATGGTGATGCATTGTTCTGAAGTGCCAACGTACGGACTGGTGGGATGGGAGATTGTGCTCACAGTTCTTCATGTAGTGAATTCCCAATGGGATCTGGGGTAGCAACAAAGCAGGACCAAAGGCTTATTCACAGGGGGAGGGAGGGAAACTTGGGACAGTGAGTAACCCTAGGGAGTTTGCACACACCTTGTAACAAATGGTTACAAAGCAGGATCGACAGATTTGGGAGGAGTTCATCTGGCCACCCGTTCAGCAACATATAATATGTTGCATAGGGAGCAAAACAAAACTCACAATTTGTGAATATTTTCTTATCGTTATCTTTTTCAACGAGTTAAAAAAAACATTCACATGATTGCTGAGTTGTTTTAAATGTCATTTGGTTAGAATAACCTTGATATTATTAATCCTGAGGTAGAATGGTACAGAAATAGTACATTGGTGAACATGACCAATTTGTCTTATTATTATACTAGGTAGATTAGCAGATCCGTCCAATGGATCACCCTGTGGCCATCAGACTGGTGACTCACTGTGCATCTCCACAAGAAGTTGGTGGTCCTGTAAGTAATAACATTTATTGATTGCTTTAGCAAATGCGTATAAAATAATCATGTATTCTGGGGTTGCTGCTGTTATTTTCACACTCTTTGACTATTTCATATTAAACCTTTTGTGAAAATATCAATTATAATTCTGAGTAACTGTATTGCAGAAATTAGTTAAGAACCAGTCAGAGTTACTTTGTAAACTATTCGTAGCAGTTTTATCTGTACAGTCCCAATTTGTCTAGCATGCCTAATGTTCACAGTAACTAGACAAACCAGCTCGGCTCCCCAATCCTCCTGATTCAGAGTTAATCAATCTTTTTCCTGCACTGAAATGTTCTGCAAAGGAAGAGCTACATTAAAGTACAAGGGGGTTATTTTGGTCAAAGGGTGAAAATAGGTGCTGAATGGGTGCTGTGCTAATAAGACTTGCGTGTTTGAAAATCTGGTTTTAGCTCACAAGTTTGGTCCTAATTGCTGATTACCATAATTTGAACTTGCCTGGAGGTGCTAAACCAGACACCTGCGGGTTTAGCACTCAAGTGCTGAAGAGATACAATTTTCCTGGAGCAGTATATGTGGGCTCCTCGTACCCACTTCCACTGAAGGTGTGGAGTGGGCTGGCTGGCACACAGCGGCAGGTTGCAGGATGGCTCAGGGACCGAGGGAGAGGGTGCACAGGTTCTTGGATGCGGCACTGGAGGTCCTGGTGGAGGAGGTCCAGAGGAGGAGGGATGTCCTGTACCCACAAGGGGGAAGGACGCCAGCTTGTCCTCCTCGCCCTCCTGTGCCTCTCTCCTGCAGCAGCTGGTGCTGCTCTGCCTGGCCTCATGTTCTCCTCTCATTCCTCATCCAGACCAAGGGGACCCCTGGCAAGATGCCCAGGACCAAGCACTCCCTTTCTCCTGGTGACTCCTATAAGGTGGAGTAGCACAGCACTCACTCTTTTTAGGTGAAGTCCTCAGAGAATTTCTGTAATAAATGTTACTTGAGTGTTGGTGAAGTCTTGACAAAGTGTCCCAGAAAGTCTCCCGATGTGTTTCAGAGGTCCTCTTCACAGCTCCAGCAGCAATGACCATGAAATGGTGAGTATCCCTTTAAGTGGTGAGTATCCCTTTAAGTAGCGTTTGAAATCGACATTGACACCATGTTTACTCCCAAACAGGTGGTCGCTGTTAGGAAAGGGCATTAGTTGAAGCACTAGCCATCAAAGTACTGTGCAGCCTCTTTAATGAGCGCTAGCAGGTATTTTAAGTGGCAATCAGCTGTTTAACAAGCCTCCGGGCAGCCGTTCCTAGCACTGCCTTCAACTCCTTTACTAAGATGGTGTCTTGCGCTAAACACGGGCTAAACCAGCGTTTCAGCTTAAGACCCCACCTTGGCCACCTCTTTAGCGCCTAAAGTATTCGGCAAAAATCGGCCACCATATATTTTTAAAATATAAATGCCGCAAAGTAACAAATTAGTACGGCTCTGCATACTTTGTAAAATCAGCGAAGGACTATGTTTATAGCTCTCAGCAATCAGAATAAAGACATGTCATTGGGATGTCAAGACAAACCGTCTGACAAACTGACATTACTTTTAATGGCCACTATAAGCCCTCTGACTCCCACAGCTACCTTGACTACACTTCCTTCCCGCTGCTTCCTGTAAGGACTCTATTCCATTCTCCCAGTTTCTCCATCTCCATCGTTTCTGTTCTGATGATGTCAACTTCCATACCAGTGCTTCCGATTATGTCTTCCGTTTTCCTCGACCAAGGATTCCCCTCCACCATGTTTGACAGGGCCCTCAACTGTGTCCGTCCCATTTCTAACACTTCTGCTCTCACCCCTTCCCCTCCCTCCCAGAACCACGATAATGTTCCCCTTGTCCTCACCTTTCACCCCACCAGCCTTCACATTCAACAGATCATCCACCGCCATTTCCGCCACCTCCAGCGTGATCCCACCACCAAATACATCTTCCCCTCCCCTTCCCTTTCAGCATTCCGAAGGGACCGTTGCCTCCGCGAAACCCTGGTCCACTCCTCAATCACCCCCAACACCCCCTCCCCTTCCGAAGGCACCTTCCCGTGCAAGCGCAGGAGATGCAACACCTGCCCTTTTACCTCCTCGTTTCTCATAGTCCAGGGCCCCAAACACTCCTTCCAGGTGCAACAGCGATTTACTTGTACTTCTTTCAATTTAGTGATACTGTATTCGCTGTTCACGATGCGGTCAAACACAGATTGGGTGACCGCTTTATGGAACACCTCTATTCAGTCCGCAGGCGTGACCCTGAGCTTCAGGTTGCCTGTCATTTTAATTCTCCGCCCCACTCCGACCTCGGCCTCCTACACTGATCCAATGAAGCTCAACGTAAGCTCTAACAACAGCACCTCATCTTTCAATTAGGCACTTTACAGCCTTCAGGACTCAACACTGAGTTCAACAATTTCAGATCATAACCATTGCCCCCATTTTTTCGGACAGCAGCTGCTGGTAATGATTCTGCTATTCCCATTTACACCTCTAGACCCATCTTTTGTTTCTTTACTTGTTCCATTACCATCTCCTTTTGCCTTGCACCATCATCCCTTTTGTCATTTAATCTCTCCTGCCTTCCACCCTATCACAGACCTTCCCTTTTGTTCTTTCCTCCCCTCCCTCTTTTCCCTGCCCCTGCACTTGCTTAAAATCTGTTACATGTCTAACTTTTTCCAGTTCTGATGAAAGGTCATCGACCTGAAACGTTAGGCTAGAAATTGCGGTCGGAGGCGTAACTCCGGAGTACGCCTCCGATCGCGAAACATTTATGAACCTACCTCCAGGCGCCCAGGCTGCGTAGAGTTGTGGTCTCAGGCCTCCAGGTGTGTGGCAGCCCATGGATTCCAGGGATGCAGGCAGTTCGGAAGTGTCCCTGGGGGTCACGTAGGCCAGGTCCTCCAATCACAAAGGAGGATTCCATTGCAGTCATTTATGAAGGGAATCCCTTAATGATATGCAATGGAATCCTCAAATAATTATACAATTTACAGAATTCTAATGATTATAAATGTACTGAATTTCAATTTTATTATTAAAAAAAGACTTGCATTTATATAGCGCCTTTCACGACCACTGGACGTCCCAAAGCGCTTTACAGCCAATGAAGTACTTTTTGAAGTATAGTCACTGTTGTAATGTAGGAAACGCGGCAGCCAATTTGCACACAGCAAGCTCCCACAAACAGCAATGTGATAATGACCAGATAATCTGTTTTAGTGCTATTGAAAGAGGGATAAATATTGACTAGGACACCAGGGATAACTCCCTTGCTCTTCTTCGAAATAGTGCCATAGGATCTTTTACATCCACCTGAGAGAGCAGACTCTGTTTAATGTCTCATTCGAAAGACGGCACCTCCGACAGTGCAGCACTCCCTCAGCACTGCACTGGAGTATCAGCCTAGATTTTTGTGCTCAAGTCTCTGGAGTGAGACTTGAACCCACAACCTTCTGGCTGAGAGGTGAGAGTGCTACCAATTGAGCCCTGGCTGACACCTTCATTGCACCAACCTCAATAAAAATTGAATTTTTTGATAAATAATTTTAAACATCTTAATCCAGACCAATATTTGCATAAACTAATTTAAAGTATATGTGCATCATTTTGGATTTTTAAATGTTTTATTTAAGCCTTATCTATACCCTTACACTGATGAAAGCAGGCCCTACGCCTGCTTTTATCAGCCGTAAGAGTTGCGTGGGCAATTGCCAGGCAACTCTGCACCAGCAATACTCATTTTACAGTCGGTTCAGATGATATGTCAAGGCGTACCTTGACAGATCGCAAGTTCTGGATTACGCGTAAGTGCATGCGGAAATCCAGATCTTCCGGGCCTTTGAAATGGATTACGACGGTGTACTCTGAGAGCACGCCGACACAGAGACCACAATTTCTGCCTCGCTAACTTTGTTTCTCTCTCCACAGATGCTGCCTGACCTGCTGAGTACTTCTAGCATTTTCTGTTTTTCATTTCAGATTTCCAGCATCCGCAGTATTTTGCTTTTGTGTTACTTTTAATGCATTTGGTTTGGTTGGATGCAGATTATTTAGAAATGCTGCACTTTGTTCATAGAATCGTAACAATTGCAGCACAGAAGGAGGGTATCCAGCCTACCACGCCTGTGCTGGTGCTAGCTCCACATTGGAGCTATCTACTCAAATCCCATTTCTCTGCAATTTCCCCATATCCTTTTAAATTCTGCCATTTCAAATACGTATCCAAATCTTTTTCAAATGATTGTACAGTCTCCACCTCAATAGCCACTTGTGTAAAAGCACTCCATGTTCTAATAACCTTGTGTATGCAAAATAATCTTTCCTCTTTTATTATTCCAATGATAATCCTGAGGCTGTTCTTGTTTATTACCAATCTCTCAACTATTATTCAGCCACTCAAAACCTTTCATAATTTTGAAAGCCTCTATAAGTTCCCCCCTTAACCTTCCCTGTGCCAGTTTAAAAAAGTCACAAGGTTTCAAGATTTTCTTCATCACTATAACCTCACATTCTTGGCATTCTCAGCAATTTATGTTGTTCCCATTCCATAGCTCTAAAGGTAAAATTCATCATTCTGTCCTCCCAGTGGGGAGTCATACTCAAAGGGAGCATGACTGAGATGTAGGGCTACAACACCAAGACACCAATTCCTCACCAAACTCCCTTCAAGAGGAGCTCCCTACTTGGAGCTCCCTGCAGGATTAGTGAATTTATTCTTAATATACTTCCTGTAATAAGGCAGCCAGAATTAGAATGATACATACTGCACAGAAGGTGGCCATTCAGTGCAGCGTGCCTGTGCCAGCTCTTTGGTAGAGCTATCCAATTATTTCCCATACTGGAACTGATTTCATCTCTTCTGGAGAGCTTTCCCTTGTGCTATTTCAAATCTCACTCTGTAACCCCATGCAGCCCACCTCTGCCTCCTCCCCAAGATATACAAATAACACTGACCTGGCAGACCAATTGTTTCAGGCTACTCTTGTCCTACTGAACTAATCTCCTCGCATCTATAATGTATTTCTTCTGGTCATCCAGTCCCTACCCTTCTACATCCATGACTTCTCGAATGCCCTCTGCAGGCTTTAATAATTTCAGATATTCCAGCTACTATAATTTCCTTTTCACCATGGACGCACAGTCTCTCGACACCTTCGTTCCTCACCACTTCTTCCTTGAATAGCAGCCCAGCTTACATTCACCATCCTCCTCCACTTGGCTGCACTCGTTCTCCCCTTGAAAAATGTTTCCACTCACTCTCTCCAGATAAAAGGTGCTGCTATGGGAACTCACGAGTCCTAGACAGCTGTGTCCTTTTGCAGGATATATGGAACAATGTTTCAATTCTACTCGGGCCCTTTCCGAGCTCTTTTTCAATATACTGTCAACTGCGTTGGTCCGGCTTCATGCTCTCACTCTGATCTAGAGGATTTTATTTACTATGCTTCCAATTTCCACAAACCCCTCATAGTCATTTCTGACTCCCTTCCTGAACTTTCCTCTTTCCAGGTCTAGCAATGGGCTTTCCACAGAAATCTATTACAAGCTTACTGCTTCCAAAACTACCTGGATTATGCTTCTTCCCACTCCACTTCCAGTAAAGGCTCCATCCATCTCCTTTACATTTGCTCTTTTGATTTCCACTTTTGGCACCAGACCTTCTATATGTCCTTTTTCCTCAACCAAGTTTTCCCCTCCACAGTAGTCAAGAGAACCCTTTACCGTGTTAGTTCCATTTCTTAGCCTCTATTCTTAGCCTGTCCCCCTCCCACTACTGCTACAATGGGGTCCCTCTTGTCCTCACCTTCCACACCTCCCACCACAGTCTCCAGATAATCTTCTGCAATCTAGAACATGATTACACCATCATGCACATTTTCCCCACTCCACTTTATGGAGAAACCAATCCCTCCATAATACAGTACTCTTCCACCATCCCTACTTCCGGCTGCCCTTCTCCTGGTATCTTCCTATGCAACCGTAGGATGATCGCAAACAGCCTGGTTCAACTTAAGACAATAGCTGGGAGAAGAATATTCTGTTCAAGTCCAACATCACTTACTTTTATATTCAACGTCCCTATGTATAAAACCCAGAATCCCATTTGCTGTTTTATGGCCTTTCCTACCTCACTCGCATTTGAAAATCTATGTATCTGCAACTCTCTCTGTTGCTGCAGTTTTTTTTAGAAGGCTTAACATTTAAGCTATATTTACTTCCACTGTTCTGTTTCCAAAAATGTACTACATCACATTCCTCTGCACTGAACTGCATCTACCACCTATCTGCTTACTCCATTAACTATGCTCTCTTGCAATTTCCTTCACTCTACCTCACAGTTTGCCACGTCCCCTAAGCAGACTTTGATATCATTCCTCTTGTGCCTATGTCCAAATCATTTATATAAATGGAAAACAAAAGAGATCTCCGTTCAGATCCTGGGGCACCCCACTACCCAAATCCAACCCCATACTTTTGGCTTTCTTTTCCCAGCCATCCCTTTATCTATGCGGCTACATTTATTTTAATACCATAGAATTTTTTTCCTCAATGTGATGTTTGGGGAGCAGTCCCTCGCCAGCAGCGAGACTCACGGAATGGGTTGGTGGGTTTTAGCGCACTTGGTGCTGAACTCCCGATTCCATAGGAGCAAGAGTTTTTATAGTTTTGAAACTGTGTTAAGGTAGTGCCTTCAAAATCATTTAAATTAATTATAGTGGGTCCCACAATGAATTCCCTGGGGTCTTTTGCAGCACATTTCCTGATTTACTGAGCCCCCAAATAAAACAGAACTAATGGGAGAGGGGGAATGCCTCTGAAATAAAGGGAGGGAGAACCTCTCAGTGAAGTGATGGGAGAGAGTCCCTCTGAAATCAAGCAGGTGGGGAAGAGTGCCCCAGTGAACTGAGAGGAAAGCAATCGTCCCTCATGAAGGGATGAAAGAGACCATTCAAGTAGCTTTTGGGGAAGAGACAATCTGATTGGTTTGAACTAGAATACATCATTTTATTGTAAAAATGCAAAATTGGTCCCAGGACTCCTACGACATGGGTAAGCGTCAGTGGGCACCGGGGGTTGGGAGCATTTGGATGCTGACTATTGCCCTGAATACTTATCAAGCTCAATGCACCAAAATTATCTTATGGCCTTTATATATTTTGGTATCCTTTTTTGTATTAGGTATGAATTACTATCTGGCTACAATACCATTTCTGGGAGCAGTTGAAGCAGGCTTCTTTAATGAATGGCCTTTTGAAATAGAAATCTTACCTCCTGAAGAGCACATGGATGATTTTTGTTACAACACAGCAGACTGTCACGCACACACCCCTGATATGATGGCGAAATGGACAACATTTTTTCAGGTATGTGGATTTTTCAAGATATTGGAATATTACCCATATTCAAATACTTATTGTAGCACCTACAAAGACCAGGAACGGATGCTAATTTGTTCAGCATGGACACTGATTAGAAAGATCATGGCCTACAAATTGGATCATACCCTGTCCGTTTTTTAGGAGTGAAATGGGTGCCTAAGCATCCAGTATAGCGGGAGGTGCATTCACGCCTGTCACACACCAGAAGGGCGTGCCTCATCGTATTGGAGCGGGTGCCCATAGGTATCCAGTGTGCATGCCAGAAGTATTAAAAAGTCTCATTATAATAAAATAATGGTCCTATGCTGGTTTTAGGACCCTTTTGTGAAATTAGTCTGCCCCAGCGCCTGACTCGCATGTGATAAACTCGCCCAGCAAATCATGGCACTAACAGTCAGCAAGGACCCTGCAGGAGCGCCTTTTAAAGGATTCATCCTCTCCATACAGGTTAGTTGCTGGTTTGTCCTGTTAGGCTGCTCGTCAACTTCTGGACATTTTCTCTGGCTATTTTCTCCATTCCACTACTGACTTTCTGAGTTCTGGACACAACTTTTTTCTGGTGCTGGACTGCTTGTCTGCTGTGCAACTATTTTATTTCAATCATGTGTGGTCTGTTAGGTCTGCCTTTGGGGCTGGAGGAAGAGGGATGGGGGGAAGGGGAGCAGCAAAGTAGGAAGCAGGGAGCAGGAGCAGCTGGGAGGAGAGGGAGGCGGAGGGCACTGCACAGGAAGCCCTGCCCAGGAGGTGGGTCTTCATACCTCAACCTGACCGAGAAGCAACGTATGAGTCACCTGTACTTCATCATGAGGCAGTAATAGAGCTCTGTCACCCACTGCAGCCACAACTGGAGCCTCAAATCATGGAGAGCACTGCTTGTGACTGTCAAGGTCACCGTGGCCCTAAACATTTATGCCACAGGGTCATTCTAGGCTGCAGCAGGTGACAGTGATGTCTCGTAGTTCACTGTTCACTGCTACATCAAGGAAGAGACTGAGGCTTTCTACTCCAGGAGAAACACCTACATCGGCTTCCCCATAGACCAAGTTAATCAAGACAAGAAAGCATTTGACTTTGTACGCGTTGTAGGCTTCCCAGGGTTCAAGGGATCACAGACTGCACTCACATTGTGCTGCATGCTCCCCATTACTAGCATGGCATCTTCCCCAATAGAAAGAGATGCCACTCCCTCAACGTTCGGCTTGTTTGCGACTATAGGAGTGGGTGGTGGGGGAGCAGGCATGCTGTCCTCCTGAGCAAGTTCAGCAGGATCCTCTCCCATGGAGCCACTCTCCTGGGACTGCGCCTCAGCACTCCCAGTGCTCTATGCGAGAACAGAGTGTGAGAGTGATGTGAAGCTCTGGAAACTCCTGTTAGCGCTGGCCCCCAGAGCCAAGATGACAGTAGTCTGAACTCCCATGACAGCAGTGTGACCTCCATGGAAACTGTCACCAGAGGCTCCATCATAATGGGCCCTGCTGACCCTTGACAGCATCGACTCCATGCTCTCTGTGAAGCCTGACACAAGTTGGAGTTGGACTCCTCCATGCTCATAGCCATTGTGTGTAAGCTTGCCCGGTGCACTTAGTATTTCCTGATATATGCCCATCAGCCTTCTACGGTAGTCTGGGTACTCAAAGTCAACATCTAAGTCCTCTGCAGCAGGGCTAGGATGCGATCTAATGAAATAATTTTTGTTAGGCAAGGGTATTAAGGGTTATGGAACCAAGGTGGGTAAATGGAGTTAAGATACAGATCGGCCATGATCTAATTGAATTCAGAAGAGGCTCAAGGGGCTGAATGGCTCCTCCTGTTTCTATGTTTCTATGATCTCAGCCTCTGGCAAGATGGCTCCTGTCCCTTCCTATCCCCCTGTCCTAGCTCCTACACACTTGTGCGTAGTGATTCACCATGTGAAGACCCCTCCTCTAGCCTGCCCACTAAAGTTCACTTGGTGCCAACCTTTGAGTTGGTGCATGCTAGGGCCAGATCAAGTGACAGTGTGTCTTCTGGAAGGCTGTACTCTTCCTCAAGTAGCACAGAGGCCTCAACATTTTCTGCACCTGAAATGAAAGAGAGGGACAAGGGTTAGCTTTTTATGTCAAGGGAGAGAGATGAAAGGCTGCTGAAAGCAGCTGTAGTTTGTCATGCAGAATGTGCAGGGGGAAGATAGAAATGAGAAGGGAAAAGAGGGTACAGTGTAAAGGAACACCATGGGATGTCTGCTCCAGCAATGCCACTCGCTATGGCAATGATGCACCCCTGCTCATGATATCGAGGTTGTCCTTCTTGAGTGGGGAAAGGATGTGTTGGTGGGCTTGGCCTCTTCCAACTATCACCTGCTCCTTTATGTTGTGTGTGACCTTGTCCTGCAAAAAAGAAGGGAATGTGTTAGTCTTAGCCATGTGAGAATGTGCCTGTCATGGTGGAATAGTTCATATGTTGTGTGGAAGATGTGAGGTATGGGGAAGTGAGGAAGTGAGGAAGTATGGGAAAGTGAGAGTAGGAGGTGCAGAGTGTGTGAGTAGGAGAAGGAGATGGAGTGAAGTGTGGTGGAGTGATTGTAGGATAGTGAAGGGAAGTGGGGGAGGGGAGTGTTGTGAGTAGTGGGGCTGCAGGTGTGAGGAGAGAGTATTTGAGTTAAGTGGTAGGTTTCTTACCTTGACAATCCTGGTGAGGACATTGAACTTTATTTGTCTTTGCAGCCATGTCCTGGGAACTAAGCCCCTTCCATTCACTTCTTCAGCCAATTCTTCTCACTATCTTCGGAGGTGTTGTCTGGAAGGCAATTGGCCCCCAGGGGGAACAGGACCACCCTCCTTCTGTGACTGCCTGAACCAGGGTCTCCAAAGCTACATCAGAGAATCTGGGTGCCCTGTCTACTGCCCTTGCAACCATGTCTGCCAGGTTAAAGCCTTTCCTGCTGCCTGCTAAGAGATTCAAGCCGCCTTTAAGATCCGTTAGTGGCACACAATTTACAGCCCCCTCAAACAGGCTGGCTGCACACCTGCCTCATTACAATGAGGTCTCATCACCAATTTTCTATGACCATGTGCAACGCTCTTCCGCCCCCCGCCCCCCACCCCGCCCCATGTATCTTCTCACAAAGCCCAATTTTCTTGCCTTTGAGACAAGCAGCAAGGCAAGATCTTTCTTATCAGTGCCCATGCTGAACTGAGGATGTTACACAATATTTGAGGTAGAGTTAATTATATTATAGCTTTGACAAGCACTCTCTATCAGCTTTGTGCAGTTCTCACATTCATCATAACTTAAGATGAGCAAAATTGAAACTGCTTAAATTGACTGGCCCTTGGCATTTATTTACAAAGTGATTATTTTTTATTTTAACAGTTGCTGAAAAAAACAAAGGCTATTTCCCAAACCAAGCTGCCAGCCACCATCTCACCAGAAGAGGATAATATTTGGCATCATATATGGATAGCACATGTAGCATCAATCAAAGCTGCACTTCCAAAATTTTCTGAAAGGTTTTTTTGTTTACCTTTAATTATTTCTCTCAATTTATCTTCCTGATTCTACTTCCTTCATCCTATAAACAGGGTGGCTTTTTGTCAGCTCCAAGTAAATTGTCTTATCTCCTACCAGTGCTTTACCAGTACGTTACCATATCCTAACTCGCACCAAGTCCCGTTCACACATCACCCCTGTGCTCGCTGACCTACATTGGCTCCCGGTTTGGCAACGCCTCAATTTTAAAATTCTCATCCTTGTTTTCAAATCCCTCCATGGCCTCGCCCCTCCCTATCTCTGTAACCTCCTCCAGCCCTACAACCCTCTGAGATCTCTGTGCTCCTCCAATTCTGGCCTCTTGTGCATCCCCGATTTTAATCGCTCCACCATTGGCAGCCGTGCCTTCAGCTGCCTGGGCCCTAAGCTCTGGAATTCCCTCCCTAAACCTCTCCAACGCTCTACCTCTCTCTCCTCCTTTAAGATGTTCCTTAAACCTAGCTCTTTGATCAAGCTTCTGGTCATCTGTCCTAATGTCTCCTTATGTGGCTCGGTGTCAAATTTTGTTTGATAACGTCCCTGTGAAGCACCTTGGGACATTTTACTATGTTAAAGGTGCTATATAAATGCAAGTTGTTGTTGTTGTGCTTCACTGCAGCAGATGACTGTACTGTGCTAGCCTGTGTGCAACAAGAGACTCTTGCTCTCCATAATGCATGGTGTTGCATCAGAAGCAATTGTGAGTGGCCGAGAATTGTGCGTTCCCACTCGCTGTTCAGAAGCTGAATGTGGGGCATGACCAGACTGTGTTCGGGTGTGTTCCCTTCTGGCTGCAACCATCCAGCATTGATCTGTCAACTGCACGGCAGAATTTGTGTGGAATGCAGTACATTTGATACACAATTTTGTGTTGGCCTTATTCTATCATGCCACATGCTGGGATTGTAAGGATCTGCTTTCATACTGCTCCCCTCTACCACTTCTGTTATCTATATTATAAGACTTCATTCCCAGGGCCCATTTGGACTTTCTGTCATCTGCTCTCATGGAGGCAGGTATGTTGTTTAGGATAGAGATGCTTCATAGAAGTATCTATGGACCATTTCTAACATAGAAACATAGAAACATAGAAGATAGGAGCAGGAGTAGGCCATTCGGCCCTCGAGCCTGCTCCACCATTCGATGAGATCATGGCTGATCATCCAAACTCAGTACCCTGTACCTGCCTTCTCCCCATATCCCTTGATACCTTTAGCTTTAAGAAATATATCTAACTCATTCTTGAATATATTTAATGACTTGGCCTCAACTACCTTCTGTGGTAGAGAATTCCACAGGTTCACCACTCTCTGGGTGAAGAAATTCTTCCTCATTTCTGTCCTAAATGGCTTACCCCTTATCCTTAGATTATGACCCCTGGTTCTGGACTCTCCAACCATCGGGAACATTCTTCCTGCATCTAGTTTGTCCAGACCTGTCAGAATTTTATATGTTTCGATGAGATCCCCTCTCATTCTTCTATACTCCAGCGAGTATAAGCCCAATCGACCCAATCTCTCCTCATATGTCATTCCTGCCATCCCAGGTATCAGCCTTGTGAATCTTCGCTGAACTCCTTCCATGGCAAGAACATCCTTCCTCAGATAAGGCGACCAAAACTGCACACAGTACTCAAGGTGTGGTCTCACCAAGGCCCTGTACAACTGCAGCAGGACATCCCTGTTCCTATACTCAAACCCTTTCGCTATGAAGGCCAACATACCATTTGCCTTCTTCACCGCCTGCTGCACCTGCATGCTTACCTTCAGCGACTGGTGCACAAGGACACCCAGGTCTCGTTGCACTTCCCCTTCTCCCAATCTATTGCCATTCAGATAATAATCTGCCTTCCTGTTTTTGACACCAAAGTGGATAACCTCGTATTTATCCACGTTATATTGCATCTGCCACGCTTCTGACCACTCACCCAACCTGTCCAAATCATCCTGGAGTTTCTCAGTATCCTCCTCGCAGCACACACGCCCACTCAGCTTTGTGTCATCCGCAAACTTAGAGATATTACATTTAGTTCCCTTATCTAGATCATTAATGTATATTGTGAATAGCTGGGGTCCAAGGACCGATCCCTGCGGTACCCCACTAGTCACTGCCTGCCACTCGGAAAAAGACCCATTAATTCCTACTCTCTGCTTTCTGTCCGCCAACCAGTTCTCTATCCATACAGTTCTCTAACCATAAAAAGGAGTAGGATTCCTATGTGTGCATGGGATTGTTCCACATGAGGAACATGCTATAAGCTTATACCCTGGGAGCCAGCCAACATTCTCGATGTTTTAGATGTTTCTGATAGTGAGGCAGTGGAATTTGCTACATAAGGGGTTGTTTGGTGATCTTGCTATCCCTACAGGCAGTCGTTCTCACAAGGAGTGCAGGCCAGAGCATCAGGACTACAAGTTGTAGCGCTCTCTCCCTATCCCTATATCCCTGTGAACGTGGCTCCCTGCTCGAAGCAGGGGTTTGCGGAACCACCCCTGTATAGCAGTCCTCAGCGTTTGGTGATACTTTGTGCTCTCCTCCTCCACTTGTACACCTTGATCATTCCCAGAGGTTTTCTGCAGGTCAATATTTCTAACCTACTCTGCCAGCCAGCCCTTTACACTTTCTAAAAAAGTACTCGATTGTATGAAACAGAAAACAATTGCAGTGTAAATTTAATTAATTTGATATTGTATGTTTAACTGAGGTTTTTTTTCTTTGATAGATTAACGTATATTTCAGCTCCTGAAGCGCAGTTTGGTGTCAGCTGGGGCAGTGCAGTAGAATTTATTGCTGCCTCTCATTTTCCCACGAACTTTAATCAAACCAATACCTTCCAAGTATATCTTCCACAGCGAATGTTATTAGCCAATGATAAGGCACCATCTATTCCTGACCTGAGTAAAGAGGAGAACTGGACTGTGTTTGCGCTTGATATTTTATACAAAGCAAACAAGATGACAGGTGGGCAGCTATACAACTTTTTACTGTGCTCAAAGCAAGATTGATTGTATTAACATTTACTATTTATGGGATGTGGGCATCACTGGCAAGGCCAGCATTTATTGCCCATCCCTAATTGCCCTTGAGAAGGTGGTGGTGAGCTGCCTTCTTGAACCACTGCAGTCCGTGTGGTGAAGGTACTCCCACAGTGCTGTTAGGTAGGGAGTTCCAGGATTTTGACCAGGCGACGATGAAGGAACAGCGATAAATTTTCAAGTAAGGATGATGTGTGACTTGGAGGAGAACTTGGAGGTGGTGGTGTTCCCATGCGCCTGCTGCCCTTGTTCTTCTAGGTGGAAGAGGTCGCGGGTTTGGGAGGTGCTGCTGAAGAAGCCTTGGCGAGTTGCTGCAGTGGATCTTGTAGATGGTACACACTGCAGCCACGGTACACCGGTGGTGGAGGGAGTGAATATTTAAGGTAGTGGATGGGGTGCCAATCAAGTGGGCTGCTTTGTCTTGGATGGTGTCGAGCTTCTTGAGTATTGTTGGAGCTGCACTCATCCAGGCAATTGGAGAGTATTCCATCACACTCCTGACTTGTGCCTTGTAGATGGTGGAAAGGCTTTGGGGAGTCAGGAGGTGAGACACTCGCCACAGAATACCTAGCCTCTGACCTGCTCTTGTTGCCACAGTGTTTATGTGGCTGGTCCAGTTAAGTTTCTGGTCAATGGTGACCCCCTAGGATGTTAATGGTGGGGGATTCAGCGATGGTAATGCTGTTGAATGTCAATGAGTGATGGTTAGACTCTCGCTTGTTGGAGATAGTCATTGTGGCGTGAATGTTACCTGCCACTTATCAGCCCAAGTATGAATGTCATCCAGGTCTTGTTGCATTTGGGCATAGACTGCTTCATTATCTGAGGAGTTGTGAATGGCACTGAACACTGTGCAGTCATCAGCGAACATCCCCATTTCTGACCTTATGTTGGAGGGAAGGTCATTGATGAAACAGCTGAAGATGGTTGGGCCTAGGACACTGCCCTGAGGAACTCCTGCAGCAATGTCCTGGGGCTGTGATGATTGACCTCCAACCACCACAACCATCTTCCTTTGTGCTACGTATGACTCCAGCCAGTGGAATCCCATTGACTTCAATTTTACTAGGGCTCCTTGATGCCACACTCGGTCAAATGCTGCCTTGATGTCAAGGGCAGTCACTCTCACCTCACCTCTGGAATTCAGCTCTTTTGTCCATGTTTGGACCAAGGCTGTAATGAGGTCAGGAGCCGAGTGGTCCTGGCGGAACCCAAACTGGGCATCAGTGAGCAGGTTATTGGTGAGTAAGTGCTGCTTGATAGCACTGTCGATGACACCTTCCATCACTTTGCTGATTATTGAGAGTGGACTGATGGGGCGGTAATTGGCCGGATTGGATTTGTCCTGCTTTTTGTGGACAGGACATACCTGGGCAGTTTTCCACATTGTCGGATAGATGCCAGTGTTGCAGCTGTACTGGAACAGTTTGGCTAGTGGCGCGGCTAGTTCTGGAGCACAAGTCTTCAGCACGACAGCCGAGATGTTGGCGGGGCCCATAGCCTTTGCTGTATCTAGTGCACTCAGCCGTTTCTTGATATCACGTGGAGTGAATAAAATTGGCTGAAGACTGGCTTCTGTGATGGTGGGGACCTCAGGAGGAGGCCGATATGGATCATCCACTCGGCACTTCTGGCTGAAGATGGTTGCAAATGCTTCAGCCTTGTCTTTTGCACTCATGTGCAAGGCTCCACCATCATTGAGGTTATCCACTTTGGTGTCAAAAACAGAAAGGCAGACTATTATCTGAATGGCAATAGATTGGGAGAAGGGGAAGTGCAACGAGACCTGGGTGTCCTTGTGCACCAGTCGCTGAAAGTAAGCATGCAGGTGCAGCAGGCGGTGAAGGCGGCAAATGGTATGTTGGCCTTCATAGCGAAAGGGTTTGAGTATAGGAACAGGGATGTCCTGCTGCAGTTGTACAGGGCCTTGGTGAGACCACACCTTGAGTACTGTGTGCAGTTTTGGTCGCCTTATCTGAGGAAGGATGTTCTTGCCATGGAAGGAGTTCAGCGAAGATTCACAAGGCTGATACCTGGGATGGCAGGAATGACATATGAGGAGAGATTGGGTCGATTGGGCTTATACTCACTGGAGTATAGAAGAATGAGAGGGGATCTCATCGAAACATATAAAATTCTGACAGGTCTGGACAAACTAGATGCAGGAAGAATGTTCCCGATGGTCGGAGAGTCCAGAACCAGGGGTCATAATCTACGGATAACAGGGTAAACCATTTAGGACAGAAATGAGGAAGAATTTCTTCACCCAGAGAGTGGTGAACCTGTGGAATTCTCTACCACAGAAGGTAGTTGAGGCGAAGTCATTAAATATATTCAAGATGAGTTAGATATATTTCTTAAAGCTAAAGGTATCAAGGGATATGGGGAGAAGGCAGGTACAGGGTACTGAGTTTGGATGATCAGCCATGATCTCATCGAATGGCGGAGCAGGCTCGAGGGGCCGAATGGCCTACTCCTGCTCCTATCTTCTATGTTTCTATGTAGGATGGGGATATTCATGGAGCCTCCTCCTCCCGTTAGTTGTTTAATTGTCCACCACCATTCACGAGTGGATGTGGCAGGGCTGCAGAGCTTGATCTGATCCGTTGATTGTATGATCACTTAGCCCTATCTATAGCATGCTGCTTCCGCTTTTTAGCATGCATGTAGTCCTGTGTTGCAGCTTCCCCAGGTTGGCACCTCATTTTTAGGTACGCCTGGTGCTGCTCCTGGCATGCTCTTCTACACTCCTTATTGAACCAGGGTTGGTCCCCTGACTTGATGGTAATGGTAGAGTGAGGGATAGGCTGGGCCATGAGATTACAGATTGTGGTGGAATACAATTCTGCTGCTGCTGATGGCCGACAGCGCCTCATGGATTCCCAGTTTTGAGCTGCTAGATCTGTTCTGAATCTATCCCATTTAGCACGGTGGTAGTGTCACACAACACGATGGAGGGTGTCCTCAGTGTGAAGACGGGTCTTCCTCTCCACAAGGACTGTGCGGTGGTCACTGCTACCAATACTGTCATGGACAGATGCATCTGCGACAGGTAGATTGGTGAGGACGAGGTCAAGTAGATTTTTCCCTCATGTTGGTTCTCTCACCACCTGTCGCAGGCCCAGACTGGCAGCTATATCCTTCAGGACTCGGCCAGCCTGGTCAGTAGTGGTGCTACCGAGCCACTCTTGGTGATGGACATTGAAGTCCCCCACCCAGTGTAGATTCTGTGCCCTTGCTACTCTCAGTGCTTCTTCCAAGTGGTGTTCAACATGGAGGAGTATTGATTCATCAGCTGAGGGAGGGCGGTAGGTGGTAATCAGCAGGAGGTTTCCTTGCCCATGCTTGAAGCCATGAGACTTGATGGAGTCCTGAGTCAATGTTGAAGACTCCCAGGGCCACTCCTTCCTGACTGTATACCACTGTGCTGCCACCCCTGGTGGGTCTGTCCTGCCGATGGGACAGGACATACCCAGGGATGGTGATAGAGGAGTTTGGGACACTGACTGAAAGGTATGATTCTGTGAGTATGACTATGTCAGGCTGTTGCTTGACAGCTCTCCCAATTTTGGCACAAATGTTGGTGAGGAGGACTTTGCAGGGTCGACTAGGGCTGGGTGTGCCGTTGCCATGTCCATAACCGGTGCCGAGGTCGATGCCGGGTGGTCCATCCAGTTTAATTCTTATTATTGTGTTTCGTAGCAGTTTGTTACAACTGCTAGGCCATTTCAGAGGGCAGTTAAGATTCAACCACATTGCTGTGGGTCTGGAGTCACATATAGGCCAGACCAGGTAAGGACGGCAGATTTCCTTCCCTAAAGGACATTAGTGAACCAGATGGGTTATTCAACATTCCATTGTTGTGTTTAAAAATTGTATATTCTAAAGTTGGCACATTGATGTCTAGAAAATAACAATTTTAAGAAAAAGCACAAGAAATGGCAACTTAAAACCATTAGCAAAGAGTAATGAACCAGTTTGTTCCTATTTGTGTTGAGGTACCTGGTGTATTTATGAAGTATTAACTCACGTTTACACCTGGTGCAATCACTGTCAGGCAGTGAGTTTTGAAGTTTTCAATCTGCAGTGGAAAGTTTGAAAATATTTCAGTGAAGAGTTTTTGTTCGAGAAACTCTTTGTGTGAACAATTTAACATGAACACCAAACTCTTTGGGGGAAAAATTCAGTTGGTTGCGCCTCCCATTAGCGCCTTAAGAGGGCGCTAATGGGGTGCAAAGCATCTAGCGCCCAGGCGCGGCGAAATTTGCGCCGCTCGCGAAATTAACTAGACATTTTGCGGCAGCGCTAAACACTACCGCCACGATCTCCTGCGCCGGCAGATCGTGACGTCAGTCGAGTGCGCAACGCCCCGGTATCGCCCCGGAGCGGATATTGAGTGGCGCCCCCTGCCTTACCGCCTGACGCTAGCTACGACAGTTTGAGTGGAGCGTTCTGCAGTCATGAAGGGAAAGGGGGAGCGCTATTTAAAGGTGACCGCTTCCTGCCTTTTATTGTTGGTCCCATTTTTGAACTACGCATTCTGAGAGAGAGAGAGAGAGAGAGAGACACTTCTGGAGAGTTTCAATGTTGTGTGAAGGAGTTTTGGGTACTGACCAGCACTTTGCAGGTTCATTTTGATTTGCCATTCCTTGTATCGATTTAGAAGAGACTGTGGGGGCTGCAATCTAAGCTCTTTGCCTGGTACTCTCCATTGTTCTTTCCAGCAGATTTGATGTGCAGGTCTCTCCAGGCCGAGATTCAAGGCTGCAATTAGCAGGATGTGGATGGAAAGCAAGATTAACCATCCCCTTTAAGAACTGGCCCGTGCCATTGTGTGTGTGTTCCATTGCTGACTGACATCACATGAGCTTCGCCAGCGCTCTGAGGTAGCGCCTCGCTCCTCGGCCTTTGCGCCTTAAGACAGGTGTGAAGCGCCTGATTTAGCGCTCCACTCACCTCCAGGGGCGATAAAAGTCAAGTTTGCAGTCGGTGGCGATAATTAGTGCCAGGCGCTAATCTTTGCGCCCAGCCGATAATTGCGCCCCAAATGGGGCGATACTGAATTTCTCCCCCAATTTTGTAAGTTGCTAGGTACAAATTACAGTAACATTTTCCAAAAAAATTAATTAATAACAAATAGGATAGTGTGAATAAAAAAAAAATTCTTAGAGATCTTGAATAGAAATTTGGATTTTCTAAATTGGTGTGGAATTTATGTCGCTGAAATATTAAATAGCAAAGGATTAATAGTGACCTTAAACTGTTTCTTCCAGTGTTGCAGTGCCCCTCAGTGGTCATTTGAATAGCAGCAAAGAAATGAAGCAGGCACGAAACAACTTGCTGCTGTCAGTACTCAATCATTGGCCTTCTTCTTGTATAAACTCAAGACATCCTAAAAACTATCAAAAACCAAAGCTGAACAGCTAAGTTTCGAAGAGGATTCATTATTGTAGTTGATGCACAAAAACTAATCTTTTAAAATTGCAGGAAGCACATTGTGTATTGTGTTTTATTTCCAATACATTTCCCTTTATATCCTTTGAACACATTCAGGATATCTGTTGACAAAGATTTCAAAACACCCTTTAATTCATGTTTTTCTTACTAGTATTTACTGAAGGGATACAGTCAATGCTTTCAATTAATCTTTAAGAGGTATCTTTGTGTGTGTTCAATAAATTGAGGCATTGTCAGTGCTGAGAATGGATCACTTTTCTGCTTTGAGTATTTGGGTAATTTTTCACCTTTAGCTGCCCTGGTACAGAACTTTGCATTCCTCAAGTTCAGATTGGAAATTCAGATATGTGCCAGCAGCAATTTTCATCTGTTAAATTTATATCTTTAGCAAGAGCTCCAAAGATGAAAATGTATCCCCTCCCCGAGTATCGTCTACAAATGCACCCAAATTGTACAGCACAGCAGGATGTAGTGTGAAACATTTCTCTATTCCCTACAGTTGGGTTGAAATCGCATTATCTTAGCAACATTCATACTTAGCTTATATGACATTCTTTTGTCTGCTTTATTTGCAGAGACATTAACCCAGTCCCCTTTATAAAACAGTTGACCGCAGTCAGCATTTGTTACAAATATTTTCAACCCAAATGTACCTTAACCCCAACTTCAGAAGAACACCAACTGCTGCAGCAGTATAACTTTTCACAATTCCCCCACCAGCCATCTTCGTAGCCTCTTTGTGATTGCCAGATTAGCTTAACTTGTGAAGATTTTTCCATTGTGGGCTCACTCACACTAGGAGCTGAGGTGAAACTTAATTGACAGAGAACAATTCGCAGAGAGGAAAGAGTTGATGAAGTCCCAGAAATGAAAGAGCAGTGTGCCGATATTTTGAAACACACGGCATTATAAAATATAGTTTTCCTTCTTGCTGGTTGAAATTAATTGATATCTTAAGATGACATTGTACTCGTTTATATACATTTTTCATTTATGTTAAAATAACATTTTTGTCTTGTATTAAGGTTGCATTTCATTGCTTCCTTTATATAAAACCATGTTTAGTACTTTTAACATTCTTTTTATTCAGATGGCTGGTTACTGAAGGTCTGGAGGAGAGCCATGTGCTCGGAAAGAGGGAGAGCGGAAGGTCGATATCTGTTGGAAAATATTGTTGCAAATCCTGACCTCATTTCAACTGGGATACGTAAACTTCTTCTGGAATACATTAAGAATCATAATTGTGTTATAACTGATGCTTAATCTTTATGTTGCCCTGTTCTTTGTAGAGCTGCAGCTTGCAATAAAGAATAAACATGTTCTAACAAAAGCTTTTCAATCAGCTTTTCAGAATATTCTTCTGTGAAGTTAAAGATTTAACAGAGAAGTAAACTTCACAATTTTTATTCTACTATCTAAAATTGTTTATGTTAACCTGATATCATGAGAAACCTGTTAGGGCTGATTTGTGCCCTAACTCCGCCAAGACCCAGAACTCAGTGCCTGAACTTGATCTTAGACCTAATTAAAATAAAGGGGGTGCCATGTGGCTGCAACCATGAAGAAAGGAGGAAGTCTGGACAATTCTTGTGCTTTAAAGCCATCAACACCATTAAAGGGGCAGGCACAGTTAAAGCCCTGTAAAAGAGCCAGAAAGATTTTGTTATTTGGAGAAAATAGGGTAGGATTTATATCTGGACCTTCTGATGAAGAATAGTAAGCTTTTAAATTAATGTATGTGCGAAAAACTATGAATTACATATTGGTGGTCTTCACATTTATTTAAAGCTTGTGTTCCCTGTAAATGAATTTGTGCTGCTGTGTCATGGCTGGTATGGCAGCAACACCCAAAGCAGCCGTCCAGGTGCCCCTGCAATCTGCCTTGAAGGGAGCTGGTAAGAGGGTAGCACTGTGGTACTAAGCAGTAGGTGGAGGAACAGGGAAAACAATTGTAGGTGTGAAGAACGATGCGGCAGGAATAGGAGGAGGGCACTGGATTGACTGCGTTTTTTCTTTTTATTCCAAGTGACATGGAGCAGGTGTCTGGTTAGGGCGAGGAGGGTTCCTACTGCGCGATAGGGAAACAGATATTTGTGGCTCAGGAGGAGCCGAGTAGAATGACTTCAGCATCTGTAAAGGGGGATCGTGGTTGTTTCCCCTTATCTGCCTCCAAATAAAGCTCCAATAATCACAAAAGAGTGGGGGAGCGGCACAATACTAAACATGGTCTCCATCACCATGTGATCTCCTGGCTGGGGGGGGGTGGGGGAGAGGAATTTTCCACTTTTTCTTTTCCCTTATTGGCCTTGGGTTTTTCTGGGGGGTTTTACCGCTCCCAGGAGATTCCACAGCTACGGGGGGCTAGGAAGGGTCTAGTCATGATGTTCTAGGCATCATGAGTGTGGAGCAGGCTTGATGGACCATTTGATCTTTTCCTGCCCATCATTTTTGCTTGTTTGTAAGTGTAAAAGACTAATGGTATTCTGCAACAAGGACAGAAGCAGCAAAACTATGTTTTATTCAAAAGGCCAAAAATAAAGATCTCTCTTAGCAATATCAACCCGTCCTTTAAGACAGATAGCACTGAAACAGCAACTCGGGAATCAGCAGTGCCAGGATTTTCTGGGAGCAATTTGCCCCTGAACTTCAGCTGGTGCCATTGCAGGAAGTTTGGGTTCAGAGGTCTCTGACATCCATTTGCACGAATTTTCATTACTGGGCCCACTTCAGGCACCAATCTGATTGGTTAAGAAGATACGCAGTTGCTTGCCCTATTCACACAGGTCGAGGGCACTGCGCCAAAATGGCTTTCTAATCACAGTAAGTTGCAGTGCAAAATCCCATCGAAAGTCTGCGGGCAAGTGCCCGTGTAATTACATAGATACATACAGCACAGAAACAGGCCATTCGGCCCAACGAGTCCGTGGTGGCATTGATGCTCCACTCAGACCTCCTCCCATCCTTCCTCATCTAACTCTATCAACATAATCCTCTATTCCCTTCTCCCTCATATGCTTATCTAGCCTCCCCTTAAATGCATCTATACTATTCGCTTCAACCACTCCCTGTGGTAGCGAGTTCCACATTCTCACCACTCTCTGGGTAAAGAATTTTCTTCTGAATTCCCTATTGGATTTCTTGGTGACTGTCTTACATTGATGGCCTCTAGTTTTGCTCTTCCCCACAAGTGGAAACACTCTCTCTATATCTACTCTATCGAAACCTTTCATAATTTAAAGACCTCTATTAGGTCACCCCTCAGCCTTCTCTTTTCAAGAGAAAAGAGACCCAACCTGTTCATCCTTTCCTAATGTGTATAACTTTGCAGTTCTGGTATCATCCTTGTAAATCTTTTTTGCACCTTCTCCAGTGCCTCTATATCCTTTTTATAATATGGCAACCAGAACTGCACACAGTACTCCAAGTTTGGTCTAACCAATGTTCGATACAAGTTTAGCATAACTTCTCTATTTATCAATTCTATTCCTCTAGAAATAAACCCTAGTGCTTGGTTTGCTTTTTTAAGCCCTTATTAACCTGTGTCGATACTTTTAGTGATTGGTGTATTTGTACTCCAAGATCCCTTTGCTCCTCTACCCCAGTTAGATTCTTATTTTCCAAGTAATATGTGACCTCCTTATTTTTCTTACCAAAATGTAATACCTCACACTTATCTCTGTTGAAATTAATTTGCCAATTATATACCCATTCTGCAAGTTTATTAATGTCTTCTTGTAATTTGTTGCAGTTCTCCTCAGTGTTGACTATCCCCTCCCCCCAACCGCCAACTTTGGTGTCGTCCACAAATTTAGAAATTGTGTTCAATGGAATCAAGCGAACAAAGCTGATGGTATTCGTTCGCCACTGAGAGTAAAATCCGGCCCACTGTGTAATCAGATAAAAACAAATTTAATTGTAATCTAATAAAAAATGTTAAATTGCAACTTTTTAAACTATAGCTAAAAAAATACCACTTTTAAACTGCACTGCAGCATGTGAAACTATGCATGTCCCCAAGTATTGTTTTCAAAATACCCAATAATTACGATTAAATGATGTATAATTAGTCAGTAATGAGGAAATTAATAATATTTTTAAACAAATTTCTGATTTATTTTGTACCCTCCTAGAGGTGTGCTTTTGATGGGATAGTCTGTTTATTCTACAGTGGTGTCGTTCCGGGGTGAAATTAGATTAGGCCCGAAAACGGGAGTGGGGATCGCGATGTGCAATCTGCCTGCGCCCATTGAAAGTGGTGCAGGCAGCATGCAAAATTCGTGCTGCCTGCTCATTATAATGATTGGAGCGCTGAGCTCAGCACCAAACACGCTGCTGGTTGGCTCAGTGCTCAACAGGGGGGCCAATATCAGGTGCAGTCTACTGGCCAATAAAATTTTGCCTAGGCTCTCTGCATTTCTTGCAGAAGCACCTCATTGTCACTGTGGATGCAGCAATGTTGCAACAGGGAAGAGAAAGAGCACCTCGCTTCTCAGGTGCAGCACTGGAGGCCTTGGTCCTGGGGGTACACAAAAAAAGACAGGTCCTCTACCTGCAGGGGGGCAGGAGGCCTTTGAGTCAGAACACCAGAAGGCAGTGGGAGTAGATAGCCCAAGCCGTCAGTGCCACCAGTGTTGCCCCAGGACCTGGATTCAGTGCTACAAGAAGTTTAATGACCTCACACGAGTGGTCAAGGTGAGTGAATTCATCTCCAAATGCCATATCCCACCATCTGCACCACGAGCCTCACACACTGCTCAATGCACCACACCCCCATCACTCACCTACCAACAATCTCTAGCAATCACCACTCATATAGAAACATAGAAGATAGGAGCAGGAGTAGGCCATTTGGCCCCTCGAGCCTGCTCCGCCATTCGATGAGATCATGGCTGATCATCCAAACTCAGTACCCTGTACCTGCCTTCTCCCCATATCCCTTGATACCTTTAGCTTTAAGAAATATATCTAACTCATTCTTGAATATATTTAATGACTTGGCCTCAACTACCTTCTGTGGTAGAGAATTCCACAGGTTCACCACTCTCTGGGTGAAGAAATTCATCCTCATTTCTGTCCTAAATGGTTTACCCCTTATCCTTAGATTATGACCCCTGGTTCTGGACTCTCCGACCATCGGGAACATTCTTCCTGCATCTAGTTTGTCCAAACCTGTCAGAATTTTATATGTTTCGATGAGATCCCCTCTCATTCTTCTATACTCCAGCGAGTATAAGCCCAATCGACCCAATCTCTCCTCATATGTCATTCCTGCCATCCCAGGTATCAGCCTTGTGAATCTTCGCTGAACTCCTTCCATGGCAAGAACATCCTTCCTCAGATAAGGCGACCAAAACTGCACACAGTACTCAAGGTGTGGTCTCACCAAGGCCCTGTACAACTGCAGCAGGACATCCCTGTTCCTATACTAAAACCCTTTCGCTATGAAGGCCAACATACCATTTGCCTTCTTCACTGCCTGCTGCACCTGCATGCTTACTTTCAGCGACTGGTGCACAAGGACACCCAGGTCTCGTTGCACTTCCCCTTCTCCCAATCTATTGCCATTCAGATAATAATCTGCCTTTCTGTTTTTGACACCAAAGTGGATAACCTCGCATTTATCCACGTTATATTGCATCTGCCACGCTTCTGCACACTCACCCAACCTGTCCAAATCATCCTGGAGTTTCTCGGTATCCTCCTCGCAGCACGCACTCCCACCCAGCTTTGTGTCATCTGCAAACTTGGAGATATTACATTCAGTTCCCTTATCTAGATCATTAATGTATATTGTGAATAGCTGGGGTCCAAGGACCGATCCCTGCGGTACCCCACTAGTCACTGCTTGCCACTCGGAAAAAGACCCATTAATTCCTACTCTCTGCTTTCTGTCCGCCAACCAGTTCTCTATCCAAGTCAATACCTTGCCCCCAATCCCATGTGCCTTAACTTTACACGCTAATCTCTTATGCGGGACCTTATCGAAAGCCTTTTGAAAGTCCAAATACACCACATCTACTGGTTCTCCCTTATCTATTTTCCCAGTTACATCCTCAAAAAATTCCAGTAGATTAGTCAAGCACGATTTACCTTTTGTAAATCCATGTTGACTTTGTCCGATCCTGTCACTGTTTTTCAAGTGCTCAGCTATTACATCCTTTATAATGGACTCTAGCATTTTCCCCAATACCGATGTCAGGCTTACCGGTCTGTAATTCCCCGCTTTCTCTCTACCACCCTTTTTGAATAGTGGGGTAACATTAGCTACCCTCCAATCCATGGGTACAGTTCCAGATTCCATCGAATGTTGGAAGATGATCAGCAATGCATCTACTATTTCTAGGGCCACTTCCTTAAGTACCCTAGGATGTAGATTATCAGGCCCTGGGGATTTATCGGCCTTCAATCCCGTCAATTTCCCTAACACCATTTCCCTGCAAATACTGATTTCTTTCAGTTCCTCCCTTTCATCAGACCGTATGTTCTCCAACATCTCTGGGAGGTTATTTGTGTCCTCCTTTGTGAAGACAGAACCAAAATATGCATTTAATTGGTCTGCCATTTCTTTGTTCCCCATTATAACTTCCCCCGCTTCTGACTGCAAGGGACCTACACTTGATTTCACTAATCTTTTTCTCTTCACATATCTATAAAAGCTCTTAGTCAGTTTTTATGTTCCCAGCAAGCTTACTTTCATATTCTATTTTCCCCTTCTTAATTAATCCCTTTGCCCTCCTTTGTTGAATCCTAAACTGCTCCCAATCCTCAGGGCTACTGCTTTTTCTGGCCAATTTATATGCCCTCTCCTTGGATCTTATGCTATCCCTAATTTCCCTTGTTAGCCACGGTTGAGTCACCCTTTTTGTTTTATTCTTATGCCACACTGGGATGAACAAATTCTGTAGTTCATCCATGCAGTCTTTGAATGTTTGCCATTGCCTATCCACCATCAACCCCTTGAGTGACATTCCCCAATCAATCCTACCCAATTCGCGCCTCATACCATCGTAGTTTCCTTTATTTAAATTCAGTACACTAGTCTCTGATTCAACTACTTCACTCTCCATCCTAATGAAGAATTCTATCATATTATGATCTCTCTGACCCAAGGGGCCTCGTACAACAAGATTGCTAATTAATCCTTTCTCGTTACATAATACCCAGTCTAAGATGGCCTGATCTCTGGTTGGTTCCTCGACATATTGTTCCAGAAAACCATCTCGTAAACATTCTAGGAATTCCTCCTCCACAGTATTTTTACTAATTTGGTAGCCCAATCTATATGTAAATTAAAGTCACCCATGATGACTGCTGTGTCCTTACTGCATGCTTCTCTAATTTCCCTTTTAATGCCGTCCCCAACCTCCGTATTACTGTTTGGAGGTCTATATACCACTCCCACTAACGTTTTCTGCCCCTTGTTATTTCTCAGTTCTACCCATACAGATTCCGCATCATCAGAGCTAATATCCTTCCTTTCAATTGTGTTAATCCCCTCTTTAACCAGCAATGCTACCCCACCTCCCTTTCTTTTTTGCCTATCTTTCCTAAATATTGAATCACCCTGGATGTTGAGTTCCCAGCCTTGGCCACCCTGGAGCCATGTTTCTGTAATCCCAATCAAATCGTATTCATTTACCTCTATTTGCGCAGCTAATTCATCCACCTTGTTCCGAATGCTCCTTGCATTAAGACACAAAGCCATCAGGCTTGATTTTTTAACGCTCTCAGACCTATATGAATTATTATTTACTGTGACCATGTTTGATTTAAACCGTTGAGTTCTTTGCCTTCTACTTTTGTTTTTCTCCTTCCTGTCTTTAGCTTTTATCCTTGTTTCCCTTTCCTCTGTCGCCCTGCTCAGGTTCCCAACCCCCTGCCACTTTAGTTTAAATCCTCCCCACAGCACTAGCAAACACTCCCCCTAGGACATCGGTCCCGGCCCTGCCCAGGTGCAGACCGTCCCGTTTGTACTGGTCCCACCTCCCGCAGAACCGGTTCCAATGTCCAAGGAATTTGAATCCTTCCCCCTTGCACAATTCCTCTAGCCACGTATTCATTTGAAATATCCTTCTACTTCTACTCTGACTAGCACGTGGCACTGGTAGCAATCCTGAGATTACTACCTTTGAGGTCCTATTTTTTAATTTACCTCCTAACTCCCTATATTCTGCTTTTAGGACCTCATCCCGTTTTTTACCTATATCGTTGGTGCCTATGTGCACCACGACAACTGGCTGTTCGCCCTCCCCCTCCAAAATGTTCTGTAGCCGCTCCGAGACGTCCTTGACCCTTGCACCAGGGAGGCAACACACCATCCTGGAGTCTCGTTTGCGGCCGCAGAAACGCCTATCTATTCCCCTTACAATTGAATCCCCTATCACTATAGCTCTTCCACACTTTTTCCTCCCAGCCTGTGCAGCAGAGCCACCCATGGTGCCAGGAAGTTGGCTGCTGCCGCCTTCTCCTGATAAGTCATCCCCCCCAACAGCATCCAAAGTGGTATATCTGTTTGAGAGGGGGATGGCCACAGGGGACCCCTGCACTACCTGCCTGCACCTCTTACTCTGCCTGGTGGTCACCCATTCACTTCCTGCCTGTACACCCTTTACCTGCGGTGTGACCAACTCGTTAAACGTGTTATCCACGACGTTCTCAGCGTCGCGAATGCTCCAATATGCATCCATCCGCAGCTCCAGCGCCGCAATGCGGTCCGTCAGTAGCTGCAGCTGGATACATTTCCCACACACATGGTCGTCAGGGATACAGGAAGCATCCCTGATTTCCCACATATAGCAGGAGGAGCATATCACGGCGCCGAGCTCTCCTGCCATGACTTACCCTTTAATTAATTAATTAAAATTAAACTAATTGAATCCCACCAATTTCACTTCAATTAAATGATATACTCAAGGGCCCTTGCTTAACAGCAGTCCCCGCTATACCACAGAGACTCTAGAAACTATACACCACAGAATGTAAGTATGGAAAAAAGGAGAAAGAGAGAAATACTCACCAACCAATCACTTACCTGCTTTCTGGTGACGTCACACTTTGATTATTTTTTACTTCTCTCTCTCCCACTCTCAGGGCTCAGATTGGTAAGCCTACCTGGTCGCCGCCACCTCTCCCAATCATAGTTCCACCTCAGCCTCACACACTGCTGCAAGCCTCACACCTTGCACATAATGTCAGCTATTCAACCACGACAGGCACATCACCCAAACACATTGCACACACTTCCCTTTCTCTTGCAGGCCAAGGTAGCTCAGCTGTGCGTGGTTTGGAGAGGGCGTGCAGTCGAGCAGCGACGTCCAAAATAGCAGGCCATGCGTAAAATCAGCGTTGCACACTGATTGACGTCACAATCTGCCTCATTTGCATTCTTCTGTCGAACACAGGCAAAGGCCACGATACCAACCTACCAAAAATGGCGACCGCCGTGGCCCACACCAGAAATAACCGGAAGCCGCCATTTTTCTGCCAAAACCGGCCTTAAATGTCAGCGCTAAAAGGGGAAATTTTGCGACCGTAGTGTCTCATTAAAATGACTTCTGGAACACCAGCTGGTGCTGGTAACTAATGAGTGTTATTTCACTCATGTGAACTGTAACTGTGAACCCTGTGGGCACTGAAATTAAGCAATAATTGCCTTGCTATACCAGGACAGGTAGCAAACCTCAACTAATACAGTCGGTCAGGGCTCTCATTAGCTTGCCTATCTTCAGTCCCCCAGTATATTACAGATACATTTATTGGTACTCAATCATACCTTTATATATTTTAGACAATTTTTCACTCCAGTTAGGGTTTTCTACTCAGATACCATCTGCTTTTGGGACTGTGTACTCAGACTGCCAAATTTTGGTGCCATGTTGTCTATGCTTTTTCAAGATTGGGTATGGAGTAATTGCCATGAAATATAACCCCACGAATAGTAACTAAAATTATTCTGAAATAATGGTGGATCCCAAGATATTTCTCTCAGTAAGTTGAATGATATGCACTTTTATAAGGATGGGAGTGTTGTACCATGTATTGCATAATGTCTTATACTGTTGCTAAGGCAGAGCTGTCTTCATTTTAAGGCTACAGAGTGTAATACCTGCAAAGTAATCATAGGCTGAGGTGAATCAAAGTTGAACAGGAGGCTTGAAGGTGCAGGTTAATGTCAAGCTCCAGCTCAATGACTAATTTTCATCCATTTTGAGGACATAGGAATTTGTAATGTGAAAAAGTTGTCACAAAAAGTGGGACAGAAATGTGTCAACAGGAAGTCAAGATGTGTTAACCTTTGGCCCCAGCTTCCTCTTTGACCTTTTCTAAAGGCCAGGAGAGGACACACAAGATTGTAGACAATACATAGTAGGATGGACATCAGTTCCTGGCATTTAGGAGTACTGCTGAATCCTAGGACTCCCCACGAACATATGTTCAACTCTTGCAGCTCACCCAGTTTTGCTGAATCAAAGTACCTCGTGACTCAATCGAGTCAAGAGCAGAGGTCACCAACGCCCACTCTGCCACACTTATGATGGTGAACATTTTTGTCCTCAACCTGTCTGTCTTTCTGTCCCGGAGGACCCCAATTACACAACTTGTATAGGTCCCCCATACCATGTATTAACTGCAGTGAATGGGCCTGTAACATGAAGGTGTCTTCAACTGGTTTTTAGATTGCTACATTGACCCTATTGCATGCGATCAAATTCCAAATTATATCCTTGAAAGAATGTTAAATAGTTGTTGAAAAAGCAAAAATATTGGCCGTGAAATTGGGAAGTGTAGCGCTGGCAAATCTGCAGGGAAATCGCGGAGATATACAAGAGCTATAGAGTGGTGATATTGGGGGACTTTAATTACCCAAATATTGATTGGGATAATGCTAGGCTAAAGGGAAAGGAGGGGGAGGAGTTTCTGAAATCTGTTCAGGTGAAATTCCTTCACCAGTATGTTCTTGGCCCAACTAGGAAGGAGGCATTGCTGGATCTGGTGCTGGGGAATGAGGTGGGCCAGGTCGACCAAGTGTCTGTGGGAGAACACTTGGGTACGAGTGATCATCGTATCATAAGATTTAGATCAGCAATGGAGAGGAGCAAGGAGCAATCTAGAGTGGAGCTTCTAAACCGGAATAGGGCTAACTTCAATGGGATGCAAAAGGATCTAGCCAGGGTAAAATGGAACCAAAGACTGACAGGAAAAACTGTAAGGGAACAATGGATGATCTTTAAGGAGGAGATGTTCCAAGTACAGGCTAGGTACATTCCAACAAGAGGGAAGGGTAAGGGAACCAAAGCAAGGGCTCCTTGGATGACGAGGGAGATAGAGAAGATGATGAAACAAAAAAGAGGGTGTATGATGCATGTCAGGTAAATTCTTCAAGGAAGAACCAGACCAAATACAATAAGTTGAGAGGGGATGTGAAGATGAAAATAAGATTGGCAAAGAGAGAATATGAGAGTAGAATGGCGGTTAACATAAAAGGGAACCCAAAAATCCTCTACCGTAAATCTTCTACATGTAAACAGTAAGCAGGTAGTAAGAGGTGGGGTGGGGCCTATTAGAGACAAAGAAGGTGATATATGCTTAGAGACACAGGACAAGGCTAGAATACTCAATGAGTACTTTGTATCGGTATTTACTAAGGAGGTGGATGCTGACAAAATATCAGTAGAAAAGGAAAAGGTAGAAGCAATGGAAGGGGTGAAAATTGATAGACAAGATGTACTGGAAAGGCTGGGTATGCTTAGAGTGGACAAGTCGCCTGGTCCAGATGGCTTGCATCCCAGGTTGCTAAGGGAATTGGGGGAGGAGATAGCGGAAGGGCTTGCCATAATTTTCCAATCTTCCCTAGATGTGGGGGAGGTACCTGAGGATTGGAAAGTGGCAAATGTGACACCATTGTTCAAGAAAGGGTGTAAGGACAATCCTCGTAACTACAGGCCGGTCAGTTTAACATCAGTGGTGGGTAAAGTTTTAGAAACAATAATCAAGGAAAAAATTAACGGGCATTGGGAGAGGTTTAAGCTAATTAAGGAGAGCCAACACGGGTTTGTAAAACGCAGATCGTGTTTGACTAATCTAATTGAATTTTTGATGAAGTAACAGAGAGGATTGATGAAGGGAATGCAATGGATGTTGTCTACATGGATTTTTGGAAGGCGTTTGACAGAGTGCCACATAGAAGGCTGGTTAACAAAATTGAGGCTCATGGAATAGGTGGGTCAGTGGCAGCTTGGATAAGGACAGAAAACAGCGAGTTGTGGTAAATGGCTGTTTTTCAGACTGGAGGATGGTAGACAGTGGTGTTCCCCAAGGGTCAGTGCTGGGGCCACTGCTTTTTTTGATACATATAAATGACCTGGATATTGGAATACAGAGTAGAATTTCTAAATTTGCCGATGACACCAAACTTGGGGGTGTGGCAAACAGTGATGATGATATCAATCGACTGCAACAGAACATAGAAAGGCTAGCAGAATGGGCAGATGGAATTTAATACAGAGAAGTGTGAGGTGATGCATTTTGGCAGAAGGAACAGGGAGAGGCAAGATACACTTAATGGCACAGTTTTAAAGAGTGTGCAGGGACAGAGGGACCTGAGAGTTAATGTGCATAGGTCCCTGAAGGTGGCAGGACATATTGAGAGAGTGGTTAACAAAGCATATGGGATCTTGGGCTTCATAAATAGAGGTATTGAGTACAAAAGTAGAGAAGTTATGCTGAACCTTTTTAAAGCGCTGGTTAAGCCACAACTGGAGTATTGCGTCCAGTTCTGGTCACCACACTTTAGGAAGGATGTGAAGGCCCTTGAGAGGGTGCAGAGGAGATTTACCAGAATGGTTCCAGAGATGGGGGATCTTAGCTACAAGGACAGGTTGGAGAAGCTGGATTTGTTTTCATTAGAGCGAAGGAGGTTGAGGGGTGATTTGATAGAGATGTACAAGATTATAGTGGGTTTGGATAGGCTGTTCCCACTAGTTGATGGTACAAGGACACAGATTTAAGGTTTTGAGCAAGAGATACAGGGAGGACGTGAGGAAAAACTTTTTTACGCAGCGAGTGGTGATGACCTGGAATTCGCTGCCTGACGGAAGTGGTGGAAGCGGAGACACTCAATGTTTTCAAGGGGAGACTGGATAGGCACTTGATCGAAATAAACTTGCAGGCCTACGGGGATAGAGCGGAGGAATGGGACTGACTGGATTGCACTACAGAGAGCCGGCACGGACTCGATGGGCCGAATGGCCTCCTTCTGTGCTGTTATGACTATGAACTTGTATTCTTTCAGCCCCACCGCTGGCCAAGGGCTCAGCTATGCCCCTGGCAAGAATGGCCAGCACTGTCTCCTCCAAGGGGGTGAGGTGAAGCTAGGAATGTGAGGTATGCCTCATGTTTGGTAGAGGTTGTGAGTAGGTGAGTGATTTGGGGGGGGGGTGGGGTCATACATTGAGTAGTGTGTGAGGTTAGTTGTGCAGTTGGTATGAGATGGCTTTTGAAGATACATTCACTGACCTAACCACTCGTCTGAGGTCATGAATCTTCTTTGGGCACTGGAGCCAGGTTGTGGGGACGACACTGCTGGCAGTGACCACCTCGGCAATCTGGTCCCACATCCTCCTTTCTGGAGGACCTCCTGGATGTAGAGGACCGCTCTTCCAGTGTTGACTCCTGCACAAAGCTGGAGTGCTGCGTCCAAGTCCCTGGGTGCCCCTTCCCAGGACTGTTGAGCCACTTTTTACGTGCAGAAGGCAGTTCAGCTTTAAGAGCTGCAGACTGCCTAGTTCTGAAGGATTTTTATTTTAGTTTTGCACAAGGCAGTTCAATTTTAAGAGCTAGAGACTGCCTTGAAAAGGAGCAGGCTAGCTTTAAGTAAAGCCAGCCTCGCTCCAGCGACGAGAACTTGGGCCCCTTGCTGAGCACACAGCCTGTCAGCAATGTGTTCCTCGCTCAGCTGTGCACTGCAATCATGCCAATTAGCAGGCAGCACCAAATTGAAGCGGCATGGGCATATCTTGCATCGCGGTGCCAGCGCCCTTTTTCGGGCCTCATCGAATTTCACCCCCCCCGTTCTTTATTTTCTTTAAACCTGCTCATGCAACATTTTATTTTGCATTTTCTTATGGTTATGTAACTGACAACTAAATTATATGTCTCTTGTAAATCTACAATAAAATACAGTTCTGGTCGACAGATCCATCAGCAGTATTTGATGCACTTCTGTGACATTCTAAGCAATAACCTCAAGCCATTTGCAATCCAAAATAATGCTGTGCTGTACATGTATACTACTTGCTGAAGGACAATAAGGAAAATGAAATCGGAGTGTCTAGACTCCCAAAAGTACAGGGTGCCTTTGGTTAGCCCTAGATGATATGAGAATGCTGTGTAATTAAGGGCACTAGGACTGTACCATCTAAATATAGAATAAACTTTCACATCTCAGGGGCACCATAGCAAAAATGACAAAAGCACAAAAAATCTCACTTCCATAAACTGCACTAAATAAAAATATAATTTTCTGTACCAGTATCTCATTGGTACGGAAGGATTGCAATTTTTATTTTGTGCAGTAAATGGAAATTTGTATTACCCCCACATTTTAAAATTATAGGGGGGAAAATTCGGTCGCGCCCCCTTTGGGGCGCTAACTTCGCTAACTACTTTTAGCGCCCCCCCCAAAAAGTTAGCACCCCTGTGCCGTAAATTGAGTGGTAGCGCCCCAAGCAGGAGGCGGGATGCTCCTGGAAGCACTCCCGCTCCTTCCTGGGGCGCTACCATTCAATATCACGGTGCTACGTGCAGCAGCACCACGCGCATATTACAGGCCTCCCTCCCCTGATTAAAGGGGAGAGGCCTAGCGCGGCACGCATCGGGGCCCTGCTGGACCACCGGGGAGCGGGTGCTGGGAAAACAGCCCGGCACTCAAGAGGGGTGCAGGGCTGACTGATCGCGGCCGGCACCCCGCATCAGGAAGCGAAAGGGGGCAGGTGCTGGCAGGCGGCCCAAAATAAAATGGCTGCCCGGCACCTGCCCTTTAATTTGCACCGTCGCGGCCGCAAAAACACCACCCTGACCCTGTCGGACATATCGTCCAGCGGTAGGTCAGGGGGCGCAACTGAAGTTTGCGGCTGGGGCGCAAGCGAGGTGCTGCGCATGGATGTCATCGCCGGAGGCGCAGTGCGCTACCGGCTACCACCGCCGAGAACCTCCCGCTGAATTTCACGGGAGGCGTTAGCGGCGCCGCACCCAGGCACTAGGGGCTTTGCGCCCCCGAGGCACTGACGGGAGGCGCAAAGCAACCCAATTTTTCCCCCGTAGTATTTTATTTTTCTCACTCTTCACCTCTTCCCACACACAACCATCTCCCTGCCACTACACCTCTGTTATTGGTGCTTTTGATTCAGTGAATAAGGAACCTGCGAGAGCAGCTTGGGTGACTCTCTTGATCATGGGAACTAGTGATGCAAGAAATTGTGGGCATGATCCTACTAACTAATACTCCATGCTACGTGCTGTACCACATCTTGTTAGAACAGTAGACTTCATAAAGGTACATTTAGGCTGCAGTAATAAAATACACATGGGATGTAAATTCCAGTCTGAGCCAAGGTGGAATCCTGGTAGATCTTTGGGTTGGGGAGCCAGAAATGAAGGCAAAACCTGGCTCCATCAGAATTCCACCCTATTTTTTTGGTTGCTATTTTCCTTTAGAGGAAGCCGTGGGCAGATCTTTTGCTTCCTCCCTCACATCAAGGGAGTGTCTCCGAGGAAGTTCCTGGGCTACCCCAGGAAATCCACTCGTTATGCCCTAAAAGGCCTCAGTGGAAATTTGTTGAGTCAACCATTAGTCACCCTCCTTCCTTCTATACTTCACAGCAACATGCTTCGAGTAAGCACGAGACACTTGCCAGTTGGGTATACAGAACACAATTTATTCATACAGCATAGGTGATCAATTTATACAGTACAAAGAGTAGCTTCAGATTTCTCTCTCTCCAGCTTTCCAACTCACCCTGGAAAAGTATCCTTATTATACTTCCTTGTTGCCTACTTCAGAAGTACATTTCACAGATAAGACTTCATGATTTATCTGTTCTCGGGCCTGCCCAGACAGCTTATTTACCTAAATTGTAACACACATGCATTCTATACTATGGGTAATTGATCCCTCTGCCTATGTTTATTACACTAATCACTAAAGTTATACATTAATCACCCATGGTTGATGTCGTTCCAGTCACGTATGTCCTTGCACAGGCATTCCTTGCAGATGATAATCAGACATCTGGAGCAGAACAGAACTCATCCCCCCTCACTGAGACACCCCACTGTTCTCCTGCTATCCTTAGAAAGCTTGTTGCTCCACGACCAGTTATAGTTATACAGTTCAGTTTGATTATTAACTCTTAATTGTCCAACATAACTCCCACCAGCTGAAAGCTGACGGGAGTCCCTTCAACGTCTTTAGAAAGACCACAAATTTTATCAAGAATAAAGCAATTAATCGTGGTGAAGATCAATTACCTTCTGTCTTGAGGCAAAATGGCTTCTTTTGGAAGTGAAGCCTGCCCCAGCCACCTTTTATCTGAGGCCACTCCATCCCACAATTGGGGTGATGCCCTTGCAGACGCAGGTAGCCCGCTCAGCTTATCTGCTGACCGTCTACAATTTGTAATGGGGTCAGCAGATAAGCATGTGGGCGGACAGGAGTTTTGCTCCTCCACCTTTCCATCGGTGGAGTGTGTCCTGCGGAACTATCAGACCATGGTCTTGGGGGTATATGGTAACGGGCATAGTGTATGTATATAGAGCGTCACTCCTTGGATGGCTAATTTTCAATGCTTCTTCAATCTTTTCAAAGGTGGACCAAGAAAACACATGATGAGGCCAGATATGAATATTTAAGCAGCCTTATTTCAGAGCACGTAAACATGCAGGACAGCAGTTTTTCATCAGATTCACATCAGTGGAATGTCTTAAACAAAATAACTCGTAACTACTCTCTTCCATACGGTTTCTGAGCCTGGCCAAAGCTTGCCCTCACAGCTTTCTATTTGAAGACCTGACTGACTTTGCAGCCTTTTCTGAACTTGACTACCTGTCTGTGTCTCTGTCTCTTTTATAAATCTCCTCCTGCTCACAGCTAGACAAAAATAAACTTCCCAACACAATGGTGAGTTTTTTTTAAAATCAATTATTGAAACAGGCTAACAGCTTATTATTTACAGTCTATTGAGAAACATCAAAGCTCAGCTTGTTAGTATTTAAACCACCGATCATCTCAGTGCATTTAAAAAAAAAACTCATGTAATTACAGTTTATTTTAAATTTAAAGTAACTCTTTCCAAATCCTTTCTCTGGAAAAAAACTTAAATCCTGAAATATGACAGGTACCTGGATTCAACCTGAAGTGGTGAGAAAATTGCATAGAGTGCATGTGCTCAGGAAATGGCTGTGTTAAAAAAGATAATTACGATCCAACAGTGAAAATGTGGCAGAACAGAAATCAGAGGGAAACTGCAAGGATGCCATTGAAACATAGGTGAGAACTTATCAACAGATAACAGGTTATAAAGTGACAAATTGACAATAATGAATATGATTCACTGTATGTACTTAATGACCTCCAGCAAAAGAAAGATATAATTTAGAATTTGCCCCCCCCCCCCCCAAATTTCTACCCCAACACTTCAGCACTTCTCAACCTTCCTACTCTCCTGCCTCTGTCCCAGGCTTGATTCAGCTGCCGCGGCCCTAGGCTCTGGAATTTCCTCCCTAAACCACACCGCCTCTCTCTCTTCCTTTAAGACACTCCTTAAAACCTACCTCTTTGACCAAGCTTTAGGTCATCTGTCCTAATATCTCATGTGGCTTGGTCCAAATTTTGTTTGTTAACACTCCTGTGAAGCGCCTTGGGATGTTTTACTGCATTAAAGGCGCTATATAAAGTTGTTGTTGTTGAGTTGACTGATGTGAATTAACTATATTGACAAACAGTCCTTGATTCCAACCAATTTTCCTGAATGAAGAACTATAGCAGATGACATTCAACACAGCTAAGTGTAAGGGGCTGGATTTTACCAGCCCTAAGGAGGCGGGACTGCTGGAAAAATGAAGAAGAATGGGAGCGGGTCCCAAACCCGCTCCCAACCAATCTTCCCGGGAGTTGGGTCCCCGATTTGCGCAGGGACCCGACTCCTAGCGGCGGGAAGAGAATTATAGCCACTTAACTGCCTGTTAACAGGTAGTTAACAGGCAGTTAAGAGGCTTTTTCCCATTTTGAGCCTTCTGCTGCGGGCTTCCCGACATCTGGGAACCCTGCCAGGGTAAGTGAAGCGTGCTGTGGGTCTGTTGTAATGTTTGTGTTTAGATGACAGCTGCAGAAGTGGTGTGAAGGATGCAATGGGATGCTGGTGAGTATCAGAGGTAAGGAAATGTTGGGAAAGTCATTTTAATGTGTTTAGATTTTTCTGTAGGTGACAAGCTTTGAAGTGTTTGTGTAGCCTCACCTCAATGGGAGAAGTGACAGATCGCTTCTGTACCCTCACCTGCAGCTGCCATCTGTTTCATCCTAAGGAGAGAGTCACTGGAGAGCCTGGGTACAAGGGCTCACCTTTGTACAGTGATTGTCAGTGTTTGACAGCACCTCAATGCGTCAAACACTGTCAGATCATCTGTCAAAAATATATGGTTCATGTGCCTTTAAGAAAACCAGCAGATGAAGCGTCATCAACTGACGTCATCTGACACCGGCTTTCCCTTAATTGGCCGGCAAGCCCACAGGGCAGGCTTAACAAGGCCAATCAGGGGAAAATAGCGTCTGTGCGTTGGACGTTGCTGGGAGCGGGACTAGAACCCGGAAGGCAGCAGTCCCGCCCCCAACGCGTCTCGGTGAGTAAAATCCAGCCCAAGGTCTTACAGAAGGAAAAATGGGGGACATACTTACTTACTGAAGAGTGTTGAACTCGCTAGGGAAGATGCTGGGAACAATAGTAGACTCAACACTGACCATGTCCAGTCATTGCAGAGCAGCAATTAAGAAATCAAACAGAAAACTACAATTTTTTTGCGAATCAGTGGCGTATACAGCTGAGGCTGCCATTTTGAAGCTACAAAGTGCTCTGGTCAGGTTGTACCATGAATACAACACTCAGTGCTAGTCACTGAGGCACAAAGGAACCATCCCAGCCGAAGAATCAAGACAGGACAACACTTCCTGAGACCCTCACGCAGCAGGTGATTTGATTTAAAAGAAATAACTCAGGACATCCCAAAGCTCCTTACAAACAATTAAGTACTTTTGAAATGTAGTCACTGTTGTTATATAGGCAAATGTAGCAGCCAACTTGCACACAGCAAAGTCTCACAAACAACAATGAGATAAATGATCAGTTAATCTGTTTTTAGTGGTTTTTCCAAGGGATAAATGTTGGCTGGGATACCGGGAGCAACTTCTTTCTTTCTGTATTTTGTATATTTTGAATTCACTTTGCCTTTTTTTCACATTTTTTTCCATCTTTGACTCTCATTCTGCATTTTCTTGTTAAATCAGTTTCTAGTTTACTATTTTAAGTTACTCTTCAGGTTTAATTTTCTGAGCCTAGTTCCATGGCTGAGACCCATCTCCATGCCATGCTCAAGGGTGAGGAAAGATATCCTTTGATTTGGATTTGGCAAGGCAAAGGAGCTGAACCGGTCAGGAGTTCAGCACATGGTCATGTTTGGAGTGGAGAAGAGTTTGGGGTTGGACAGAAAAGCGAGGCTGAGCGAGCCGAGACTTCAGCGTGCAGCTGCACATGGTGCGGAGGGGAGAATCAGGGCAGGCGCAGGAGAGTCGCTCAGCAGGTCAGGACCTGGCCATGTGGCAAATAGAAATAATTAAAGGAAATGCAATGTGATTAGTCCATGGTGACACAATCATGTCAGTAACATGGTCTACTTAACAGTGGAGAAAATCTACAATCATTAATGTTGCAATATTACAGAAACACATGCACAAACTTTTTGTTAACATAGATGTTGGTGACTGGTTTGATTTTATAGAAATGATTTAATTTTAATTGTTTTTACAAAAATATTAGTATCATTATTCATGAATTTGCAAACACTGATAATGTACAGATTTATTCAGAAATACAAATTCTGCAACATCTCAATGTAGGTTCTTGTCGGTCATGCCTATATATTTATGCAAACAAAAATAAATACTTCAGTATTGCAAAATAGAAGCCAATAAATTAATCACTAGGCATAAAAACACACATTGCAATCATTACTATTTGGTAAAATCCACATCATATTTGGGGAAATTCCAATTAATTGCAATATTTCTAGATCATAAAAATATAAAAACACTGATAATCAAAAAAAAAAAAATCACACAACCAAAATTAATCTATCTGTTCTTGTCTAAGTAATGAAGAATGATTTTCTGTCTCCAGGATCTCAACCTGCATGGGCACCATTATCTGCTGTTAAATTGGTGAATGAAAATATTTGTTCCAGGCAATTTCAGTGGTCCCAAGTTTAACAGAAATTTTGATTAAATTTACAAATCAAGTCTTGGAGGAAAAAATATTGCAGAGATTCAGTCAGAAGTCTGCGTCTTCCCAAACAGATACCTGCTTGTGTTCTTGAAGACTTTTTCTCATTCATTCTTCTTAAGGGATTTCTAAAATTGAGATACAAATGGGAGGTTAAGTCAGAACAGAATGTACACAGTGCTGGCTCTCTGTAGAGCAATCCAGTCAGTCTCATTCCCCCGCTCTATCCCCGTAGCCCTGCAAGTTTATTTCCCTCAAGTGCCTATTCAGTCTCCCCTTGAAAACACTGAGTGTCTCCGCTTCCACCACTTCCGTCAGCAGCGAATTCCAGGTCCTCACCACTCGCTGCGTAAAAAAGTTTTTCCTCACATCCCCCTGTATCTCTTGCCCAAAACCGTAAATCTGTATCTCCTAATCCTTGTACCATCAACTAGTGAGAACAGCCTTTCCCCATTTAGCCTATCCAAACCCTTCATAATCTTGTACACCTCTATCAAATCACCCCTCAACCTCCTTTGCTCTAATGAAAACAAATCCAGCTTCTCCAACCTGTCCTTGTAGCTCAGATTCCCCATCCCCGGAACCATTCTGGTAAATCTCCTCTGCACCCTCTCAAGGGCCTTCACATCCTTCCTAAAGTATGGTGACCAGAACTGGACGCAATATACCAGTTGTGGCCTAACCAGCACTTTATAAAGGTTCAGCATAACTTCTCTACTTTTGTACTCAATACCTCTATTTATGAAGCCCAAGATCCCATATGCTTTGTTAACCACTTTCTCAATATGTCCTGACACCTTCATGGACCTATGCACATTAACTTCCAGATCCCTCTGTCCCTGCACACTCTTTAAAACTGTGCCAGTAAGTGTATATTGCCTCTCCCTGTTCCTACTGCCAAAATGCATCACCTCACACTTTCTCTATTAAATTCCATCTGTCACTTGTCTGCCCATTCTGCTAGCCTTTCCATGTCCTGTTGCAGTCGATTGGTATCATCCTCACTGTTCACCACACCCCCAAGTTTGGTGTCATCAGCAAATTTAGAAATTCTACTCTGTATTCCAATATCCAGGTTATTTATATATATCAAAAAAAGCAGAGGCCTCAGCACTGACCCTTGGGGAACACCACTGTCTCCCATCCTCCAGTCTGAAAAACAGCCATTCACCACAACTCACTGTTCTCTGTCCTCAAGCCAATTCCTTATCCACCTATTCCATGAGCCTCAATTTTGTTAAACAGCCTTCTATGTGGTACTTTGTCAAACGCCTTCCTAAAATCCATGTAGACAACATCCATTGCATTCCCTTCATCAATCCTCCCTGTTACTTCATCAAAGTATTCAATTAGTCAAACATGATCTGACTTTTACAAATCCATGTTGGCTCTCATTAATTAGCTTAAACCTCTCCAAGTGCCCGTTAATTTTTTCCTTGATTATTGTGTCTAAAACTTTACCCACCACTGATGTTAACTACAGGCCGGTCAGTTTACTAGGATTGTCCTTACACCCTTTCTTGAACAATGGTGTCACATTTGCCACTTTCCAGTCCTCAGGCACCTCCCCCGCATCTAGGGAAGATTGGAAAATTATGGCAAGCCCTTCCACTATCTCCTCCCCCAATTCCCTTCGCAACCTGGGATGCAAGCCATCTGAACCAGGCAACTTATCCACTCTAAGCATACCCAGCCTTTCGAGTACATCCTGTCTATCAATTTTCACCCCTTCCATTGCTTCTACCTTTTCCACTTCTACCGATATTTTGTCAGCATCCACCTCCTTAATAAACACCGATACAAAGTACTCATTGAGTATTCTTCACACCATTCAATGCATTTCAATAGTGAGGCAGACAGCAAGATGTCGTTTTCGCGAAGCTAAGGGCGGAGCTGCACATCTCGGATAGCAACTTTTGGATATCCGTGTTTAACCACCCATCTGCCCCTCTCCTGAAGTTGCTGTACCATTTATGCATAAATAATGGTGAGCGCAATTAGCCTCACTGTTATTTTGATGCAAATTCTGGCCCATTCTATTTCCTATGCTACTGAACTCACTTCATTTTTAAGTTTGATATGGATGACATTTCTGTTTCAAACAAACTATGCATTTAGATTGACAATGAAAAAGTTAACTATACCTTTCTTTTTCTTGCAGTTTTTCTTGTTTTGATGTTCATTTTCATTTAATTGTTTCCTTAAATCTTCAACTTTATTTTCATCAATATATTCATAGTCATGTTTGTCAGACAAATCCAAGTTTTCAATATCTACAGCAAGGCTTGTGGCTGAAGAAAAGATTTAAAGGCATGGTTTACAAAGATGACATTAATAAATAGCAAAGCCAAGTATCATATTACCTTTTTTTTCCCTCCCAGAAGCTGGCAGCTGTCCTTCATTCTGCCAGTGCATTTCACACTTCTTTTAGCCTCAACCTGTCACATTAACACCACCTCTTGCCTTGATCATCTCTTAATGTCTCTTAATCTCTCCTTTTGTTCTTTCATCCCCTCCCCCTTTTCCCAGCTTTATCCTTGCTTTAAATCTATTTCATTTCCTGCTTTTTTCCCAGTTCTGACGAAAGGTCTTCGACCTGAAACGTTAACTCTGTTTCTCTCTCCACGGATGCTGCCTGGCCTGCTGAGTTTTTCCAGCGTTTTCTGTTGTGATCATATTACACTAATAGGTTACCATTTGATAATTATGGAGCTGTTGCCTCACAATTATTTTTTTTAAATGTAGACATCATTAGGCAATTGAATATAGCAGTGGTTCTCAAACTTTTTCAAGCCAGGGCCCACCAATAGATTCTCAAAGTCTCCTGTACTCTGGTCAGTCTGCAGAAATGGTTTTTCTATCTCTCTCTCTCTCTCTCTCACTTCACTTTCTTTCTCGCCTCCATTTCTCTTTCTCTTTCTCTCCTATCCTACTTCTGTTTCTCTCCTCACTCTTCATTTTTGTTAGGTAAGGGTATCTAAGAATATGGATCAAAGGCGGGTAAATGAAGTTGAGGTACAGATCAGCCATGATTTGATTGAATGGCGAAACAGGCTCGAGGGGGCTGAATGGCCTACTCCTGGTTCCTATGTTCATTTCTGTCTCTCCTTTTTCAATTCTTTTTTCTTGCTCCCATTATTTCTTTTCTCTCATCCTACCCCTTTACTTTCTTCACTTTCCCTTTTTCTCTTCCACCTTCTTACTCTTTGGCTTTACCTCTTTCTTCTGCTTGTTTCTGCAACATTTTCCCTATTTTCTGTTGAATAGGAGACTGCAGTGGTGGGTCGTACAAGGCTGCCAGTGGAGCTCAGAACAGATCAGGGTGCTGATGGAGGCCAGAGTGTGGAAGATAGCGGGCTGGGGCCACTGACTGACCCAGCAAGTGTGAGATAGCTGGGGCTGCTGATGGGGCTTACAGAAAGTGGAGGGCAGCAGGTTAGAGACAGCTCAAGCACATAGAAACTTGACATTGGAGTTCCAAATGTGCCAGTTTGCAAAACAGATGAGCACACATAGTTTTGCAAACTATAGCTGGCTAAGTCTTAATTCTTGTTTAGTGTTTTAAAATGTCACATTTATTCAGCATTTTAGTGACCACTATATATATGATTTCACTGCAATTACTCATGGGTTATTTGATGTTAGTCATTCACTCCATCCAGCACAGTCCTCCAATACATGGGTTTGTAAAAGCTGATCATAAACTTTGAAAATCACTGCAGTACTGAATTTGTGTCAATTTTCCCAAGGACTAAGAAATACAATACAGGCACATAATACAGATATCTGTACATAATACAGGTACAGCTCATCATCACAATGTCAGAGAGACTGATCATTGATCCACCAGTCAAGTATCAGACTCAACTGATTACGCTGTGCTCATCTTCACTGACACTGCTCGTATTGAAAGCCAGACTTTGGTTGCTTCTATATTAGTTCAGTTTTAATTCAGATTTGCGGAGACTACATTCATGATTCAGTTTTTCATGGGTCTATGAATTTTCCACCAGGTTAAGGGAGCCAGAGTATAGTATAAATGTGGGACTGTCTCACGGATGCCAGTCTCCTGGAATCCAAATTCAAACAAGACCAATATGAAGGTAAATTTATACAATTTGATCTCACCGCTCCCCACTTGGACAGGATTCCCAACCCACCTGTGGGGCGCATCGCACAGGTTGGGAATCAGCAGCACAGAATGTCCTGTCTGATATGTATCATAACACCTGCTGCTGGAAAACAAGCAGTAAACAATACAACATGGTAACACAACCACTGCCGAAGGTGAGCGTGTCGTTCAAGGGAATAATTAAAAGCAACAATTTAAACAGGGCTATTTTGTACATAATGATTAGTTGCCAAATAAGACACATTACCATGTTGATACATAAAAGGAGAGCACAATATGATCAGTGGTGCAGTAATCTCAATGTATTGCTCATAGAATCTAGGAGCAGGAGTAGGCCATTCGGCCCATCGAGCCTGCTCCACCATTCAATACGATCATGGCTGATCATCCAAATCCAGTACCCTGTCCCTGCTTTAATCCCCACAGTACACATATCCCACCCTACCCCCGTAACCCCACGTATTTAATTCCCCCTAACATATCCCATCCTATCCCCATAACCCCACATATTTAATCCCCCCCTTAACACTAAGGGTCAATTTATCATAGCCAAATCAACCTAACCCGCACATTTTTGGACTGTGGGAGGAAACCGGAGCACCCGGAGGAAACCCACGCATCCATGCTCATCACATCCACCACTACAAATTTATAATCTTAGTTTAATAACTGAAGAAACCATTTCGTGAAAGTCCTTATTGCTAGATACAGTACATATGGATACATAGATATACACAAAGATCTTTTTAAAATTGTATCAGGAATCTATGTGTCTCGTGAAATCAACAGAATACCACACATGATGATGATACCTTCGCTATCATAACTCAACATGCCTGCAGCACTCTTGAGCGATTTGTTTTACCATTATCAAGCAGATTTTCATTTTATGCTCGGAGAGTAATCAGCAATTTCGCTGTCTACAGAATCAATACCTATAAAAAACAAACATGGTAACTCACTGGGTTCATTCTTTTTGAATCGGAATTGGGCAACTCCTGATCTATCTCCAAATTCACCCAGCCCCAACTGGCCATAGCTGGTAACTGCAGCTTCATTTAATAAATGCGGTGCAATTTTAGAAATATGGCCCCGTCCTGAAAGAAGATCAATTGAGATGCAAGGAAGCCTGAAACCAAATCCAAACTCTGGATTTGAATTCACCTGGCAGTGTGCATCCCTACAAATTACACCAGTGAGTTCTGGCTCTTGAAGACTCCTGAAGGGTAGCCGTAGTTCATCACTAGTAAGGTATCTTAAGTTACAAACCTTTCAGCAGCATCAGGTCTGTTGCTGGTGCACTGTGGTCTGTTCTTTCTTTCACATGTTCTGTAATTGTTACAGTATGAACAATATTTTCTGGTGTTGCAGTAATGTCTGGGACGTATTTTTGAGATTTTGGTTTGTTTCTTGGCATTTCTGTTGGTGAATTCTAATTAAAAAATAAAAGACGACAGGAAACAGTACAAGAAATCCACTTTACAACACTTAATATTAATATAAACCGTAAGCACTAAATTGAAAACCATGCTTTGGTTGCCTCAACTTCTTCAATGCTCTTCTCGGCAGCCTGCTGAGCTCCCCCCAACACCAAGACCACTCACCCATGATTCCTGTCCTCAGTAAGCTTCTTTAGGCTCCCTGTTTTCAAAAGCACCAAATTTAAAAATACCCACCCCTCATTCACAAATCCATCCATGGCCGCATCCCACCCTACCTCTGCAACCTCCTGAAGCCTTACATCCCAACCTGTGCCCTTCGGCCCACTAAGTCTTGTCTTCTGTGCATCCGCTCCTTCCACTCCATCATCGGTGGTACAACCTGATGCTGTCTCAACCTACTCCCTGGAAGTCCCTCGCTAACCCTCCCCTCTGCCTTGTTACTTCTCCCCTCACCTTTATAGACCTCCTCAAAACCGGTTTTTTCAACCATGCTTTTGGCCATCTCCCATAAATTGTCAACTATTGCCTGATGTCCGTTTCTCCTCTGTGAAGCACCTTAGGACATTATATCCATTAAATTTTTGGTGTTACAGAGTACAGCTTATAAGTATGATTATTTAACTTTGTCTTTACAAGTGCAGCCAAAGAATAAACAACTATTAACAAAGCAGCCCTCATAACTCTCTCATGTTTTGGTAAGTTAAAAATACTCACTTTATGGAACTGGCTCAGTGGTTTTACACACCCCTGTGATACATTTAAACCTAGCCCAGAGTGAAAGATGATAGTTTTGTCTCTCTTTTTGTCTCTCTTTTTTGGTTGACGGTTGTGTGAAATGAATTTGTGCAGCCCAATCCAGTTCCCCAGTGAGCAGGATACAAAACTGCCCACATTTCAGCACCAATTCAATAAATTGCTAGTCTAAGAGGTTTAAAGAATAGTTGGAATTCTAAGGTTTGGCTTAAAGCAGATGGAGGTTGAAATCATATTCTGCAATATTTTTAACAAGCTAACAAGTTTGTATGAGACGACTTTAGACATGAACAGGTTAATGCCATTGTTAAAGTAGCAGATAAAAGAATTTCATACAAATTTGTTAATATGGTCGTAACTAATATTGGATAGCATTAGTTTAATTCACTTATTGGGGCAGAGTAGGGGGACGTTTACCCTCTATCTAATCTATGCTTTATGTAACCTAGGATTGCTGGGCCTTGATACTGGATGGAAAGAACTGAAAAGTGCCACATTTCCCCCAACACAAAATTCACCAAAAATACATTTAAAAAGAAAACTTGTTTTAGTTGAACATAAATATATATCAGAAGAAAATGATGTAGCACCTTCATTGGTGCAATAGTGTCTATGTCATTGTGATAATGCTTTGTATTTACAACAGCTTAATATTCAAAAAGACATATAATTGTTTATATTTAAGAAATGGGAGGGAGAGAGTCCTTCACTTATTTTATAAATACAGTAGCTCCACTATAATACATTGACATATTGTAACATAAATTATTTCTGGCTTCCTCAACTAAAGACCACCACAAAATATCCTCTACAAAGCACACCTTTCAATACAACATATGTTTTATAAAGTTCCCAAAGATAGGCTCACTTTATCTGTAAAACTTGTGTTTTGAGTTATTATTTCCAGCCTCCCCCCCACCCCTAATTTTTCCTCTTTCCATTCTGAGGACATTGCTGGGGTATGTTTCACAAGCACTGGTTGCCCTTCCCTACCTCGCCAAGTGGCCATTATTCATGTATGAGCCTCGGCAAGAACATAAGAAATAGGAGCAGGAGTAGGCCATACGGCCCCTCGAGCCTGCTCCGCCATTCAATAAGATTATGGCTGAACTTCTCAATCAACTCCAGTTTCCCGCCCGGTCCCCATATCCCTTGTTTCACTTTGTGCCCAAAAATCTATCGATCTCTGTCTTGAATATACTCATCGACTGAGCCTCCACAGCCCTCTGGGGTAGAGAATTCCAAAGATTCACCACCCTCTGGGTGAAGAACTTTCTCCTCATCTCAGTCCTAAATGGCCGACCCACTTATCCTGAAACTATGACCCCTGGTTCCAGACTCCCCAGCCAGGGGAAACAACCTCACAGTATTTACCCTGTCAAGCCCTGTAAGAATTCTGTAGGTTTCAATGAGATAAAGCTATTTAACTGCTGGGTAAGGTGGGGGTGGATGGAGGCAGCAGAGACCAACCCTTCCTTACCCCATCTCTACACAAATACACTTCGAGGAATGGTTTCTCTCAGGCTAACTGTGGAGCTCTCATCGTCACTCTGGCTGTGATCACCTGACTCAGTGCCTGGGACATTCCTGCTCTGTATGGCTCAGCTACACACTGGACAGACTTGCTGGGCCAAGCCATTTCTTCTAATATCCTTCTGTGCACAGATCCTGGCACATCAATATGATGTACTTCACTATGGTCATCTTAAATAAAGTTTTGATTTTCATGATATTTGGCTTTATATAAAGCAGCTGTTTCATGTAAACAAACAATTTTATTTCAAATCAGTGTGGAACTGTAAATGTAGTATGTCTCTTTGATAGGAAATATTGCCTTACCTTTGGAGACTTGGGAGGGTCCAGTTTCCTAGGTTGAGGTGCAAGCAGCCTCGGCGTTGTTGTTGATGTTATGGGTGATTGAGGTTTCTTTGGAGGACGGGGTGGAGGATGCAAAGTGGAGTTTTCATATCTCCGCAGTGTGTAGTACAAGTCTTCGCTGATCTCCTCGACAATGGTTTTTGGTGTAGAACATGGAGCCTTTGTGGCCGGCTCCTGCAACACTTGGATGGACATGCTTACTCTCTGAACTGGAAGCATGAAACATTCTGATGGACTATCCAGCAAACTGACCAGCAGGCACGGATCTGCAATTTCTTCTTCAATTCGTAATGAAAGCAAGGCTGCTAAATTGTCATTGATTGACAAATCTCTTACAGATACTTTAACATTAAAGGGAAGGCTAAAATGTTCGCAAATGTCAGAAATATGGTACTGCTTTTTATCATGGATGACTTCGACAAAGCTCCCTTCCATGTATGTTGGAAGAAGTACTTGTTCATAGTTTTTTCCCACAATTTTTTCACAAGCCACAGCTTCAACCAGCCGTTTATCTCCTTCACAGCTGACTTCAATACTCTGGCATTGATGAGCGAGAAACTGGTCTCCTACACAGGCAGATGAAAACTCTGCATAATCAGATTTAAACTCTTTTGTTGCAATGACATGCAAGTGGTCGTTGTTTTTTGTGGCAAGCTCCAAGTCATATACAGTTGGGAACTCTCTCGGCCTTCTTTTAAACCGTCCCTTGTAGCTTCTGGGGATTAAAAAATGCTTTTTATTTAAATCACTTCTGTTCTCAGAGGCAATTGTTGTTTTGGCAAAGTGCTTCTCATGAATAACTATTACCCTTCCTGTTTTCAGGGAATTGTAAATGTGCTGGTGGTCAGGGCACTCGATTATTTCAGCCAATAGGGGGAAGTCTTCATCGGGTCTTTTAAAAACATCAATTAACGACAGAGGCTGTACAAAGGAGTTAATGTCATAAAGCTCTGTTACATCTATAACTTCTACATCAAGGGTGGATGGTATGTGTACAATATCCTTTCGGACTGAAGAAAAAAGGAGGAAAAAAATCAGTAGTTTTCTTCAGTGATGCACACAGAATTAGTTATAACTGCCCACAGTTTGGAATCAAGAAGTGCTGATAAAAATGTCACATTTTAATTCCGCCCTTCCCAACACCTCTTTTTGGGTCCCTCTGAAGCATGCACCAGAAGCTAAATAAGCAACTGCTGCTGCTCGGAGATACACAACAATAGCACAGTAAAGGCTTTCTTAAGAGTGCCTCCCTCCCCCACCCTTACAGCAATTCAACAGAAGCAACACAGTAGAGTGGGAACTACTGCTACTTCATGTCACTGATACTCCAATATGTTACATAACTGCTACAGGTTACATTGTTGTTCTTTACCCAAGTTCACTTTTTCTCTCTTCCTATTTATGGTTTCTGCAGTAGCTGAGAATCTATTATGGGCGCAAGTGACAAAATGTGCAGGTCATTAGACAAAAGGGGAGATTTTAAGTCTGTCCTGACACTAGTGGGAAATGACTTTCCTCAAAATGAATCAGGCACGGAGGAAAAATCTAGCCGAATGTTTACACGGTTGCTCTGCGCTACTGTAGTATTTAATTTCAGCTACGAGAGCTGTTAAATCTTGCAATTTTTCTCAGTTTCCAATTGTCTCTAAAACAAGAAATACTGCAAGACTAATCGTATACTTTTTCTACTAGACTTTATATAAATAATTACTGCAGATCTAGACATCAAACATGCATTTTCTGAACTCTGAACTAGTTGAAATTTCAATCTCAGCATCATTGAATAAACACAGTGGGATACAGACGTGCCTATAGGGAATTCGGGGATGCACCCCCATGTCTTTAATGGACAAAAGATTGTGGCAAGTGTGCACGCACATTCCTGAGATTCCGCTCCTGGCGGGCAACATTTTGCGCTGGGAGTACAGAAGACAGAAAGTTACCCCAGTGAAAGACTTTGCACATGCACCAGTGCAGTAATTATGTATTACTGAAGACCCAAAGATCATGCAGTTCATAGGTTGTATGTTTGTCTGAAAGCAGGTATAAAGAAATCAAGATTCATATTGCTGGCCAGAATGAGGTGTACACTATATTAACTATGAAGTTGCTTACATATATTCAGTTAAAAAATTGGCATTGTTGGGCAACCCCAAATCCGTATCCAGAGAAATATGGGGGAAGCATCTTCTTCTATTGCACAATTTTTTAATGCTCTCCTGACTAGCAATTTATTGGGCTGGATTTTCATAGGGCCATGGAGGCGGGTTTGGAGGCGTGTGGGGGGTTAAAATTGCGAAAAGTGGCAGGCGGACCTGATCCCGCCTCCACGCAATTTTGATAAAATCGTGTGCGGTGTTCCCGACTCCGTCCCGCCTGCAAGAGGCGGGAGAGGCCATTAAAGCCCTTAACAAGCCCTAAATTGGCTCTGTAATGTCATTTTGAAACGTTTTAGCTAGTTTAACCCTTTTCCGACGTGAAGCACGCCTGATGTGAAACACTCCAGTGAAACCTGGCGGGAGCACAAGTGGATAGCTGACTATCAGCTGCAGGTCCACTATTACAACGGAGATGTGATGAAGGTAGTAGTAGTATTAGGTGTGAAAGTCGCCTCTGATGCTGCTGCATTGAAGGTCTTCAGAGACTGCCTGGCCTTTGCTGTGAGAGGACCTGGATGCAAAAAAAAATTTCACTCTCTCTCAGCTGCTGCTCATTGTGCATCCAGGTCCTCTCACAGCAAAGGCCAGGCAGTCTCTGAAGACCTTCAATGCAGCAGCAATGATGACATCATCAAAGGCGACTTTCAGACTGAAACCACTAATTGGTTCATGGGTTCCCACATGCTGGAACTCAATTGCCGAATTAGGTGAAAATTGCATCAATCTCCCACATCCAATTGCAGTCGGGTGGATAACACGAAATGTGGATGACACGACCCCAACCCACCCCAGTATCAAAATCCAGCCCATTTTCTTTTAAACTGAGAATGGAAGCAGCATAGATTCTACTTACTTTGCCCATCTAAAATGTTTACATTTTTATATTCTTCTTGTGCATTTACCTAGGTTTTATCAAACCAGGATTTGCTTTAACACTCAGTTCTACTTTACAATTGTCCCCTTGTTCTAATAAACAGTGTCCATTCATCATTTTGTAACAAATCAATTGCGATAAAACCACTAACAAATTGGCCAGGTTTTCCACTTCTCCGTTCACTGGCCCACGACTTTCTGCCCATATATTTTATTGGGCAGAAAATCACGGGTGGGCAAGTGCAAAAGCAGAAACTCTCAGCCATCATTTTTGCTTAAAAGTGGTAAACAATGGACAAAAACACCAATTTTTGCTTACATTTCATCACTGCTTGTATTTCATACACAGGCACCAGACTCAGATCACTTTGAAGATACTCGTTATAGGGATTTGGTTCCCAGGCGGTTAACGTTTTTGCGAGCTTCACGACTCGCCTTCTGTGTTTGGGAATCTTCCATTCCATAATCTCCTTCAGTGTATAAAACTGGTCGTCTTCACATTCATAAAACGCTCCTTTGTGCGACAGTGGAATTCTTAATGTTTCGTTTTTACCTCCTCTGTTAACTGTACAGTTCACATACTGCTCTCCATCCACTTCGACCAGAGAGTTTAGCACTATATGTTCCCTTGCTTTTATGAAGACATCATTCACCTGAATATCCATATTGCTGCAGAAGTGAGGATGACCCAAGCGGTTGTGCCCAATTTGTACTGATTTTGTAATATCACTAACAATAGTATAGGGGCATGGATCAGCAAGAACCTTGAAGAAACCTGATGAAAGAATCATTCAAAGTTAAGTATTAGATGTTATACTCTCTATCCAAAACAACTATATATGAAATTATGTCTTAATTTCTTTCTAACTTATTCATAGTATTGCCATAATTTATCCATTCTCCACCAAAAGGATGGCTTCTCATATCGGCCCGACTTTGCTGAAATTTAGACTTCGACCCAGTTCAGATCAAAATAGCAGACACCAATTAGGCTTTGAGGCAAAATTTAAACCATTGCTATATTATGGATCAAAAATGTATCCATTTATTCATTTGTTAACTTAATGGCCCGTAATTTCCGATAGGAGGCTTCCTGCGTGCGGATGCCTCCTATCGGAAAAAAATCTACGCTCTTACCTGAGGGCTCCCGAGGTCTGGACACTTCTGATCCTGGGTCTCTCCACAGTCGAAATGCGCAGGGCCCACGTATCCCAGGGGCGCAGGCAGTTCGCAAGCGTCCCTAGGATCATGTGGGCCAGGCGAGCCAATAGAAGAAGGGAATCTCCCTTCATACTTTTGATAGATAGACCTGTCCAAAGTATGAATGGAGATCACCCCAAAAACACATCAAAACATTAAATACATTTTTTAAAAACCATCACGTTTTAAAAATGAGTTAAAATTACATTAAATTAAATATTTTAACCAAAAATTTAATTTTTTGAAAAAAATAATTCACATTTTTTACGGGGCTAAAAATAAACGTACTTTTTTTTAAAAAAAGCATTTTTAAATTATAAAATGAGTGAAAAAAAATATTTTTTTAACTTTTTTAAACTCTTATGCTGGTAAAGGCAGGCCTTACGCCTGCTTTTACCAGGACGTAAGATTTTTAAGCGTTTTCAGCGGGCGGAGGTTCTGCAGAAAGCGGAACTCTCCACCTGCAGAGGCCCTTCTCATAGAATCATAGAAAGTTACAGCACGGAAGGAGGCCATTTCGGTCCATCGTGTCCGCGCCGGCCAACAAAGACCTATCCAGCCTAATCCCACTTCCCAGCTCTTGGTCCGTAGCCCTGCAGGTTATAGCATCCCAAGTGCACATCCAAGTACTTTTTAAATGTGATGAGGGTTTCTGCCTCTACCACCCTTTCAGGCAGTGAGTTCCAGACCCCACAACCCTCTGGGTGAAGACATTTCCCCTCAAATCCCCTCTAAACCGCCCACCAATTACTTTAAATCTGTGCCCCCTGGTTTTTGACCCCTTTGCTAAGGGAAATAGGTCCTTTCTATCCACTTTATCTAGGCCCCATATAATTTTATACACCTCAATAAGGTCTCCCCTCAGCCTCCTCTGTTCCAAGGAAAACAAACCCAGTCTTTCCTCATAGCTATGATTCTCTACTCCCCTTGTACATCTCCTCTGTACCCTCTCTAGTGCAATCACATCTTTCCTGTAATGTGGTGACCAGAACTGCACGCAGTACTCTAGCTGAGGCCTAACTAGTGTTTTTTACAGTTGAAGCATAACCCCCCTGCTCTTGTATTCTATGCCACGGCTAATAAAGGCAAGCATTCCGTATGCCTTCTTGACCACCTTTTCTACCTGGCCTGCTACCTTCAGGGATCTGTGGACATGCACGCCAAGGTCCTTTTGTTCCTCTATATTACTCAGTGTCCTACCATTTAATGTGTATTCCCTTTCCTTGTTAGCCCTCCCCAAATGCAATACCTCACACTTCTCCGGATTGAATTCCATTTGCCACTGTTCTGCCCACCTGACCAATTTATTGATATCTTCCTGCAGTCCACAGCTTCCTTCTTCAGTATCAAACACACAGCCGATTTTAGTATCATCTGCAAACTTCTTAATCATACCCCCTATATTCAAGTCTAGATCATTGATATATATCACAATAAGGAAGGGACCTAGTACTGAGCCCTGTGGAACCCCACTGGAAACTACCTTCCAGTCACAAAAACACCCGTCAACCATTACCCTCTGCTTCCTGCCTCCAAGCCAGTTTTGAATCCAACTTGACACTTCGCCCTGGATCCCATGGGCTTTTAACTTCGTGACCAGTCTGCCATGTGGAACCTTATCAAAAGCCTTGCATACACACTACATCAAACACACTACCCTCATCTACCCTCCTTGTTACCTCCTCAAAAAATTCAATCAAGTTTCCGGGCAGGCGTCCAATCTGTCAAGAGGATTCTTGATAGATCGGAAATGCTGGTTTTCAGCGCATGCGCTTCGCATGTCCGATGTCCCTACGGGTGTGTACACACTCGTAGGCATCGGAAAATATGGGCCATTGTCTTAGTTGTTTGTTTGAATACCTACATCACTGATTATAGGTTACTGCCAGAACCTTTTTTAAGACAATGGCCCAGAAATTCCGTTCGCAGGCCTCCCGCGGGCGGAGGGCTGCGATCTGGAAAAATCTGCGCCTGGACCGGAGGGTTCCCGGGAGGCGCAGAGTTCTGTTGCTGGGCCTCTCCAAACTGCCGGTGCGCAGGGCCCACGTATCCCAGAGGCGCAGGCGGTTCGCAGCGTCCCTGGGATCACATGGGCCATGGGGTGCCAATCAGAGAAGGGAATGTCCCTTCATACATTTGATAGGAAGACCTGTCAAATATATGAATAGAGATCACCCCCCAAAACATAGTAAAACTTAAATAATTAAAAAAAAAAAAATCACATTTTTAAAATGACTTTAAATTACAATAAATTAAGTATTTTAAACAAAAATTTTATTTTTTGAAAAAAATTAAAGTTTCTAACGGGGCTAAAAATAAACTTATCTTTCTTTAAAGTATTTTTAAATGATAAATCAGTGGAATTTTTAAAAACTTTTTTCAACTCTTATCCTGGTAAAAGCTTTTACCAGGCACAAGAATTGTAAGTGTTTTCTGCGGGCGGAGGGTCTCCAAAAAACGGAACTCTCCACCCGCAGAGGCCCTTCTCCCGGGCAGGCAGAGGATCTGTCAAGAGCTTTCTTGACAGATCGGAAATGCCAGTTTCCAGCGCATGCCTAAAACTGGCATTTCCGTTGGCCCTACGGGTGAGTATACAGCACGTACACACCCATAGGGAACGGAATTTCTGCCCCATTGTGTATACAAAGACACCAAATCACATTGCACTAAAAAACTGTTGCATGTCCAAAACTTTGCACAATACTCCAACTGCAACCTTTGACAATATTTCCATGCTTCTGTATTTTATGCCTCTAGATACAAAGTCAATACAACTGAATTCATGTTTTTGCTGAGCACAATTTGCTGAAAAAGTTACACTTCACTCAACAAATTAGATGACCACATTTGTCTAGGTGTTAAAAAGGATGCGGTTTACAAATAATCTCTTACTAAGTTGTTCAGAAACAATTAGGACTGTAATAGCTTACATGGGACTTACTTCCCCAAATCGGAGATGTGACATACATTCTAATATATTCCAGAGTTTAGGGCCTCGACAGCTGAAGGCACGCTGCCAATGGTGGAGTGATTAAAATCGGGGATGCACAAGAGGCCAGAATCGGAGGAGTGCAAATGTCTGAGGGTTGTAGGGATGGGGAAGGTTATAGAGATAGGATGGGGCGAGGCCATGGAGAGATTTGAAAACAAGGGTGAGAATTATAAAATCAAGGCATTGCTTAACCAGGAGCCAATGTAGGTCAGCGAGCACAGGGGCGATGGGTGAACGGGACTTGGTGCGAGATAAGATATGGGCAGCAGAGTTTTGGATGAGCTTATACAATATACAACTGATATATAAAAATACCTGGATAGTCCAGTGGTAGCTCCACTGTATTTGTGAAATTGCTGTTTTCAATACCATCACAAATCTCTGCTTTAACTTTTGCTATTTTGAATCCAATGACTTTAATGACTTCTCCTGTAGCCAGGCAACACTCATGTCCGTGCATTTCATATACAGAACCTGAAAAAAACATTTTCAAATGCTTTAAAAGTATCTCTGGAGTCATCATATTGTGCTTACAAAACTTCAATGGAAATGGAAGAAATTAGTTTGAATATATTGTTTAAAGATTGTGATAGATATCTGAATCAGTATAAAACTAGGATATGTAAATCATATAACTATCATAACTTTCTAATACATCAAAATGCTGACAACTAATCATGGGAAGATAATAATCCTGGGTAGCAATTATATGACAGAATAAAGCACTGCATTGCAAATAACCCATTATATTCCAATTGAACCACCTCCATAAAAATAAACCATGATAATTATGACAGAATAAACTAAAAATAAGTTTGGAAAAACATATTTTAAGTGTTTTTATTTGAACAAATGTAGTTTTACCTCCAGAAATAAAGTACAAGGATATGGATAGTCTACAATATCACATATTGCAATAATTTTGTAACAATACTAGACAGATCATTTGATTTTTCAGGAATCGTACCATTTTATCTTGTTCATGAGGCATACTATACTGAAATACACAGAATGTGCGAGCAGAGATTGGCAAATCAAAAGGAACTTATTTCACAGCATCCGTCTAATTTGCACAGCAAGCAATCGTGAAGCTAATAGGCAAGAGCTTTATTTAAATATTAAAATTAATTTAAATAAGGTACAGCACAATTTACCATCCATTTAAGACCAGATTTGTGCATTCTGCTCACCCATTTGGAGTGAACAAAAAGGGAAGCTCCATTTATATTGGAGTTCTTAAAGGAGTTATAGCTTTTTTTAAATTTTTGGTTTTCCAGGACCTTTTAGGGTTTTTTTTTTGCTTTTTTAAATTTTGTTTCTATTTTTCATTTATTTTGAGAATTTTGTTTGGTATTACATGATAATTGTAGAAGGCCATTTAACCCATCTTAGTTCACCAGACCGACTCCAAGCACCTCCCACTGCAGCATCAATTTATTGTTAAATAATTGCAGGGTTTTCACCTCCACTACTCTATCTAGAACTCCCAATGAATAACATTTGTCATTTATTCAAATTCTTCTCCCTAATGATTATACATCGATGGTTCTCAATACGCATCATTAATAATGCCCTATATATTTTAAAGCAGGAAACACAGATCTGTAACAACATCACGCAAATAAGGCTATTGGAGCCTCAGAGTGCTAGAGTTTTGCTACGATTGTTATCATAGCCCTGCAGTTATGGGGGAAGGAGTGCTTAACCAAAACCAGGCATTTCCCCACAGAGAAGGGAGATTAAGAGTGATCTTAGGTCGCTCTTACATACCTTACAATTGGTTTCGCAGCAATGTTTCTGGGAGAAAGTCCTCCTAGAATGTTGCATGGTAGCACGAGAGAAAAAGTAAAATGTCTTAAAAGTCTTCACAATGACCAGTTTGTGTCATTCCTAGATGTACATATATCAAATAAAATATTCCTCTGCATGTGTATTAAACATGGCATTTTAATAAAAAATAATTTTGGTGTACACAATTTAGACATTGGCAACATCTAAAGGACACAAGAGACACAGTGGGTGTTTTTATACATTTTATTTTAAAATACTTGAAAACTCCCTCCCACAAACCACAAAAATTGTACAATGCAAAGTGGTTTGGGTTGCAACTTGCTCATGAATTGCAGGATCCATTTTGTATATACCATTACAGTACATATTACTTGGTGATAACAATTCAAGATGAAGTAACTCTTTTGGTGACATACACTGGGCATATTTCAAAAGTACTAAAAAGTAAAACTGCACCACATCCTTATTAATATTCATTAGTTAGTACAAAGCTTTGTGATAATCAGTTTAGAGATATATATATACACACAAGGTATTTTCTGAAGTCGTGTACTGTAGCTAATTTACTGCCAGTAATTTACTTCTGCTGTATAAAACATCACATGAAAGTTCAGAAAAGGTTCTGTAGTTTCAAGTAATGACTTAAAGTCAACCTAAACAGGACAGTGAATAAGGCATAATGCAGCTTATTAAACTTTAAACATATACTTTATTGATTTTAAAAGAAAAATATATTCCTCGCATACCACAGTTACAAAAATAAGTAAATAACTTAATTTGCCATAATTTGCTGTAGAAGGGCAACGAACGGCGTCCACCATTAGTTAGACTTGCTCTTGCCCATTTAATCACGAAGATATTTTGTGCCGCAAGTTGCTGAAAGTGCAAGCTGATAATGTCGCAGCGAGGGAAAGCGGGCATCTGGGACCTGAGAGAACAGGGCAAACAACTGTGTATCTCCTTAACCAATCAGACTGAAGGATTGAGAAATAAACAGCACAAGGAAGTGTAAATTAGAGTGGGAGAATTCAATGTCAAATCGGGTACAGAAAGAGCAGGGAAAAAGATTAGATTAAGAGAGTGAAAAAGGAGACAGAAAGGAAAAGTAAAAAAAAAAATGTTATTTAACATTTTTTAAATCTCCAACAACAAATAAAACTTGAAGGAATGAGAGTCCACACATGTAATAGTTAATTTTAAGTGCCAGAGAGGTTGACTGGCAGTTAATAATACCTATCATTGGTAAAAGGGTACTTAGACTGAAATGACAAGACTTAATTTTCTGTGGTGAGTTTAGTTCGTATCTACCACGCAAATTACAGCAACTTCACACCACTCAATGCATTTCAATGGGGAGCCAGATAGTGAGATGCCGTTTTTGCGAAGCTAATGTCGAAGTGGCGCCTCTTGGACAGCAACTTTTGGATTTCCACATTTAACCTCACATCTGCCCCTCGAATAAAGTTGCTGTAGCATTTGCGCATAAATAATGGCGAGCGTCATTGTTATTTTGACAGCAAATTATGGCCCCATAGGTCCGCCACCATAACTTTGCCAAAAGTGGAGCGTAAACTGCGGGTAAACGGGGCTTCTGCTGCATTTCTGGCGAAGTTGCGGTGGCAGAATGGGAGCAGCTCGGAGGAAATTCCCAGCCATAGAATCACAAAAATTATACCACAGAAGCCCATTCAGCCTGTTGTGCTCCTACTGGTGTTAGCTCTTCAACAAATGTTGTCTCATTTGCCTGCTCTTTCCATCTTCCCCTATGCCTCACCCAAACTCTCTGTCTAAACCAAAGAGGAGGACGAATAAATCATTTTCCTGTCATAACTTACAGCAAAAAAGGTTCAACAGTTCATGGTGCAGCTTGTTCTGCAATAATTTGAATTCTCCACAATGCACATACTCAGACCTTTGGGAATTGCAGACACAGGTGTAATGTTAGCTCTCTTCAGTTGCAGAGTGATAGCTAAGGAAAGAATATCAACTGACTCGCTAGACTTTTCAGAGGAGCTGAGGTCACCGAGTAAAAATGTTAATGAAGACACTCCGACACAAGAAAGATGAATTAAGAGGCTACATACATTTTGATTCTGATATTTTCTGTACTTGGTGAGTTTTTATACACATTCCTAATGACCTTTATTTCTTTATACTTTTTTAATGTGACACAGAAATTTAGGTGTGAAACTTGAATGGTCAGAAAATATGCACTAAAAGTATAGTTTTAATATATTAATTTTCTATGGCACTGTTCACAATAAGGGCAGCAGGTGCATGGGAACACCATCACCTCCAAGTTCCCCTCCAAGTCACATACCACCCTGACTTGGACATAGATCGCCGATCCTTCATAGTCGCTGGGTCAAAATCCTGGAACTCCCTCCCTAACAGCATTGTGGGAGCACCTTCACCACACGGACTGCAGTGATTCAAGAAGGCAGCCCATCACTACCATATCAAGGGTAACTCTAAAGAGCAGAGAAGGTTAAGGGGAGACCTAATAGAGGTATTCAAAATTATGAGGGGTTTTGAAAGAGCAAGTAGGGAGAAACTGTTTCCTCTGGCAAGAGGGTTGGTAACCAGATGTCATAGATTTAAAATAATTGGTAAAAGAACTAAAGGGGAAATGAGGAGAAATTTCTTCACACATAGGGTTGTTAAGATCTGGAACACACTGCCTGAAAGGGTGGTGGAATCAGATTCCATAGGAACTTTCAAAAGGCAATTGGACATGTACTTGAAGAGGACCAATTTGAAAGGGTTATGGGGAAAAAGCTGGGAGGTGGGACAAAATTGGACAGCTCTTTCAAAGAGCCAGCACAGGCACGAAGGGTTGAATGGCCTCCTTCTGAGCGGTAAGCTTCTATGATTCTAACTACGGATGGCCAATAAATGCTGGCCTTACCAGCAACGCCCATATCCCCAGAATTAATTTTTTTTAAATTACAAGACCAAATCTCTACTTAGTGCATGAAATACTGACTGTCAACTTCTGATTAATTTGAAGTAGAGACACATAGTCGTGGGGTAGCAAAATAGTAACATATGGTCAGATTGGTTCTCAACAAAGGACTTGATGTTGGAACAAGTTGGATGAACTGGATGACATTTTTTCATTCCTAAATTCTTATTGATAAGTGCCTTTTTCAAAGGGTTTCTTATCTAATTTATTCATTAGCTTTTTCCCTTTATTTCCACAGCCCATCTATCATTATAAAGATTTTCAATTACGCCACTTATCTTGGTTAATAATGCTACTGTTGGTTTGATCTCAAGTGCTCCTTTGATCTTCTGATATAGACTTCTGGCATCCAAAAATAAAGGAACCTCTAATTTATATTCTGTATTCGCTTTCTATAACATTTCATTTTTGTGCACTTTTAACTATTTGTGCACTGAATTCCTCAGCTAAGCTCGTGTCATTTATACCAGCTGGTATTTATGGAATTTGAATACTGATTATTGTAGATTAGATTTAAAGGAACATATAGAACTATTCTCTAAAACAAAATCCCAAATCTCAATCTTTTGTACCCAAAATGCTACCAAATGTTAGACTTAAACCGAACAATTTCACTTTCATTCCTCAGATTCCTCCTTTAATTTAGCAACCCCAAATTCAAACAAAAAAGCTAAGGAAAAAATACGACCATGCAACACAGACCACTCTCATCTCTCTCCTCACTTGCTGCTCGTGTATATGCTTTGAGTCAGAAATCTGTTTTTTTAATGGTTTTACAAAGTCTGCATTTTTTGTAGTTGATAACAGATGATTTATGGAACAGACTGTGAAGTGTGAAGTCACATTTGCGTATATTTTCTTATATAATTCTGTCTCTCGGGTCTCCTCTTGCTTACATTCAAGGAACTTCTCTGATCCATCACATCTATTCCTCTAATGATTTTAAAAACATTAAGTTTCTTTTCCCATGAAGTACAAATTTTGCTTTTAGCCTCTTTTCATAACTGAATGATTTAAGCCCCAGTATTCTGTGCCTTCCTTTACTTTTATCAGAACAAAGAAAAGTATGGAATGAGAAAATGGCCCCAAATTTCCATGCAGAGTTGCACCTCCATTACACCATTGTAAAACAAAAAACAATGTGCACCCACTGGTGGCCCAGAGCGGTATTTACACAAGAGTTCCCTGGGTCAGCTCATTTGCATAACCACTGGAGTAATCATTGGCATAAATGTCATGCAAAACAGGTGTAAGCAGCTGAAGTGCACTGAAACTGCATTGCAGCCTTTAAAATACAGTTCAGTCTTCACACTTCAGCAAAGGAAATAATCAGGTAAGGAAGGAACAGTGCTTGGCTCACTCACTTGACTTTCATAACTTCACTGTATGTCTCGCAATCTTTTCCAGAATTATGACAACATCAGCACCAAGACAAGAAGAAGAAGAATGCAGAACTTCACTCATTCAGATCTCCAAGCCCTCTTGGAGGTGATTGAAGGCAGGAGCTACAGACTCCTGGGTGGCCACCCAGAAATATCACTCGTGTCTGCTACCAGTACCAGAAAAAAGTTCAATGGCCTCACCAGGGCAGGTAAGGTAATACAGTGGACACTCTTTTCTTCCTTGCCCAGCCTGGTTACCAGCGCATTCTGCACCCTCTTAAAGCAACTATCCCCCATAGTGCGCTCTGGTTAAGAAGGACCTCTAACTTAACATCTTGTACTATGGCTACCCAGCTTCCTTAACAGCAATTACTTACATATGCAACCCGATAAATTCTTCCTCCACTTTAATAGGCTGATATCCCCACATCTTTTACTTTAGCTCTCCCATGTAACTTGGCACACACTCAACTGCTAGCCTTCCACTCACTAACTCTATCCTCTTGCAGGACAAACTAGTCCACATGTCCACCAGAGGCAGGCCACTGGAGGGGAAATCCCCACCATTAACCTTCTCACCTGCTTCAGAAGGCCATATAATTCATGCTGAGGCACTCAGCTCTTGCAGAGGTGAGACAGTGATGTCCACAGCATACCGCCAGCGCCAAGTTAGTGACTGAATACCTACACTGTCACCCTGGTATCGCGGTGAAGCAGCACACAGCCACAACCCTTCACCCCTTCTATGTCTTCTTAATCCCAAGGGGGTAATGCTTGTACCCTTCTTTCCTGTAGATGCACCACAGCAACAGGGGGCAGAGGAGGAGAAAAACGATGATGATGAAGAGGAGGATCAGCCAAAAAGAGATTTCTTCCTGGTAGCTTATGAAGATGATGATGAGGAAGAGAATGATGAGCACCAGGCTACCCAGGAATCTCAACTACCTGATACCGCCATCTCTTAGGACAATAGCACATGACAGGCCTCTGGTCTTCCTCCTCACAGCAACACACCAGTGGAATGTGGGAGGGGAGACCAGGCTGCGCAGGAGCAAATTCCTATGAGATGAGGGCCACCTTAGTCCCATTGGCCTTTTGTAGAGCACAAGTAGCCCACCACCTCGCACGATCCTGGCCTTCATAGAAACATAGAAGATAGGAGCAGGAGTAGGCCATTCGGCCCCTCGAGCCTGCTCCGCCATTTAATGAGATCATGGCTGATCATCCAAATTCAGTACCCTGTCCCTGCTTTCTCCCCATATCCCTTTAGCCTTAAGAAATATATCTAACTCCTTCTTGAATATATTTAATGAATTGGCCTCAACTGCCTTCTGTGGTAGAGAATTCCACAGGTTCACCACTCTCTGGGTGAAGAAATTCCTCCTCATCTCAGTCCTAAATGGCTTACCCCTTATCCTTAGACTGTGACCCCTGGTTCTGGACTCCCCCGCCATCGGGAACAGCCTTCCTGCATCTAGTCTGTCTAATCCTGTTAGAATTTTATACGTTTCAATGAGATCCCCTCTCATTCTTCTAAACTCTAGCGAATACAAGCCCAATCGTCCCAATCTCTCTTCATACGTCATTCCTGGCATCCCAGGTATCAGTCTGGTGAATCTTCGCTGCACTCCCTCCATGGCACATTATATTTTATTATAGTGAATTTCAAAGTGCACACAATCAACCCACTGTTTCTTAACACTGTACTTTCCCCACCTAGAAGAAGCAATAGAATAGATGAAAGAAAGGCCCGTGTCGGCATGTGGGGAAAGTACAGTGTTAAGAAACAGTGGGTTGATTGTGTGCACTTTGAAATTCACTATAATAAAATATAATGTGCACACACATGGCGATTTGTTATTGATGGAGGAGAGATTCATACAGGAAATGGTGCTTACAGCATCACTCAGGTGTTGATTAGCTCATGTAGGGACAAAGTGAGCTGATGTGTTGTCTTTTGAGGGATTGTCCCTTTATTTCAAAGTAAAGGAGGAGGTTGAGCTGTGGTGTCAAAGGTAGTTACTGCTGTAATGTAGGGAAAGGCAGCTGTCAATTTGCACACAGCAAGATCCCACAAACGGCAATACGATAAATGGCTAGATAATCTGTTTTAGTGATGTTGGTTGAAGGATAAAGTTGGCCAGGACACCGGGAGAATTCCTTTGCTCTTCTTCGATTAATGCCATGAGATCTTTTACATCCACTTGAGCAGGCAGACGGGGCTTCGGTTTAACGTCTCACCCAAAAGACGGCAGCTCTGATAGTGCAGCGACCCCTCAGTACTAGACTGACATATCAGCCGAGATTATGTGCTCAGGTCTCTGCAGTGAGGCTTAAAGCCACAAAGTTCTTACTCAGAAGTAAGGCTGCTACCACTGAGCTAAGGCTGACACCTAAGTTACTTGAGGTCAGGAACTCATAATGTGAGAAGTTATAGGAATAGACCCATGTACTACTAAATCGGAGCATCATCATATCATTCTCATAGTGTACCTTCAAAAGGAAAGATTAGTTAACAGTGGCACCAAAAAAACTTCCTTCAATCAAACCGCGTGCACAGTCATCTTCCAGAATTACTTAAAATGTCACCTGTACATGCACTGTCTTTCCTGCAGATGGATTACACTGTCCAGCAATTAGAATCAATGGGCCTCCAGTGTGCCTTTCTCCATCTGCTTTTGATGTCCTTTAAATTCAATGTTCTAGCTCCAGTTTTGTCCTCTTGATTTCTCTGCTTTTATTTTCATCCACATGAAGGAAGCACAGAGACTACACAAAAGGCAAAAATTTCTGAAACATTGCCAATTTCAGAGATTTCAAGTAAGTGTTTGTAGCCCAGCCAGCAACACTATTTGAACTGTGACAGGCCAAGAAGCCTCCACACAAGTGAAACACTTTGGCCCTGAATTTGCGGTCAGAGGTGTACCTCCAGAGTACGCCTCCGACCCAGGAAATATTTCCGAAGCTACCTCCTGGCTCCACAGCTACGGAGAGGCGGGGCGCTACTGGAAACGCTCACCTCCCTCTTGGGGTGCTCTAGTTCAATATCGTAGCACCGTGGTACTGCAGGCCTCCCTCCCCTTATTAAAGGGGAGGGGCCTTGTGCAGTGCAAACCGGGGCCCTGTTGGACCAGCAGGGAGCGGGGTGCCGCAAAAGAGCCCGGCACTCAAGAGGAGTACTGGGCTGATGGGTCGCAGCCGGCACCATCAGGAGGGCAGAGAGGGCAGGTGCTGGCAGACGGCCCACAAAAAAAAGGCCACCCAGCACCTCCCCTTTAAATATCACCCCGGCCGCACGTATGCCCCCCTGACCCTGTTGGACATAGCGTCCGGCGGTACGTATGGGGGCGTGACCCTAGTTTGTAGCCGGGGCGCTGCGCACGGCAATGATCTCATCGGTGGAGGCGCAGCGCCGCAGGTTGCTACTGGCTACAGCCGCCGCTAACCTCCCGCTGAATTTTGCGGGAGGCGTTAGCGGCGCCGCGCCTGGGCGCTAGTTACTTTGCGCCCCGTTAGCACCCCAAGCAGCCGAATTTTGCCCCCTTAGTCTCCTTACCTAAGGAAGAATATACTTGTCTTAGAGGAAGTGTAACGAAGGTTTACTGGACTGATTCCTAGGATGAGGGGATTGTCCTATGAAGACAGATTGAGTAGACTTGGCCTATATTTCCCAGAGTTTAGAAGAATACATACATAGATACATAGAAGATAGGAGCAGGAGTAGGCCATCCGGCCCTTCGAGCCTGCTCCGCCATTTAATGAGATCATGGCTGATCCTCCAATTCAGTATCCCGTCCCCGCCTTCTCTCCGTAACCCTTAACCCCTTTTGCCTGTAGAAATATATCTAATTCCCTCTTAAATATATTTAATGAGCTGGCGTACACTGCCCTCTGTGGCAATGAGTTCCACAGGTTCACCACCCTCTGAGTGAAGAAATTCCCCCTCATTTCTGTCCTAAATGGTTTAGCCCTTATCCTTAAATTATGTCCTCTAGTTCTGTTCTCACCCGCCAAGGGAAACATTCCTTCTGCATCTAGTCTGTCTAGACCTGTCAGAATTTTATACACTTCTATGAGGTCCCCTCTCAATCTTCTAAACTCCAGTGTGTACATCCCTAAACTACATAGTCTCTCCTCATAGGTCAATCCCGCCATTCCTGGTATCAGCCTGGTGAATCGCCGCTGCACCCCCTCCATGGCAAGAACATCTTTCCTCAGATGAGGCGACCAAAACTGTACACAGTACTCGAGGTGTGGTCTCACCAGTGCCCTGTACATCTGCAGCAAGGTATCCCTGTTCCTGTATTCCAACCCTTTTGCTATGAAGGCCAGCATACCGTTTGCCTTCTTGATCGCCTGTTGCACCTGCATGCTCGCCTTCAGTGACTGGTGTACAAGAACACCCAGGTCTCTCTGTACTTCCCCCTCTCCCAATTTATTGCCATTTAAATAATAATTTGCCCTCCCGTTCCTGCACACAAGGTGGATAACTTCGCACTTGTCCACATTATAGTGCATCTGCCATTTATCCGCCCAATCACCCAGTCTGTCCAAATCGCTCTGGAGCTTCCTGGTCTCCTCCTCTGAGCCCACCCCCCCTCCTAGTTTAGTGTCGTCTGCAAATTTGGAAATGCTGCATCCGACTCCCTGATCCAGGTCATTAATGTAAATTGTGAACAGCTGGGGACCCAGGACAGATCCCTGTGGTACCCCACTTGTTACTGCCTGCCATTCAGAAAATGAGCCGTTTATTCCAACTCTCTGTTTTCTATCTGACAGCCAGTTCTCTATCCACGTCAATACTTTCCCCTTTATCCCATGAGCTTCAATTTTCCCTGCTAATCTTTTATGTGGGACCTTATCAAAGGCCTTTTGGAAGTCCAGGTACACCACATCTACTGGCTCTCCCACATCTATTTTACCAGTTACTCCCTCAAAAAATTCCAATAGATTAGTCAAGCACGATTTACCCTTTGTAAATCCATGTTGACTCTGTCCTATCCTGTCCCCATTTGCTAAGTGCTCCGCTATTTCATCCTTAATGATGGACTCCAGCATTTTGCCCACAACTGATGTAAGGCTTACAGGTCTGTAATTACCTGCTTTTTCCCTACCCCCCTTTTTGAATAGTGGGGTAACGTTAGCTACCCTCCAATCCATGGGCACTGTTCCCGAGTCTAATGAATTCTGAAAAATCATACTTAGTGCATCCGCTATCTCTAGGGCCACCTCCTTCAGCACCCTAGGATGCATGTTATCAGGCCCTGGGGATTTGTCCGCCTTCAATCCCTTTAGCTTCCTTATGAGGTGATCTCATTGAAACATATAAAATTCTTACAGGGCTTGACAGGGTAGATGCTGGGAGGATGTTTCCCTGGCTGGGGAGTCTAGAACCAGGGGTCACAGTCTCAGAATAAAGGGTAGGCCATTTAGGACTGAGATGAGGAGAAATTTCTTCACTCAAAGGGTTGTGAATCTTCGGAATTCTCTACCCAAGAGGGTTGTGGATGCTCAGTCATTGAGTATATTCAAGACAGAGATTGCTAGACTTTTGGATACTAAGAGAATCAAGGGATATGGGGATTGTGCGGGAAGGTGGAGTTGAGGTAGAAGATCAGCCATGATCCTATTTAATGGCGGAGTAGACTCGAGGGGCCGAATGGCCTACTCCTGCTCCTATTTCTTATGTTCTGCAGTATCAGCTGTGGCTCAGTGGGTAGCACACTCGCCTCTGAGTCAGAAGGTTGTGGGTTCAAGTCCCACTCCAGGGACTTGAGCACATAAAGCTAGGCTGACACTCCAGTGCAATGCTGAGGGAGTGCTGCACTATTGGAGGTGCTGTCTTTCGGATGAGATGTTAAACCGAGATCCCGTCTGCTCCCTCAGGTGGACGTAAAAGATCCCATGGCACTATTTCGAAGAAGAGCAGGGGAGTTATCCCCGGTGTCCTGGCCAATATTTATCCCTCAACCAACATAACAAAAACAGATTATCTGGTCATTATCACATTGCTGTTTGTGGGAGCTTGCTGTGCACAAATTGGCTGCCACGTTTCCCACATTACAACAGTGACTACACTTCAAAAGTACTTCATTGGCTGTAAAGCGCTTTGAGACGTCCGGTGGTCGTGAAGTCTTTCTTTCTTTTCTTATAACTAGAGGTCATAGATTCAAAATCATTGGAAAAAGATCTAGAGGGGAGATGAGGAGAAGTTTTTTCACTCAGAGAGTTGTCGGGATCTGCAACACTCTACCTGGAAAGGTGGTGGAAGCTGATTCCATAAATAATTTTAAAATGGAGTTGGACAGGTACTCGAGGATAAGGAACAAAAGCAGGGATGTGGGACTAAGCACGACTGCTCTTTCAAAGAGCCAGCACAGGAACAATGGGCCGAATGGCCTCCTTCTGTGCTGTAAGTTTCTACGAATCTATTCTATGTTCTTATTTAGCCAGTGAAAACAAATAGCATCACAGCAAGCAGAAAGCCAGCTCAAACACCACAGAGTAATATAGTAAAGAAGGTGAAGCTACAGATATTTATAGGCTTCTCTAATCATTTTCCCTTTAATGTTATCCAACAAAAGTAACAGAGTGCTAAAAACAACAACTTGCCATTATATAGCACCATTAATATAGTAAAATGTCCCAAGACTCTTCTCAGGAGCGTTATTAAACAAAATTTGACACCGAGCCACATAAGGAGCTGTAAGGGCAGATGACCAAAAGCTTGGTTAAAGAGGTAGGATAGGGCCATACTACCAGCTTCAGGTATGCAATCCAAGGAATTTTTAAAAATGCTTTGAAAGATGAGGGTGTAGGTGACCAGGGCACTTTGTTATGTAACAGAATAGCGACTGTAGGAAAGCTATACCGGGAAAATGCTCACCAAGCGGGATTTTAATAACCTTGTGACCTACAGATGTTATGGCTCAGACAAAGCCAATTTGTTCCAGTCATACTACAGTTCTGCCAACTCACACAAGAGAGTTTTTTTAAAAATTATGTCACTCACGATTTCATGATACAAGCTTATAGTATCTTTATTTTGAGACTTCTGAGATTTTGACTTGTGGGCAATTTGCCTGTAGTTACTGCGATTTGAGTATCCAGCCTTGTGTGGTAGTGCAATGTGGAGGCCTGTTTTTAAAGTTTGCATACTTGTTAATTTGTTCCAGAATACAAGGAGAAGAATTAGATACAATTATTAAATAACTTTGTTATCAAGGTCTCCACGTGCTTTCCTTTATCTCCGACTCCTTCTGATTTCTTCACTGGCGTTCCCAACCCAGGACTTTCAGCACAAGGTCTGCAGAAGGAGCAGGGTTTGTGTGCTTAACGGGCTTTTCGCGTTCTATACATTATGTTCTTACAACTAAATATACTCAATAAGGCACAATAAGCTTTAAAACAAAGAGTTGGAAAATAACATTTAAATAAGTTGATATTAAATTCATCTTTACAAAAATATCTTCCTGTGTTTCGTCTTTTGGTAAAAAGAAAAATATTTTTAACAAAACAGTATTTTAAAACACTACTGGGCTAATTTTCCAAATGCACCTCCCAGCACTGAGCCACAACTATTGTGTTCCAGCAGGGCGTGGATAAAGCTCTCCACAGCAGTGCGATTTTGTAGAATGGGCCCTTATTTTTTTTTGAAAGGCTCTAATGGCAAATAAACATTGGAATCCTGTGGATAGCCGAACCTAGGGTTTTTAAATTTCTTATTTGTCATTAAGGATTGTTTTTAAAACAGTATGTAAATGAACAGTGGTCGCTGCAGGAGGGGCTTGATAAAAAAAATTCAAGATTTTTGCGCTTTGGGGGTTGACAGTATTGAAAGACAACATATCAGAGATTTCAGGGGAGATTTCTTACCCCTCCACCCTTGACCACAATGCTAGATAGAAGCGAACTCAAAGTGCATTGTTTCTGACCAGCCTCAGAACATAGTCCAAAAATGTGTGGGTTAGGTTGATTTGGCTATGATAAATTGACCCTTAGTGTTAGGGGGGATTAAATATGTGGGGTTATGGGGATAGGACGGGATATGTTAGGGGGAATTAAATACGTGGGGTTACGGGGGTAGGGTGGGATATTTGTACTGTGGGGATTAAAGCAGGGACAGGGTACTGGATTTGGATGATCAGCCATGATCGTATTGAATGGCGGAGCAGGCTCGACGGGCCGAATGGCCTACTCCTGCTCCTAGATTCTATGTTTCTATGTTTCTATAAGAACATAAGAAAGAAGAGCAGGAGTAGGCCATACGGCCCCTCGAGCCATTCAATAAGATCATGGCTGATCTTTGACCTCAACTCCACATTCCTGCCCGATCTCCATATCCCTTGGTTCCCCTAGAGTCCAAAAATCTATCTATCTCAGCCTTGAATATACTCAAAGACTCAGCATCCACAGCCGTCTGGGACAGAGAATTCCAAAGATTCACAACCCTCTGAGTGAAGAAATTCCTCCTCATCTCGGTCTTAATTGGCCAACCCCTTATCCTGAGACTATGCCCCCGAGTTCTAGACACTCCAGCCAGGGGAAACAACCTCTCAGCATCTACCCTGTCAATCCCCTCAGAATCTTGTATGTTTCAATGAGATCACCTCTCATTCTTCTAAACTCCAGAGAGTATAGGCCCATTCTACACAATCTCTCATCATAGGACAGCCCTCTCATCTCAGGAATCAATCTAGTGAACCTTCGTTGCACTGCCTCCAAGGCAAGTATATCCTTCCTTAGATAAAGAGACCAAAACTGCACTGTTGTCCAGGTGTGGTCTCACCAAGGCCCTGTACACTTGCAGCAAGACTTTCTTACTCTCATACTCCAACTCCCTTGCAATAAAGGGCAACATGCCATTTGCTTTCCTTATTGCTTGCTGTACCTGCATGCTAGTTTTCTGTGTTTCTTGCACGAGGACACCCAAATCTCTCTGAACAGCAACTCTCTGAGAACCACTGGGATTTCCTGTCTGAACCATTTAAAAGGCCTGGGGGCAGCTCCAGCACAGGCCTATCCGCTGGCAGGGACTAGTGCTGGTGAAGGCACAGGAAAATCAGGGGTCGCTGCATCCTCGGCCTCAATGACATGGAACTTACACTTTTTAACCTGCACCTACCTTGTGGTTGTCAGCCTTTCCCATGAATTCCGCAGACCCTCCAGTTAGTGGGAGTCTCGGAGCAGGTTATATCACCGTGTTCTTTGGGCACCCTTGCGCTGGGACGTCTGGTCAACATTCAGACTGGAGAATGAGGTGGGAGGCCAGGAACGCCGCTTTTGAATAGTTCTGTCAGGCTGTAGGTGCGAGCCAAGCTTTATGCCCAAGGAAAGCCAGGTAAAGAGTGGAGACCTGGTGAAATGGGTCTCCATCCCTTTTTCCTAATCTTTGCACCCAAGGAACTGAGCGTTCCTCAGGTTGAAGGGCCCAGAAAATCCCTGTTTTGTTTCACAGTTAGAGGTCTGTTTGAATATGGAATGCTACTGACTGAACAGGAATTTTGTTCTTGGTTAAAGTGAGTAAGAAACTGTGACAATTAAAGACTGTTATCACGATGCAAATATTTTCTCCATTTTTATATTTTACTATTAACAGTTCAAATCCAATAAATATAATGCTTCCTACTTATCTATTTCACTAAATCATTTTCAAAATAAGGTTCCGATTTCAACTGGTTAAACAAAATTTCAGGTAAAGAGCCATTTTCTTTATAACTCTGACAATTTTGTTCAGATGTCATCTATCCTGAAACTAATTAAGTGCATGTTCCACGATAAACATTTTCCAAATCTTATTAAAGTTGAACAATGCCCTAGGCTAATAAGTACTTGATGTGGAATAAACTTGTCTAGTATATTAAATAACCCTGCGGTATATTTTAAACCAATTAACAACTGTGTTTAAAATGCAAACGGGGATTTAGTATGAGCGCTTAGAGGGAAACAGTGCCAGTCAGAAAATACACTCCCATTATTCAATGCCAGATCAATTCAGCTTGTATGTCACCTTCCCGCTAAAACCATCTAATGTGTTAGTGACATGCTAACATTTTATCCATAATCACAGGCTTATAGGTCTTATGGAGGGGGCTTCCATTGTGCTTAGACTCATTCTGGTTCACAAAGCCTTAAACAGGTTAACATCTTTTTTTAAATAGCAGACAAAGGAGCCACTTATACACAAATAGCTGCACAGCGTAATTTGATGGCCTTCATTTTACATGCCTGACCAGAATACATCCTCTTTTTTTTATAAATTGCTCCATATTTCATTAACCAGAACATGCAGGATATATAATGGCTTGCCACTACATATAAGTGAGATCAACTCCACAGATTATGAATCAGTCACGACCACATCATGAATGAAGACACTGATCGCAAGATAGGTTTAGATAAAGAAGATTGTTTGACCCATTTGATATCACCCTTCCAGAATACCAACACTACCTCATAATGGGAGGCTATCTTCTCATTGCAGCATCTGGCTGTTTTTCTAAATGAGTGCATTGTCCTGGCCTCAAACACTCTTCCCAACAACCTTTTCCAACTGTTGATTGCCTTTTGTGTACAGAAATGGCTTCAGGCTGAAACTCATTTTATATGATCATATATTTCTAATACTTGTAGTAGGCTTTGAACTGAAAGAAAATTAGTGAGTCTTTTTGTAACCAAAGAAAATCAGCAATGCAATGGAACACCTGCGTAAACGTGATTTTTAATTGTACTGGTATTTAACCACTAAAGTTATGCAGGAGAGATTTCAGGAACTGGTGGTTTAAAGTACATCAATCCTTTCCACATAATGTATTTATTGAAATATGAGGTTAGAAATATCAGTTGGCACATTAGCAGATAAGTGCTTAACGTATTCATATGACATTCGCCTGTCAGTTATTTTAATGCAGCGTTGAGCATTCGTCTGCTAATATCGTCAAAAGTAATCTCTAGGCTATTTATCATTATTCCATTTGATAGATTTATTTTCTTTCATATTCCACATCATCCCTTCCTGGAGTCCTGCGTCTTTTTTAAATTATATAATTTGTAACCAATTATTTTTCTTAACTAGTTTAATCCTTTGGCCTTTTGTTTTCATTTTATAATTAATCATTGCTTCATGTTTCTTACCATTTCTCTCGTTTAATAGGTTTGGGTTTTTTGGTGAATGTTTGTGCTCATCAAGGATCCCACTCCTGGAGAATAGAACATTTTTCAATTTCCTGAAATCCGTGTCAGTGTGAAGCACCACTAGATAAGGTTCAGGCACGGCCAGATGCAGAGCAACACTCTCTCCCCGTGCCTTAACCCCAAACACAGAAACACAACTGAGTCAGACTGCTAATTTGGTGCCAATTTCTTCGGAATTATAGGAGCTTCTATGCCGTAAGTGCACCTCCCACTAGGAACGAAGACTGTCCAAACTTATTTCACATAAGAATCTATAGTCGGCACAAGAGAGGAGAAAGAACAAGTATGCTAACTCACTTTCATACTTTAAAAAAAAAAGCACATTTTTCACCCATTATTATCACATTCACACAACAAAAAAAAACAAAACCAACATTTTCAAATTGGTCCTAAGTGGCAGTCACAATGTTGCTGACGACCTGCACCTACAAGTTCAAGGCACTGAATAAAAAAGTATTCTGCTGGTGTGGCCCGGGTCACAAGTATAATTAACATCGCAATGTTGCAGACACTCGCATCACATGTCATATAATTCCCCCCCCCCAATATCTATTATTGTACAACATTAATAGGGAATAAGGTTCTGCCAGTTGACTTAAATTGCTGATTGTAAACCATCAATCCACACGTAACATTAGTTGTATAAAGTTTTTTTATGTTATTAAAGATATTGAGGCTGAAAGTCCAAGGTCCCTTCATGCTCTCCCACCATAACTCCAGCGGAAGGGCCACCAATCAGGCTAGGACCCAGCCTTCCCTGGCAGTTTCTGCAGGGCCATATCGAGGGCAAAGCTTCCACCTGACCCAAACAAGGCTAGTGTCGGAGGAAGGGGCCTGGCCATGCGGGAGGACACCTCACTGCCTGCCTGGCAATCGATGAACTGACATACTTAGTGAGACCAGGCATACTGACCTGCTGAACAGCCCACCTGGGAGTACATGCCAGATCATGGCCTGGACCACGGAAGATCTGAACAATTTTTAAAATAATTTACTAACCCCCCCACCCCCCGCCCCCTTATAAATGGGACCGACGGGCACATTTACAGGATCTTTCCTGGGGGTAAGGGACACCAGACTGCCCAGGTTGTGAGGAGCCAGAGATGTGTAGGTGCCCGGCACTTTACTTAGATTAAGTGACCACAAGCTTAGGCGAGTCAGTGCTGGAGTCACCAGCAGGTGGATTTCAGCATTTACACTGGGGTCAAAGACCCGTGGGTTTTCAGCCCCACTATCTTTTAGATTGTAATGCTTAACTGTCAAACAAAGTCGATAATTTATATAGTAAATTATGCTCAAAAGAAGCAGGGATCAGAAAATCAGGGTTAATGTAGTTGCCCCATCTCTGACCCGTGCTCCCTTTGAGCAGTGCCTCCCCACTAGGAGCACTGAACTGCCCTGCACATTTTAACTGATATTATAGCACTATACATAAAAAATGAACACAGTTTATGGGAAAATGTTTCCACTAGGTTGTGCTGTTTTATTCAGCACAATTCGTCCGAAATCGGCCAAACCAGCACAAAAGATCGAGGAATTTGAAGCGCAAATTGCGTCCAGCGCAAATCGAGTTTCTGCAATCTTTTGCGCTGGTTTGAAAAACATCGTGCTGGAAGGCAGCCCCACCCACAAAACTGGCCACGCCTCCAGATCGAATTAATTGTGCCCGGTTGTGGGCCTTCGAGGAGGCTCTTAGACACAAGACACTGATTAAAAATGCTTATGCCTTGTGTTAACCCCATTTTCAGCAGCATTAATAAAACTGCACCAGGTTATCACTTGCAAATATATCAAGGAATATTTTTAATGCAAAAATTTTAATTTTTCTTTTTAAATTACTTTCTAAAACAGTGCCCAATTGCACTGGTTCATGGAAGATTTTACGTTCAGTAATTTGCAAATGAGTTTGAGCGGAAAGTCGAGCAAAAAAAAAAACTTCTGAAAGCTAACGCAATTGGTGCCCGGATCGCCGATTGCGGCCAAAGTGGAAATTCTTGGCCAGAAGTTAACTGATTGACCAGGATTGATTTTTAAAAATTTAGCTTTCACTTTTAGCTATGTTCATTAACTGAATTCCTGTTGCAAGCTAGCAGTGGCAAAAGTAGTTTCACATAAAGACCTAAAGGTTCATCAAAAGGCCATTTTCACATAATTTTACTAAAATATATTAAAACAAAAAGTTACCATCCTACTCCTCTGGAGGTGCCCAAAATTAGTAACTGTAGGTAGTAATTTTATAATAAAAGGTGAAAATTACATTTAGTGTAACTGTTCAAATTATTTAATTTCCCCCCCTTCTGACTCCAATAATTCTTGCTGGTTACAATTGCATGGTGGGTCAACATACCTCCAACACCTCACAGAAGTGGCAACCTTTGTGTGTGTGTGTGTGTGTGTGTGTGTGTGTGTACCTTGACAGTAAGGATCAGTGCAACATCATAGCTGATCTAGACTTGAATATAGGGGGTATGATTAAGAAGTTTGCAGATGATACTAAAATCGGCTGTGTGGTTGATACTGAAGAAGGAAGCTGTAGACAGCAGGAAGATATCAATAAATTGGTCAGGTGGGCAGAACAGTGGCAAATGGAATTCAATCCGGAGAAGTATGAGGTAATGCATTTGGGGAGGGCTAACAAGGAAAGGGAATACACATTAAATGGTAGGACACTGAGTAGTGTAGAGGAACAAAGGGACCTTGGAGTGCATGTCCACAGATCCCTGAAGGTAGCAGGCCAGTTAGAAAAGGTGGTTAAGAAGGCATACGGAATGCTTGCCTTTATTAGCCGTGGCATAGAATACAAGAGCAGGGGGGGTTATGCTTCAACTGTATAAAACACTAGTTAGGCCTCAGCTAGAGTACTGCGTGCAGTTCTGGTCACATTACAGGAAAGATGTGATTGCACTAGAGAGGGTACAGAGGAGATTTACAAGGATGTTGCCGGGAGTAGAGAATCTTAGCTGTGAGGAAAGACTGGATAGGCTAGGTTTGTTTTCCTTGGAACAGAGGAGGCGGAGGGGAGACCTTATTGAGGTGTATAAAATTATGAGGGGCCTAGATAAAGTGGATAGAAAGGACCTATTTCCCTTAGCAAAGGGGTCAAAAACCAGGGGGCACAGATTTAAAGTAATTGGTGGGCGGTTTAGAGGGGATTTGAGGGGAAATGTCTTCACCCAGAGGGTGGTGGGGTCTGGAACTCACTGCCTGAAAGGGTGGTAGAGGCAGAAACCCTAATCACATTTAAAAAGTACTTGAATGTGCACTTGGGATGCTATAACCTGCAGGGCTACGGACCAAGAGCTGGGAAGTGGGTTTAGGCTGGATAGCTCGTTGTTGGCTGGCACAGACACGATGGGCCGAAATGGCCTCCTTCCGTGCTGTAACTTTCTATGAGTCCAACTTATCCTCACCTGACGCTCTCATACAAACATTTCCAGCAAAGCTCACTCAAGATCGATCATGATCAAGAAGCAGGTTGATTTTGTCCATCCCTAGTATAGGTGCACTGTAGTCAACTCTACAGAAAATATACTATATTTTTACTGCTTTTACTAGTTTTTATTGCTAACTCAGTGCCAATTTGTGAATTGTGGCAAGTTTCACGCTGTGGATTCATGTGACCTAGAAATTGGGTTGACAAAATGAAAATTGAAAATGGCAACTTGAGCCAGATTTGTGAAGAAGCGGGTGCTTGTGCTCCACCTCGCCCCTCATCACCTAGGGCTCTGTAATGTTTAACTCCAATAAGACAATACAATGAGGTGCTTCCCTACAGAAGTACATTGTAATACTGAGTTTGTTGCACATGCAATCGCTACATTAATTTCTATCAAAGCAGTTACTCAGAAATGAAAATTGAAAATAGCAGTTTGTGCCCAATCTGTGAAGAAGCTAATTATATAAGTATTTTTGAAAACTGGATAAAATAAAATCTGATATATTTGCGTATTATTTTCTGTGAGAAATCAGTGATTACTGGGCCTGGCTGTTGGCCATACTGCAAATGGCAGTAATTTACTGGCAGTTTAGGTTCCAGTGGTATAAATGCTTGAAATAAGATTTACATTTGATGTTTTCAGTAGCTGCTTTTCAACCTCTTTAAAAATAGGTTCATGTGTGACATCATACACAGGACAGTTAAATACTTCTATCACCTCAAGACAGTAAGAGAATGCACAACTGAACGTTTTCTTTCCACTGTGAAGCATCAAGAAGTAAATCACGGAATAGAACTTGACTGTTGAGTCATATAAATAAATAAATGCATTAAAATTGAATGCAGAAATATAAATTAGCTGTGTGGGTGGGAAAGGGCACTTTATTTTCTAACGATAACTTGTTATTTTCCAGTCCGGATGTTGGGGAAGGAGAAACTTGGAAGATAAAGCCCAATAGAAAACAGACATCCATATGTGGAGGCAGCAATGATTCATTAGCAATTTATTTTACTTTAATCTGTGAAACCTACCTCTTTCCTTTGCGTGCAAAATTTCTTCCAATTTACATTCATTGCATAACAATAAAAGATCACTGCTAATAATCTGAAAACAAATATTAATATTGCTAGGAAGAAGTTGTTGACTTGATATTTTCAGCAGTGGAACACTGTGTTGGAGAATCTTTTTTCGTTATGTGCCCATAACTATTGCTTCTTAAAACTCGAGGATTTTTTTATTGCCATCTGTTCGAATAAATACTATATATTCAGTAACAGATATTTAGAGGAATAAAATCTCACAAAATCAAAGGGCTCGTTTCAAAGGATACATAATAATTGTAAATATAGACTATAAACCAGGACACAATTTACAAGGAAAGGAACATTTCTAGAAAATAGCTGTAATAGCAAAGCGAACTACGGAGATTTGAGGAAATCGAGATATACATTGAAATATAGTGATGTCCTCTTCACATAATCGCATTACTTCAGGACCCGATGATTTGCTTAACCAGACAATTCCCATAAGTAGAAATATCCCCTGACTGCTAATTTTAGAGACCTACAAGTTTACAAATAACAGGAAAGTAAATATTGGAGAATTAGGGATCAAGCTGCAAGAGAAACAGCAGGGAGCAGGCTGCACAGCATTAGTGGATACTTGGTGAGCAGGGTGCATTGAAATAGCAGGGAGCTGGAGAGAAGGTCACAGAGAAACATCAAAGACCTTCCCAGCAAGCTGCATAGAAATACTGGGAGCAGACTGCAGAGAAACTGGAGTACTGCATACAGTTTTGGTGTCCATACTTAAGAAAAGACATACTTGCTCTCGAGGCAGTACAAAGAAGGTTCACTCGGTTAATTCCGGGGATGAGGGGGTGGACATACGAGGAGAGGTTGAGTAGATTGGGACTCTACTCATTGGAGTTCAGAAGAATGAGAGGCGATCTTATTGAAACATATAAGATTGTGAAGGGGCTTGATCGGGTGGACGCGGTGAGGATGCTCCCAATGATGGGTGAAACTAGAACTAGGGGACATAATCTTAGAATAAGGGGCTCCTCTTTCAAAACTGAGATGAGGAGAAACTTTTTCACTCAGAGGGTAGTGGGTCTGTGGAATTTGCTACCCCAGGAAGCTGTGGAAGCTACTTCATTAAAGAAATTTAAAACAGAAATAGACCGTTTCCTAGAAGTAAAGGGAATCAGGGGTTACGGGGAGCGGGCTGGAAATTGGACATGAGTTTGAGTTCGGATCGGTCAAGGCCCTGTGGGTGGCGGAGCGGGCCCAGGGGCTGAGTGGCCTGGTCCTGCTCCTACTTCTTGTGTTCTTTAGAGTTGAGGTTGGATCAGATCAGCCATGATCTCATTGAATGGCGGAGCAGGCTCGAGGGGCCGATTGGTCTACTCCTGCTCCTATTTCTTATGTTCTTATAAACATTGGGTACTCAGAGCATGGGCTGCATCAGGAGCTAGGAGCTAGGCTACTGAGAAATATCAAAAGGTGCTGCAGAGAATCCTCCCGAAGCTAAGAGCAAGCTCCAGAGAAACATTGGGTCCTAGCAGTGCAGACTGCACAGAAACAGCGAGGAGCCAGGGACTTTCAAAGAACTGCACTCAGTTGCAAAACAGTGCACTTTCAGAGATGCTGGTTGATCATACCAGTCTACTACAGTACAAGCATTTGAAGGTATAAATACTGGGAGAAGATTTCCTCTGTGTACTATGTATAACAAAATCCATTGATAAAGAATGGATTTATAATTTTGTTACGCATAGTACACTGAGGCAATCCTCCTCCACTGTGTGTGTAGTGTTCTCTGTACATAGCAGCACTCAGATATACAAATATCTCGCAGGACAGAAATTAGTGCTTATTTTTTAGTTTGACTGATTCCCTTAAATGAAATCTTGTGACATTATTGTAATGAATTGGGATTTTCATTTTGATATTCCTAACGAGGATGATTTCCTGAATCGAACTTCATTGGAACTGTGTGGAAAAATGGCACTGTTGAGACCAGTACTGACTGCATGATATCAACTTCCAGTGAACTGAAGAGTAATGGCTTGTGGCTTCCAAAAATGTTCCAATCACCCTCTTCCAAACAGTTCCTGAAATAACTAGATTTTATTTCTAAATTTACAACTAGTAAACGTTAATGCAGCAATGAAAGATAATGTCGCTCTCTTTTCCAATTTTTCACCAGATTAAGTTTTAAATAAATTCCTAAATAAAGCTCTGTAGAATTTCAAGCAATTAGCAAACCCACGTCCACTTCAGATCACGGAGTTTTTTTTGATTAAAAAGGTGAATTTAAACTAAACAGTACATTTGAACCGTGTCTTAAAGAAAGTGCCAACTAGACAAGGGGTATTTGTGTAAAGTAAGCGTTGTTGAGTATTGCAACATTTCACTCAAATCGAGTACACATTTATTTCATCGGTTTCTCTTGTAAATTGTATTTGATGCCGAGAAACTGATAAATAGAAAATATAAGCATTAACAGAATTCAGACTAAGTCTGGATTAGTTTCAAGCTATTTTGAGATAATTTAACTTTTGAGTCTGCAAAACGCCAGTGTCGCCGGTACCTAAGGTTCCTGCACAGTGTAGAAGTCTGTGCACTGTAAAGTTTCACTTTTGCCATCCTGTCAAACACGCCAGAAAAATAAATACATTATAAATGATCTATTACAAAATAAATAAAGTATAAATAAACAAAAACACGCAGAAAACCGGTAAATCACACCACCTAACATCCAACCTTTACCTTGGAAGTAAATTCCAGACTGGATCTGCATTATTCTCGGAAGAGTCGTGGGATCGAGCGAGTCGATAAAGCTCTCCAGGGTGAGCGCCATTCCCGTGCGATTTTCCTCACCGACTTGCAGAGAGTGGTCAGAAGAGGCTGCAGCCCATGGCGCGCGGCGAAGGTGCTCCTCGCGCTGTCACTCAGCCACTGCCCCGCCCACTGCCCCCGCCAGGCTCTCCACACCGCCTGCCGCCAGGCTGCACACAGGTGCCCAGCTCTGCTCCCACTTGCTGCAAGTAGGAGAGGTGCTCCGCTCAGCGCTCCGGCTCCAGAGATTGTTTTCCAGTCTCGGTGCAAGAGTCAGTTCTTCACCAAAGTGCAACGTGCAGAACAATGGTGGGCGGCCACCCCGGAAACATAATCTGCAAAGTCACACAATGTAACTTTGCAGCGCTCCTCAGCGGGTTGGTTGTTCATTTCTTAAAAGAGGTAGATATCCAGATGAGGCGGTAATGTTTATATTCATAATCAAACTGATGCTGAGAAGGCCTCGAATGCTGAGGTTTATGAAAAAGCACTTGAACATATGTACCTTTCACAGTATTAGTTTATCATATTGGATCAGTGGGTGATTTGCAAAGAGATGCTGCTGTGCAAAGACCGATTTTTTTAAAAGATCAAATTGGCACGAGCTCTGCCCTTCGTTTAAAACGCAGTCAGGAAATTTGGAAACATTCAGCAAAACCGTGTCAAAACACTTGTGGGCGAGGTGGTAAGTCCACAGGTTTCAGTAGAATAACTGTGACTAAAAATGCTAATTGAAACGGAGGAGGAGATTTCTTCCGCACCATTTGAATTGCCTGTGAGGTGAGTTGCCTTTTTCTGCAGATACAAATCCCACAGGCTGTGGGCCATGTGGTTACACTCATCAATACACTCCAACACTGAACCCTCCCTACCAGAGTTTGCGAGGTCAGGCAGAACAAATCATTTGCATGAGGCAAGTGGGCACAAGTGCCTCTTGGTGTCCGTCTGACCCTGCCACAGCTCCAATTAGCTCCCAAGACCAAACCAAGAAATTTTCTTTTAAAAATTGGTCTAACCTGAGGGATCAAGCTGCTTTCTAAGTGGTGCCCACATGTGCCATTGTAGCTGGTACGCCTCATTTTTCAGTGTATTGGCCACCACTGCTGTACCAGGTCCTCATCCAGGGCCAGGAACTCCCAGTTTAGAGAGTTCCAATGCTGGCTTGTCATTTGCCTTGTAAGGGATGGATGGAAGTTCATCCCCTTAAAAGTCAAACTGAAACTATCAGAAACAACAGAGACTTAACATAACCAGGTCTTCCCCCATTCATTGGGGGTTCCAGCTGCACCTCAACATTCTCTCTCAGTCCAAAAAACTTTATACAGTTATGAGCAACAATAACACACCATTTCTCTTGCCTGCAGAATTAACCAAAACAGCATTATCTTGACCACTCTCATATGCAGAAATCCAAATACAGCGTCAAGGATAGCACGAAAGCAAAATACTGCGGATGCTGGAAATCCAAAATAAAAATAGAAAATGCTGGAAATACTCAGCAGATCAGGCAGCATCTGTAGAGAGAGAAACAGAGTTAACGTTTCAGGTCGATGACCCTTCGTCAGAACTGGAAAAAGTTGGAGATGTAACAGATTTTTAAGCAAGTGCAGGGGCAGGGAAAGGTGGGAGGGGAGGAAAGAACAAAAGGGAAGGTCTGTGATAGGATGGAAGGCAGGAGAGATTAAGAGACAAAAGGGATGATGGTACAAGGCAAAAGGAGATGGGAATGGGACAAGTTAAGAAACAAAAGATGACTCTAGATGAAGTGTAAATGGCAATGGCAGGATGATCAACAGCTGCCATGTGAAAGAGAAAAAAAAGATAGGGGCAGAGGTTATGGACTGAAATTGTTGAACTCGATGTTGAGTCCAGAAGGGTGTAAAGTGCCTCATCGAAAGATGAGGTGCTGTTCCTTGAGCTTACGTTGAGCTTCATTGGAACAGTGTAAGAGGCCGAGGATGGAGAGGTCAGAGTGGGAGTGGAGCGGAGAATTAAAGTGACAGGCGACCGGAGGCTCGGGGTCACTCTTACGGACTGAACGGAGGTGTTACGCAAAGCGGTCACCCAATCAAGGATAGCATGTTGAACTGGTGTCTATAGGCCCCACCACATGAACCTCTCAGAGAAGACCTGTGTTCACTGCCTTCACTTTACAAAAATGAGAAGTCGCACAACACCAGGTTATAGTCCAACAGATTTATTTAAAATTACAAGCTTTCGGAGCTGTCGCCCCTTCCTCAGGTAGAGTAGCTGTGAGAGAATCTCCCAGAATTCACAATATAAACACAGAAAAAATGTATTCAAATCTTTCTCTACATCAAAGACACACTAAGAGCACAGCCAAGACAATGAGATGTGTCCCAGGGGGTCCAACGTGTCAAAACACCTGCTGGCTGCATATCCTCTGCAGTTGACTTTGGTTCTTGTGTTAGTTTTTAAAAAAAAAGGCTGGAAAGACCAGCCATGATGTCAAGTCACGTTCTGTATCGTGACATGAACCCGATATCGCGATTGAGGCCATCCTCATGAGTGCGGAACTTGGCTATCAGTTTCTGCTCTATGATTTTGCGCTGTCGTGTATCCCGAAGGCCGCCTTGGAGAACGCTTACCCGCAGATCCGAGGCTGAATGCCCCTGACTGCTGAAGTGTTCCCCGACTGGAGAACCAAAGTCAACTGCAGAGGATATGCAGCCAGCAGGTGTTTTGACACGTTGGACCCCCTGGGACACATCTCATTGTCTTGGCTGTGCTCTTAGTGTGTCTTTGATGTAGGGAAAGATTTGAATACATTTTTTCTGTGTTTATATTGTGAATTCTGGGAGATTCTCTCACAGCTACTCTACCTGAGGAAGGGGCGACAGCTCCGAAAGCTTGTAATTTTAAATAAATCTGTTGGACTATAACCTGGTGTTGTGCGACTTCTCATTTTTGTCCACCCCAGTCCAACGCCGGCATCTCCACATCATTCACTTTACAAGACAGGCTGCCACAGAGTTGGACCATCTGGTGCACAATAACCTACAGACAACATCTGGATTAGGGATGGTTCTTTCCTCAGAAGTGAGGGCTACCCCAGCATGAAGACCATGGATTTGATATTTTTGTTAGGTAAGAGTATTAAGAGTAATGGAATCAAGATGGGTAAATAGTGTTAAGATACAGATCAGCTATGATCTAATTGAACTGTGGAACAGGCTTGAGTGGCTGAATGGCCTACTCCTGTTCCTATGAAGCCCTGATGCTCACCTGGGTATCATATGTGGTTTTCTATGCTTGAGGAAACCCTGCCACCCAGTGAAAACTTCCCAAATTACCTGAGAAATCAGCCACTCTGCAGTGAACACAGGTATCAAGTGACAATTGCTATGTTTGCAAGGGGTAATACCTTCATCACTTTTCCTGTGGAGTGGAGGCACCAGCTAGACAGGATGCACAGCTTTCACTGACCTACATAGAGAAAGGCTTTATAGTCATTTACTGTTTAGATGGTATCTGACCACAAAAACAATGTCAGTGGCAATTATCCAGGAAACAGCTATGCTGTCTTTATTGTGCAGTAACTCGCAGTAGATGTATTATTTGAAGAAGAAACACTGGTTGGCTCTTAGGAGAGGAGGGCTTTCCTCTGTATCCACAGCTGCTGACCCCACTGAGAAACTCCATGACAGCATTTTGGACTCATCAGTACCCAGTTGCTATTCCCCACCTTCGTCTTCAAAAATTAAGTGCTGCTTGTAGCTTTAGTAAAATGAAAGAGAGAGTGGTGCAAGGAAACAGCTGCTGAGGAGTCCAGAATGAAGTGCCCCTCTGCTATTAGCTGGTTTCTCAGTGGATCCAACAGACGGGCCAAGGAGGGATGGGCTGGTGGAGGAACCACACCTGTCACACTGACTGGCCGAAGTAGCCTGGAGGCACAGGCCGGTGGAGGATGAACTCATGGAGATCGCAACCTTTCTATCTAGGGCATAAGGGTAATATAACACTTGATTGCACCTTGTTAACTACTGCTCAGATACTGTAATGTATCAAGTTTTGCTTACACTAAAAATATCACTGTCACCAATACGGGTCAAGTCGAATCTTTCGGAACTTGAGTGAAAGGGTCAATTGGCCAGAACCAGAAACTCTACAGTGCCTGCGTGTCTTTACCGTGCTATTGTGAACAATTAGGCCAATACCACAACTTCCCTCTAAATGGCAAGCTGCATTCCTTTAAAAGTTGCTGCCTTGCAGGATTTAGGGCTTTCTCCAGCAAGTGTGCTCACCTGCCAAGCTTTCTCGGCAAGTTTATCATGTGGCAGTAGCCCACTCAGAGCGTAGGATGGATTCTAAATGCAAAATTTGCCATGGCCTGGCCGCCGAGCTACAGGCTCAAGCCCATCTATACCATCCTCATAAAATCAGGGCTATAATATGTGAGCAAATACAAACTTTGGTAGGAACGTCCTTCAGATAAGTGGACTTATGATATAATTAGATGTCAAATTGAATGATCCGGCATATCCATCTAAATTTAATTAATTCAATAAGCATTAGCAAATATGCAATTGAAAGAGAAATAATTTTCATACATGATAGTGAAGTTTTTTCTTGTGAATCCCCCTCGATAATCCTAGACACCTTCTGTTCATTCACCCTCAGTTTGTAGGGCTGCTGGATTGATACGAAGGATTGCATTTGTTGTTTCTACAGTGCTCAAAATGATGTATGAGAAGAAACAGGATACTTTGGGAGAAGAGGTCCATTTGTATTGATCAACATGAATATTAATTTACTGCTTTCTCTTAGTTTTGGGGTTTCATCTTTGTAAAGGTAATCAATTAAGAGGATTAGTGAAGAATGTATCTTTACCAGATAAGCAAAGGACCCTTCCTGTCTAATTACCCATGACCTCAGCATTAATGAGACATTTTGGAAGATGATTAATTTTTCAGGAAACATTACCTACTGTCGGGGCCTTTCCTGGAGGTCAGTCTGTCTTGTCCTTTGGGGATAAGCAGAGCAGTGGCCCCAGAAGCCTGAATTATAGCTGCTGTTAGTTTTCTAACCTCAAGGTCTTTTTCAGAGATAGGTGACATTGCATTCTTAATCTAGAGGTTGGGAAGTCAGTGTTTTTGCAGTCTCATGCACTGGCCAGCCTAGTTTATTAAATCTCCAACTCTCAAGGATACTCAGTGCAAGATAGACAAAATGTTTCATGGAGTTATTGGAAATATGCTGAAGAGAATTAACTATATCCACAGAGCCATCTGTGTCCCTTCTGTCAGTGATACTGTATATGTGAATTGAAGCAGTACTGCTGTATAAACTACCAAATGGTGTGTGCTGCTAGAGGCAAGTGACTTAGAGGGGAACTATACGCATCTAATTTTGCCATATAATCAAAAAATGCTACAAGCAGAGAGACCTTCACCATTACTCTCAGTATTCCTTGAGGTAATTTTTCATCTTCAGTGTTCCCGGCGTAGAGCTTCACACATCAGCAGTGCACTTCGGAAATTTGAGCACGCCACCCATGATTTTCAGTTTATTAATTTAATCTGCAAGTAGTGACTTATGCTTGGGTTGGGTTCCTCTAATCACTTGCCTAAGTGACCTATCTTCATGTGTGAGCCCTGACAGTGTTAGCACCATATTTGTCTGAGCCCTGTCCTTCCATCACCCAACAAAATCCATGCACTTTCAGCAGAGGCCATTGGATAGTCATCAGAAGCATAACCTCTGGATGATTTTTTTCCCTCCCTACCCTGGGGACATTGTGGTCAATTGTGCCCATTAGTGCTCAACTAACAGCACGTAGCAAGATGCTATGCCTTGACTTCTATCACAGCCTGGATTTCACAAGTTTAACAAACTTGGTGCTGCACTTACCCATGGTGCAGGGACATGCACGTTAGCAACAGGGGTGAGGCGGAGGGGGGGGGGGGGGAACTGGCAAGCCTCTCCTTTTCCTTTCCATCTACCCCCCTATTCATGAAAACAAACGCATGGAGACAGGCCTGTATGAGTCGACTAGGAAGTATGAAAGTGGGTCAGCCCACAGCTCTTAAAGGGCTGATATTCACCATTAAAGGGGATTTCAGGAGTGGATGTGTGCAACAATGGCATTGGGGAAGATTCCAGTGTTTAGCCACAATTCTTTGGTGGCCCTCCAAAGGAGGGTGTTAGCTTTTGAGCTAAAGGTCACCCACCTGTTAACGCAGAGGCCCAAGCTGCCTGGGTGAAAGTCAGAGAGTGAGTCATTGCAATTTGAAGCAGCAGCTAGCTGGTATTAGGAAAAGTGCCAAGGTATGTGTACCCACCATTGTATAAATCCCTACACTTATTACATAAAAGGCATGACACCCATGTAAATGCTTCTGCCTTGCACCCTCAGGGAGATAACATAGAGACCATTTACCTCTTCTTGCAACACTCTTTTGTACAACAGATGTGATTGCACATTTGCAGAGGGGCAAAGTAATACATAGCAGTTCAAAGTTCAACTCAGAGTACTTTCAGCAGAAACCGTGCTGTTCTTCTAAGAGTCAACCAATATTTCTTCTTTAAATAATGTGGGAAACCTTAGAATGTCAAACAATGAAAGCATCATGAATGCTTCCCAGATGTGCCTAATGATGTTTCTGTGGTCAGATGTCACCCGAATGGTGATTGAATGCAACTCCTTTCTGCTCATGAAGACCACGAGGTTGTTACAAAGAGTCCTGATGCCCACACTGCACTGGAGGGATCCCTGTAACCTGGTGAGAGCTGTACGCCCTGTCCATTTGATACTTTTCCAAAAAGTAGTAAGAAAATTATGCCTTTATAAAGGCAGGGCACTACTTAACATATTTAAATCGGGCTCCCACAGTGCAATTGGGAGCCTGATTTAAATTTCACTGCTGCTGCGCTGGTTTCCCAGGGGTCAGGAAACCCGACAGTGAAAGGGAGGCCTTTGTTGGCACTCCTTGTGGGCCAGGAGGAGTGCTGCCCCCGGCCTTCCCTCTCCCCACCCCTGCCGACGGCTTCATTTTACTGGAATAGCCATTCCTAATCCAGATGTTTTCTGCAGGTCATTGTGCAAATGGATGACACTAGACTGTGGCAGCCTATCTTATGAACCGAAGATGAAGACACACAGGTCTCTTGACATGTCCAGGTAAATGTGGAGGGTTTATAAATGCAGGCAACAGGACAGTAACAGATGTGGCCAAAACACTTCAAATCTCATTGAACCTGTATTTGTTGGCCTCTTACAAACTCTTTCTTATCTCAGTCATATAGCACTTTCAGAACCCCCAACGGAAAACCTCTCCTCACCTCTTCACACTGCAACATCAAAGTCAGCACCAATAAACAATAATTAAGCTATGATCTCAGCTGCATCACTGGTGAGGCACCAAGTAGAGACAAAGTGCTTCCTCATAGGGAGAAAGAAATCTTCAAGGCTGACATCACAATTCTAAATGGATAAAAGGTGAACTGGAGGCATTAGTTTCAGTTGAATTTCAATATAACAGACTCTTTATTACACACCTCCCATTATTGCAAATATTTCCTGGTCAAGATTGAAACTCCATTATAGTCAGTTGCAGAAATCACACTTCAAAGGGATGAATGCCTGAAGATAATGTCTTTGCTTGTCCCACAAGTTTATAAATGAGGATTGATTCCAGTTTGATAAGGGAAAGCCATTGCTTCTGATATGAAATTGTTTTTTTTCCCAAATGAAATTGAGTTTTATGGTGAGGGCAATCTGTTAAATAGCCTGCTGAATTACTGTAAACTGGTGCATAAACTGCACATTCACGCAGATTTTTATGACCTGTAAATCCAGTAGTATGACTTGTGCTGTGCTGCAATGTTTTGGCAGGTAACAAATTAGAAGCACTTTTGTGCCAGGCAATTGCATCTCCTAGGCTAAATCTAACAAAATTCAGTAGTTAACATCTATCACTTAATCTTTTTAGTGCAGACTCCCTGATAACAGTTCAATTTTGATGGAACATGGGCTGCACAGTCAACCTCACATAAGTTAATAGGAACATAAATGATAAAATTTTATCTGTATTCATACCATTCACTGATAAACTAAATTCTGATGTTTCATTGTTAAAAGAACACACAACAAAAACAAATTACATTATATAGCATCTTTAACAGTGAAATGTAGAATTAAATAAATAAATGAATGGAAAACAGAAACTGACTATAACATGCATGTTTTACACCCATAGTTAAAACGATTTGAAAAGATAATCTATTTTTATAATCTAGTTGTAAATCAAAATGCCTATTCTCAGATTTAGTGCTAATTGCAAAATTGGACTCGTGGAGGCAGGACACTTAACAATAAGAACATAAGAACATAAGAACATAAGAAATAGGAGCAGGAGTAGGCCAATCGGCCCCTCGAGCCTGCTCCGCCATTCAATAAGATCATGGCTGATCTGATCCTAACCGCCAATCTACTATCTATCACAGAACCATCTCCTGCATCTAACAGAATTGCACACACGAAATAGGAGCAGAATCAGGCTACACAGTCCCTGGGCCCGCTCCACTACCCACAGGGCCATGACCGATCCGAACCTAGACTCATGTCCAAATTCCTGCCCGCTCCCCGTAACCCTTAATGCCCTTTACTTCTAGGAAACTGTCTATTTCTGTTTTAAATTTAATTAATGTTGTAGCTTCTACAGCTTTTTGTGGCAGCATATTCCATGGACCTACCACCCTCTGAGTGAAGTAGTTCCTCCTCATCTCAGTTTTGAAAGAGCAGCCCCTTATTCTAAGACTATGTCCCCTAGTTCTCGTCTCACCCGTCATCGGGAACATCCTCCCCGCATCCACCCGATCCAACCCCTTCACAATCTTATATGTTTCAATAAGATCGCCTCTCATTCTTCTGAACTCCAATGAGTAGAGTCCCAATCTACCCAACCTCTCCTCATATGACCACCCCCTCATCCCCGGGATTAACCGAGTGAACCTTTTTTGCACTGCCTCGAGAGCAAGGATGTCTTTCCTTAAGTAAGGACACCAAAACTGTATGCAGTATTCCAGGTGCGGTCTCACCAATACCTTGTACAACTGAAGCAATACCTCCCTATTTTTATATTCTATCCCCCTAGCAATGAAAGCCAACATTCCATTTGCCTTCTTAATCACTTGCTGCACCTGCATACTAACCTTTTGAGTTTCGTGCACCAGGACCCCCAGATCCCTTTGCACTTCAGTACTCTCCAGTTTCTTGCCATTAAGATAATAAATTGCTCTAGGATTTTTCCTGCCAAAGTGCATCACCTCACACTTTCCAGTGTTGTATTCCATCTGCCAAATCTCTGCCCACTTACTTAGCCTGTCTATGTCCCCTTGCAGGTTTTTTATGTCCTCCTCACTCACTACTTTCCCTCCCATCTTTGTATCATCTGCAAATTTTGATATGTTACACTTGGTCCCTTCCTCCAAATCGTTAATATAGATTGTAAAGAGTTGGGGACCCAGCACTGACCCCTGTGGAACACCACTAGTTACTGATTGCCAGTCTGAGAATGAACCATTTATCCCAACTCTTTGCTTTCTGTTAGATAGCCAATCCTCTATCCATGCCAGAATATTACCCCCAATCCTGTGATTTTTTACCTTAAGCAATAATCTTTTGTGTGGCACCTTGTCAAATGCCTTTTGGAAGTCTAAATACACTACGTCCACTGGTTCCCCTTTATCCACTCTATATGTTACTTCCTCAAAGAACTCCAGCAAATTTGTCAAACATGACTTCCCCTTCGTAAAACCATGCTGACTTTGTCCTATTAAATTATGATTATCCAAATGTCCTGTTACTGTTTCCTTAATAATGGACTCCAAAATTTTACCTACCACAGATGTTAGGCTAACCGGTCTATAGTTACCAGCCTTCTGTCTACTGCCCTTTTTAAATAAGGGTGTTACATTAGCAGTTTTCCAGTCTGCCGGGACCTTAGCGGAATCCAGGGAGTTTTGAAAAATTATTACCAATGCATCTACAATCCCTACCGCCACTTCCTTCAAGACTCTAGGATGTAAGCCATCAGGTCCAGGTGATTTATCCGCCTTGAGTCCCATTATTTTACCGAGTACCACTTCCTTAGTGATTTTGATCGTGTATAGCTCCTCTCCCCCTATAGCCCCCTGTTTGTCCCTGTTTGCAGCAGTATTGCATTTTCCAATTTAAGTTCAACAGCACTAAGTATTTACTAAAAACACAAATTTAGCCAATTATTAGAGGACAGATTCCATTAGGTTTGGTTAGTCTGCCATTTTCTGACATTTGAAATTTGTTTTGTGGCCAGTGCCATATGTTGCAATCCAACCAGAATTTACAGATCAATGTTTTTCCAACAATGAAAATTGGGATGAAAATTTATGTATTGAGAAGCGAAACAAATGACATTTTAAAGCATAAATTTTGAAAATAATTCTTGAAAAGGCAAGAAAGATGTAAAAAGGCAAAACTACATATTTAATTTTTTCCAAGGTTAAAACTATGAACATGACTAAAATTTGGGAAGAAAAAATCTAGCCTAAAGTTAGGACTGTTTCTTATGAAGACCATTTCTAAAATAAGAGCAAAATTTGAAATAAGACAAGATTAAAACTAATATTTCAGGACAAGAAAAAACCTGATTCATGATGCAACAGTACAAGATAGGTTTCCTAACATAGCTGTCTGATACAATAGGTTGGATTTTAACTGTCAGGCATCTGGCTGACAGAGGCAGGATGCTCAATCCCTCAGGTGGGAGGCCCCGTCCATTTCAAGGGTCTGCCCTCCTTAACGCGCTTTCAGCGAGCTGCATGTCCTGAATGGGCCTCCTGATGTAGCTAGCTGACTCTGCAGTGGTGCAGTTTCAAGCAGCTGACCCAGGAAGGTAGCTCTGGCGAGGGGCAGCAGCCCACATTATTCTTGTGGAAGCCAGAGGAGTACTCATGGATCTCCTGGCCCCACAAAAATAATTTTAACACTTACGTTTTCGGGCCTCTGCTGCAATACCACTAGATTTTACTGAACAGAGCAGACATGGTGCAAGCTCTGCCCAGCAGGCTGTTAAAATTGTATCAATGTATGTCCTGGGACCCCAATTTGCATAATTAATGAGGATCCCGCAGGCTCAAAAAAACAAAATGCAAATATATATTCAAGGTGAAGGACAATGTGATAGAAAGGAACCATTCCGCCAAATGACCATAGAAAAATTTCATAGACAAATATATTTTGAATTTTCAAACATCATAATAGTAACTTAACTGCTTTTTGCATTAAAACAAATATAAAATATCAGCAATAAATCTATATAATTAATAGTCCTGCAGCTAATGTGCATCTGTCACATCGTGGCTTTCAAAGTGTGGTTTCAGTGTGCCCTAAATATCACACGACAGCATCACATACCCGGAAGGCAAAAATAAATGCAAGGTTCAAATGAGCATGATTGAAATGAGCACTTATTTGTTGTTACCAAATAAATGTCTGATTGACTGAAAGTGGACAAATCAAAAGGAGTTTGATTCAGTGGGTGGGTATCAATGACAAACAAGTAAGCATCAGAAAGGTGAGCAATCAAACAATTTGTTTTCCAATGTAAAAATCCTCGACTGACAAGTGACAGAAAATCACTGAAATACATTTTTGAATTTGATTTTAAGATGCCGATCATTTTGGAAATCAAAAATAACCCTCAGCTTCTTTTATCCACTATAAATTGTCTCCTTAATCATCTCTCCCCTTCCCACTCCACTCTTACTTCCAAGAAAAACTGCTAGCTCATGGATTTTTTTGTCTTTAAGATTGAGACCATCCATTAATTACATCTGCTGCACTTTAAGAACATAAGAAATAGGAGCAGGAGTAGGCCAATCGGCCCCTCGAGCCTGCTCCGCCATTCAATATCATGGCTGATCTGATCCTAACCGCCAATCTACTATCTACTATCACAGAACCATCTCCTGCATCTAACAGAATTGCACACACGAAATAGGAGCAGAATCAGGCTACACGGTCCCTGGGCCCGCTCCACTACCCACAGGGCCATGACCGATCCGAACCCAGACTCATGTCCAAATTCCTGCCCGCTCCCCGTAACCCTTAATGCCCTTTACTTCTAGGAAACTGTCTATTTCTGTTTTAAATTTATTTAATGATGTAGCTTCTACAGCTTTTTGTGGCAGCATATTCCATGGACCTACCACCCTCTGAGTGAAGTAGTTCCTCCTCATCTCAGTTTTGAAAGAGCAGCCCCTTATTCTAAGACTATGTCCCCTAGTTCTAGTCTCACCCGTCATCGGGAACATCCTCCCCGCATCCACCTGATCCAACCCCTTCACAATCTTATATGTTTCAATAAGATCGCCTCTCATTCTTCTGAACTCCAATGAGTAGAGTCCCAATCTACCCAACCTCTCCTCATATGACCACCCCCTCATCCCCGGGATTAACCGAGTGAACCTTTTTTGCACTGCCTCGAGAGCAAGGATGTCTTTCCTTAAGTAAGGACACCAAAACTGTATGCAGTATTCCAGGTGCGGTCTCACCAATACCTTGTACAACTGAAGCAATACCTCCCTATTTTTATATTCTATCCCCCTAGCAATGAAAGCCAACATTCCATTTGCCTTCTTAATCACTTGCTACACCTGCATACTAACCTTTTGAGTTTCGTGCACCAGGACCCCCAGATCCCTTTGCACTTCAGTACTCTCCAGTTTCTTGCCATTAAGATAATAAATTGCTCTAGGATTTTTCCTGCCAAAGTGCATCACCTCACACTTTCCAGTGTTGTATTCCATCTGCCAAATCTCTGCCCACTTACTTAGCCTGTCTATGTCCCCTTGCAGGTTTTTTATGTCCTCCTCACTCACTACTTTCCCTCCCATCTTAGTATCATCTGCAAATTTTGATATGTTACACTTGGTCCCTTCCTCCAAATCGTTAATATAGATTGTAAAGAGTCGGGGACCCAGCACTGACCCCTGTGGAACACCACTAGTTACTGATTGCCAGTCTGAGAATGAACCATTTATCCCAACTCTTTGCTTTCTGTTAGATAGCCAATCCTCTATCCATGCCAGAATATTACCCCCAATCCCGTGATTTTTTACCTTAAGCAATAATCTTTGTGTGGCACCTTGTCAAATGCCTTTTGGAAGTCTAAATACACTACGTCCACTGGTTCCCCTTTATCCACTCTATATGTTACTTCCTCAAAGAACTCCAGCAAATTTGTCAAACATGACTTCCCCTTCGTAAAACCATGCTGACTTTGTCCTATTAAATTATGATTATCCAAATGTCCTGTTACTGTTTCCTTAATAATGGACTCCAAAATTTTACCTACCACAGATGTTAGGCTAACCGGTCTATAGTTACCAGCCTTCTGTCTACTGCCCTTTTTAAATAAGGGTGTTACATTAGCAGTTTTCCAGTCTGCCGGGACCTTAGCGGAATCCAGGGAGTTTTGAAAAATTATTACCAATGCATCTACAATCCCTACCGCCACTTCCTTCAAGACTCTAGGATGTAAGCCATCAGGTCCAGGTGATTTATCCGCCTTGAGTCCCATTATTTTACCGAGTACCACTTCCTTAGTGATTTTGATCGTGTTTAGCTCCTCTCCCCCTATAGCCCCCTGTTTGTCCAGTGTTGGGATATTCTTAGTGTCCTCTACTGTAAAGACTGATACAAAATATTCATTCAGTGTTTTTGCCATCTCCATATTTCCCACCATTAATTTCCCGGTCTCATCCTCTAAGGGACCAACATTTACTTTAGCCACCCTTTTTCTTTTTATATAACTATAAAAACTCTTACTATCTGTTTTTATATTTTTTGCTAATTTACTTTCATAATCTATCTTCCCTTTCTTAATCAATCTTTTTGTTATTTTTTGCTGCCTTTTAAAGTTTTCCCAATCCTCTGTCCTCCCACTAGATTTCGCTACCTTATATGCCCTTGTTTTTAGTCGAATACTATCCTTAATTTCTTTACTTAGCCACGCATGACTGTCCTTTCTTTTACACCCTTTTCTTTTCAGTGGAATATATATTTTTTGGAAGTTGTAAAATAACTCCTTGAATGTACACCACTGATCATGTGTCGTCTTACCCTTTAATCTATTTTCCCAATCCACTCTACTCAATTCCGCTCGCATACCTTCATAGTCTCCTTTATTCAAGCTTAGCACGCTTGTTTGAGATCCAACCTTCTCACCCTCTAATTGAATATGGAATTCAACCATGTTATGGTCACTCATTCCAAGGGGATCCTTTACTAGGACATTTTTAATTAATCCTGTCTCGTTACACAGGACCAGATCTAAGGTTGCTTGCCTCCTGGTCGGTTCAGTTACATACTGCTCAAGAAACCCATCCCTAATACTCTCAATGAACTCATCTTCAAGGCAGCCCTGCCCAATTTGATTTGTCCAATTAATATGATAGTTAAAATCCCCCATAATTATAGATGTTCCCTTATTACATGCCTCAACTATTTCCTGATTGATACTCCGTCCAACAGAGTTGCAACTGTTCGGAGGCCTATAGACTACGCCCACTAGTGTTTTTTTTCCCCTTATTATTCCTCATCTCCACCCAAACTGTTTCATTATCATGATTTTTTGACCCAATGTCATTACTCTGTATTACAGTGATTCCTTCCTTTATTAACATAGCCACCCCACCTCCCCTACCTTCCTGCCTGTCCTTCCTGATCGTTAAATAACCTGGTATGTTTAATTCCCAGGCATTGTCACCCTGCAGCCATGTTTCTGTAATGGCCACAATATCATAACCATATGTAGTTATTTGTGCCATTAACTCATCTATTTTGTTACGAATGCTACGTGCATTCAGATAGAGAACTTTCAAATATGCTTTGTGGCACTTAGTTCCTGCTTTTTCACTTTTTACCACTTTACCTTTTACTCCACACACTCTGTCCCTTCCTGCCACGCTCTGGTTTGTGATTCCCCTACTGCTACCTATGTCTATGACCCTCTCTGTTGTCATTTTTATTTTTTGCTCTCTTGAAACCTCCCCCCCACTAATTAGTTTAAAGCCCTCTCTACAGCCCTAGTTATTCGATTCGCCAGGACACTAGTCCCAGCACTGGCCAAGTGAAGTCCGTCCCAACGGAACAGCTCTCTCCTGTCCCAGTACTGGTGCCAGTGTTCCAAGAAGCAAAACCCATTTTTCCCACACCAGTCTTTGAGCCACGCATTGAACTCTCTGATTTTATTTACCCTAGCCAAATTTGCTCGTGGCTCAGGTAGTAATCCAGAGATTATTACCCTCGAGGTTCTGCTTTTTAATTTGGCCCCTAGCTGCTCAAACTCCCTCAGCAGAACCTCTTTCCTTGTCCTATCTATGTCATTGGTACCAACATGGACCACGACAACTGGATCTTCCCCCTCCCACTCCAAGTTTCTCTCCAGCCCAGAGGAGATGTCCTTAACCCTGGCACCGGGCAGGCAACACAGCCTTCGGGACTCTCGCTCTTGGCTGCAAAGAACCCTATCTATCCCCCTAATGATACTATCCCCTACCACTACAACATTTCTTTTTACTCCCCCCACTTGAATGCCCCCCCCGTACCACGGTGCTGTGGCCAGGTTGCTCATCCTCCCTGCAGTCCCCGCTCCTATCCACACAGGGAGTAAGAGCCTCAAACCTGTTGGACAAGAGCAAGGGCTGCGGCTCCTCCAACACTACCTCCTGAATCCCTGTACCTGCCTCACTCGTAGTCACACCTTCCTGTCCCTGACCACGGGCTACTTCTGAATTAGTTACTCTAATTGGTGTGACTACCTCCTGAAACACGGAGTCCAGGTAACTCTCCCCATCCCTGATGTGTCTCAGTGTTTGAAGCTCGGTCTCCAGCTCATCAACATGGAGCCGGAGTTCCTCGAGCAGCCAACACTTACTGCAAATGTGTTCACCGTGAACATCAATGGTGTCCACCAGCTCCCACATATTGCAGCAGTAACACATCACCTGCTCTCCCATTCTATGTAATTAATTAAAAATTTATTATTTACCCTTCAGTTAATTTATGCCAGCAGTCTCCGCTACACCACAGATACCCGAGAAACTATAAACTATGGAATTGAAGTTTTGTATAAAAAAAGAGAAATACTCACCAACCAATCACTTACCTGCTTTCTGGTGACATCACACTTCGATTATTTTTTACCTCTCTCCTGCTCTCGGCTTGGTGAAAGCCTACCTGGTCCGCTGCCGCCTTTTAAGCTCCGCTCCTCGCCGATGCTGCTCCACCCAGGTCCGAGGCTAACACCACCCTCTCTCTCTTCCCCCCCCCCCAAACCAGGCTCCTGTGCCCTTGCCCTGAACCCACACATTTCTCCAGATTCCCTCCCGTCTCTCCTCATATCCTCTCCAAGCTCACCTTGTCCAGGACAGTGGACAGGAGCCTGGCAATCAATTTGAAATATTTGCCTGGAGCTTCAATTATTGAGTTTGACTTTGTTTCCTGCGTTTTCCTGCTGATTCCTTGGTTCCCCGATTGTGTGTAGTCCCTATCAGTCATGGCAGGCTCATTTTTGGCTCCAGAACACTATGTTTTGGAGTTTGTTTGGGGCTGGGGTGTACATAACACACCAGGATGTCCTATTATGATTGATAGCAAAACAGAACATGCTAGGACCTGCTGCAAATTAAGTCATCCTCCTGCCCCCGTACAGGAATTGCAAAGATTAACAGCCAACGAAACCATTATTGGGGGCAGCGAAGGTAACTGAATTTATTTTCTTCAAAAACATCAGAACAATGTAAATCACCAACTTATGAACTTTCACAAGAGAACCGTGCACTTAATTATATTCAAGGGTTGTTTATATTCAAAGAGTGCCCATGTGCAGTTTATATTACTTTTCTACAACATCATCAAAACAATGCAAAGCATAAAGTTTTGAACTTTAAGATAACACTGGCAAAAAAAATAACAATTTTCAAGGTGTTGAAGGGATTTTTTTTAATATATTCAATGTATTTCCATGTGCACTCTTCCCCAAACTCAACCCCTCCTTTTGCAACAGTGGAACCTCCAACTTATTGTAGTAACCCCATGAGATGTTTTAGCATGTATTTAAATTCTGTGAAATAAACAGTAGTTATGTTCACTGCTATATAAATATGTTGCGGATATTGCCGATTCGTATTCCTTCATTTCACCTGACGAAGGGGCAACAGCTCCGAAAGCTTGTGATTTCAAATAAAACTGTTGGACTATAACCTGGTGTTGTGCGACTTCTCACTTTTATATAAATATGTAGTAAATTAGGGTATTTTTGAAGAATGAATGAGGTTTTAGAATATACTTTTAGAAAATATTTAGATATTGGGGTTGATATTATCTGTGCAGTGCTGTTCCTTTGGTACTGTATGCAATTGTGTCCCATAAAGCTAATCTCACATGACAATGCACAGCCAGCGTATTTAAATTTTAGTGTGGTACTCCCGGCCCATAGTAGATGATAGGCTGGGAGCATACAAGGATCAAGGGGGTAGGATATGCTGCAACTCAAACGACTGCAGCCCAGTAGGCACCAAAGAACTTGTTATTGATCCCTTGTCTATAGAATTTACAAAGAAGTATCTACTGAGCTTTGTGTGGACTTACCATAGAAAGGATCTGGTGCAGTCAGACTCTGGAAGAAGCGACATGTCACTGGATACTGGTCCAGTATCTGTGGTACTCCAGGGAACTTTGAGTGACTATATCTCAGAGCTGTAAGGGGAGGCTTTTGTGTGAGCCCATTAACTACAGAGCAGAATGGTGAGCAGATCAATTATAGAGCAGCTTTTCCCAGCACCTGTACCAGCCCAACCCTATAATGTTATTCAATATAATCATGTCACTGTCCATCTTAGTGAAACTAGACTGCAGAGCGTCGTGGACATTTCAGTGGCCTGGGCTATTGTCCACTGGCCATCTCTCGTGTACCGAGGGTGGAAAAGGCCAGCACCTGTCTACTATGTATTGTCTCATAATGCTTGTTTTGGCAGACTGACTTGTAAGGTGCAATCTGGAGTTGGTACTTTGAAAGATCTGACCAATGTTGAGGCTCTAAACAGCAGAATTTTTAGGTGTTACAGTTGGCTGCACTTGGCCAGATGTGGCATCATTGTTATAGCCAACTTCTCCCTCCTTCCTCCAAAAGTATGACTGTGTTTTCTAAAGATTCTGAACATATAGTTACATACAAAATTGACGGGCAGGAAAAGACCAGCTGGTCCATCAAGCCTGCCCCACACCATGATAGCTGGAGCATCATGACTAAATCCTTCCATCCCACCCCCACGCTGCCATGTAATCTCCTGGGAGAGGTGAAAAAAGAGAGAAAAAAATATAGCAGTACAATAATTACAATTAAGCACTGTTCCATTAGTTTAACACATTATGTTTATTACTATTATAAACAAATCATATCTTTTAAAATCTCCTGCATTAATTTTGAATTAGTGAATTTGGTGATTGAGGGAAAATCACAGATGTAATATAAGACTACAACCTAATGCAGTTTAGTGTCTATTTTTATAGAGTTATATTTCAGTGTATGGGAAGGAAATAATGTCAAAAATGCCCGATAGAATTTTGAATAAGGAAATAATAATGACAAACTCCTTCTAAGAATTCAATTGCGTATTACAAGGTATAACAGCTAGAGCGCTATTACATGTTGCCACAGGGAACTCTCCACTACAAAGCTTCTAATGCTCACTGACATTAAATATGTTCTATTAAATGGAATTCTGTATGATTTATTATTTAATCATAATACACCTCGTTATTCTGAGCCAATCACAGACAGATAGGTTCAGGTAATTGACATGAAAACCTCTGGTATCCCTAAGGGATTTTGTATCACACACACGTTTTAACCAACCAGAGGGAAAGAAATGTCATTATGTCTGTACTTTATTATGACTCTCCTATATGATGCACTGTATTCTGACCAGTCAAAAGGTAGAGCTATGAAACCCTGCATTTGTTAACCTCACAGAAATATGAAATCTCAGACACTTTTTCATATGAGAGTTTTATACATCTGGTGGGAATTCTCCTGATAAAGATGCACAAAACAATAACACTAATGTACTTTTTAAATACCATCACATTGTCAAAATCAGGGCCTCTTGCTGAGGAAAACAAAACAATGAAATCTCAGACACGAGGGATTTTTTATAAATTTAGTCTTGCACGTGAAAGATTTCCTCAGAAAATCTGCATATCCCTTTTGCTTCAAGTCTTTATCGCATATTTTTAAACTTTATAATGCAGTATTCTTGTAATGCAGTATTCTTTTTTGTGTCAATTTTTCCAAACAGTTTGCTGAATATGCTTTTTGTGCCACTGAAATAATGCCCAAAAAGACATCCTTCGGAACAACTGTAAATCACATTGCTTTTCTGATCATATTCTATTACCATCAACGTTTGAATTCATGAAGTTATCAAAAACATGAAACTTATATTCATCAGTGTTTTCTTGAGTTAATCTTACATGGAGAAATCTATTTCTCATAACTGTCAGTTCAATATAATCACAGTTAGGGTCATTGGCCGCCAAGTGTACTGGAGAAATATGACTACCTCTCGAGTGAATTGTTCAACATAAATGCATCTTTTATTGTCTTGTACACTCAGGAACCCCGAGATATAAGGATGTATTTTACAAAGTTGCACTCCCGTGTTGGAGCTTCATGTACAAGGAGCACGTCAGGAATTCAGGCAGAGGTCGGCGTCCTCCTCGGAATTTTCTATCAGTTATGAATAATCTGCACTGCCTTTCATGCCCAAATTCCCCGTACGTGCTCTCACTGCACAATGTTCTGCCCCAGAGCACAGATTTGTAAAATTTAGCTTTTATTGCCAATGGAATCTTCCTGATTAGTAAGTGATACTTGGACAGCAAGCAGGTCTATGCTTTTGCATCACCAAAATAGTAGTTGGATGTAAAGTGGGCTGTAGCTAATTCATCAAGCCTCTTTGAGGTTTCCTCAGGACACAGCAACCATAGAGCAGCCACTAAAGATGTGGAAGATGAATTCTAGAATCATACAGCACAGGAGGCATTTAGCCAATTGTGCCTGTGCCAGCTCTTTGAAAGAGCTATCCAATTAGTCCCACTGTCCTTCTCTTTCCCCATAGCCCTGAAATTTTTTCATTTTTATGTATATATCCAATTCCCATTTGAAAGTTATTACTGAATCTGCTTCCACCACCCTTTCAGGTAGTGCATTCCAGATCATAACTCGCTGCGTAAAAAGACAACAAGCTCAAGAATCAGTCACAAAGGAATAATCTGTTTTGATTGGCTCACCAGAGGGGAAAAAGCAAGCTACTACAAGTATTTGTCTTCAAAGTGCATTCCCCTTGGCTGCAAGCTGTTAATGAGAATGTTGATTTTAATGCAATGCTTGTTGCAGTTGATATAAAATGTAATTTTATAAATTTTCTTTATAAACTCTAGGAAGGAACTTTTAATGTTCCTTCCTAGAGTTTATAAAGAAAGCTTTGATCATACTTTATGATTTTCTACTGAGTATAGAAACAATATTAAAATAATCACTCATGTTTTTAGATCATAATAATAAACATAATGTCCAGTGTCCATAACATGATAAAGAGGTTTAAGATACTCCAATATTTATAAGCAAGATTGGTTACATTTAGAAGACACCCTGGAGGTGGGGGGGGGGGGGGGGAGACATTGGCCGAGACCTCCTCTTACTCTTTCAACAAAAGATTGAGGAGACTGGCAGAGCTTAAACATAAATGGCTTTCATTTATGTTAGAGATCTAAATAACAGACCCCAGAAATCAGATTTTTAATTTTAATAGACTCATCTTAGGCAGAATAGGATTGCCTTAATTAATGGTCATGTACCCAATCAATATCAGAAGTCTTGGAACAGATATTATAGAATCACAGAAATTATAGCACCTGATTTCTTCAATTGACACTATCTACTCTAATCTCATTTCCATGTTGTTAGAAACTAGGGGTGCCTAAAAATACTGTGTTTAAATGATAAGTTTCGTTTTCCTGGAAAGCTTGCATTAGAATTTGAGACAGTCTTTTTAATCAGTTAGATTAGGTGAAACATAAACATTCCACACGGGGGCCCATAGGATGGTCCTGCCAGGCTAGTTATCTGCTGTTTGTAAGTTAGGGTTTTGACTTTGTTAATGTATCTTTAATTTGGCCAGTGAAGGCCCAACCTATGTTTCTTCCATTATTACTAATAATCATATTATAATCTCCACAGATAGAATTTGGAGTTTTGTTTAGCAGAACTGCTTGTGAAGAAAATTAAAAGTTAATTAGGAAAAGACATAGAATGAAAGGAATTTGAGGAGGCTAAGGTATCCATCTTAGAATGGGCCATTTGTTAGATGAAGGTGAGAGAGCCCAAGCAGCTGCAAGTTGCTATGTATTTTGAAAGGGAAAAAAAAGGTATAAAACAACAGCTATTGAACACTGAAAGCAGCGTAATTCATGGGAAGTCTGGCTGTGTAAAAGTTCTGGGAGAAAAGATCACAGCAGAAAAGGGGAGGGAATCATGAAGGTCAGAATGGTGAGATAGCGACTGGTTAATGTGCGACAGCTCTGGCTGGGGCCAGAAGGACAGGGTCGGGCCTTGTACTTGCTGGGTTAAGGGGGAAGAGAGTAAAAAGAGATAAGATGGATTCCAATGGAGGAACCGTCAAAATGTAAAAACAAGGATGAAGTAATGAGACCCTCTATTGGGGAGGGCTTTCATCCAAGCACCAACACAAAGAACTTGAGCTGTCATTGGTTGATGAAGTTTTGGAGGAACCTCTATAGGTTAAATGGTCTTGTCAATAACTTGGCCTCAGGCCTACCCCTAAAAGAGAATAAAAAGTGACACCCCAAGGGCTTGCCCAGAGACGGTGGAAGGGAGAGCCAAACAGAAGTTAAAAAGAGAAGTTGGGCTGGTCGAACGCTCTTTTGAGAGTGATCCCACGCTCACCATCGAAGGCCAGAGAGAGAGAGAGAGAGAGAGAGAGAGAGAGGCCAGAAGCCAGAGAACTGTTCACACATGCCAGCCGTCTGTCTGATCAGGTCCGGTACAAGTTGCTTGTTACGGTCGTTTGTTTTTGCTGTATTACTAGTGTGTTATATTCCGTCCTAAACTCTGATTAAACACAATATACCCACCATATTGGTTTGCACTCGATCCTGTTTACCAGAGATATGTGAATCTCTACAATGTATCCTCTTATTTTAACACATATAGGCCTAGGTTTTCCACTATTGACTGCCTGTTGTAGCAGTATAAAACTGGAGGCTGGAAGCAAAAAATAGGTGGAAATTCCACATCGGTGGAAACTGCCCACCTTGCGACCTGATGCAACTTCTAGTGCACAGGACTGGTGGCTGCGGAAGCATCCATCTGTATTAGGGGCTTTTTCATTTAAAGAATAATTTAGGGAGGGTGTTGTTGATTCTGCAGGCATCCAGGGTGATCGTAAGTATATTGGAGGTACTGAAAAGAACATAGAAATATGAAGGCAAGTGTATTTCAGCCATTCCTCAACAGTTTTTCATGTTTTTCTGCTGCCACTCAGATTTTCAGGAGGATTGGAGCAACTGTTTTGATGTTTTTATTCTCAAACAGCTCTCAGTTGCACCAATGAGCTTCCCAATTGGAATCCTCCTATCTGATCAGATTGGAAGAAGAAAATGACCTACAGAGATCTGCCAGACAGGTCAGCTGCACAAGAAACGCTCTGTACCTACCTGCCAGAAACTATACAACCACATCTACTGACAAAAATGAGAAGTCGCACAACACCAGGTTATAGTCCAACAGTTGTTGGCAGACACAATAGCACTATTAAAATATGTGACTGCTTGACTAACTGTAATGTTGAATGCTTCTTTGGAACTCATCCCCCGCCCACCCCCCAACAACCCCATCACAGTATGATGTGCTTGCATGAACACTGCATGAAAGAAGGCATGCCAGGCCAATCAGCAGCCAGCGTATCCTGATTGGCTGAACCTGCAAAGATGCCACCAACCTTTTCCATAGGCCTGCCACACAAAATTGCACTGTCGGCAACCACTCGCCCTTCGAGCAGTCAGCTTGGTTCCCCCAGGCTCCCAGTGTGAACAGGGTTTAGAAATGTTCTCACTGCAACAGAAACCAGTGCGCATCAAGGATCTCACTGCTACGAGTCAGTGCTATATGCAGCTTTGAAACAGATTTATGCTGCCCTGTCACGGGGTTTGCTTTTGGGTCAACACTTTGTGGGGGTAACTTTGACTTTGGGCGATGGTGTAAAACCAGCAATATTGATTCAGCTGCCCGTTATGCATCTCTCGCAATTTTCGTTTCCATTGACTTCTGGCACAATCTGCATTGGCAGTCACAAGAAAAACAAGCTCCCAATTTCCAATTGGCCGTATCCTGTTCAATACTGTTAAAGCTTTGTGAGAACATTAATCAAGAAAAGATTTAAACTCAGTAAAGGTTTACATTACTGAGTTGGTGGAAGCTGCAGTTGGTAAAAGGTGAGTACAACGGCTGTAGTTTTATCCATTGTAGTAAAACTTATGATTGGAATTTAGTCACCCCGGTTGCTTTTATGCACCACTCAGCAGCCAGTTACCGAGAAGGGAAGGTCTCCAGCCAGTCCTCTCAATTAGAAAGCAAGATGTGTGGTGTAGCAGGCTCCAAAAGGAAGGGCGGGAGCATGAAAATAACTAGAAAATGTTCATAAGCATTAACACTTCCGATCACAGGATGCCTTTATTTGATCACTTGTTCTGCTATACTCAAAGTCATCTTGATTTTTTTTTACAACATTTAAATGACTCAGAAAATACATCACAAATGACTTAATTCATTACACCTTTCATCCTAAACAGAAGGATTGTTCTTGTATTGATTGCCCTGCTGGATTACCTTTAGACAAACTCAGAACACATTTTTACCTTAAGATAGACATCTCTCGTAGTAAGTTACCTCTAATACTGCTTCAACTATTTTAGCAGTCATGATTCATCACTGTAGGCTTTTAAACTAGGTACAGTTGACAATACGTCACACTTAGCTTTATTCAAACTAGTTTACTAACACGTGGAAAAAAAAACTTTAGAATGTCCCACATAGGAGGGAAAAAAAACCTGCCTTTGGTCCCAATTTATAAGCCTCCCAAATATATCAATGATCTTTTATTGAATGGGTGCAATTAACTAATTTACACAACGTAAACATTTCTAAGCATTAATTAAAAAAGTCAGTGACCTACACTGACCGCTACATACAAAAGTAAACTACATAAAAACATGTGAACTTAAAAGCTCTGGCAAAAAAAACTATTCTGAAAAAAAGTGATTGTTCTGCTTTCAAACAGGATTACAAGCAAACAATAAATACAATGTGCTTTCTTCATATAGACATATTTACACGGATCTTTGGCTTATAATATAAGTTGCACTACGATTTACCTGGTGTGATCCAGCAGATTCCACATTAAACTTTAATAAGCCAGTCCAAATATTAGCACATTTACTGTGGCAGCAGTATTTTACATTGCTGCACACATTTCTGCTTTCGAATAAGCTTGGTTCAAAACAAGATGTAGCATCACTGTGTACAAATTTGTGCATGCAGACCAACAGGTTGGTTGTATTAAAAAAAAAATCCAAAACTTTTGTTGACTAACACTGAAAATGTTTTTAACCCATCACTGAGCAATGAAATCCATAGCCTGATCATATCATTATGATGGCACTGAATGCTGTCTGGTAATAGTTTGGACACATACAAATACATTGTCATCATATTTAAGACTGTTTTATAACAGAGGCAGAATACTTAAGACAGTTAAAACCAATTCCCTTATTTAAATGTTTACTCTTCATGCACAGGCTTAGTGACAATTTCCCTTCAAAGATTAGCACAACTTTGCAACGATGTAAATGTAATCACTATGAAGATTCAAGAAATTCCAAAGCAACATCATAACAGAATCGATATTGTTCCTGGAAAAAAACAAAAAAAAGGGGGAAAAAATCAGTTTGCTCAGTTTTTTTTACTTGAATATAATAATCAAAATTAGTGGAAAATAATGCCATTGTTTAGATTACTTGAAAGTATTAAGCAGCCTAACCAGAAAGATCATAGCTGTCTTACTGCAAGTAGCTTGATAATCTTCAATCACAGTGGCTGGCTCGAGATACATAATTTTGTCACACATTACAAAAAGCATAACGTATCAAATTTACTAACATTTCTGATAGCTATGCATAGTGACATTGTAAATTAGTCTGTGAAGACTTCCCTGTGCTTTAATTCCAGCAAAATTGTAAATATGTCCTTTTAGAAACTGCGAGCAGAAAAAAACCTACAAACACATTTACGAATTCACTAAACATAACGACTGAGGAATCATGTCAATTAAAATGTTTTAATTCATTTCTAATCAAACTGTTTCTAAGCAATGCACTTCGGCTGCAAAAATGTTAATGCAATTGTATAATCATACAATAATCTTTAATCGTTGGATCAGCCACTGAGAACCCATTTCAGTGTGCCAGTTTTCTTGGGCTGCGGAGTTATCTTGGGTATTTTGGGATTATAAATATTTACCCCCCACTCAAAAAGAATCACAGCTTTGCCTGGTCACTCCAATGATGCAACCAGATCGAACTTCAGTATTCAGTCTCCTAACTGGCTAGTAAACTGGCTTATGGTAGCAGTTTTCAACCAATCAGGGATCAGATTCTACTTACATGGGTTCCAGCTCCAGAATGGGCAGCAAGGTGGCAGGTGACAGAAAAATGGGTAAGATTTCATTTCAAAATAATAAAACAAAGAAAAAAGGTAAAATAAAAGTTAAAACAGTAAATGCTCCTGAAAGAGTGAATAGCAAGGATGGGAGAAAAAGGCAAGAGGGCAAGTAGAATTAGTATATAAAATATATTTTTATTTAGAATCCTTTTCAAAAGCCTACATTATCAATATTACGGTAACAAGTGACCCCTACTATCTCAGTAAAATCAATAAAATACATGGGGGTTTTTCAGCCTCACTGAGTTGAGATCTTTTTAACTGCATCCAAATATATGCCTTTTTCTAATCTCTTAATATATATTGGTTTTAAATAAATAGCTATGGAGCTATTCATAATTTTTGGAAGTGAAAACTCTTGTTTACCTCATAACAAAAAAAATATATACACAAATGTGTACAGAGCACAAATATCATCTTCCAGGTACAATTTTACTCTTGTATTACTGATGAAAACCATGGATTGTGAATTATGAATGAATATTTATGCTCATAACTTTTTAAAAAAAAGTCTGCCCCAACAATTCTTCTTCAACTTAAAATGCAAGTTAAAAGTGCCATCAGAATGAATGTCAGGTCACAGACAAGTCAGAACTATAAATTAGGTCATATATTTTAAATACCTGTAAACAAAATATGAGCTGACTTCTTGAACAGTATTACACACTGGCTTCAAAAAAAAACTATAACAAGTAGCAAATAATATTCAGTCCATCATTACAGACTAAAATTAGTCAAAATTCCAACTAAGTTGAATATGAACTTGCATCATATAGCAGCTTTTTTAAGTAATGCAAAACATTTCTGGAAAGGATGTGGTTGGGGAGAACCTCTGGGGCTAATTGTGCACGTTGATGCTATCTGATTATCTGTAGATACAGAACAGCAGCAGAAATACCACAGTGGTTTTAATCCCTTAGCAACTAGACAATGGGTTGTTCTCATTTTACAGAATTCAGATGCGAGGTTGTGGTGCATGAGGTAGAATCAAACTTACAGCAGGTTTATGAGCTTAACAGAACGTGTTGGCTGACAGGTCCTGGACAAACGTTATATGCACCCATAATGCAACATTTTCACTCATTAACATGATTACAAAAGAAAGTTCAATACACTTCCCACCAGCATTTTCAATACACAGAAAACAATGATGAACAAGTTCCTGTGCCTTTTCAAACACCAGTAAAGCAACATATCCTTCCACCTGACCCCAACCCTCATTTGCTACCTTATTCAGACTGCAAACCAAATGCGAATTGTTGTGGTTCAATCCATTAAATACTGAGCAGCGTTAGCAGTTGTACCTCAAAGTATCTGCAAAACCATTCTTTGCAAATTGTCAAATGTAATTAAGTGGAATCAGGGAAACATATGGAACCAGTGAATATGTACTAATTCCTGGTATTCTTTGAATGAGTTGTAGTTTGTACCCTTGTAGTTTGGTTTGTACACTTTTGTGCAGAGATGCTACTCCAGATATCAAGGGGTTAATGTTTAACCTAGTTCAAATTGCAGTAACCAAAAAAACCACAGTGGATACCTGCTTAAGTAAGAAATGAAGGTCCCGGATACAGTATGAACTTGATGACAATAAATCACTAACACTATTTTTGGTGAGTAACCTTCAATTTGCATCAAATTTTAAATAATATTTATAATTTGTGATAACGTGTACATGCCAACACTCTTTTAAATGTGTTAACTTGTATGCAATTTTTAAAAAATTCAACTTTTCCCAACACCTTGGCTTACAACTCTGTTGCAGAGGCTGAGTATCCTGTTCCCAGATTCCTTCAATGCCCATTTAGCTGGTCATGAGGAGACATGGTACCACTCAGTCATGGTATCTCTTCCTTACTACCCAGAACCGACACTGCAATCTTCACCCTTAACGGAGTGAAGAGGGGTCAAGCCTGTACTCTCACACCCAATGGTACTGAGAGAACAAGCACTCCAATACTGACAGCAATAATTTGAGTGTCCACGAAATGGGTGAAAGCTTAACATTTGTCCAATATATGCAGTTTAATCTGTTTTGTACATTGTGAGGAGAAAAGAAGGGAAAACTTATTCAATTCAAACAATTTCTCACCAGGGTTTCGACCATATTTGGTTTGTTGTTCCGCAGTGTCTTTACTCCATGGAAAACATCAACCACGTTTTGTCTTTTGATCATTTCACATATGATGTTAATGGCACAGAACATTCCACTGCGTCCTCCTCCATTTCTGAAATGTGACAAAGAACTAATTAAAAAAATGTACAATCTTCAAATTATCAATTTTCTACCTTACTTTATAAGTGTATCATACTTGCTTTATCAAAAGTGCTGTTTTAAATCTTTCTAAAGATACAAGAAAAGTACTTGTTTTTTTAGTGAAACGTAAATGATGCATCAAATCTGAAGAATGTTTACCGAATTAATACACTGTTGCATTTTTAATGATTTTATTTTACAATTTACTTAGTTACAAACAGTATTTTCACTCTGAAGAGGGCTATTTTTCTTAACAAAAATATCTCACACTAATGTTGACAGCTCCATTTCCAGATTCCCCTCCCAAATTTGCTGAAATCCTTCTTAGCAATTGTTCCTTTAACAGAAGACATAGTGACATTGAATTGCTCTCTCTGCTGCTTATTTTTTTTTGTTTGCCCATTGCTGACTGAAATTATCCCAGTCCCCCACACTGAATCTACAAGCAGAGCTATACATAAAAATGGAAATCATTACATCTACCTTGAGCTAAAAGGCACCTTGTAAATATAAACAGACAGTGCAGTGCAAACATGTGCATTGTTGACAGCAGCTGTAAATACTGAAAACTTATGGGATCCAATATGCAAGAAGTACCCTTATGATATTACTCACAGACAGTGAATAATAGTGCGTCCTTCTCCTTCATCACATTCTTCTTGCCATTTATCAACCTGAAGAATTAACTTCAGAAATGATCGCTTTGAGGCAGGTACTTCCCTGTGAGCAGCCCATCCTAAGTACTGGAACTGCTGCACCATGAGATAACCTTCTTGTGGCTGAAGGATTAAACAAAGGACAGACATTGACGTACCAGCTTCAATATAAAAATAATAACTGGCTGTTATCATCAAGGCTAGTTTAGCTTGCTAAAATAATTGCAACTGCTTTCAGTGCACAAAATAAAGATCTTACTGCATTTCTGTACATACATTTCCAACAAATCATTCTCTTGCTGCAGTTTTTGTTAGTGGAATAATGGTTCACACAAGCTATTATATTACAGTGTACCCAGGGAGAACAAAACATGTTTAGGAGTGTAATCCTGACTTAGAGAACTTATATAATTTACAAATGTCATCAGCTATCCCCAAAAATATGCTACCAAAACTATACATTTTAAGTAACGGTGAGGTAACATACTTTCTTACAATTGCTTTGGTGAGGCTGAGCAGCCACAACTTCTATTTATTTTTATGTCATACTCTGGAAATTGCAGAGTTAATTTTTAGTCAAAGCATCATGAAGATCAGAACAGAATGCATTTGGATGCAATTAGGTCACAGGTTTGCTGAAAGCTAAAGACAATTTAATCCATTGTACTACAAATACATCTTGCATAAAAGGTGAGCGACATTAAAAAACAAATAGACGAGGAGAGTGGCCAGAAGGAAGGGGAATCTCAAATTAGTGACCATGGGCTAGAAATTGGATTACCCATCAATGGGTCCAATATGGAGTGCGTGTGTGCACTCATTCTGCACCGGCAATGGTCGTGCATGCTGCAGTCAATTTTCATAGGAGAAAAGCAACCAAACCAGCGGTCTTTAAAAGGGACCACTGGTGGCTACCAGCAAAACGGTAAGCAAACCATTTTTTTTTTTTTAATAAACTTACCTGAATAATTTGCTCTTCCTGGCTCCACATTAAAACTGCTCACCCCTCTCTCGATCTCCTTCCCTCCATCGCAGCCTCCCCCCACCCCCCCCCACTCACTTTCCAGACTTGCAGTAGGTCACCCCGCTGGACGCTTTTTTGTCTTTTTCATAACCGGTGCACTGCCATACCCCTTTGGGTATGACTGGCGTCCCCAGCCCACGGCACCATGGCGCAAGACGACCAATTATGTGTGGTCTTCTTGCGCATCACTTTTGACGTGCCGGTTTGTGGTTGCCGTTGGGTTTGCGGCCGAACTTGGGCGTGAACTAATTTCTAGGCCCATCTGACAAATGCATCAAGTAAAATATTCAACCCAGATATTATCACATTGTTAAACTTGCAAACGCACGTGAGTCAGTTAACAAAATAAGAAGTTACGGGCGTAATAATAGTATAATCTAATCAAGAGATTCTGATCACGACATAGCCTACAACAACAAAGCCTGGGTGCTGTCTTAACATCAATTTGAACCCATCAGTTAGATTATTCCAGTGTTATATGGGGATTTTATTCTATATTTGAGCTGGCAGTAGCTGTGCATGCAATCACGTAACTGATGCTTTATAATATTCCTTTCAAAAGATGCAACAAGCACAACCTGTCCAAAATTTTATTAAATCTATTTTTCTAATTACTGATATATTCTGTGCATGGCTATATTGCTTTATACATTTCTTTAAAAAGTATAGACACCTACTGTATACATTTTTAAGAGAAGGATGGGGGCATTGTAGGAAGTAATATAACTGCAAAGGAAATGGGAGGATCTCCCCTTCCCCACCCTGTCATGTTTATTTTCTTCCTTTTTTTAAAAAAACACTTATTACCCCAATGGTGGTAACAGTACTTGGAAAATAAGGCAAGTTCCAGGTCAGGTACAGTTTCACATGTCTCTGATGCTAATAAGGTAATATGGTGGTGGCGGAATCTTAGGCTGAATTCAGCATTTAGCATGTAAATACAACAAAAGAACGTGCTAAATTTCAAACAATATCCTTTTGAAATTCTAGAGACAGGGTTTCAAGAAAATGCAGAACATTTAGAGAGTCAGAGAGTCATAACGGCACAGAAGGAGGCCATTCAGCCCATCGAGTCCGTGCCGGCTCTCTATCGAGCAATCCAGTCAGTCCCATTCCCCCGCTCTATCCCCGTAGCCCTGCAAGTTTATTTCCCTCAAGTGCCTATCCAGTCTCCCCTTGAAAACATTGTGTCGCCCCGCTACCACCACTTCCGTCGGCAGCGAGTTCCAGGTCATCACCACTCGCTGCGTAAAAAAGTTTTCCCTCACGTCCCCCCTGTATCTCTTGCCCAAAACCTTAAATCGGTGTCCCCTAGTCCTTGTACCATCAACTAGTGAGAACAGCCTTTCCCCGTCTAGCCTATCCAAACCCTTCATAATCTTGTACACCTCTATCAAATCACCCCTCAACCTCCTTTGCTCGAATGAAAACAAATCCAGCTTCTCCAACCTGTCCTTGTAGCTAAGATCCCCCATCCCCGGAACCATTCTGGTAAATCTCCTCTGCACCCTCTCAAGGGCCTTCACATCCTTCCTAAAGTGTGGTGACCAGAACTGAACGCAATACTCCAGTTGTGGCCTAACCAGCGCTTTATCAAGGTTCAGCATAACTTCTCTACTTTTGTACTCAATACCTCTATTTATGAAGCCTAAGATCCCATATGCTTTGTGAACCACTCTCTCAATATGTCCTGCCACCTTCAGGGACCTATGCACAGTAACTCCCAGGTCCAACTGTCCCTGCACACTCTTTAAAACTGTGCCATTAAGTGTATATTGCCTCTCCCTGTTCCTTCTGCCAAATTGCATCACCTCACACTTCTCTGTATTAAATTCCATCTGCCATTTGTCTGCCCATTCTGCTAGCCTTTCTATGTCCTGTTGCAGTCGATTGGTATCATCCTCACTGTTTTCCACACCCCCAAGTTTGGGGTCATTGGCAAATTTAGAAATTCTACTGTATTCCAATATCCAGGTCATTTATATATATCAAAAAAAGCAGTGCCCCCTGCACTGACCCTTGGGGAACACCACTGTCTACCATCCTCCAGTCTGAAAAACAGCCATTTACCACAATTCGCTGTTTTCTATCCTTCTAGATGATCTGGAATAATTGGAGTCAACACATTAAAGGGGTAAACAACTTCAACCTTTTAAAAAAATAAAATAAAACAACAGCAGTTTCTTGCTACAACACGAACAATATGCAGGTTTTAACTTCTCAAAAGAGAAACAATACAGAATACCCTCTGTAAAACACTACGTTTAGAAAACAGGATTTTTCAATGGCACCCATATATTAAATTTATACCATTGTTAGCTGTGACCTATGATCAACCATCTCAAATAGAAACAAGTTATCTTAACTTTTGAAGCTGGCTAACCTATCTTTCTGCTTACCATTGTATTCCATTTATAACCCGTAGATATAGATTTCCAAGGAGGGGAAGGGATGATTAGCATTTTTCTAAGCTTAAGAATATCTAAACGATGCCAGGAGATAGTTTTTTTTTAAATTTTCACTGGTAGTTACAGTAACTTCACTTCATATCTGCAACATCTGGGAACAGAAAAATAGACCTTGCTTTGGCTAATGGAAACTTTGATTTTTTTAAAATTTGAGACCCTGTTTTCTTGTAAGGAAAAGGAAAAGCGCTGATCCAAGCTAAATTTAGCTTTATATATTTTTTTAGTTCAAAAATTGTACTTCATGTAATAAACTATTGACAAGTTACAAGATTACTATACAATCTTAATAATTTTCCCTCAACTTTCTTCCAGGGTTTTATTCATTGGCAAGATTAAGCATTGGAACATATCTCTGAAATGTTGCAGAGGAATGTGCTGGGTTCTAGTGATCCTCACAACAACTGCACCTTGCAAGAGATCATTTTCACCACTACTTAAACACATTTGAGGAAATTTTAACAGAGCAGAATTCGGGCGGGCTGGGCAAACGCTAAACACGCCCGACCTCGGCAGCGTGAGGCCTGGGTGATTTTAACTTCCAGGCTTAATCTGCAAGGTCAGCTGCCCATCCGAAATGGTCGGTGGGTGTGAGTGAAAGCTCAGGCGGCAGGAGACCACCGGCCAGCACCAAAGAGAAGCTTGTTGGCAAGAATGTAATACATGGGGAGCCCAGAACAGGGGAGGCTTAAACTTTCTTTGGGCCTGTTAAATTTTCCTGTTTGGGCATCTTCTGGTCCCACTCTTCTCACTGTTTACCTCTGGCAGGAAAACTACTGCGGCTTCCCCACAGAGGCAAGAGTTAAAATTGCAGTTGTGGCCTAATGACATCATCAGGGCCCAATTTGCATATTTAAAGAAGCCCCCCCCCACCGGTCGGCTTCAGGCGGGTGTCTTTGCTGCCTACTCATAAGAGCAGGTTAAAATTGAAGATGGCGGGATAATGGCGGGTCTGTCACCCAGGCGATTTTAATTGCCGACCCACCCAATTTCTGCTGGGCGAGTAGGGTTAAAATCACCCCCATTAATTTTTTTAATCAGACATAACAATGTACTGATGAAAGCTCCCTAACCATCGTCAACCCTGGAGAATTTTACAAACTTGATCGCTCAGATAGCAAGTTCATATTCCTTTCCACTTGATTAACATTTTCTAGCTCATTTGCAAGTGATTCTCAGTCAGGTGGGACTGGGCAGAACTGCCAATGTGATGCCTTTTGGTCATTTCCAATGTATTTGGACACAATCTTAAAATCACATACTCAATGTCAAAGAGATGCTTTTCTAAAGAACTGAAAAATTTTAAGTGCAAATGCAGATTAAGGATTTATTCAGCATGAATATGAGGCTCCCTCCAATTTCACCTATGCCTTTCAAATCACCTTTTAGGCATTTTTGTGGTTTTACAACAGCAATTTAACCAATCACAATCTTCAGTTTAATCTTCCTTTATTCTAACAACTGATAGGCTTTTGGATAGTTTAGGGAAGAGTCTACTCATACTCTACTTTCTAACGATAGTGCTCAATTCCCTTGTTGTATATGACCTATTAAGTGACTTGAGTAATTCTTTAGGTCATTGAGGGCTTTTCTGTATAGTAATGAGTTGTGTGGGTATAACTGTCAATTGGATTCCAATGATGCTCATGATTGTAACAGTGTTTGAACAGTAGAAATTCTCACCACAGGGCAATTGAAGGCACAGTATAATGAGTTCACAGGAGTCAACTTAAGCGGTTTAATCGTATTTAGAGGCTGTAATCACCAGGTCTATAATAAAGTACATTTCTTTTGAAATTTATGATCCATGAAGACCTTAGTAGTCCTCTTGAATATAACTCAATATATTACATTATATAATACATTACCTACATCAAACACCATCCAAAAGATGACCCTGCTCATTAAATGTGAATGGACTGTAGTGATTGTAGCAACGTTTCTCATCTGCAACACCTCACCCCATAGTCCCAGTTCAAACTGCTATTTGATATAGACCATCAACTCAGAAGCTATAGTTTGCGATCCAGAAGGAAGACATGATCGTAGGACTGTAGTTACAGCTGGGAGTTCTTCATTAGACAAGCACAAACTTCCACCACTGCCAGAATTATTTGATTCTTCATCTGAGGTCTATATTGTATCAAGATTGTACAGCTAATAGAAATAATAAGTGGAAACCCAGATTATAATTGGCGAGATGTGTTAAAGGAAATGGTGATGTCTCCAATTGAAATATGTTTATATTGCAATTGCTACAATTCAAAATAGATTGGTTATCAAGCAAAAATTGAAGAAAGCCTGCCTGTTTTAGTGTGACTACTTGCATGGGGATAATTTTAACCTAACCCACCCAGCGGGAACATTGAATGGAAAGTGAAATCTGGCAGGATGTAAAACCGTCTGTTTCCTGCTGGGCGGGTTAGCTTAAAATTAGTCCCCCATCTTCTATCTTATTCTGGAATTGAATGCGTTAACAGGTGGCAAGTAAAGTAAGAACTACATTTCAGCCTCAGAAGAGCCACATGTGGCTCGTGAGATATCAGTTGCCCACATTTGATTTACATAGTCATAAAAATTTACTCCCCACCTAAATACAGTGGCGTATACAGGAGTAAAAATTCATGAAAATTATAGCCCTCTGACAGCTTGCCGAAGTGGCCAAACTTTATGCATGGAGTGGACATCGCGTGTTGGCTATTTAACCATAGGACATCACAGCTGATCTGGATCCTGCCTTCATCTGACATCTAAATGTGCAGTGTTCTGGGAGTTTTCACTGGTCATGGATCATGTTTTCACATCTCTGCCCCAGGCCACTATTTATGCCCCAAATCCCCCTCCCCCCGCTGAGATCAGCCAACTCTGTGAATCAAAACTTGGCTTTCTCTCATTTGAACGGTTAAGTACCACACCATGCAATGCATATGCTTGAATTGTATAATTGTGGTTTAAACTGCAATCAAGTAATCATTGACAGCATACCAAAAAGGAATGTAGTATTACTCAAATGCATTAAAGGCCTCTGTCACTGCATGGATCTTATGATACACATATTTATTAAATCCATCTTCACCTCTTTACTTTGTGGTGTTGTCATTTGGGCATTAGGAGGTCACCTAACAAAATAACAATCTGAAATGCAGCCTCCTTGTTCCAAGTACTGCATCCTAGGTTTTTTTCCTTTTTAAATTGACTGCATTGTTTCCAAGCCAGTTTAAAAAAAATGTTAATCATCCTTGAGTGAAACCTCAAGCTTTGGCAACTGCAATTCCACCTGGAAAAATGCAATCACATAGTGGTCTGTGCACTGTGATATCCATCTTGACAAAGGGTGAAACATAAATTCCATGGTGAGTATTTCCAGCATTTTTTGTTTTTACTTCAGATTTCAGCATCCGCAGCATTTTGCTTTTGTGTAAATTCCATGGTGGAAGGATTGTGGTCCAGGACTTCCATAATCAATGAAGAGCAATTCTATCTGTCAAGAATCATACATCCCCATGGCTCATGTATATCAATGACTTGTTTCCCTTCTCATGTCTTTCCGTTCCGTTGAGACTGTCACCTTCTACACTGTCACTTTTCATACAAAAAGAATTTATTCATCCTCTTTTTCAATAGAGTAAAAGTAATTTATTTCAGATCGGACTCTTCTGCTTTCTACGCATTCTACTTGAAAACATTTTTAGCCTCATAAAATTATTCCGGCTATACCAATTTTTCTAATCCGTGATGTTACTTTTTTTTAAAATTAAAAACAAATTTTCTGTGTTGTGTGTATTTTTTCTCACTTTTACCTTTTTTGTTATTCCTGTACAACTTCTCATGTTTGTTTTTATTCACTTCCTTCCCCCTTACTATTCTTTTCAATGGAACACTTTGTAAAATGGATGAGGGGCAGCATAGTGGAGACACACATTTTGATAATAACCAAATTGTTAATTACGTTTATATTTTCTTAAATTTGATTAAAAGCTTTATAGCCCAATTTTACAACCATCATCGCAAATTAAAATGTCAGGTTATATAACGAAAATATTGCTGATGACATTTTCCACGTAAATAAAAAATAACCATGTCTGAAAGACAATTACAGGACCTCCAAAAAGCCTTCAAATCCCCCCCGCCTTGCAATAGCATTTGCCTGCGTTGCCATCTTGTATAGGCTAATTCTTATTTTATTTTTTGGTTTATCCCAGATTAGTATAGGCTTTTTTATGCTATTGTGACATTCAATTTGAATACATTCATTCACAAAAATTGGAGAGAACACAGCCTAAATCCATGGCTAAAATCAAAACTGAAATTGCAGGAAATACACATTATGGTTTTATGGATTCCTTTGGTTCAACAACATATGCTTACATTAATTTGCTGGAGAATTCACTGAAACACAAGTGAAATTGCATGAATTCTTGGAGCTAGCTACACATAATGAAATTAATTCACTGGATTCCACTCAGCCAATCACAAATAATAAAATGAATTAACTAGATTACATTAACTGATGAATTCACTGGATTCCACATTCACAAATGATAAAATTAATTAACTGGATCACATTCACTGGGAAACAAATTATGAAATTAATTTGATGGATTCCAGTGAGTTAAATGAATTCAGTGGATTTGATTCATCTAAACAAAAATTATGAAATAAATGCAGCCCAGTCACGTAGAAATTATAAAATTAATTGGCTATATTGCACTTACTGAGGGGCAGATAATTTAATTAATTAATTGTGTGGATTGAATTTCATGGAAAGCGAGACCACTTGAAAACAGTGCACCTTCACTAAGGGCTGGCAGCAGAAACAAACAGGCCTTGTGAATGGAGGCTGAACCGAAGGGCTCAAAAAATTGTTTCCTGGGGGCCCCAGAGCAGGAATGGATAGCAACAGTAAGTCATTTCATAGAATGGTGCAGTAAGGCTGAAATTGCAACAGAATGGGGAGTGGGGAGGGGAGTTGGGAGGAAGAGTAATCAGAAGCAATCAATTATTGTAAAAATGTTCAAATGTGTAAAATGTGATGTTGTGCTGGAGGTTATGTTTCTGTAACATATTTGATATCCACTTCATGGCACACTCCACGTAATCAGGCATTTTCATGGCACGTGGACTGGGTACAACTGCAAAAATAACTGGTTGTACAGCAGTATTGTGTGATAGAATTGAATTAATGTTCCTACCCTATAATACTGCTTTAAAATTGTTTCTAATACCATATGCTTCTGTTCTCCCCCACCTAACACTCATAAAAAATGAAAAATTGTTAGAAAGTACATTTGAATCGGATTGTAACATTTTATTGTTCTATATCTTTTCATAAGAGTATACAAAAAGAGTCATAGAAAGAAATTCGGTATCGCCCCATTTGGGGCGCAATTATCGGCCGGGCGCAAAGTTTAGCGCCTGGCGCTAATTATCGCCTCCGACTGCAAACTTGGCTTCTATATCCCTGGATGTGATTGGAGCGCTAAATCAGGCGCTACACACCTCTCTTAAGGCGCTAACGCCTAGAATCGAGGCGCTACCACAGAGCGCTGGCGAACCCTGCTCATTGCAGCCTTGAATCTCAGCCTGGAGAGACTTGTACATCAAATCTGCTGGAAAGAACAATGGAGAGGCCCAGGGAAAGAGCTCAGAGTGCAGCCCCCATAGTCTCTTCTAAATTGATGTAAGGAGGGTCAAATCAAAATGAACCTGCAAAGTGCTGCTCAGTACCCAAAACTCCTTCACACAGCGTTGAATCTCTCCAGAAGTCTCTCTCTCTCTCTCACAGAATGCGTGGTGCAAAAATGTCGCAGACAAAAAAAGGCAGGAAGCAGTCGCCTTTAAATAGCACTCCCCCAGTCCCTTCCCGACTGCAAAATGCTCCCCTCAACCTGTCGTTGCTAGCGGCAGGCAGTAAGGCAGGGGGCGCCACTCAATATCCGGTCCGGGGCGCTGCACGCTCGACTGACGTCACGATCTACGGGCGCAGGAGATCGTGGCGGTAGTGTTTAGCGCCGCCGCAAAATGTCTGGTCAATTTTGCGAGCGGCGCAATCATCGCCGCGCCTGGGCGCTAGTTGCTTTGTGCCCCATTAGCGCCCTTTCAATGAGAGGCGCAAAGCAACCGAATTTTTCCCCCATAGAGTCATAACGGCACAGAAGGAGGCCATGCAGCCCATCGAGTCCGTGCCAGCTCTCTTTTGAGCAATCCAGTCAGTTCCATTCTCCCGCTCTATCCCCGTAGCCCTGCAAGTTTATTTCCCTCAAGTGCCTATCCAGTTTCCCCTTGAAAACATTGAGGCCGCGATTTTGTAAATAGATGCGGGCTGGGAGCGGGTCAGGTGGTTTACGGCTTCCAGTCCTGCCCCCAACTACATCCGGCCCACAGACGTGATTTTACATTGATTGACTTGGTTTTCTTAATTTTAAATCGCACAATTTTTCTTTGACAGCTCATTTTCAGTGTTTGACAGCATTGAGGTGCTGCAAACACTGACAATCACTGTACAAAGGTGAGCTTTTGCACCCAGGCTATCCAATGACTCCCTCCATAGGCTGGAACAGATGGCAGCTGCAGGTGAGGTGACAGAAGCGATCTGTCACTAGTGAGAAAGGTTCTCCCAATGAGGTAGGACTAGACATTGATTTCAAAACTTTTTACCTACAGAAAAGTGCAAAAGCATTAAAAATGATTTTCCCAACATTTCCTTACCTCTGAAACTCACCAGTGCACCACTGGATCCTTCACACCACTTCTGCAGCTGTCATCAATGCAGAAACACTACAGCAGACTCACAACATGCCACACTTACCTGGCGTGGTGTCCGGATGTTGGTAACCCCGAGGCAGAAGCGGCAAAATTGAAAAAGAGCCTGTTAACTATCATCAAGTACCTGTTAACAGGAAGCTAAGTGGCTTTAATCCTCTTCCCGCCGCTAGGTGTCGGGTCCACGCGCAAATTGGGGACCCGACACTTGATAAATTGTTTGGAGGCGGGATCGAAACCCACCGTCAATCAAAACGATTTTGACCCTTGGTGGATGGGATGCCAATCAAGTGGGCTGCTTTGTCCTGGATGGAGTGGAGTTGAGGTCATAGCAGAGCAGGCTTGAAGGGCCATATGGCCTACTCCTGCTCCTAGTTCTTATAAAATGACACTTAGGTGGGTGGTTGAAAATGTGCATTCTATTACTGTAATTTATTCTAAATGCACAAACTTAATTAAAAAAAAATGGGTACAATTCTCCTTCGATATAATGCTACTCTTGGTTGCCAAGGCAAAATATGTGAAGTTCATTTTAAAACCATACCCGCAGTACCTGTACAAATCCTGCTACAATACATTGTTGTTTGGAAGTTGTCAGACGCTTTACAGAATAGCAAATCTAAAAACATGGACTGCTTTGTTCAATTTAATGAGGCTAAACTGTATCATTTGTAACTTGTCCATTTACCAATAGCAGACATTCCATAGATTAGCAAAAATAAGGTGGTGTGAAATGCAAACCTTGATTAAGGATTTATTTAACCCTAGGCATAAGCATGAAATTGAGGCTCCCTGCATTCCACCTACTTATCTTCAAGTAAACTTCTTGTGCATCTTGGTAGGTTTGTTATGGTAATCTTCAAAACCAAAGTTCAAAACCAAGAGAACATTTTCAAATTATTGAGGTAACAAGTTTATCTGTGCAGGTAAACATACTGCCCCACTTCACTCAAATGGGTTGAAATGAAGGAAGGGAAGGGGAGAACACGAGAAGCTCAAATAAATAGAGCTATTTGTACAATAAAAAGCAGTACAAGGACAATTTCATTTTAGCCAAGGTTCCTAGAATAAAATCTGCTCCAAGAACACTTACCCTTGTAAGGTTGCATATCCTGAAGATCCGACTTACTAAATCACAATCCATTGAACACGAAATGCATTCAACTTGGATTGGCCCATAGCGAAGTGTCCCCTCTTCTGGCCAATATTGTGGACATCCCTAGTTTGCAAAAACAAATTTGTACTTCAGATCATGTGTGCAGCAAAGTAGCATATCAAAATAGTGATAAAAGCAACTATGGATCTTGGGGACTGTACAACTACTTGTCAACTTAACTATCTGTTATGAGGAAGGATTCTCCAATAACATTTCAAGTCATATTGGATTTATGAGGCCCTCTTTATTCTTTACTCAATTTTAATATAAAAACTGCAAAATCACTTTTTATACAATTGGTGCATAAAACATAATGCAACTTCAGCATGGGTTTGTGTGTGCGATTACTCAACAAACTCTCAGCTGTGCTGTTGTGTAGAATTATCAAGAGGAGGCCATGTACTTTCTCACAGGGAGGGAGAGACAAGCCATTCACAGCTCATCCGATGATGAAGCAACCAACACCACCTGACAGCAGGAACTGGATAACATCCAAGCTTGGGCTGACAAGTGCAGGTAATATTTGTGCTATATAAATGACAGCTAATAAACATCACACACAAAAAAAAGCCCAAACAACTTTCCCTGATCTGCCGTGGCATTACCATCACCATCTGACGGGACATCCGACGGGTCACTACCGACCAGATGCTTAACTGGACAAGTCACATCAACTCCATGGATACAAGAGCATGGCAGTGGCTGAGTACTCTGTGATGAGTGGCTCACCACCTGACCTTTCAAGATCATCATCACCTTCTACTAAGCTCAAGCCAGGAGTGTAATGGAATACTCACCACTTGCCTGGATGGGTGAAACTGGACACCATCCAGGACAAAGCAGTCTGGTTGCTTGGTGGCACTGTCAGTGGACTTGATGCACCCCCTCCACAACAGGTGCACTGTGACTGTAGTACATACTACCTAGAGGATGCATTGCAACAACTCACCAACAGTACCTCCACAACATCTACCTCCAAAAAGGACAAGAGCAGTAATATCATAGGGAAACCATCACCTCCAATTCATCAAAATTCTGGAATTTCATACTTAGCACCATTGTGGGAGCACCATCGCCAAAAAGGCTGCAGTGGTTCAAGAAGGCGGCCTATTATCACCTTCTCAAGGCAACTAAAGATGAGCAATAAATGTGGCCTTGCCAGCATCACTCACATCCCAAAACTGGATTAAAAAAAAGCATTACAGCATTATATTGAAATATATTAAAGCATCATATAGTGGTTGTAGTAAAAATAAAGTAGTCAAAAATCAGGTTAGGGGATTATTTGACAAATACAAAAATATTCAATGATTCTATAGATTAATCTAGTCCTACGTTATGTTATTCCATATTAGAAACTTTCAGTACTCAAAGGATTAATAGGAATAAATTAGTGGTAGTCATTTTCAACCTTGAAGGTAGAAAGCTGGCAGTATTGGATCGGCTGCTTGTGATACGTGCCGCCCGATTTCAATGGAAAGGAACATCAGGCAGGGGTATAATGGCGGCCAATCTGATAGTCAGTTTTCTGCCCCCACTGAAATTTAAAATGACACCAGTGTTCATAGCTGGTTATTCACTGTTGCCAGAGATTCAAACAGAGTGTATCAATCAGAATGGAGTTCTCAATTTATTCCATTTTTGACAAAGATCTATCTGATAACTCACAACGAACAGAGCACAGTGTATGTGTGAGAGGAAACATCCTGGCCACTTCCTCGCTGCCAGTTTACCTAAATTAACACCAGCATGGGGACTACTCCTGAGGGGTGTATGGTTTATGCCAATGCTGATTGATTAAAACTAAATGTAGGACAAGATGGTCTGATTTTAGAACAAATCAAAGCTCTACTATAAACTGGGTTATCAGTCTTACTACATGACTGTAAAGCCTATTGCTGCAAAAGCAATTATATACTGTAAAGTCACCAAAATAAGTAAAATTAGTCCTCGAGGGCAAACTGATTCATGCTAAGTTAGCATTTTTGCATGCATGCTTTGAAGTTGAAAGTTTCATTATGAGCAGAAACTCCACGAGTCCACCTACTCTGGAAACAGATATGCAAATAAGGTGCAGTTGATAAAATAATGGTGTTTTAGAATTAATATTTCCCCAAAAATCAAAGTTAAAAACAAATTTTGGATATTAACATGCAAATAAATGATGCATTTTGAACATCCACTTAATGCTGGGATGGTTCAGTGAAGATTGATTTTTGATGGTGTATTCAAAGAACATTTTCTTGAAAATGAAGCAAGAATTCTTCTCCCCCCTTAAAATGGTAGACGATAATTACATTTAAAGGTCCACAACTCTACAAAGAAACCACTTTTGAGTGATTGACCAAGTACAAGAAAATGCTAGAAACATGAACAGGAACAGAACTTAAAATCACACCCATTTCACACTAATTAGTTTGAGGGTGGTATTATGAAGTATTGACCAATAGGGCATTTTGTTTATATAAAAAGTTAACTTTTCTTAAAATAATAGGACGTGTGTTTTATTCAGCAGGAAAGTGAATTAATCAATCAACAACCATCCCCAGTCTGCTCATTTGTGCCACTAAGGTTTCTAAATTACACTATAGAACTGTTTTAGTGAACAAAAGCTTTAAAATTCTTGGTTAAACATCTCAACCCCATATTTTTCAGAATTTCAAGATCACTGTAGCTACCTGCACAAGGTCCAGTTCGTTCAGCATTACTATAGAAGTGCAGCCATAGTCATATACCAATCTCCAGAAATCTTTGACTGTATTTGGCAAAGGATGCTGGGTGACTATAAAGGCAGCTGGTTGTCTGTAGCTCTGTAAAGAAATGAAGAACAAAAGATTAAATAACAAAAAAAACTGTGCAGAACCATTTTAAGTTATAGCTGGAAAGTAAAAAAAAGTCTATTTTAATTTGAGAGCAAGCTCAATCCATTTTTTGCCCAGGTTCCCTGAACTACACACTAACGGATAGCAGCTGAGGAAATTGCTCAAAGGTTTCGTTCCATGTTCTGGCTGTTAGGAGGTGTGCAAGCATGGCTTGCTACAACTCACCCGTCAATTTTCAATTGCCTCGCTTCCCTGGTCTCCATTCTATGTCACCCTATATTGTTGCAGCTGAAATTGCAATCTCGTTGGTTGGTGGGAATGAAGGAAATTAAACTTGCTTTGCACCTTTTCTGTGATGTTGCATTACACATGTTGCAGCATTGAATCAAACTGAAAATAAAATGACCATAAAATACACATAGCTGTTTTAAAAAAAACCTAGAGTTAAAATGAAACACGTACATCCATAAGAGCAGCATTGATGTAATTGCTGCTTTCGCCGTCTATGGTAATTAAGAATGGCAGACATCTGTCTGGTGGCAGTGCGTCCATGTAGCGATTCTTCTCGTGATTCCTGGGAAGAAGAGCTATGCTGCAGTCTTCAGGTTGTAGTTGAGAAGATACAGAATTTAGTGTCTGTGTGGTAAAAGAAAGCAACATAGCTCATTAAGAGCCACTGTACAAGGTGACGCTTTTCAATATAATGCTTGACTAATATATTCAGATGGAAGATTCATCGAGAGCACACCCCTGTATAAAAAAATATGAATTAGGCAAACTAGATGCTTTGGAGGCCAGGCAGCACCAACGGAGCCAGCGGTTTAATTAAAATTGAAACTGTCAAATCAAAGCTGCAGTTTTAGCATTTCACTATCTGGCTCAGTACTGAAGACTAAACGACAGTGACCCTGATTTCACAGACCTGGTAAAATCCATGCTGGGAATGGCTAGCTGCTAACGCAAAGCTTGCAGAAAGTGTGTTGAGCTGGTGGAACACTAGTTTACATAGTAAAGGTATTTGAATAATTATTCTAAATTCCCAGCACTGTTTTGGTCTTGCACTGGTAGATTAATGGGGGAATACAAAAAATCTGTGGCCAACTGACTGAGCAACACAGCACTCAGCCTCGTTTGGTGGCCATAAATGTGGACATGCTACTGCATGAGGAAAATTGCCCTGTTTTATTCTCCAGGGCCCCCTCCCCAGAGGACAAGTGACCTTTACCTTCAGGAGGTGCAGTGGTCTGTGCAGTACATGGCCGCCATCTACAATGCTCTGCACTTTTGACAGTCCTGCCAGCTGGAAAAAATGCTGTGCCCCATCAAACTTTGGCCTCCTTTCCACAGGAATGTGATGAACATGCTTTTCCTTTTAAACAATGCTGCTGACCATTTTGGCTTTTGCAAGTGAAAGAGCAGCTTGCAACACTGTTGCAACAAACAGTTGAAAATATAAAACAACAACAGAAAATGCTGGAAGCACTCAGCATGCCAGGCAGCATCCGGGGAGAGAGAAACACAGAGTTAACGTTTCAGGTCTGTGACCCTTCATCAGAACTGGAAAAGGTTAGAGATGTAACAGGTTTTAAGCCGGTGCAGAGGCAGGGAAAGGGGGAGGGGAGGGGATGAAGGAACGAAAGGAATAATCTGTGCTAGGGTAGGAGGCAGGAGAGATTAAATGTTGCAAATGGGGATGGCAGAATCATCAACAGCCGCCTGAAAAATGGGGGCAGGGGTTATAGTCTGAAATTGTTGAACTCAATGTTGAGTCCAGAAGGCTGTAAAGTGCCTAATCGAAAGATGAGGTGCTGTTCCTCGAGCTTACGTTGAGCTTCATTGGAACAGTGTAAGAGGCCGAGGACGGAGAGGTCAGAGTGGGAGTGGAGCGGAGAATTAAAGTGACCGGATGCTCGAGATCACCCTTACGGACTGAACGGAGGTGTTCCGCAAAGCGGTCGCCCAATCTGCATTTGATTAGGCACTTTACAGCCTTCTGGACCCAACATTGAGTTCAACAATTTCAGGATATAACCCCTGCCCCCATTTTTCAGGCGGCTGTTGATGATTCTGCCATCCCCATTTGCAACATTTAATCTCTCCTACCTCCAACCCGAGCAGAGACTGTTCCTTCAGTTCCTTCCTCCCCTCCCCCTTTCCCTGCCTCTGCATCTGCTTAAAAACTGTTACATCTCTAACCTTTTCCAGTTCTGATGAAGGGTCACAGACCTGAAACGTTAACTCTGTTTCTCTCTCCACGGATGCTGCCTGGCCTGCTGAGTGCTTCCAACATTTTCTGTTATTTCAGATTTCCAGCATCCGCAGTATTTTGCTATTGTATTCGTTGAAAATATAAGTCTTGCAATGCAAAAAATCAGGTCTACCTAGCAACAAAAATTTATCAAAATGCAAATCAAGCAATATAATAAAGGTAAAAAAAATCTAACATTGCAACCAACAATAAAAATGTTGCACACCTTCAAGAAACCAACTCCTACAGGCCAGGCCAGCCACACATAGTTGCATCCATTTAATATGAGCTTTTTCTAAAGCCCAATTTGATTGAACCAAATTTGTTACCATAGATTTACTGAAGATTACCATCCTGCCTTAAGAATGTGAATGCACAATTGCTTTGAAATAATGGCAATTGCTGAACTGGAATGTGTAGAATTCTATATCTTGTAGCTGAAGCCTACTTACTTGAAATTCATCTTTAAGTTGTGAGGAGTTACTCTGTGAATCAACTCTCATCATTTCATAATACGTTGGCTTGACCTCACATGTTGGTATTGACGTGTCCCCACACAGACAAGCCTCTAGAATGGCATCATGAATGAAAATGTATTGTTCCTTAAAAAAAACACATCCAGTCAGTACCAACGTCTCACTTCGCAGTTATTAAACCAGTTAATTGTATTTAAAACAGTAACATCCACCGTGGGGTATAGTTTACTGGAAAGAGAAACTTAAACAATTTGTCTCCAGTATACAGAAGACTCCTTAGATACCAAGTTGCTTACACCAAGTAGGTTTTAGCCATTCGACTACAGGAAATGCAAGTTTTAAAATAAGAGTAAATTAGTCATCTACGTTTTGGAAAGATCCAACTAAATTTGCTAGTTAAGATACATAGGGAAACCAGAAATGTCAATGAATTAAGGCTAAAACAAATAAAATTTTCTAGCATTAAACCTCTACCCACTACTATTGTTCTTCATGATTCTGGCTTTCAGCGGACATAAAAAAAAGCTTTGCAGGCAGTTTTTAGCCAATACGCTTACCTCCAAATTGGATGTCATAAGCCGAGGTGGAAGGGATGTGATTACAAAAGAATTTGAAGTTAGTTTCCCTCACACCCCCCCGCCCCCCCCCGAGAAATAAGGTATGGAAAGGATCAATTAAGTAATAATGGAAAAATTAAGTTAAAATAAGTATAAAATAGGAGAGAAAAGGAAGAAACAAAGGTTGATAACAAGCAGAATCAAAGTGTTCATTAAAAAAAAAATTGAAGCTATTTATTTCTGTAGTTTAGGTTTAATATTATTAGTAAAGCTGTACATGAGATTCTATTGTTGTAATCGAAGTTGTTTCAGCGTAACAGTGTGAGAGCTAAGAGCTCACAAACCCATCTGGAGACCATCATCTCCCTGAGCCTGCCAGAGGTCTAAGGACTGCAATCTGATGAAACAGCAAAATTAACACACACACACACTATATTTACCATTGGCCTAGTATTCTAAATATCATTTTGTAACAAGGGCAAAGATGGAAGCTAACTTCCCTTGACGAAGGGTCAAAGTGGAGCCCACAGCCCAAATGCTAATTATACGGTTGGTCCTTTGAGGGACCACAGATATTTGATATGCCAATTACACCTACTGCCCATCAGTTAAAGGTGTGATTTCAATTGCTTGCTAGTGTTAATCTGTGAGTTTATAGACAAATTCATTGGTCTATAAATTTAGCCACGCAGTGCCCATTTGTCAGGCACTAACTGGCCTATTAAACCACCAATATGGCAGGCAGGAAGTGCGTGCACATTTCCGGATGAAAGGGAATGGAAAAAAATAGGCATCCTTTACCCACACCTGAAGCAGGCATTAGACTCTTTGCATATGCAAATAAGGGACTTAACGCCTGTTTGAGGCCCCCACTTCAAGATTGGTTTGCCCTGAGGCAGCTTCACTCAGGGAAACCAGAACTTGGAATCATCTGCAACATACAAGTAAAGTTTTTCCACATTTACTTACCTGAATGTGGAGCTCGGAGGAGTAGGAGTGCTCCTTCCAACCCTTGAAAGCTTGCTGCTGCTCCTGACCCCCTTGGCCCTCGCAATCCCAGGCCCCCTCGATTCTCGACTCTATGTGCCCCCAGCCTCACTTACCTGATTGTGTACACTTCTTTGCCGAGGGCTGTTGCGCCTCGCTGGCACTATTATAATGAGGCCTGAGGCCCAAAATCGGGGGCTTCTTGGGCCTCACCATTCAGGCACAGGGCATGTACCTGGGCATGCTTGAATTTCTGGGCCATTATATCTTAAATAGCTGAACCACCAAGGGTGTTTTGCTCGGAGAGGAGTTAGGTTTAAATGTCGTTTAAAAGCATTACATTTATGTAAGGACCAGACAAGATGTAATTTCAATGGCCAATAGCTGCCAGCAGCAAATAGTGGCTTGCCTTTACATCAGAGGAAGGAAACTGTCCCATGGTCTTTGGTACCCTTCGTTGCACTGCCTCAATCATGTAAGGAGGGTAATGGGAGCTCCAGGAGAAATCACTTCCCACATAACATCAATTTGAGACTCAGTCAGAGGCTACTAAAAAGATCAAGGACTTTGGACTGTTCATTTTCTTGTTTTGAGCAAGTTCACATATTGTGCAAGTCTACTATTGTATTTTTAATATCTCACTGTGTCTTTCTGCTTCTGTGTATAGTCGAACAGTGCAGTATTTACTGCCTTTCATAGTAATCACAATGTCGTGGGCGTTCCAAATGGTCTCGAGTACAATAGATCATAGCCATGTAGTACAGATCAGTCCCCTAGCACACAATCCTTCCAACAGTATACATTAGGATGCAAATTTCAATTCATTAAAGATCGGTCTGGTTATGGAAACTGCCTTTCAGTTGGGATTGAATAAAAGTTTGGGAAAAAGTCCAAGCCATAACCTAGTATTTTAAGGGTAAATCCCAAACCAAACAGTATTAACAGGGGGGAAAAAAACAGACTATTGCTCCAGCTGACTCAACTTTCAAACTGTTTTTCTCTTTCCGAAGCATGATGTTTCTAATGCCTGAAAGAATAATGATACTGTCATCATTGGCGTACAGTTCTGCACCTAATGCACAAGAATAGAAGTTCTGTGTATATTTGATCGTACTGATTTGAATCTTACCTCTGTCTGGACCATATTGATACGCCTTGATCGTAATGCTTTAACGCAGTTATAGATATCAACAACTCCTTCTCGCTCTGCCATGTCTAACATAATATCTATAACTATATAGCAGCCAGTCCTTCCTGCCCCAGCACTGAAAACATAGAAAAAGAATTGAAAATTTCACCTCTAATCAAATACACACATAGTTATTGGTAGACTGACATTTAGCATAACCTAACTGTTGCTTATCATAGAAATTTACGGCACAGGAGGCAACCATTCAGCCCATCGTGTCTGCGCCAGTCGAAAAAGAGCTATCCAGCCTAATCCCACTTTCCAGCTCTTGGTCCGTAGCCTTGCAGATTACGGTACTTCAAGTGCATATCCAAGTACTTTTTAAATGTGATGAGGGTTTCTGCCTCTACCACCCTTTCAGGCAGTGAGTTCCAGACCCCACAACCCTCTGGGTGAAAAAAGATCTCCTGAACTCCCCTCTAATCCTTCTACCAATTACTTTAAATCTATGCCCCCGGTTATTGACGTCTCTGCTAAGGGAATTAGGTGCTTCCTATCCACTCTATCTAGGCCCCTGATAATTTTATACACCCCAATTAAGTCTCCCCTCAGCCTCCTCTGTTCCAAAGAAAACAACCCCAGCCTATCCAATCTTTCCTCATAGCTAAAATTCTCTAGTCCTGGCAAGATCCTCATAGATCTCCTTTGTACCCTCTCTAGTGCAATCACATCTTTCCTGTAATGTGGTGACCAGAACTGTACGCAGTACTCTAGCTGTGGCCTAACTAGTGTTTTATACAGTTCTAGCATAACCTCTCTGTTCTTATATTCTATGCCTCGGCTAATAAAGGAAAGTATCCAATATGCCTTCTTTACCACCTCATCTATCTGTCCTGCTATCTTCAGGGATCTGTGGACATGCACTCCAAGGTCCCTCTGTTCCTCTACATTTCTCAGTATCAGTTATGCTAAAGTTCAGTTTACAAATAAATATTATTGGCAGCATTAACAGATTGAAAAAAAAAAATCAGGTTAACATCAAAATTTAGATAAAAGACACAATTCAGTTTAAAAAAAATCAATATAAGGCAGATTATAATCTCCAACATGCTGCATAAATAGAAAAGAGCTGTTTTCAAGACTCCATGTATACTCCACAAAGTTCAAGTTTGTAAAAGGGACTGACAAAGTTGATCCAGGCAAATTGTTCCCTATGTTGAAGAATTCAAATATGTGCTGACAGATGTTAAACATTAGGATGTTAGGAATAAGAAGGGAATTCATATGGAACTTTTTAAAATGCAAAGTGTAATAGAATTGCAGAATAATTTACCAGAGAAGGTAATTGAAGCAACAGTATAAATGGGCTCGAGAGGCAATCAGCACCCATTTCTGGAAAGAGAAGGGATTGAGCGATATGGAGAGAAGGTGGGGTTGAGATGCATCATAAAAGGACATGATGGCTGGGCCAAACTGCCTATTCCTAAAAATTCTAAAGTTATGAGGTTCACTAAAGAAGTAATATGGTTACTTGGAATGTAGCTTTACTTGTAACCCAGTGATGTCGATGTCACTGTTACAGTCTGTCACAATCAGTCACAGTCACACACAAATTCAATTTTATATTACTTAAAAGTTTAACTATATCATAGTAATATATACACTAAGGTACAGCTAACCTGCAATGTACAACTACTGGTCCTGCTCCTGGGGGATTTGAGATTTTCACACGACGGATAAACGCCAGCAAACCAGTTGCATGATAAGGAACACCATGGTCAGGCCAGCCAGTGAAATGAAACTGTTTAACTTCACGAATTTCATCAAAACCTCTCTGAGAAGGAAAAAAAACAAATATTTTCAAAATAGTTCAGGTACTGAATTAACTTTGCAAGGGGCAATGCAATGTATTCCTTGCCAAATTGACACTTCATGATTGCATAAACTTCTAAAAATATTGTGGCCTCTCACCAGAGCTATATTCATGATAAGAACATAAGAATTAGGAGCAGGAGTAGGCCATACGGCCCTTAGAACTTGCTGCTCCACTCAATATTATAGCTGATCTTCGACCTCAACTCCACTTTCCTGCCTGATCCCCACATAGCTCTGCATACTCTTCCACTCTGCTTCGTCTTCATATACATTACCTCTTCCATTCAACATCCCATCCTATATTCCCAATCATCTAGATTCCTCGCAAATTATTCCATCTGTGTTGTAGTTGATAATTCATCCTCAGACTCTTTCTATTAACTCAGGGTTCCACATAGCTCCGCATACTCTTCCACTCTGCTTTGTCTTCATATACATTAACGCTTCCATTCAGCATCCCATCCTATATTCAGCTACTTCCTTCTGATCATATGCCCAGAGTGCTCACATCGTCCAATCCTCACACAGTTTAATAGCTGAATCACTACATCACCTTCATTTCCTTCAATAAGGCAATGAAAATCTTATTTCTTTCAATTCTTCAAAGACACAATTTCCCCCAAGTCTCTTGAAAGTCCAACCAACAGCTGCCATCTCTTACTTATGATGGTTCCAACCCTCATCCTTCTTTGTCTATCCGCATTCTTGGCCTCACTGGGTTCAATGACCATGAGTGGACTTCCACAATTCTATTGCTGAAGCATTCTCTCAGATCAATTTCCTCTTTTGTGCCAAACATACTACTTTTCCCCTCAGCAAATCAACTCTATAAAATGGACCTGGGTTTTAAAGATTTGAATACTGCACCCTTGCGTGGAGGACCTCTTCTGGCACTTCTCTTGAACTTTTAGACAAGTAACAAGGAATGCTCATCATCTCACAGGTTATACCACTCTCAATTCTAGACTCCTGCCTCTTTTTTTTTTTAAACTGTAACCTTCCTTGTCTGTTTTATCGGCAGTACTATGAATCTTCCTCACATGTTGCTAGAGTTCCAAATATGCAGTCCTACAGGCGCTTCCTCCGCCCTGCATGCCCACTGTTGAAATCAAGACATTCGTTCCCAGGACTTGAAAACTATGGAACCCCTTACCTCCCCAGTCTTTCTATCCTCCTGCATTCTTCAGGCTTTGAAAATCCATACCTAATAATTACTTCCTAATTTAGCTCATTTATTTCATTCTCCTCAACCGTGATGTGCTGTAGTATGGCTCTTAACCATCTTTTCTCAGTAATTAAAACAAAATGACTAAATGTGCACAAATAATGTCATCACCATGCTTTTTTGCTTTAAATATCTTAAATGGATATTAGCTTATTCATTTTTGGAGATAAAATAACCTGTGCATAATGCATATTTAGCAGCCTTCAATTAAGTTATCACAGGAATATAAAAGCCAATTGGTGCCTAAGACACACTGCTAACTTGCACACACATTTGGTGCTGGCTATACAGAGGCTACAGATGAGCTTAATATATTGTACAATTGCAAGTATTAGCATGAAATTTAATTTTCCACCATCAACTGCTTATCAATTCATTTTTCGGTCCAACAAAAAATACCAAATATTTTAGCTGCAGATATTTCCTGTTTGTGTGGTTCAGGTAATGAAGGTAAAACACAATTTGAAGTATCAGCCTGCCAGAATTCCATTTTTCCTAGATATCATTACATTAGAGAAATATTCTAAAAATACTACAGAGAAAAGACATGAAGAAAGTTAAGGATGATAATCAGCTTACCCTTTCTAACGTAAATGTTCGAACTACATATTCTGCAAGTGGTTCCTCTTCCATGAATGTAACTTTAAAGTCTGCATAAACTTCAGTATCATCTGGCCAATATTTGTAGCATTTCACCTAAAATTTTAAAAGAACGTTCAAATGATTCAACAGAACTATAAAGCTGCATTTACACTACAGGTCCTGGTCTCAGAGTGGTAGCTAAAGTTTACCTTTCAGTCAGGCAATCACATGATCACATTGCTTCACACCAGCTTTGCTGGAGCTCTAACAGTCTTGCTCAGGAAAGCTCCTTGTGTGTTTGAATACACAACTCTCAGAATTCTCTCCCAACAGTTAGAAATTTAAATGTTTAGATTGTGAGGAAGGGAGAATCCCTGCTTTCTAAACATTCAAATTCAGTTCAGGTAGGTTTAAAAAATGCCCAGGCAGTCCAATGGATCCTTGAGCACTTTCAAGTTTGACACTGCATTGGACGTAGACTCCATATGATGTCAAACCTAGGCCACAAGACTATTTTCTACAGGAAATCTCACTCCACTTCACTTCACTTTGGATTTACACTGCAAGTTTTGTGTCAGTGTGAAGCCAAAATCACTTCACAAAGATGCTAAACAGATGTAGTGTAAATGCATCCTAAAATTATAATTTTTTTAAAAATGTGTTCAATAGCCTTGTGTCATATCATTTTAGTTCACAAATATACTGCATTACAGAATGGAATAAACCATATTTAACATGTTCTTCCCTGAAATTGCCTCCTTCAAGTGAAATCCTGTTTTCAAACAGGCCATTTCAATAGACACTAGTGGAGAAAAACATAAGTTATCTTGCAAAGCTTCCAAGGAAAGAGAGCTTGAGAGTGGGATAGAAGCCCAGGTACAAATTAAGACACATGCCTGACCTCTTAGTCAGAGGATATTACATGATATAAAGTCACCCAAAGTGGCAGTAAAAAATCATTTTTATAGTGGAACAAAACCGAGGTACAAAGAAATCTAAAAATGAAGTGTCACAGATAATTTTTTTTAGATTTTACATCTCAACAAAAATAGGTATATTCTGATTATTCATAAAATTCTGATTACAATTGGATATTTCTTCAAACTTTAAAACTTACTCCAATGCATTTATTTTTCTATTAAAACCAGACTTACTCTTCCAACTTCCACCAGATTTGTGACCATGACGATACAAACTGATTGCTCTTGCCAAGCCATTCTCCAGAAATCATACACAGTTTCATGCACTGGCCCTAGAAGATTGAGGAACCATAATATTTATTTTCAGTAATGGTGAATATATATGGTCACAGATTATCATAACATTAAAATTCTGCTTCATTTTCATCAAAATACATTTGGGGGCAATTTTCTGAATGCGCACTTCTGATGCAGAGTTTCATCCACCAGGAGCACATAGCAAGAAATCATGGAAGCGCATCCAGTGGGTGAAGCACCATTCCAGGATTGTGCATTCAGAGAATGTAGAAACAGATAAAAAAGAAAAAAAAACACAAATGTTGGAAATCATAAATGAAAACGGAAAATGCTAGAAATATACAGCAGGTCTGCCAGCATCTGGAAATAGAAAAGACAAGTTAGCCCTTTTTCAGAACTGGAAACTAGATGATAACTAAAAGTCCTTAAAAGGACTGAACAATGAAGGGGAACAACAGACATAAATCAATAGTCATTCATGCTGACTTTTATCAAAGAGGTAATTAATGGGATGAATGGCCCACAAACTGCTTTTTGAAAAGCAATTATGACTGGTGGAGGATGTACAAAAATCATCAAATGTAGTCGGCATTCCTGACTTATGACTTCTACCTGATGATGTCTTCCCAAACTCGCCTCGCGTTTTCAGTCTTAATGTGCTCAGTTACTTTCCAGTTCTGACACCTGAAACAACAACCTGTCTTTCCTTTTTCAGAAGCTGATTGACTTGCTGTGACCAGCATTTTCTATTTTTGTTTAAACAGACAATTGTTTCCCTATCCATTGCCCTGGAATGCAGAACTTTTAGAATCAATATATAGCATATTGGTACCAATACACTAAAAAATTAATTTAAGTTAATATGCTTTAATGTTATGCTAATACACGTCTTATGATAATCAATGTATTATATCAAAATGTTCCACCTCTACCACCATCAGTACTTCACCTCCATGTTATTCAGCTCAAAGTGTTCTCTTAAGACACAACCTAAGTTTGAGAGGTCAAAATCTGTAATTGTGCTGTGGGATGGTATTCATACTATAATAATGTTGCATATACAACTTGTACACTTTACTGAAAAAATACCTACACAGTGTGACTGTATGAAAATTTCACACACACGCTGAAATCCTAGTAACAACGTTCTAGAATTAAACAGTTTTCCCCTCTTTTTTCCTTCCACCCCAAATACTATGCAAGTTCTTTCAAAGCTCCTATATATTCTGAGAAACAATGTGCAGCCTTGCATCTGTTAATAAATCCTTGAAGCATTTTTGCTAAAGTATGCAATTTCCATTAATGTTTCTGTCTATTTGTAACATTCATTGGAAGCTAATATAAGCAGGATTTCAAAATGAACACAATAGATTATATACTACTATAAAATTAGCTTTAAAGTGCTTTGCCCATGTTGCTTTATTAATTTCTAATACTATCTGGTAGGATCCCAAAACAGACTTTTGGTTGGCCTTACTAATAAACTTTTAAACTTTCCAGCATCCGCAGTATTTTGCTATCGTAATAAACTTTTAAAGTTTGGTAACAAACTGCTGTAGTTGATTGTAGCTGACTTGACTGGATACAGTTATCTTTTGTACTTGCATTGTCAATCTTGCATTGTACTATTTTTGCCAATCTGTAGTATCTATCGGATATTAATATGCACCAAGTCATAGACATAGATTGACAAAAATAGTAACTGAAAATGCTAGTAGAGAAAGGTTCACTTTGATGCAATGGTAAATTTCAAATCAGCAAAGATTAAAAAATGCTTCAATACTTTTTTTTTAAAAAGGGACAAGCTCAAAACAAAAGGCAAAAATTAAGAAAATATAAATTTTAAGCCAAATTCAATAGTTTAAAAAAAAAGGATTGTATATATGCTCCGTTTGCCTATTCTTTGCATGTAGATTTCTACTTTGGAAGAGAGCTGTGGATGCTCAGTCGTTGAGTATATTCAAGACAGAGGTCGATAAATTTTTGGGAACGAAGGGAATTAAGGGATATGGGGATAGTGTGGGAAGGTGGAGTTGAGGTAGAAGATCAGCCATGATCTTGTTGACTAGTGGAGCAGGCTCGAAGGGCCAAATGGCTTACTCCAGCTCCTATTTCTTATGTTCTTATGGAAGCAATGCATAGAGAATTCTGCTACTTTTCCATTTTAGAATTCAGAGGTCTTCCTCTAGCCTCTCCAAACTGGGAATGTACAAATGAAGAGACATGAAGAATATTTTTGGCATACAGTAATAGGTTTAGCTTTTGTTAGAAAATGTGCATTTATTCAGTTGACAGTTCACACAAACGTAAAGCTGGACAGCTCAATATTTAGTCTAGTCAATAGGCACACCCTATCTAGTCTAGTCAAGTCAAATCAAATCAGTTACAGCAAACTGTTATTCTATAAAAAAACTTGAGAAAGTTGACAGTAAGGCCAACCAAAAGTCTGTTTTGGGATACTATCTTACTAGATAGTATTCAGAACTGATAAGGCAACTTGGGCAAATTTTTCAGTCTGATAATGCATGCTTGACACCACTCAGTGACATGGAAAGGAGCAGTAGAGCATCTTATCAGAATTCAAGAACATCGGACCTGAAAAGTTTGCTGCTGTGTGATGTGCACAAAGTACTTAAAGCGGTTACATATGAACATAAGAATTAGGAGCAGGAGTAGGTCATACGGCCCCTCGGGCCTGCTCCGCCATTCAATAAGATCATGGCTGATCTTTGACCTCAACTCCACTTTCACACCCGATTTCCATATCCCTTGATTTCCCCAGAGTCCAAAAATCTATCTATCTTGGCATTGAATATACTCAACGATTCAGCATCCATAGCCCTTTGGGGTAGAGAATTCAAAAGATTCACAACCCTTTGAGTGAAGAAATTCCTCCTCATCTCAGTCTTATCCTGAGACTATGCCCCCTAGTTCTAGACTCTCCAGCCAGGGAAAACAACCTCTCGGCATCTACCCTGTCAATCTCCCTCAGTATCTTGTATGTTTCAATGAGGTCACCTCTCATTCCTCTAAACTCCAGAGAGTACAGGCCCAATCTACTCAATCTCTCCTCATAGGACAACCCTCTCATCCCAGGAATCAATCTAGTGAACCTTTGTTGCACCGCCTCAAAGGCAAGTATAACCTTCCTCAGATAAGGAGACCAAAACTGTGCACAGTACTCCAGGTATGCTCTCACCAAAGCCCTGTACAATTGTAGTAAGACTTCCTTACTCTTGTACTCCAACCCCCTTGCAATAAAGGCCAACATCTCATTTGCTTTCTTAATTGCTTGCTGTACCTGCATGCTAACTCTGTTTCCTGTACAAGGACACCTAAATCTCTCTGAACACCAACATTTAATAGTTTCCCACCATTTAAAAAAATATTGTTTTTCTATTCTTCCTACCAAAGTGAATAATCTCACATTTCACCACATTATACTCCATCTGCCACCTTATTGCCCTATGAAAGGAAATCCTGTTTAAACATTGCCTAGCTTGGCATGTGTAAAGGTCATCACTTTTGATTGAGTAATTTCCTTTTATATTCATACAAAGTATCAAGTTCTTTGATGCAGTTAAAAAATTAATGCTCTGGTGACAGAGCAAAATGCAGACATTGTATTATAGAATGGACTGCTACCTCTGTCCCAATTTTATATCTCAACTTTGAAAGTTGCTCTCCTTAATTTCTGGCAGCTTATCATCAATTGTATTACAAACCTAAAAGCTATTCAAAACTAGCGCCCAGAACAATAGGGTAGTGTGCTAAATCACTGTGCCAACCAGCCCTTTTGTATCAGATTTCCCATTAATCTTAAACTTTCCTTTTCCACATTCTCCATTCAAGAGTATAAAAATTATTTGACAGTACTAATGCAAAGTTTTTCAGTGCATTTCAAATAGTACTCAGTTCGTCTGTGGAGGATATGCTTTGTTATAACAACAGAAGTGTTATACCATATTATGCACAACATATTATTCTGCTGCTGAAGTTATATTTAATATGGCCACAAAGTCTAATCTTAGTAAAAATATGCATACTGAGGTAAATTAGAGGCTAATTATTTGTTGCGGAGGTAAATTTATCAGTAGATTGGCAAATGCTTATAAATCGCTGGCTCCAATTATTGAGGCGAGGCCAGGTTATCAAGGACTTGCTAGAAGCGACTGGTTTTGAGACCTTATAAAAAAAATTCTACTTATTCGTTAGTAAATTCCCTAAATGTTCAATTGTGATTTGTTGCTGTTCTATGACTATCAGATGCAATTTTGACACTAGCATTTCATGTATGACACTTTCAGGAGCGATGAACACATTAAAAAGCAAGACTATATTTATATAAAGACTTTCTAGTATTAAGATAGTCTTTTCAAGCAAACGCAACCATCACTAACACTTTAACTCTACAAATAAGCTGCACTTTGAATCTCCCTTCCAAATGCAGCAAATGTGAACCTCATTAGTAATCAAAACACGCTGAATGAAGTACAATTCACAAACCGCTCCAGCTAAATACTTGGAAGATCAAAGCCAATGTCTTTGGCTCTTGCCGTAAACCCTGTACCCTTACAATTGACTCCATCCTCCACCCCACTCACTGATTCACGCTGAACCAGACTATTCACAACCTCAGTGTCTTATTGGACCCCGAGATGAGCTCCAACCCCAGATCCTCTTCATCCAAAAGACAGCCTGCTTCCACCTCCATTACATCGCCTTCCACCACCCCTACTTCAGTCCATCTGCTGCTGAAAACCTCATCCATTCCTTTGTCACCTTCAAAGTCAACTATTCCAAATCTGGCCAGCCTCCCATTGTCCATCCTCTGTAAACTTCAGCTGATCCAAAACTCTGCTGCCCAAATCTTATCCTGGACCAAGTTCCTTTCACCCATCATTCCTGTTCTCGCTTCCCTACATTAGCTCCCAAGCCCCCAACGATTCTAATTTAAAATTCCTCATATTTGCATTTAAAGCCCTTCGAGGCCATGCCCCTCTCGATCGCCAACCTCTTCAGGTGGTTACAGCCCTCCTAACTCTGTTCCTCTGGTCCCACCTCCTATATACCCCCCCTTTCTTCACCCTACCATTGGCCCCACACTCTGAAATTCCGTCCCAAAACCCCTCGGCCTCTCCATCTCCCTTTCCTTCTCTGACTCTCCTTAAAACCCACTTCATTGACCAAGCCTTTGGTCACCCCTCCTAGTCTTTCCTTTTTTGGCTTGGTGCCCTTTTTTTCCTATACCTCTCTGAAATTTCATGGATCATTTTTTAATGTTAAAGTCACTATATAAATGCAAGCTGTTGTCCCTGTATTGTGCAAGAAATAAAAGCACGACAGATTATGGATGCACTGGACTTATGTCACTTTATATGTTTGTACTTTATTCAGGGCACTATTCCTCCTGATCACAGTTTAAGTTTAGAATGTCAGGAGAAATGGATTTATGATAGTTTCTGCAATATAACTTAGGACTACAACGCAGGTCACAGAAACAACTTTAATTATGTTGAGATCTCTCACATAATGCAACTATTTTTGGAACCTCAAATGCACTTGAGTTACATCTATTATTTAATGCAAGATTCTTACCTTGTGTAGCTATATAATGACTTGGCCTGTGGTACCCCTATGAATGATAAAAGTTTCATAAATTTACACCATCTGGAAAGAGGATTGCTCTGGTCTCCACCAATCCTATTTGGAGAACTGGAAGACCTTCATTTACTATGTTAATATGTGCTAATCGTGACTTTACTTCCCTACTCAAAAGTACCACTGTGATAAAGGTCGACCAGCTGAATTGGATTTCAACAATTTTCACCAAACTGAATAAAGACCAATGCCAATTAAGAACTATGATTTGAAACATCTATTCTAATTGATCAGGAACAGATTCACAATGAAATAATTATTTTGATTAAGTTAACAGGAAAAGGGATGGATTATAAATCAGTGTTGCAAGAAGATGGATATGACTTTGCAATTATCATTTTTTGCTTGACTTTCCATAATATGACAGGTTAGCAGCAGTTAAATGACCTTACACAGTATGGTACTTATGAACATCTTTACAATAAACATACTTAGGGCTTATAATAGACAACAGAAATGATAGACCAAACACATAAATGACATGTTTATATTGAAATAGTCATATACATCAGCATGTATGATGCTAACCCTTTTACCTCATTAAAGAAAAAACTAAGTGATTAAAATATAAAAATAAATCTGGTGAAGGAAATGATGACCAACAAAATACTGTAACTAATGTGGATAAATAAAAGCACACGAGGATATTTGCAAATAATAAAACTACAGTGAACTTTAATAGTGCATTTATACTGCAACTTTAGCATCGTCATGAAGCAGTTTTGGCTTTGCAGCAAAATTAAAGCTGTTGTATTAAAGCTGTAGTATTAATTCAGAGTCAGGCACAAGAAGCAGTGTGAGACTCCCAGGAGGGAGAGTCTTAATCTGGGTTTAAAAAGTTCTCCTGGGGTCCCTTAGACAGGTTTTAAACATACTGGGTTTCAGTTTAAATGGTTACAGAGTACACATGTTCTTGTCTACACGTTTGAAGTGTTTCAATTTTAACTGCTGGGAGACAAACTCTCTTCCAGGCAGCAGAATTGGAATTCTAGCCAGGCGGTATAAATGGGTACTGTCTGGCTGAAATCCATACTGCAGCCATGGGTCTCAGACCAGGAACTGCAGTATCAATGCAGCATCAACTTACTTTCTCTTTGAGACAGGGTGTGGAAGAGAAAGAGGGCAAGGGGAGAAAGGGTATGTTAAAAACCTATTGGAAACTATCTGATTTGATTCAAGCTCATGAAATTTAAATACAGCATAGATGTAAGATTTGTTTTAGGACATTATCAGCCATAGATACATTTTAACAAAAACAAATGAAATTTTTTTTTTGAAAGGGATAATATGTAGCATCTAAATCAGCCTGATCCAAAAATATATTGCTTATTTCAGTACTTCAAATACACCTCTATTTAGAGTGTTGCAGAGATGTCATGGTGACTCAAATTTCATGCCATGGCTCTGCTAAAACTATCCTATGCAGGAAGTAATTAAAATGGAGAACATGTATAAACCATTTTCATTAATACAATGGAGAAGTTCCAATTCCACAATGCATTAAAGCACTTAGGAATGCTCACTGAACATTTAACAACCAGAATAAAAATATCCACATAAAATCTTTCACTTTTTTTTAATTGAAAAGCAAGGTCTCTAGTTCAAGTCACCTTGTGCTATGTGTAATGAAATCATTACCTATTTATAAAGAACATGTTTATAATTTTGGCACAAATAGTGCACAGACAAAAACTTTGCCATGGTTTTCAACAATGTTACACTTGCGCACTATTTTAAATGTGTGCTTTGCATTAGCTTGAAATGTATGGCATTTGTCGAATGACAATTCTCAGATCTGAAATGAGAGATTCTGTATTTGATTTTCAATTCAGTATCTGGTGACAGGTTACTTACACAATTAATTAAAATCTGATAGTGATTTCGCTTATTGAGATTATGTCCATGTTTACCGCTGAAGAAAATGTGTAGGTATAGCTTAAAACTTCTCTAAAACTGAAAGGAACCAACAGGCTGATGAGATAGAAGTCGAGATTTAGGAGTAAATTGTACCCATATTGGAAAATCTAAGCTTAATTCCCTTTTTGAGTTTCATGGAAATCTATTAAAATGTTTTTTTTAATTATTGAGGTGACAGTTTCACATTCAATTATGGGATACTTAAAGAAACAAAAAGAAATTACATTGTAAGTTGAAAATATAGTGTTCATAGACAACAAATTGTCTTTCCCTTTCAAGAGAGAGGAAGAATTAGAAGTAAGCACTTAAAATTTTGTTCAGCTAAACTTCAATTTTAACATTTTCTAAAAACGTGACTTTAATCATGGAATTGTGCTGTTCGTACAAATCTTAGTGAAAGTTGTTTATTTAAACGACAAAATTCAGTGTTGCCATTTCATTAGCAAGTTATTCATCAGTGGCTCGTGGAAAAGTTATGGTTCTAACATGAGTTAACAGTCTTCACTTCTGTTCAACATTTTGTCCAGATAACAATTTTGATTTCATAATCAGTAGGTACTACATTACGAGTGCAGTGGAGATTGAGGCATGTACAGGAATAAGTTGCAATGTTCTGTATTGACATTGCTTTGCTTTTCACCCACCCATGCTTTCTTGTGTATAAATGCATTACAGGGTACTGCTTTCAACAAGAGACAGAAAGCTTTTCTCACTAGAACACTTAATAGAACAGTATTTTAACTTGGTCTTTAGGGCAGTGTTATACAAAAAAACCCACACATACATTAGTGTGCATCAGTATGCTTTCAAGAGCTAGCTGTATTTATATTACATTGCCTTGAAATGAACTAGACCCTCAGTCAAACACAGATTTCAATTTAGATTCATGATCAAAAGGACCATGAAACAGTACAATAATTTCATTTACATTGTAGTTGTCAATTTAACAAAATTGGTGATTTTTGAAATATCACCATAGACCTGAAAATATGCATCAGGCCACCTTGTACTGTTTTAAAGACATACAGCTATTAATTTCACCTAAAACATAGGCATTAGAACAACGTTCTAAGCAGACCAGATAGCCATAGCAGATATACAACGATGACTAATTTACATGCATATGTTCACCTCTTCATTCTCTTCATAACGTGTGCCTTTGGCCATCGTTCCTTAACAGTATCATTCAAGTTCAAACATTTTGCAACTTCAGCTCTTGGAATTTTAATAACTAAGACAGCTGCTGCTTAAAATGACAGTGCAGCCACTAGTACAGCAGTTACATAGTTTATTTCCATGTAATGTACTTCAAAGTTGATTTTTTCCCATTACAGGCTAACGCAGAATATAGACCAAATTTAGTTTAATTCAGCAAGAGTAATGTGTATTTTACACTATGGCCTTTTTTCCAATCATACAATAATGCCAAGGAAATATGTTCTTGCTACTCATGAGGTTATGAGAGGCCAATGGAAAATCAAAAATGCATTTTTATAAAGAGAATCAAATGGGTTTGCTCAGCTATCTGCTGCAGGTGCTGCTTGTTTTAGTAACATGTTGGTATATTAAATGAATTGGTATTAAAATTTAAAAAGATCTAGCTTTTTCAGTGTGATACTTACATCCCTGTACAGCCATATCTACAGCCCAAACCAAAGCCAGATGTGAAAGAAAGCACAACAGTGTCAGTGAGTGCCAGCAAATTTAATACATAAGGTGCAAATTTTAAGAGTTGCAATCTTTAGACACAGCACAGGAAAATAAATCAAATGCGAAAGGATTGTATTGCTGGAAAACGCAACTTACATCAATATAATTTGCATTAATGTAATCTGATGTTGAATCATCCTCTAGTGACTGTAAAATGACTCTGGAATGGTCATCTGTAGGAAACACAATGCACATTTTGAATTTATTCTCATTTAAGCTAGCAACATACAACACACCATGATCATGATTCAATTTTGTCAACTATAATAACTGCATTATTTTAACAAAGGGTGCATTACAGTGCATTTCCAAAACAAGAGCTATAGTTATACTGCCACTTGTTCAAAAACTGATATTACAAGGAACAGATTTAAAAATCATTATGAAAGCAATTTTAGAAGTTTATCTGTGCAAGCTGATTTTTTTCCCAGGAACTTAACAAAATACAAACATTGAAGTGTATTATTAAAAAAAAAATTCAACCCCAAAATATCTATCTACATTTAGTGGTAAGGATTGTTTTAATGGATTGATATGTTTCTCGTCCCTGCACGGCTACAACCAATCATATGACTGCTTGAAAACTGTAGATTTGCAGTGTTATACATGCTGCAAGGAAAGAGCACTGCATACTGAACAACAGAAACTGGAAAATATTCTGTTGAATATTCTGTCCATGGTGAAAGCTTATTATATGTTTGAATTGTGGTTGATTATTAGTGAAAATTACATACAACAACCTGAGAGGTAATTACAGTTTGTGTTACTACCAATTATAAAACGTTCTAAAATGTTGCAGTACAACATTTTTCTCATTTGGCTCAGTGGTCGCACTCTCACCTCTGTCAGAAAGTCATAAGTTCAAGCCTCACTCAAATACCTTTACAAAAATCTTTGGAAGGGGGAATAGTGTTAAAGCTGTGACAGGTGGCAAATGTTATATCCCTGTTCAGATAAGGGAAAAGGGATAAAACATGAAATTCTAGGAGTGATTCCACACTGCCATGCTTCCAATGGCAAGCTGCAGTCAAAGGAGCACAGGACAGTGACATAGCTCTAACACAGTATCCCTGATTCTCCAACCTATCCCCATTTTGAACACGGCTTCCTACTGGGAGCATAGGATCATGGACTCTCTTCTTATAAGCCAATTAGTCTTCTCAGTTGTGGGTAAAACTTTAGCATCCATAATACAGGATGAAATGATTAAATAATTAGAAAAACATGGAATAATTAGAGACAGTTGGCAAGAATTTGTAATAGGCTGATCATGCTTGACCAATTTAATTACATTTTGTGAGGCAATCACAGAGAGTGCATAGTTAAAGTGAATATGGTGGAAGTTATAGATATGGATTTTCAGGGGGTGTTTGATAAGGTGGGACATAAAAGACTTGTTGCAAAAATTGAGGCACATGATATTGAAAAAAATGCAGTAAAACGAATAGAAGATAGCTAAGGGAAAGAAAGTGTGAAACTGAAATATTCAAAGGAGTATTGTAGGTCTGACATTTTTCCCTTCTATAGAATGATCTGAAGAAATTCAGATAATAAGTTAAATCCTCATTATTGAGACAACTGAATTTCAACAAAAATAATTTAAATTCTGGATCACAGCTGTTTACAGATCAACTCACAAGCTATAATATTTCCATAGCGATTCTTTGTTCTGTTCTGATCCTTCTTGGCAATGTCCCAGGAAGCAGACTGTCCTTCAAAGAAACTCTGCAAAAGAACAGTTTTTGTTAACAGAATGATTCCTGCTTTTCATTTAAGGCAACAGATCCAAATTTTGTAAGCTAATCCAATTAACAATCTCTTGTCTATTGACTAAATTATAATAACGACAAAGGGTGCAGTACAGTGCATTTCCAAAACAAGAGCACATCACTGCAAAGAGGAAACCAACAGAACAATGATGATCTGATTCCACAATGCATTAAAACTGAAGGAGTGAAACTCCTGGCAGTTGGGGACTTGAGCATTATTCAGTATGCAGATAGCGGTATAACTCAGATCTCGAAAAGTTTAGGTGCACAGCAGGACATTGGATGAATGCCCAATACTACAGCTCAGCAAAGTGTACTGAAAATGCAGATTTAAAAAAAAAATATTTCCAATATTTTCAGCAAAAGGTTCTTAATTTATATCTTTCACCATTTGTTTTTGGTAGAGTGTGACAAGAATATGACAACTGCGACTCAAGTTGTGAAGACAGGAAATGCATTACATTTTGATAGTGTTTGCATGCATGCCCTCAACAACAGTATGCGCACCCATTATGTCTTGCAATTACTTTTACAATTGCTGAAAAACTGAAGGAATCTGAGCTTCGTCAATGCAATCACCGTGGACTTAAACACAAACTAATCTCAGATCTGAATGCGCAGTTTAACTGTAGCTAAGAGTTTATTTGCACATCCATAAGGGGTACTTTAAGGGCTGCCCAAACAATTAAACATTATTAAATATCTTACATCTACATGTACTTCCTGTCTGCACAACTTGATTTCCTGTTGTCATACTTCATGTGTCAAATTCATGCATTATAAATTCTTATGTCCATATAAATGTAATGGTCTTTTGTCTATATAAACTTGGCACTCTGGTTGTGCAGTCTCACCACTAGATTTTTTTCATCCATCACATTTTTCCCTCGGTAACTCAGATTTTTATTGGCGAAAATAGGGTTCAAATAAAATTAAAAGTCCAAAATGCATCACATAGTTCACAGTAACAGTTACATTTATCTACTGAATTAGCTTTCCCTGAATTGGCCCAGTGTTTTATTCCTCTCTCTCCCAGCAGATTACAATACTGCTGGTGGGTGGAATCATTCGGAGTCCTGATGCTTAATTACAACTGTTGTATGGGAGAGGCTCGATGGACTAGCTGGTCTTTTCACGTCCTTCATTTTCGTACGTTCACTGAATTTGTGTGCGTGTCAATTTGTGTCATACAGTTTTTACTTGAAAGCCTCAGCATCTCCTAAAAGCCTGGGCTGGACTTGATATTTTTGTCCAAAGTTATGATTCAGCTGAAATAAAAACAGAAAATGCTGGAAATACTCAGCAGATCAGGCAGCATCTATGGAGAGAGAAACAGAGTTAGCATTTCAGGTCGATGACCTTCCATCAGAACTGGAAAAAGTTAGTGATGTAACAGGTTTTAAGCAAGTGCAAAGGCAGGGAAAGGGGGGAGGGGAGGAAAGAACAAAAGAGAAGGTCTGTGATAGGATGGAAGGCAGGAGAGACTAAATGACAAAAGGTATGCCTGTACAAAGCAAAAGGAGATGGTAATGGGACAAGTAAAAAACCAAAAGATGGGTCTAGAAGAGGTGTAAATGTGAATAGGGGAATCTTCAACAGCTGCCATCTGAAAAAATGGGGGCAAAGGTTATGATCTGAAATTGTTGAACTCGATGTTGAGTCCAGAAGGCTGTAAAGTGCAAAACTGAAAGATGAGTTCCTGTTCCTCGAGCTTACATTGAGCTTCGTTGGAACAGTGCAAGAGGCCGAGGACAGAGAGGTCAGAGTGGGAGTGGAGGGGAGAATTAAAGTCACAGGTGACCGGAAGCTCAGGGTCACGCTTGCGAACTGAACGGAGGTGTTCCGCAAAGCGGTCACCCAATCTGCGTTTGGTCTCCCCAATATAGAGGAGACCGCACCGTGAGCAGCGAATACAGTATACTATGGGGCCCTGGACAGTGCGAAGGGAGGAGGTAAAAGGACAGGTGTTGCATCTCCTGTGCTTGCATGGGAAGGTACTGTGGGAAGGGGAGGGGGCTTTGGGGGTGGATGAGGAGTGGACCAGGGTGTCGCGGAGGGAATGGTCCCTTCGGAATGCTGAAAGAGGAGGGGAGGGGAAGATGTGTTTGGTGGTGGGATCACACTGGAGGTGGTGGAAATGGCGGAGAATGATCCGTTGAAGGTGGAGGCTGGTGAGATGGAACGTGAGGACAAGGGGAACCCTATCGTGGTTCTGGGAGGGAGGCGAAGGGGCGAGAGCAGAAGTGGGGGAAATGGAATAGACACGGTCGAGGCCCCCCGTCAACCACGGTACAGGGAAATGCTCGGTTGAGGAAAAAGGAGGACATATTGGAAGCACTAGTATGGAAGGTGGCATCGTCACAACAGATGCAACGGAGAAACTGGGAGAATGGAATAGAGTCCTTACAGGAAGCTGGGAGGAAGTGTAGTTAAGGTAGCTGAGGGAGTCAGTGGGCTTATAGTGGATGTTGGTCAATAACCTATCCCCAGAAATGGAGACAGAGAAGTCGAGGAAGGGAAGGGAAGAGTCGGAGATGGACCATACTAAATTGATTGAATTTTTTGATGAGGTAACAGAGGGGGTTGATGAGGGCAATGTGGTGTACATGGACTTCCAAAAGGCGTTTGATAAAGTGCCACATAATAGGCTTGCCAGCAAAGTTGAAGCCCATGGAATAAAAGGGACAGTGGCAGCATGGATATGAAATTGGCTAAGTGACAGGAAACAGAGAGTAGTGGGGAACGGTTGTTTTTCGGACTGGAGGAAGGTATACAGTGGTGTTTCCCCAGGGGTCAGTACTAGGACCACTGCTTTTTTTGATATATATTAATGACTTGGACTTGGGTGTAAATTTCAAAATTTGCAGATGACACAAAACTTGGAAGTATAGTGAACAGTGAGGAGGATAGGGATAGACTCCAAGAGGACATAGGCAGGCTGGTGGAATTGGCGGACACCTGGCAGATGAAATTTAACGCAGAAAAGTGCGAAGTGATACATTTTGGTAGGAAGAACGAGGAGAGGCAATATAAACTAAAGTGTACAATTCTAAAGGGGGTGCATGAACAGAGAGACCTGGGGGTATATGTGCACAAATTGAAGGTTACAGGGCAGGTTGAGAAGGCGGTTAAAAAAGCATATGGGATCCTGGGCTTCATAAATAGAGGCATAGAGTACAAAAGCAAGGAAGTTATGATAAACCTTTATAAAACACTGGTTCGGCCTCAACTGGAGTACTGTGTCCAATTCTGGGCACCACACTTTAGGAAGGATGTGAAGACCTTAGAGAGGGTGCAGAAAAGATTTACGAGAATGGTTCCAGGGATGAGGGACTTCAGTTATGTGGATAGACGAGAGAAGCTGGGGTTGTTCTCCTTAGAGCAGAGAAGGTTGAGAGGAGATCTGATGGGGGTGTTCAAAATCATGCGGGGTCTAGACAGAGTAGATAGAGAGAAACTGTTCCCATTGGCGGAAGGGTCGATAACCAGAGGACACAGATTTAAGGTGATTGGCAAAAGAACCAAGGGCGACATGAGGAAAAACCTTTTTACGCAGCAAGTGGTTAGGATCTGGAATGCACTGCCTGAAAGGGTGGTGGAGGCAGACTCAATCGTGGATTTCAAAAGGGAATTGGATAAGTACCTGAAGGAAAAAGATTTGCAGGGCTACGGGGAAAGGGCAGGGGAGTGGGACTAGATGAAGTGCTCTTGCAGAGAGCCGGCACAGGCTCGATGGGCCCAATGGCCTCCTTCTGTGCTGTAACCATTTTATGATTCTATGTGAAGGTGAGGGAAGGGTAGAAATTGGAAGCAAAGTGAATGGCCCGGATTTTGCAGACGGTATGGCGGCGTACTCAGATATTCTGCAAATATAGGCCCGGATTAGAGTTTTAATGATGTTGAACATTATCAAAAAATTAAATTTTTAATGAGGTTGGTGGAATGAAGCTAATTACAAATTAAATTCCAATTGTGTAAATTGTAATTAAATCTGATATCACGATTTCATTAAATCTCAATACAGGATTTCCTTCGGAAATTATTAAAATTAAATTCTGCTTTGTGATTGGAGGGCCAGGCCCACATCATCCCAGGTACGCTTCCGCACTTCCTATGTCCCTGGGATCCGTGGGCCATTACGCTGCCCTCCGCTTCGCATCCTCAGAGCGCAAGTTTTTGCAGCCTCACCACCATCAGGTAGGTGCGAAATTCTTTTGCGGGTCGGAGGCGTACTCCGGAGGTACGCCTCAGACCACAATTTTTGGCCCAGTGAAATTTTCCAGTTCAGGACAAGAGCAGGAAACGGCACCGATACAGTCATCAATGTACCGGAAAAAGAAGTGAGGGAGGGGACTTGAGCAAAGAATGCTCCACATATCCCACGAAAAGGCAGGCATAGCTAGTACCCATGCAGGTTCCCATAGCAACACCTTTTATTTGGAGGAGGTGAGTGGAGTCAAAGGAACATAAGAACATAAGAAATAAGAGCAGGAGTAGGCCATACGGCCCCTTGAGCCTACTCTGCCATTCAATAAGATCCTGGCTGATAATCGACCCCAACTCCACTTTCCCGCCCGATCTCCATATCCCTTGATTCCCCGAGAGTCCAAAAATCTATCTATCTCAGCCTTGAATATACTCAAAGACTCAGCATTCACAGCCCTCTGGGGCAGAGAATTCCAAACATTCACAACCCTCTGAGTGAAGAAATTCCTCCTCATCTCAGTCATAAAAAGCCTACCCCTTATCCTGAGACTATGCCCCCTAGTTCTAGACAATCCAGCCAGGGGAAACAACCTCTCAAGCATCTACCCTGTCAATCCCCTTCAGAATCTTGTATGTTTCAATGAGATCACCTCTGATTCTTCTAAACTCCAGAGAGTATAGGCCCATTCTACACAATTCCTCACCATAGGACAGCCCTCTCATCTCAGGAATCAATCTGGTGAACCTTCGTTGCACCGCCTCCAAGGCAAGTATATCCTTCCTTAGATAAGGAGACCAAAACTGTGCACAGTTCTCCAGGTGTGGTCTCACCAAGGCCCTGTACAATTGTAGCAAGACTTCCTTAGTCTTATACTCTAACCCCCTTGCAATAAAGGCCAACATGCCATTTGCCTTCCTTATTGCTTGCTGTACCTGCATGCTAGCTTTCTGTGTTTCTTGCACGAGGACACCCAAATCTCTCTGAACACCAACATTTGAAAGTTTCTCACCATTTAAAAAATATTGTTTTTCTATTCTTCCAACCAAAGTGATAACCTCACATTTCCCTACATTATACTCCATCTGTCACCTTACTGCCCACTCACTTAGTCTATCTATATTCCTTTGCAGACTCTGTGTTCTCCTCACAGCTTACTATCCCACCTAGCTTTGTATCATCAGCAAACTTGGATACATTACACTCGGTCCCTTCATCTAGGTCATTAATATAGATTGTAAATAACTGAGGCCCCAACACTGATCCTTGCGGCACCCCACTAGTTACAGCCTGCCAACCTGAAAAAGATCCGTTTTATTCCTACTGTCTGTTTTCTGTCCGTTAACCAATCCTCTATCCATGCTACTATATTACCCCCAACCCCATAAGCCCTAATCTTGTGCAATAACCTTTTATGTGGCACCTTATCGAATGCCTTTTGGAGTAATTGTTCAATGTGAGAACAGGTTCAGCCAGGCGGAAGAGGGTGGTGGTAGATGGGAACTGGTTGGGCCTCTGTTCAAGGAAGAAGCGGAGCACCCTCAGGCCGTCCTTGTGGGGGATGGAGGTGTAGAGGGACTGGACATCCATGGTGAAAAGGATCCGGTTAGGGCTGAATTCAGCTGAATTTGTATTGTGCGGTCTGAGTACATATTTGACTTCCCAGTATGCATCAGTCCTGTTCAGTAAGCTGCACTAATGCATTATTTTTCATTAGTTTCCAGCAGCTTTTGCTCAAAGCTTTTTCAAAGTTATTTTAAGAAAATCTTTTATTTAGGTGAAATTTACATTTTTTTTTACATAAAATGATAATGTTCTGATTATACACCTGTTGTAGCCTTAGATTTGTGTTCTATAAACTTTGGGATCAGAGAGCGAGAGGGGGCTGTAATGTTGCTTCAATTTAAAAAAAAACACTCGTTGAATCTTGAAACCAACTGTTTACCTCACCTATGCCTTCTTGAAAAGTTAGAGAAGGTCAATGATTTGCACTTAGTCAGCCTTGGCTCAGTAATAACACCCTTGCCTCTGAGTCAGAAGGTTGTGGGTTCAAGTCCCACTCCAGAGACTAGAGCACATAGTTTAGGCTGGCATTTCAGTGTAGTACTGAGGAAGTGCTGCATTTACAGACATGCCGTCTTTCGAATGAGACGTTAAGCCGAGTCTCCATCTGCCCTCTCAGGTGGACATAAAAGATCCCATAGCACTATTGGAAGAGCAGCAGGGGAGTTCTCCCCAGTGTCCTGGCCGTTAGTTATCCCTCATCATTAAAACACATTATCTGGTCATTATCTCATTGCTGTTTGTGAGACCTTACTGTGCACAATTTGGCTGTCGCATTTCCTACATTACAACAATAACTACACTTCAAAAGAACTTCACTGGCTGTAAGGGGCTTTGGAACGTCCTGAGGTCATCAATGGTGCTACATAAATGCAAGGCTTCTTTTATTATATAATTTTATATGTATATACCAGTCGATCTTCTGTGGCAGGCACCTGGATTTAAGACAAACTGTGGCTTTCAGATGAAAGAGGGAGTTTTAATTGGACCAGGGTGTATGGGCATAATTCAGTTTTAAAGTCAGATTCTTGCCATGTTTTGAAAGCAACCCCATCATTAATTTTAGATTGCCCTACCAGCCGATACAGAAGTCTAGCGTGCAGTTGGGTGCCGTCACTCTCTTCCAAACTTACAAATAAAAAGAAAAGCCACAGAGAAATAACAAAACAGTAATTAAAAGACACTGAAGAAGAAAAAAAGTAAAAAAGGAAAGCCTTTGCTATTTTAAGAGTTCCTTTGTAAATAACGATTCTTACCGCACTCAATCCTGATGGATGTGCTGAGCGTATAGCAGGATTCAGTTGTAAATGACAGGAAATCGAGCAGTGTCAGATTTGCAGGTACTAGACACTGATTTAAATATTAAAATTAAGCACTTGCATGCACTGAGGGCAATTTTCAATTTTGCTGCCTGGGCAGTAACCTGGTTGAGGGGATCACCCACCCATTGCAGAAACCACCATCGATGCAATAAAAATCAGGCTACTTCTAGAAGGGGCGGGTGAAGCTTTCTGCCACTTATCGCCCAGGTGCCGAAGTTGCAAATTATCCCCAATATGTGACACTGACTATGCAGGTGTTGAGCCTGACCAGAAAATCTTACATAGCAGGATTCTTGTGGGAACTGACAAGATATTCTGATACCAAATTTTCGATGAAAACAGTCCATCTGGCTAGAATATTTACCCTCTGAAGAATGACCAGGGTTATAGTAATGCTACTCGTCTTTAAATGTGTGTCCTCATGCCAGTAAGGGGTTGCCAACAGATGAGTAAATGTCAGTGGTTAGCTCAGGGTCAAACAATGGATCATAAATTTTTTGCATTAAATAATTTTGTATGAAAAAAACAACCAATTATATGTGGTGCATCTTTATTCACTTTGAGGTGCTGTATGATGCAAGATCTAAAGACCACAAGTTTTGCGAACTATTATCAGATCAGTTGGGATAGAAAATTATATAAAAGTCACAGTTCACTATATATCACATTTTTTGCTATCTGTGAAGCCCAATATGCTGCAGTAAATATGAGGCAATACATGTGGCTTTTAACGCTGCTATTTTTCTAGCTTACCGTAACATGCAAACAGGAAGTTGCTCAGAAACAACATATTTCTACAGGAAACTGCCAGTAAAACCACAACTACTGGCTTAATAGTTAGCACTATATCACATTGTTTTAAGTAGTATAATCCTGAGGTTTTGACATGTTAACATGACAAAAACCTTACAATTAAACAGAAATTTAGCAACAAGAACATTAAAAAGTAGCACAGCACAATCTATACTGATGCCAAGTGCTATAGCTAAAGAATACATTGCTTTTCCAGGAAAAATAACTATTTATTTGCATTATCAATAGCTATGCTATCATCCATTCGCAACACTTTTGATTTCACTTCTAATGAATGCATGAATCCCATTCTTCCTGGTGCAAAAGAATATCATAAAAGCACAATATTGTTTGCCTGGTAATTTGTTGCTAAATGAGTCATAACCCTGATACATTGCCCATTAGGGGATGTTCTGTACCTTCAGGTGAAACATCAATCAGTTTTACTGTATTCATTGCAAGTTAAATTTAGCTGGCTTGATAATGGATGTCAGTGCAACAATTGAGAACCTAAATAATGAGAACGCATGTAAGGAACAAGTGATTTAGGTAAAATAAACCAATTGATGCCTGTAAGTTCAAACTGGCACACCAGTGATGTTCTGTCAACTACTGGTCCTGATATGTAGTCTATTTGTCTATTCATCTACGTCAAACCACCTTCACCTTGCAATTGCAACTCTTCGCCTGGGTGTCATTGACTTTCATAAACTGCTCAAGCTTTAATCTTGCATGTTTTAATCATCATCAGAATCACTTCACTGAAATATCTGTAACTCACTGCCGTATGTAACAATTTATTTAACACCTTGCTCAAGACCCAAGAAATTACATTTTTGGTTGTATAAGGACTTTCAATCTCAGCCAGGCTCACCACATGTATTAGAATGATGTGTCAGGTAACCGAGATTCTACACTAGGTCACGGTCTGAAATGTTTTGACCATTTTCCATAGAAAGGATCTAGATAGGAGTTATTTTAAAATGTGCTTTTACATTAATGGGTTTTGCTTCTTGGGACAGTGCTATGCTGGGATGCAGATCAGTCGTCAAACAAAAAGTGGATAAAATGCTAATTGGAAGTTAATTTGCGCAGAGACTAAACAATAAGCAATTTGTTAGCTTATCTGAATAACTGGAAAACATCTCTCATCATTAGAAAACCCTTTGATCTTTATCTGTGAGAGGGATAATAGTAGAGAGATGGGGGTAATGACCTTGGGCAATAGTGGGGAATGGGGAAAGAGGGCAACTAGGGATCTGGGGGTCCTTGTACATGAATCACAAAAAGTTAGCATGCAGGTACAGCAAGTAATTAGGAAGGCAAATGGAGTGTTGGCCTTTATTGCAAAGGGAATGGAGTATAAAAGTAGGGAAGTCCTGTTACAACTGTTGGTGAGACCACACCTGCAGTACTGCGTACAGTTTTGGTCTCCTTATTTAAGGAAGGATATACTTGCATTGGAGGCAGTTCAGAGAAGGTTCACGAGGTTGATTCCGGAGATGAAGGGGTTGTCTTATGAAGAAAGGTTGAGCAGGTTGGGCCTATACTCATTGGCGTTTAGAAGAATGAGGGGGGATCTTATTGAAACATATAAGATTCTGAAGGGCCTTGACAGGGTAGATGCAGAGAGGATGTTTCCCCTCGTGGGGGGAATCTAGAACTAGGGGGCATAATTTCAGAATAAGGGGGCACCCTTTTAAATCGGAAATGAGGAGCAATTTCTTCTCTCAGAAGGTCTTGAATCTTTGGAATTCTCTTCCCCAGAGAGCTGTGGAGGCTGGGTCATTGAATATATTTAAGGTGGAGATAGACAGATTTTTTGAAAGGTAAGGGAGTCAAGGGTTATGTGGAGCGGGCAGGGAAGTGGAGTTGAAGCCAAGATCAGATCAGCCATGATCTTATTCAATGGCGGAGCAGGCTCGAGGGGCTAAATGACCTACTCCTGCTCCTGTTCTTGTGAATGGGGATGGAGGGCGACTGGGGAATGGGGACGGAGGGCGACTGGGGAATGGGGACGGAGGGCGACTGGGGAATGGGGACGGAGGGCGACTGGGGAATGGGAGCTCGGGGAAGAAACGGAGACTGGGGACTCGGGGAGAGATGCAGATTGTGGAATGGAGGCTCAGGGAGAGATGGAGATGGGCTGGGGGGGGGTGAGAGGAGAAGAGATAGAGAGAATGGTTTCCCCTCTTGGCTTGCTCACGGGTGGTCTCCTGGTTCTTGGAACTTCTCATACAACAGCTGCTGGCGCAAAACCACAAGCAAATATACTCAAGTATTGGGGACCCAACCTTTATAAGGTAAACCCAATAAGATTTGTAGAAGTATTGTGATCCGCCATCACGTGGCCCGCCCTCCAGGAATGCCTACAACCAGAGTTGGCAACCCTACTTGCCCCAGTACATAAGGTAGTGATGAGCTGCTTACAGTCCCCTACCCACACTCCAGCCCCTCAAACATTAACAGCTATAGCACACGGAGGGAGGGGGGTCCCGGTCAGGGGTCTGCAGAACATTAATCCAAGTTTGGCTGGGATCTCCCAGGCACTCCAGCCCTACAGCAGCCACTGCACACTGTCCAGGCTGCCAACGTAGCAGATCCCAGAATCAGGACATCAATGGAAAAGGACCCCGGGATAGCAATGAACTGGGATACCCAACAAACAGAAAATGAACAGAAATCACACCCCGCTGGCAGGGCTCCAGAATTAGGCACGATCCCAAGTGAAGACAAAAGGAAGAAGGAACACTGCAGGAGATACAGCCAATGACCATTTTAAAAGGACACCTGACGCAAGTCTCTTAGGTGTCCTTAATTTACAGGTTTCACTGTATAATGGGCGGCTGATTCAATATCCCCAATTATACACTATCGCCCAAGGTCAAAATTACCCCCAAAGACTTTTGAAAGAGGACATTGTACAGGCAGGAAGAAAAAGACTGAAAATCAGGAATTTGCAGAGAGAGGAGGTCCTGCCCTGCATTATAGGTTGGAATGCAGAGAAGTTATTCTGCTCAAGTAAGATGACCCTCTAAAGTGGAGTAGTATCACACATTCATTATTTTTATCTCATTGCATGGAGATAAGTTTTAGCAATTAAATTAATTGAATCTGATGAAATCTGTTGCTCTATATGTTAACCTTACTGTGGAACAAAGCTGCTTAATGATTCAAACCAAGCCTTGCCTCACCTACTGGTAACTCAGTTCGCCTTCAGAAAGATGGAAGAACTACAACCTGAAAAGGCAGAGGCCTAGAAATTCAAGAGAGCTGGAAACCTGCCGGTGGCTGAAATTTATAGTGCTGGCAGCACCAGTATATTAGTGCTGCTTGGTAATTAACATTAGCCCAGCATTAAGCTCACTGTGCAAGGCTGGTTCTCCTGGCGTTGTCTCAGCAGGAGGCCCAATGTAGCAAGGTCGCACTGATATTGCAGCAAGAACAGCCTTCTCTTAAAGCTGAAGGGATAATTACTAGTCCTAGCCCCTTTAGGGCTACCCCGGATCAGGCGTATTCCTCAGACGTTCACTTTCAACTAAAGTTTGAGGTAGCCGAATCCTAAAGACGCTGAATTGGGTCTAAAGGTCTGGACTATCTCTCCCTAAATGAAAGGAACAACCTGAAAATGTTACCGTCCTCCAGATAGCACTTTTAATAAGTTTAGTTAGACTGTAACGTTCCGGATATTATGAGGGTCCGGAAAACTCCCCCAGAATTCTGCAACTCCTCACCAAAGAGTGTACAGAGATTGAGTTCGCGAGTTTGATACAGAAGTCTTGAGATAATTCTAAAAATATATAGATTTATTAAAGAACCAACATGCAGTTTACAGTTGGTGAGTCAATTGCAACATTAACAGTTCCAAAAAGAGAAAGCTTACAATCTTATCAGAGAACCTTACTTTCAAATCTCAACTTCGCTACAGTTTTACAGTTCTTAAAGTTCTATTCAGGATATCCACCAAAATCAAATACCTTTGATCCCCGAGGTACAAAGAGTTGGAGACTTACAGAGCCGCCTCTGAAGCCGAGAATTGCTTTGCCCGATTGCAGCGAGTCTGTTATCCCATTTGAGAGTTTAATATTTATACCCTTTTCCAGTGGTATTTCCTTTAAGGTTTTCTGCTGATGTAAGCTAATTATCTCTAGTAATTTTTCTGCTGGCCCCTGCAATTCTTAGTCACCTCAGCTGGTAGCATTACAGAATTATGTCTCTTCTCTAGGTGTTCTAAGTTTACCATAAAAAACGGTGTTACGGCAGGTGTGTTTTTTACTTGGTCATTTTTACGAAGGCAGATGTTTCTGACTTTTGTGCGCTTCTTTACAAAGTGTAAATTAGAACACCTTGTCCAGGGTGAACCATGGTTTCATTCCGAAAGGTTCAGCCTGCCGGAGCCTTTAACCTTCTGTTTCAATAAGGTTATTGATTCAGTGTCAACAACTATCTTATCTCTATAGCCAGGATGCTTTCACAGCTTTTTCATAGTTAGGTTTCTAGATTTCCAAACCCAGTTTGTCATGTTTTAATAAGGCCAGAATTCTTTCATAGAATGGTGTATTTTTCTGAATAGGTTATATGGCTTATTCCTTCACAAAGCAAGGCTGTCATGTTAGAAAGGGGAACTGCCGTCTAAAATGAAAATAATAAAAATCATTTAAAAAGAGGCAGTTTTTAGCCCTTAGAGCTCAGCTGCCTTCAAACAGGAAAAGTGCTTCAGCACTAACACAAATGGCTCAGCAAGCCAGGGAAGGGGCACCCAGGGTCTCGCACACAGCACTCCAGCTTTGTGCAGGGGGTCAACACGGCAAGAGAGGTCCTCTACCACAGGGGCCATGAGGCCTTCAGAAAGAACGATGTGGGACCAGTTCACCGAGGCCATCACTGCCAGCAGTGTCGCCTCCCACGACCTGGCTCCAGTGCCCAAAGAAGCTACATGACCTCAGACCAGTGGTCAAGGTCAGTGAATGCATCTTCAAAAGCTGTCTCCTACCAACTGCATCACTAGCCTCACACACTGCTCAATGCACGACCAACCCTGCCATCACTCACCGACCAATAATCTGTACCAATCACGAGGCACATCTCCCATTCCTAGCCACACCTCACCTTCTTGGAAGAGACGGTGCTGGCCATTCTTGAGCCCTTGGCCAGCGGCGGGGCTGAAAGGATACAAGATGTTGGTATCCTCATACGTTATCCCCCGTCTCGCATGCACCTCTTGCTTTCCCACCCTCGCCTCACCACAACTCCACCCTTCTGCCTTCCTCATTTTACACACCCAAGAAATGCAGCCTGCCCAGCCAGTGGTTGACCAAGAAGAGGGAGGAGAGTGAAGAAGAAAAATAATAAACTGTCACTCGATTTCACACTCCCAGCCACCAGCTCCTCAAGATTGACCTGCAAGGCCATTTGCAGTGTTCCCCATTGAAAGTGAGCAGTCTTCCACCAGCCATGCAGCAGCCACTGGGGTAGCACTGCGTGACATCAGTAGGATAAATGTGAGAAGTCACACAACACCAGGTTATAGTCCAACAGCTTTATTTGAAATCACAAGCTTTCGGAGCGCTGCTCCTTCGTCAGGTGACGAAGGAGCAGCGCTCCGAAAGCTTGTGATTTCAAATAAAGCTGTTGGACTATAACCTGGTGTTGTGCGACTTCTCACATTTGTCCACCCTAGTCCAACACCGGCATCTCCACATCATCAGTAGGATAGGCAAAGGCACACACAAGACAGTCACTAAGGGAAAGCATAAGGGTGATGAGTTGATTACTTGATGTCTTCTTGGCTGGATAGATGTATAAAGTTGGATTGGAAAGTTTGCTTTGTGGTGGCTTTTATCTCAGCATTGTGGCCAAGAGGACGCTGTGATGGTCAGTAACAGAGGGAAGGTAAGGTGTGGGACAATGTTGAAAGGGGAATTGGGGTTGTGGTCACTGATACCGCAGGTGGATGATTCCATCCCGGATATCCCAGCCAGAAAAAGGCTGTCTGGGTTGCATCCTTCCTTCTACTTCCTCCTCTTTTCTCTGCAAACGGATGCCTGAAATCTGAAATAAAGCAGAAAATGCTGGAAGTACTCAGCAGGTCAGGCAGCATCTCGACCTGAGATGTGAACTCTGTTTTTCTCTCCATGGATGCTGCCTGACCTGATGCATACTTCCAGCATTTTCTGTCCTCTCTGAGGCCTTCCTTTACCATCTGAGGCCTTGCAAGCATCCAGCAGCACTCCCTGAACTCACATCTTTCTCCAGTTTCTCTCCAATCTCCCCTCATGACCTCTCCATGCTCATCTTGTCCATGAGACCCACTTCCTGCTCCCTCGACCCTATTCCCACCAAATTGCTGACCACCCAACTTCCTTTTCTGGCTCCCATTCTTTTCTGGCAACGTAACGAAAACAGATCATCTGGTCATTATCACATTGCTGTTTGTGGGAGCTTGCTGAGCGCAAATCGGCTGCTGTGATTCTCACATTACAACAGTGATTCCACTTTAAAAGTACTTCATTAACTGTAAAGCGCTTTGAAACGTCCGGTGGTCGTGAAATGCGCAATATAAATGCAAGTCTTTCTTTCTTTTTCCCATGTTAGCTGACATTGTTAACGGTCCGCTCTCCTCAGGTACTGTCACCCTCTCCCTCAAATCTGCCGTCATCACCCCTCTCCTCTAAAAACCAACCCTTGACCTCTCCGTCCTTGCAAACTACCGCCCCATCTCCAATCTCCCTTTCCTCTCCAAAGTCCGTGAACGTGTTGTCGCCTCCCAAATCCGTGCTCATCTTTCCCGCAATTCCATGTTTGAATCCCTCCAATCAGGTTTCCGTCCTTGCCAAAGTACTGAAACGGCTCTCATCAAAGTCACAAATGACATCCTTTGTGACTGTGACAAAGGTAAACTATCCCTCCTCGTCCTTCTTGACTTGTCTGCAGCCTTTGACACGGTTGACCACTCCATCCTTCTCCAACGCCTCTCCACCGTCGTCTAGCTGGGTGGGACTGTGCTCGCCTGGTTCCATTCTTATCTATCTAATCTTAGCCAGAGAATCACCTGCAATGGCTTCTCTTCCCACTCCCACATCGTTACTTTTGGTGTCCCCCCAAGGATCTATCCTTGGCCCCCTCCTATTTCTCATCTACATGTTGCCCCTTGGCGACATCATCCGAAAACACAGCGCCAGTTTCCACATGTACGCTGACGACACCCAGCTCTACCTCACTACCACTTCTCTCGACCCCTCCACAGTCTCTAAATTGTCAGAATGCTTGTCCGACATCCAGTTCTGGATGAGCAGAAATTTTCTCCAATTAAATATTGGGAAGACCGAAGCCATTGTTTTCGGTCCCCGCCACAAACTCCGCTCACTAGCCACTGACTCCATCCCTCTTCCTAACATCTGTCTGAGGCTGAACCACACTGTTTGCAACCTTGGTGTCATATTTGACCCTGAAATGAGCTTCCAACCACATATCCGTAGCATAACTAAGACCGCCTATTTCCACCTCCGTAACATCGCCCGTCTCTGCCATTGTCTCAGCTCATCCATTGCTGAAACCCAATCGTTGTTGCCTCTAAACTTGACTATTCCAACGCACTCCTGGCTGACCTCCCACATTCTACCCTACGTAAACTTGAGGTGATCCAAAACTCGGCTACCGGTGTCCTAACTCGCACCGAGTCCTGCTCACCCATCAGCCCTGTGCTCGTTGACCTACATTGGCTCCCGGTTAAGCAACGTCTCGATTTCAAAATTCTCATCCTTGTTTTCAAATCCCTCCATGGCCTCGCCTCGCCCCGCCCCGCCCGATCTCTGTAACCTCCTTCAGCCCCACAAGATATCTGCACTCCTCTAATTCTGCCCTCTTGAGCATCCCTAATTATAATCGCTCAACAATTGGTGGCTGTGCCTTCTGTTGCCCTGGCCCTAAGCTCTGGAATTCCTTGCCTAAACCTCTCCGCCTCGTTACCACTCTTTCCTCCTTTAAGACACTCCTTAAAACCTACCTCCACCTGCCCTAATTTCTCCTTATGTGGCTCGGTGGCAATTTTTTTTTTATAACACTCCTGTGAAGCACCTTGGGACGTTTTACTACGTTACAGGCGCTATATAAATACAAGTTGTTGTTATTATTAAAAACTTTTAACATATATTGCACCAAGCTACTACTTCAATAAAACATTAAAAAATCCAGTCCAAAAGCTTAAATGCAAACTTACCTGAACGATGTGTGCGCCCCTTTAAGTAATACTGACAGTATCTCCATCGGTCTGCTGCATGCTCGCTTTTCAGAGCGAGCTTAGGACCCAGCGCTAAACTCAGCACAAAGGTCCAAGTTCACAGAGTGTGGCTTTAAGTCGGCGTGCAACATCACACTCTCCATATTTGCATGCCCAGGGCCAGTGCTGCTAATGGCAGCGCTATGGCCCTCACCAAAATGATGGCTGTCAAGTCCCGCGCCAGTGGCAGGCGTTAGAGTGGTGGCCGCCATTTTTTTCAGGATTCTGGCGCTAACGGGTGGCGGTAAGTAGACCAATTTCTGGGCCAGAGATCCTATCCAGATCACAAGAGAATTTCATTGTTTCACATCAGCTTTTGCTATTGTAGAAGTAGATAACAGGCAGTGTGTGTCAACTTCTAAAAAAGTAAGATTCTCAGACCGCTTACAAGAATGATTGATGCCACCGAACCCGAGAAGGTATCTATGGCAGACCCAAATTTATAACCAACACCTACCACTCAACATCATTATTTAAAGCTAGGTTGAAGGATTTAAGTTTCAAGTAAAATAAACAATATTAAGTCAGCCACGTTTCAGAATGAAATATTACTACAGACTACTAGCTCTATATTTCTACTGAACCCTGACATGGTTCTGGTTTCATGAGAAACCTCAGCTTCAAGGTACACACGATTTCATTATATAGTTATTTGAGTATTTTACAATAGTCTTACCTCATATTCCTCTTTGAAACCATAGCCCTCTGATGTTTTCATCAAGTTGATATGCTGCAATAGGTCAGCAACACGAATCGCAGGATGGAGTTGGCCAGTCTGGTATGGAGACTCTGCAGGGTCACAGTGATAACGGGGAACATCTAATAACCTGCTCGACTCTGCTGACACAGTGTGGTTTTCATCTAGGAAAAGAAGAAGAATTTATTAAGTGCGCAATTTCCCCATGTATTTCTGATACACGATCTTATACTGGAGGTAAATTACGTGCAATTTTAGAGTTGTCCTTTTGTTGAGTGACTCAAAGAAGCAATCTTACAGAAACAAAAAAATTTGAGGCAGATGTGATTGAAGTCTTGATTCACTTAATCCTTCCACCTGGAAAATTTCTACTGGATAAGCATGATGAAAATTACAATTCAAATTAATCCAATCCCCAAGTTCCTAAACATGGCTAGACTAAATAAATTCAATTAGACCCCTTATTGGAAAAGGCCCATTCCCGTACATACAAAATACCCAAATGAGTTCTATTCCATAAGCTTTGTTCTAACATATACATGTATGAAACTTTTTTCTGAAAGATATTACAACTTGATAGTCTTGGCTTCAGTACTAAACCAAGAATTGGTGTGGAAATATGCATTATTCTCTATTAGGCATGTTTCACTTAACATTTATTTCTACTTCCATTAAAAGCAAGTTTATGGCTCAACATAATCCTACACCTGGCATGCCTACAAGGAAATGTACTTGACCATTTAAAAAAAAATATATAAATGTTGCTTGCATCCATTTATCATAAGATCTACCCAGTATCATAATATTGCTGACAGCCTAATGCTCTACAGGAGAGTGCAAGACTTTCTTTCCTAAAATCGGAATCTGAACGCCAATCTAGATGATTATTCAAACGAGTTCTCCTCACTCGCTGTGTTTGGACAGTTATCTGCTGGCCACTCAAGAACGGAGAGGACATTGCAGTAGTGGAGCACTCCATTCCAGGGAAAACGTGAAATAGATTTAAGAGTGAAAGGCAAGGATCAGTTCAAACAGCTGGTACACATCATTTGTAATTCAACAGTGACATTTGCCCAAATAGTCACAGATTCACAGCCCCCATATCTGATATAAAGGCAGAACTCATTGACAAACATACACTTGACCATATCACATAGTTTCGACACATCCTGTATTACCTATAACTGTGTTGTTTTGCAAAATACAATACTCACCAGCAATGGGCACTTTGTAGAATAGAGCAGCAAAAAACACAAACATAAATTACGGTTGACATATATATTCCAAAAAAATTAAATACATCAATACATAAATTGGTATTATCACTTTAAATTTACACATTGTAACCAATCAAGACATACAATTTAATACACGCCACACTGTTTACTGTCTGCTTCATTTAAACCTTCTTTTAGGACTGAATCCAAAATCAATTTAACAGGCAAGATTTGTTTTGCTCAGTGGTTAGTTTCATAATGAAATAAATGCCACGTAAAAAACAAAGAATAATGTATCCCCAGGTCTGAGGTACATGATTACACTCTAACATAATCAAGGAGTTCAGAGGACATCACACTGTGACAATGAAGAGCAAGCGGTTTTTAATTATCATTGAACAGAATTAGGATCTTGTCACTGAACTCCGTGGCATCTATTGTTTAAACATACTTCTAGTTTTTATTTTTTGCATTGTGTGCGACCAGCAATGTGCATTACGCAACTGCAACATGATAACATTCAGAAAAAGGCTAATACCTAGTGACATAACCAAAAACAATTTTTCCACACTCAGTAACAGACATTCCCTGAACACTACATGCAACACCATCCAACCATGCGTATTACATGGGAATTACCACTGCAAAAAATATTTCCAAAATATTAAGTATCAAATCTGAATAGCTTGCCAGAAGAATAATAATTTTCCAAGTAATTATTCAAGTAAGGGTCATCTGCACAGTCATGTGAAAAAGGATTTTGCTGGCCAATTCGACAAAGGGGAAACAGACGTAACTGAATAACCATAATCTGCACTTCCTAAACTTTTAGGATTGACTTTGGCACAATATATTACAATCACATGGTTATATTTGTTTCTATAAAGCTTGGCACTTGCTACCCAGCACATTACTACTATGTATTTGAAAGTTTGCCATGAAATCACTGGTGTCCAGCTATTGAAAAGTACAAAGGAACTCTGCTGGAATTGTTTCTAAATAGATTTTTGGAGTGGAAACTTATGTCATAAAGCTAACTATGTTAAAAAGCAGAGAAAGATTCCACCTTTCTCTTCCCCCTAACCTTGCAGTAAAAAAATGGCTCAGCAAAGATGACTTACATGCATGTTATATTTCATGCATTTAAATGTCTTTTTCAACTTATTGGAATTGGACTTGTCAAATTAACATGTTTACAGAGCCACAGGAGTTCATCAGGTTATTTATGTTATTACAGAATTTTCTAATGTATGCCCAGCCCAAGTAATCAGTGACAAGAGCTTTGCATATTTTTGTCCAGCTATTTATTTTAAGTGAACTTCACAAGCCAAGATTGCCAGTGTTTATGATTTTATACAGTAGAACATTGCCTATGAGCACACTGATTTACCATGTCTTTAATTATATGCATGGCTTGCCTTCCCATGAAGCGCACACTCCTCATATTTTCACTTTTCTTTGATTAAATCTCATCAACTCCGTAAATAAACATTAATAGTGCCCACCCGTGACCACGCTGCCCACTTGTGCCCACGCTGCCCAACTGTGACCACAATGCCCACCAGCGCTTGCTTCCCGATTTCTTGTGCAGCTCAAAGTCCTACATGGATCCTGTTGCTGCTCCACCCCACAGATTGACAGGGGAATGTCTTCATTATACATCCAAGAAGTGTTAAGCGGAGGGGAAGAGGGACGAGAGTAGTGATGTTGTTAAAGGAATTTTCTGGAGCAGTAGCTGTCAGTTTAATAGGGGCTACTGAAACTGCTAATATGCGTACAACAGCCTCCATCTGTATATTAAAACAGAAAATGCTGGAAGGTCAATAACCTGAAAGGTTAACTCTATTTCTCTATCCACAGATGCTGCCTGACCTGCTGAGTATTTCCAGCATTTTCTGTTTTTATTTCAGATTTCCAGCATCCGCAGTATTTTGCTTTTGTCCATCTGTATATTGTTTGAGGGCTGGGAATTGCACAATATGAGTACAAGTTAAAATAAAATTACAAGAAAAAATTAATTGCACTGTGACAGCAGTGCACAAACCACTGTAATATAGGCTCACATTTACTGTGAATGTGAGCCACTGTACAATGTTTTCCACCCCTCCCAGCCGGAGGCTGGTACTAGCTGTCACAGGAAACATAACTTGGTGCCAAAAAATTTCAAACTTAATTGCTTAGGGCCACTTTGCTTTCATTCACTATTCAACAACCTTTGAATAAAATTACTTCACACTTGTTGATATGGGTCATAGCTTATAGCAGAAAAATACCTTTATAAAATTATCCGATAATTGCATTGTTTTCACAATCACAAAGATCCCTGTTAATGCAGATAAGCAAAGTTCTACTGCAGTATCGCTTATATGAACAATACTTTTTATTTTGGTCTGAGCTTTTTTAAACTAACACTACAATGTTTATCCATGGCAATTTCTAGATTCATTTTTTCCCCACTTTATTTTGATCATAAATACCGAAGTTGCATTAAATGCATTGATAGATAGCCTAGAAATTTGGAATTCAGATTCCAAAATGCAATCCTGCTAATGCTCGAGAGATTAAGTCAATTGATTTAAAAAAAAGTATTCGCAAAAGTTTTATAAAAATAGCCAATTACTACTCAAGCGCCAGATTTTTACTTTTTGGCTAAATTTTCTTTTCTCCCATCTCCAATTTCCAAAGAGACCGGCTCCTTGCTTACGTTTGGTTTGACAGGTGCCAGGAACCTATAACACCTCACCTAAATGGCCATTTATGAAGTGTGAGCCTAGAGACCGTCAACAAGCTATTCAGAAGGAAAGGGGAGGACACCTTAGCTGAGCCCAACCCTGTCCTCATCCTGTATGCACACATACTTCCAGTGGAATTGTCAGCAAGAGAGAACCATGGCTGATAGTCTCATCCAAATGAAGCATCCCTACTGCTATCCTGGCTGAGAACAGCTAGCTCAGTGTAGACTTGGGATTGAATCCTTGTCTGTATACTCCTTGACTGAACCAAGTGAGGCATTCAGCACACAGCATATAACTTAACTCCATTTTAGTGCTTCAATTACTAAGCTAAGCATGCATATTGTTATTTTTATTCCTTGAAAGACAAAGAATCCATATACAAATAGGAATTGCTGTCTTCACATTTAAAGGAAGGAAAATAATTTTTTTTAAAGTCACCAAGGACATTGTCTTCATGAAACTTCACAATTGTACAGCCATTTTATTTTGGTGATTATTCCTAATTGATTGTTCTGAATTACAGCCTTGGTTCTTTGACCAGAAAAGTAACATGGAGTTGACAGATGCAACAAGGGAAATGTAAAACACAACTGAAGCAGCATCAGGTTGGAAATTAAAAAACTGGAAGAAAAAAAAGCTGGAGTTTTGTATATGAATATTAAACTTCCCTCAATGAGGAAGCCCATGCTTACTGTATGGAATTTTCATTTTTTTCCTTTCCATTCAACTTCCATAAAACTTAATGGGGAAGATTATCCTTTTCTATGTGCCTGAGAAATGCTCAGTTCCCAGGGGTAAGAGAGAGGAAAAAGCAGAGACCATTGCGGGTGGCTCCTTCCCATTTTACGTTTCCCAGGAATCTCCAAATTGGAGGGGGGGGGGGGGGTGGGAGTGAAAGAGTGGAGTGCTTGCACCTTCAACAGGCCTTTCAGCTCAGGTGCCATTTGGAAGGGTGCCCAGAAGTAGGCCTCAAGACTTTGCATCCAGCACCACTCAAATGATAAGATCTGAGTGGGCCCTGGGTGCCATCGGAGGACAACCTGGAAGATAACTGGTTTTCTTCCACAGGGGTAGTAAGGATGTGAATTGGGGTTGTAGCCTTCTGGCTGCTGTTTTTGCTGCAGCAGTGTTTGGATATCTGCACCAGATTCTGGGGGAAAGCTTCTAAAAAAAGGGCAGCCCAAAGCCCGGAGAACTTCAGGCCAATGTTAATGGCCTGAACCCAGAAATCCAAACAGATTCCCATTACGTCAGGCAGTGCACACTTTGGGTGTGCTCTACTTGACTTACGGATGGTTGTGGAAAGGAAAATCAGAGTCAATTTAAGAAAGTCATTCAGAAACTGGTGGTGGGACTCAGAAGACCCATAAGTTCAGCCTGGCTTGGACGACGACAACACCAAAATGTTAATCATTCTGCAGGATGAAGTCAAAACAATAATGCTTGGTAAAAGCAGAAGAGCTGCTTCAGTTAATTATCTTACAGTTTTGTGATAAACGCACTGCTTGCTAGCCACTATTTTAGTAAAATATGCAATGATTCTCCCCAGCAGGGTCTGTATGATGATGGGTTTGCACACTACTATGTCCCTACAGGGAGTAAATCAATTGAGCATGCTTTTGATTCTATCTACATAGAAAACAAAAGCTACATGTACATGAACAAAACAATACATCCTTTAAATAGAAAAACAAAGTGCCAGATAAATTTGCAGCAGCATAATGTCCTGAGAAATTGGAACTCAGTTACAATATTCAGCAAAGAAAGTGGATTGGGTCTAAAAATTGTTTAAATTTTTAAATAAGTACTTAAAATCACACAAGTCCAGAGGTTAAAATGGGTTTGATGGCAGTTTGCTTAGCACCGGGGGTCCGGGATCACATCTCGGATAATAGCTGACTGTTAAATTAAAGGCTCAACTTATCAGGTGCCAACAATATTTGTAATAATACAAAAATCTATAGGCGGATTTCAGGTGTGATCTTGCAATCAATGTGCCATGTTTATCATCATAACCCTTCAAAGCTGAAGCTTTTCTAGATGCAAGGAGTCTCATCACCACTTGGTGCTAGAAATATTACTTCTTAAAGATGCCCTTCTCAGAAGCATTATCAAACAGAAGACCTTTGGATCATGGTACCAAATCTGTGTCGCTGGATCTAATCTGTAGGACATTGACGGGGTGATCAACACTGAGGGACAGAAAAACCTACAACAAAGTCTTCCTTGGCCAATAGGAAGTTACAGAAATAATCAACTCCTAAAATCTAATGAAAAACCCTTTGTGTGAATCAGATAGTATAATGGTGGAAATTGAAGGAATTTGGGTTGGAAGGCCCACCTACCATGTTGCAGTACTCCAGCCTCTACTAGCACTGCCTCTAGTGATTGCGAGGAGGCATGGCAATGCACCCTAGGCAGCGACGGTTAGCTGCTATTAACCATGTTGGAGAGAGAGCACCAGTAGTGGGCACTCGCCCTCCCTCAAGACCACTTACTCTCCCTCCAATCAGGTTTCCGCCCCTGCCACAGTACCGAAACGACTCTTATCAAGGTTACAAATGGCATCCTATGTGACTGTGATTATGGTAAACTATCCCTCCTCGTCCTGTTGGCAGCCTTTGACACGGATGACCACACTATCCTCCTCCAATGCCTCTCCTCCGTCGTCCAGCTGGGTGGGACTGCACTTGTCTGGTTCCATTCTTATCTATCCAGTCTTAGCTAGAGAATCACCTGCAATGGCTTTTCGTCCCGCTCCCGCACTGTTACCTCTGGAGTTCCCCAAGGATCTATCTTTGGCCCCTCCTATTTCTACATGCTACCCCCCCTGGTGACATCACCCGAAAGCATAACATCAGGTTCCAAATGTACGCTGATGACATCCAGCTCTACCTCACCACCACCTCTCTTGACCCCTCCACTGTCTCTAAATTATCACACTGCTTGTCTGACATCCAGTACTGGATGAGCAGAAATTTCCTCCAAATAAATACTGGGAAGACTGAAATCATTGTCTCCAGTCCCCACCACAAACTCCGTTCCCTAGCCACCGACTCCATCCCTCTCCCTAGCAAATGTCTGAGGTTGAACCAGACCGTTCGCAATCTTGGTGTTGTATTTGACTCCGAGATGAGCTGCCGACCACATATCCGCACTATCACCAATACCGCCTACTTCCACCTATGTAACATCGCCTGACTCCACCCCTGCCCTTGCCTCAGCTCATCTGCTGCTGAAATCCTCATCTATGCCTTTGTTACCTCTCGACTTGACTATTCCAATGCACTCCTGGCCAGCCTCTGATCTTCCATCCTACATAGCTTATAAATTAAGCTCATCCAAAACTCTGCTGCCATATCCTAACCAAATCCTGTTCACCCATCACCCCTGTGCTCGCTGACCTACATTGGCTCCCGATTGAGCAACGCCTCGATTTTAAAATTCTCATCCTTGTTTTCAAATCCCTCCCTGGCCTCGCCCCTCCCTATCTCTGTAATCTCCTCCAGCCCCACGACCCTCCGAGATATCTGCGCTCTTCCAATTCTGGCCTCTTGCGCATCTCTGATTTTAATCACTCCAACATTGGTGGCCGTGCCTTCAGCTGCCAAGGACCTAAGCTCTAAAATTCCCTCCCTAAACATCTCCGCATCTCCTTAAATCCTACCTCTTTGACCAAGCTTTTAGTCATCTGCCCTAATATCTCATGTGGTTCGGTGTCAAATCCTGTTTAATAACACTCCCGTGAAGCGCCTTGGGACATTTACTGTGTTAAAGTTGCTATATAAATGCAAGTTGTTGTTACTTACAGCTGGAGGGCCCATGGATCAGCGAGAGCATATCTTTCAATTTGAAATAAAAATCTTGGGGTGCTTTTGCCCATTCTTCTTGAAAGGCTACAAGTTATCTGCTGCAGCACCACCGAATGTTTGTGCCTGGCAGTTTGAGGATCTCACAATGTCTACTTATTGAGCCCTGACCCAGGAAAATGGGTCAGGGTCACAGTGGGGTCTTAATGGTGGGTTGAGGTCCTGCCAGACGCTGTTCAGGCTGCAAAACCATCCGAAAACAAAGTTCAGCCTACGCTTCCCTGATTCCTGCAGCGAAGCCACAGTAACTGCTTATTCTGGAAACTCTCCATGAGATCTGTCTCTGGGTAACCCCAAGAAGAGATGCGATGAACCACCTTAGCATGAAGAATCTACTTGTGGAACTGGATACTGCCTCCATTGAAGGCTTAATCCACTATCTTGTACAACCACGAGTCTTAGACAAAGTGATTTGTGAAGTTCGGAGAAAACCAATACCAAATTTGTTGCTGAAAACATAACTCTATTTATGTGACCACATTCACTTTACAGGCTCATTTCTAGGTCAGCACCCCATGCTGTGAGGGAGACATTGGACACTATGGTGATGGATGGGGAAGGAGACTGCAGTTACAATCAGGAACCATATTTCCCTTGGGACCACCATTTTAATGTGTTGGATGTCTCCTGGTTGATGTTGACAGGATACCATGTGCAGAGAGCCCTCAGCATATATCTTTTTATCCTGGGTGATGATTTTTATTTTTTTCTGGAAGAGAAAATAGGAGCTTTGCCTTACAAAGGCAACTTCCCATAATTTGTACACAGACCAAAATTTGACAGCCACAGGCTGTATAAACAAAGGCTGAATTGTCCTGGGAATTCTATGCAGCCCATCAAGCCTCAAAACCATGGATTCTGGCCAACTAAAATTATTTTGTATGAGCTTAGTTGTTGTTCACACAGGAAAGGAGGGCAGCAGAAAAGAGCTGAAATCCATTCAATTTCTGGTTTGCTGATATTCACTGGGAGTCTTCCCTCACCTCAAGATTCACCCTAGTATATCGAAGCTCAACTGCAAAGAGACATGGCGTGCCAATTCTACCAAGAAGGATACTTCCAACTCCAGGCTAGACAGAGAATAGCAATCAATACCGGATATACTTCCAACAAACAAAATGGTTGAGTCAAAGCTTTTTTTTGGTAAATGTTGGCGCAGGCTTCACATTATTGAAAGTCTTGCAAAGTCAGAAAACAGTACACGCAGATGTTGTGGATACTGGTGATTGGAAAGGACAGTCAATGTAAATTTAAAAATTAAGCTGGGGTCGTCCTGAGGTGTGGCATGAGGCAGGAGAGAGAAAATGCTGTTAATGATAAAATAAAAATCTTGCCAAAACTTTATTTAAAAAAAGGCTCATGCCTTCAAAAAAAATGGCAGAACAACTGTTTGAATTCTTAAAGGTTTTTTTCTTTCTCTCCCACTCAATACCTGAATGGGATCAGTGAAATTCCTATCTTTGCATGCAAGGCCAATTTCAGATAGCTGTATTATTCCAAATGTTTTGTTAGTTGCAACACCCCATCTAATTTTCTCCAAAATAAAAATGTTTCCAATCCATTGATGGATACAAAACTATTAGTGATTGACATCGGTGTTTAGATTCCTTTTCCTCCTCTCACTCTCTCCATCATCAAACCACTATTTCCTGCTGAAAAAATAGCAGATCCTCTTCTTCACTCCATTAAACATACACACAGGCACAGCTTGTTTACATAGCTATTAAGCATGCAAAACACACAAAGTCATGCATCAGTTGAGGATATAGGGTTGAGTCCTCACCTAACACAGCAGTCGGAACAAGTGGATCATTAGGCACTGTAGGAAAACATATCTCATGAAGAAACAGATCTACATCAATTATTTTTCAAAGTAGAAGCAGTATATTACTTAAAACTGCTGAAACTCTGTACAAAGAAAATCACAGGTCTACTACTTCAGACTTTTATATTAGCCAACAATAAAGACCAGGCTTACAGCTATTGTACCCATAAATTAAGTTCATAAATGTTCTTTGCTTATATCCTGATTATATTAAAAAGCTGCAGCAAAAAGGAAAATGTAGACTTTTACTGGGATTAAGACAGATGGTTAATTATCTGGATGATTTAGAAACTCGACAGATATTCATTACCAGACGAATTAGCCAAGGAATTACTAGGGCTTCAATAGCATAATCGACTTCTGGTTTCAGGTTGGCTTTTTTAATTGTTTGTTGGAATTGACAAAAAAAACCAAAATTACATTTAAATTAATGCATTCCTCAGTTTGTTTTTAAATACTAAAGGCACAAAATTCTCAGTTTACATTTTTCTCTATAAAAGCTGTCTCTCTGGTCTGTAGAATAATTGATTTGTAAAATCATGTAATGTTTTAGCGATCAGATCACACCACAATAAACCTTCTGTGCAATAATATGAAACCATGGCACTTTCATCTACTTTTGCAACCATCAACTACATTTTAATTACCTATAATTACAGAAATAGCTGATCATACTTACTGAATACCTAGAAATGGTGAGCATGTCAGAATAGGCTGTAGTAGCCCAGTAGCTCTATAATAAAGCTAGAAACTCAACTACCTGGTGCTAACTATACCATCTCAGAGTCATAATGGCACAGAAGGAGGCCATTCGGCCCATCGAGTCCGTGCCGGACCACAGGACAAAAAAAAAATATCAGTAAGGGAACTCATCGACAGAGGCAGAAAGATCAATATGTACATGCTGGTCAAATGCCAATATGCTAAAAAGCAGATATTCAGTTTTTAGATCCATTTCAAGATATAGGGAAGATTGAGTGATGCATTCACACAATGTGGCAGCAATTCACCTTGGGTGGCAGCACACCTGCTGCCCGTTATGTGCCCTATCCGATGTTGAACTCCATGGACTGCAATGGAACTGAATATTGGGCAGGGCATTTAACAGGCGGTCCTTGTGATTGCGCCCATTTTGCGCTGCGAATTTCTACCCCATTGGCCCGTATTTTCCGATCCCTACGGGTGTGTACGAGCTGTGTACACACCCGTAGGGACCTCGCAAGTGCCGGTTTCAGGCATGCGAAGCACATGCGCTGAAAACCGGCACTTCCGATCTGTCAAGACTTGACAGATCCTCCGCCTGCCCTAGAGAAGGGCCTCTGCGGGTGGAGAATTCCGCTTTCTGTAGAACCTCTGCCCGCTGAAATCCCTTAAAAATCTTATGCCTGGTAAAAGCAGGTGTAAGGCCTACTATACCAGCATAAGAATTTAAAAAAAAAAACATTTTTCCACTCATTTATAATTTAAAAATACTTTTAAAAAAGGCAAGTTTATTTTTAGCCCTGTAAAAACCTATTTTTTTTTCAAAAAATTCAATTGTTTAAAATATTTAATTTAATGTAATTTTAAAAACATGATTTAAAAAAAATTTATTTAATGTTTTGATGTATTTTTGGAGTGATCTTCATTCATACTTTTGACAGGTCTAAGCTGTCAAAAGTATGAAGGGAGATTCCCTTCTTTCATTGGTTCCCCATGGCCCACGTGATCCCAGGGACGCTTGCGAACCACATGTGCCCCTGGGATACCTGGGCCCTGCGCATTTCGTAGAGCAGAGGCCCAGGAGCAGAAATGGCCGGACTTCTGGAGCCCTCAGGTAAGGGCGTAGATTTTTTCCAGATCGGAGGCCTCCGCACGCAGGAAGCCTCTGATCGGAAAATATGGGCCAATGTCTTCAGCTGGAGAAAGCAGCAACAAACCACCTCTTATTAAAATTTGCTTTTCAGTTAAAAACAAAATTGAAACCCAGGACTCAGTCTCCAGATATATTTTATCCGTCCTAATTATTTTATGGAAATGAATTATAATGCAGTCTAAATAACTGCTGCAGTAGGTCATGTGGTTACAGCATACACAGCACTTTTCTTGTTTCAATGTTTCTTTCACTTATATTCCACTACTGAACAGAAAGTCAGAAAAACAATTTAGCTAGGAAAAAAATCTTCCATTTCAAATGTTTCAAAGAAAATTATTTAAAAGACAAGTACTAATTTTAAATTAGAAAAAGTAATTTTTAGCTTTTTTTGCATTAAATTAAATTTTTCTTCCCCGTTACTCAATTTTCTGCCCTTCTCTCCAAAGGCACAGACTATTGCGAGGGCACCAGCAGCTCACCCAATTAGCAACTCTTCATGAGAACCTTGACAACGAGCGTCACCAGACTATTCAACACTGGAGGGCTTCACCACCAAACTTGACTTTTCTCACCCGACATCTACACAAGCACGCTTTCCAGTGCCCAGAATGAGACCAGCAACATGAACCTGGCTGATTTTGCTTTCCTAACTCAGAGACACTTAGGAAAGTATAGCTTCCCAACTTCTGTTTTAGCTGAGATTAGCAATTCAACATCGACTGGGAACCAAACTTGGGACCTTCCAATCACCTGGTGAGCACAGGCAGCAGCCAGACCAGGATAACTCCGTGAGTTTTTCTGTGGATTCTTTTTTAAACTGCATGAGCAGTGAATGTTGATAACAATTACTTCCCTAGCTTGGAAGAGTGTGAGAGTTAAATTAATATTCGTAAAGTTATGGTTCAGCAACTACATCACTTAAATTGTGTGTATATATTTATCCACCTCTCTCTGAGTCAAGCAACTTCAAACCAGACTGCCTGATGAAGTCAGTCATCGGCACTTTTGTAGTTGCAGTTATACAAGCACTTCATGTAAAATGAGTTACCTTTTGAAGTGCGAACACTGTTGCTATGTAAATGAATGTGACAGCCATTTTTCACACAGCAAGATCCCACAAACAGCAATGGGATGAATGAACTCTACTTGGGATTCTTAACATCTACCTGTGGTACTTCAATTTAATATCTGATCTGCAGGATGGGATTTAATGTCTGATCTGCCAAGAGTGCAGCATTCCCTCAGTACTGAACTGAAATATCAACAAGATTATGTGCTAAGGACCCAACAATCCCTTGGATCACAGGTGAAAGTGCTACCAGCTGAGTCCCGGCACTTTGGGGAAATTTTATACCCCCCCACAATGGGCGAGAGCGCGACCGGGGGGGGTCAAAAATGTAAAATTGCCATCCCGCCGTGTATGTGCCTGCCGCCATTTTTACGGTGGCAGGTTGCGTGCCGTGTCTGTGTCCCGCTCTCAAGAGATAGGACAGTTCACTATATTTAAATCAGGCTCCCACAGTGCAGTTGAGAGCCTGATTTAAATTTAACGTCGGTTGGCCGGGCTTCCCAGGGCTCGGGAAACCCGGCAACTAAATAGACATGGGAACAGCTGAATCAAGCAGTTAAGTGGTTTTTTTATAGCAGGAGTGCTCCCTCCCGGCCCCTCAAGAAAACCTTCTACCACGATCGGTATTCCGCCCCCCCCCCCCCCCCCCCGCCAAAACCCACAATTACATTACATGGGGTATACGGCACAGAAACAGGCCATTTGGCCCAACCAGTCCATGCTGGTGTTTATGATCCACTCGAGCCTCCTCCTGTCTTTCCTCATCTAAATCTATCAGCATAACCCTCTATTCCCTTCTCCCTCATTTGCTTGTCTAGCCTCCCCTTAAATGCATCTATACTATTCGCTTCAACCACTCCCTGGAGTAGCGAGTTCCACATTCTCACCACTCTTTGGGTAAAGAAGTTTCTTCTGAATTCCCTTTTGGCTTTCTTGGTGACTATATTATGTTGATGGCCTCTAGTTATGCTCTTCCCCATAAGTGGAAACACTCTCTCTGTATCCACTCTATCAAAACCTTTCATAATTTTATAGACCTCTATTAGGTCACCCCTCAGCCTTCTTTTTTTCCAAGAGAAAAGAGACCCAGCCAGTTCATCCTTTCCTGATATGTATACCCTCGCATTTCTGGTATCATCGTTGTAAATCTTCTCTGCACCCTCTCCAGTGCCTCTATATCTTTTTTATAATATGGCGACCAGAACTGCACGCAGTACTCCAAGTGTGGTCTAACCAAGGTTCGATACAAGTTTAGCATAACTTCCCTACTTTTCAATTCTATCCTTCTAGAAAGAAACCCTAGTGCTTGGTTTGCATTTGTAATGGCCTTGCCAACTTGTGGCACAACTTTTAGTGATTTGTGTATTTGTACTCAGAGATCCCTTTGTTGCTCTACCCCACCTAGACTTGCACCCTCCAAGTAATAAGTGACCTCCCTATTCTTCCTACCAAAATGTAATACCTCATATTTGTCTGTGTTGAACTTCATTTGCCAATTATTTGCCCATTCTGCAAGTTTATTAATGTCCTTCTGTAATTTGTTGCAGTCCTCCTCAGTATTGATTATTCCCCCCATTTGGTATAATCCGCAAATTTAGAAATTGTGTTTTTGATTCCAAAGTCTAAATCGTTAATGTAAATTGTGAACAGCAGTGGCCCCAGCACTGAGCCTTGTGGAACGCCACTACCCACCTTCTGCCACTGTGAATAGCTACCCTTTATCCCCACTCTCTGCTTTCTGTCTTGAAGCCAGCTAGCAAGCCATTGTGCTACTTGTCCCCTGACTCCGCATTCTCTGACCTTATTCATTAGTCTATTATGGGGTACCTTACTGAAGGCCTTTTGAAAATCTAGATAAATTACAGCAACTGCATTACCCTTGTCTACTCTGTTACATCTTCAAAAAATTCAATAAAGGTTGGTCAAGCAAGATTTTCCCTTTTGAAATTCATGCTGACTATTCATTATTATACTTTTCGTTTCTAGATGTTATACTATTCTCTCCTTTAGTAGGGATTCCATTATTTTTCCTACCACCGATGTTAAGCTGACTGGTCTATAATTCCCTGGACATGTTCTAACCCCTTCTTAAATATAGGTATTACGTTAGCTAGCCGCCAGTCCTCTGGCACTACACCTTTTTCTAATGAATTATTAAATATGTGTAGTAATGACTCTGCTATCTCTTCCCTAGATTCTTTTAAAATCCGTGGATGCAATCCATCTGGACCAAGGGTTTTATCCTCTTTGAGTTTCATTAGTTTATTTAATATATCCCCTTTTTAAAATTTTTTAAATGCACTTAATCTCATTACTCATCTCATCATCCAATGTCACGTCCACCTGTTCTATCTCCCTGGTAAATACCGAAGCGAAATAATGATTTAATATTTCTGCCATCTCCCTATCATTACCTGTGGTATTGTCCTATCCATCCCTTAATGGCCCTATTGCCATCCCAACCTCCCTCTCAAGCCTTATGCTCTGTGATTTTTCTCTCCCTCCCGATTGCTGGTCCAACCCCTCCCCCCTTTGCCTCACAATCTATGCCAATCCCTGTCAACCCGTGATCTTTCCTGGTTGCTGGGAACCATCCCCAACGCTCCCCGGCTGCGGCCTTCTACCGCAGGCTTCTCCACCCGGCAGCCGGCCAGCCTCTCAATCTGGCCGGCTGACGAGTGGGAAATAGAATTTAAAAAATGATAGAGGTTTTGCCGTAAAATTCAGTATGGTCAAGCACATAGCAGTGCGGTGTATGTGCTTGACCAAGGCATAAAATCCATATAAACAGATTGTTAATTTATAAGGAGGCCTATAAATGGACCGTGTATTGGCAACCTGATCAATTATAAGATTTTGATGAGGGTTGGATGTTCATGAGCGAGTGTGTTTTATGCTTGTATTTTGCTAGGAATTTCACAAAAAGTTCATTTAAAAATTGTAGAATAGGACATCTGAATTGGCTAATCTGTCTCCATAAAAACAAACTGATTTGGCTCACCAAGTCTGTGCCAGGGTTTTCTTCACGAGCCACCTACTCTAATCCCACTGCCCATCTCACTTTTTTTTTTGGAACAACTATCAATGTCCCTTTTTAAAAAAAAATTGTAGATTCTACTTCAACACTGATTTATGGCAGAGAACCACCCTCTGTGTACAGTAGTATTTCCTAAATTTTGCTTTAGTTCTTTTTGTAGGAGCTACAGATCAGTCATGATCTGACTGAATGGTGGAACAGGCTGGAGTGGCTGAATGACCTACTCATGTTCCTAAGTGAGAAGCACCATTTCACAACCTGGTTCGTTTAGCTTTAATACACAGCATCCAATGTCCCCCCACTCTGCCATCCAGCTTTCAGCTGATGCGAGGAATTTTAGTCCCTTGTGAAGTAAATCGAACTTAATAATGTGAATAGACAGAAATCCCAAAACATGACGCACCTCCAGATTTGATTTCTCTAATGTCCTCTTGAATAGCCTTCTATCCCCCACCCTCTATAAACTCCAACTAACAAACTTTTAGAGCTTTAGCAAAGATTTTTAAAATAAAAGGTCACTCATGCCCTCAACCTTCTACTTAGTGACTCCTTGCGCAAATAATCTATTGAGTGTTAAGGAGAAATCGCAGGAAACTTCCACTCTTACTTCCGGTCTTATCCTGTCCTCACTTGATGTCCACACACATGCCAGAGGTTATTGGTAATAATGAGGAGCAGAATGCCTGCTCGATTTTGCTCCCCCTATTCCAGGGGTGCTGTCGCCAGCTGTAGCACCCCTATTGTTGCCTGAGCCACAAACTCCGTTCCCTAGCCACTGACTCCATCCCTCTTCCTAACATCTGTCTGAGGTTGAACCACACTGTTCGCAACCTTGGTGTCATATTTGACCCCGAAATGAGCTTCCGACCACATATCTGCAGCATAACCAAGAACGCCTATTTCCACCTCCGTAACATCACCCGTCTCCGCCCTTGCCTCAGCTCATCCGCTGCTGAAACCCTCATCCATGCCTTTGTTACCTCTAGACTTGACTATTCCAATGCACTCCTGGCTGGCCCCCCACATTCTACCCTACGTAAACTTGAGGTCATCCAAGACTCGGCTGCCCGTGTCCTAATTCACACTAAGTCCCGTTCACCCATCACCTTGTGCTTGCTGACCTACATTGGCTCCCCGTTAAGCAACGCCTCGATTTCAAAATTCTCATCCTTGTTTTCAAATCCCTCCATGGCCTCGCCCCTCCCTATCTTTGTAATCTCCTTCAGCCCCACAACCACCCCCCCACCCCCCGAGATATCTGCGCTCCTCTAATTCTGCCCTCTTGAGCATCCCTGATTATAATCGCTCAACCATTGGTGGCTGTGCCTTCTGTTGCCTAGGCCGTAAGCTCTGGAAGTCCCTGCCTAAACCTCTCCGCCTCGCAACTCTCTTTCCTCCTTTAAGACGCTCCTTAAAACCTACCAAGCTTTTGGTTACCTGCCCTAATTTATTCTTATGTGGCTCGGTGTCAAATTTTTTGTCTTAAAATGCTCCTGTGAAGCGCCTTGGGACGTTTTACTACGTTAAAGGTGCTAAATAAATACAAGTTGTTGTTGAGCTAAGATTATCTAACTCAGCACTCACCAGAGTTTGAACTGGGAATCTTCCTGGTCTATATGGCTCAGCTAATCACTGAAGTAACTGCTGAGCCATTGTGAGAGAAGCCACATAACAATGAACAAAAGGGTCGATTTCACAAATGTGGCACATTATCTTCTACATTACCTCCAGCGATAGCATACATTTTTCAAATCTGTGCGAAAGTTTCAGGGGCCTCTACGGCAAAGCCACAAGTTGTTAACCTTTACAAATAACCGTGACTAGGAAATATACTTCACCCGAGTAGGTTAATTCAGGGGGATTTCCTACATTATTTGTGCTTTTGCGTGAGATCATCCTGAAACTAAAACAACAGCAATAATTTGCTTTTCTATATCACATTTAATGTAGAAAAACACCAGAATGTGCTTTGCAGAAGGAAAAATAAAAAAGATTACATGATGCGACCAAAAATTTGGTTGATAAGATGGGCTTTAAGCAGGTTTTTAAAAGGTTTAAAGAGAGTAGAGGCAGATGGATTTAGGAAGGGAGCTCTAGGGAGTGGTGGCTGCTAGATGCTCCTGGAAGCTCTGCCACAAATGGTAGTGTGAAGGGTAAAGAGATGTGTAGAAGGCCAAAATCGGGGGGCCAACGCTGTGGGAGGGGACATAAGGTTGGAGCATAGGGCAAAGCCATTGAGAGATTTGAAAATGACGAGAATTTTGATTTCAATTTACAGGGAGTCAGAGGACAATCAAAGGACAGTGGGATGCATGAACAAATCTTAGTGCGGGACAGGAGATGGGCAACTGAGTTTTGAATGAGTTGGATTTTACAGAGTGTGAAGATAGGCTGACTAAAGCAATGATGGAAAAATTCAGTCTTGAAGTGAGAAAGCATGGATAAGGGTTTCAGCATCAGTAGGGCTGAGGCAGAGACATAGGTGATGATGTGGGGATAGAAGTAAGCAGTCTTGTTGATGCAAAGGTTCTGCAGTTTGAAACTCAACTCTGGACCCAACAGGATGCCAGAGTTTTGCAGAGTTTATGGCAGGGCCAAAAATGATGGTTTTGGTCTTCCCAATGTTCATTTGAAAGAAAATTTCAGTCTTCCATGACTTAATATCAGTCAAACAGAACAGAGGTGGCTGTGGGGTCAAAGGAAAAGGTTGAGAGAAAAAGCCATGTGTCTTTAGCATACATATGGAAGCTGAGGCGTGCAATGGAATATGCTTGCTTGGATGGGTGCAACTGCAACAAAACTCAGGAAGCTTGACAGCATCCTGCTCAGGCCAGGCAAGTAGCTGGAGAATAGAGGGGATTTTTGATCAGCCCCGAGGGTGACTTGGGGGTCCTGGACACCCTGTCCATGGCAGACAGGTGCTGGATTTTCCAGCTGTTTGGAGCAATTGGGAGGCCTTAATGATGTTTACGCCTGCCGGCCACGTGCAAATTTGATCCCCTCCTAATGATCCTGCAAATCGCAGCTTGGTCAGCACTGGAGTGCATAATCTTAGTGCAATCAGCGGGATCGTGTCCCGAGAATTATTTGGCTCCCAATATTCACATCACATCTGAGTGTGCTGTCTCTGCCCCCCCTCCTGTGATTCTGCTTTTTGAATTTGGCAGGTTGAGAGGATACCTGCTGTAACTGTGCTCGGTTTTCGGACTACATAATCATATTTTTTGAGGACTCATAAGATTTGGTAAGGTGTGTTTCCTAACCAGATCTTTATGTTCTTTTTGGTGCTTTAAAAAAAAAAATACACGTCTATACCATTCATTGTTTCATATGCCCTAATGAGATCCCCAACTACCTTTTTAAAGATGTGTTTCACAACAATTATATTAACTATATAATACTTACATCTAGGACTGAAGCTGTGCGAGTCCATAAAGTTGATAGAAAGGGGTTCATCGGCATGAAGTGTGCTTTGATCAGCATAGCTCCTGTCCATTGCATTCACCATATGAGTCATCTCTTGCCGAGCATTTCCTACTGCATCCTTACGCTTCTTTGCAAGTTTACTGCAATCAGCAAAGGTAAATTATCAAACTGTTCAGTTTTTAAGCACAATTTTAATATGCCAAATGTCAGCTTAACATAAAGCATTCTTGATATTTTTTTTGGGGGGGGGGGGGGGGGGGAAGAGAAGTTTTCCATCTATTATAGAGAACATTTCATATCCAGAAACAGAAATAGCTGAAAAATTACTTTTTCTATTGCATTATAACATAAGAACCCAATCAGTACTCTGATATTTGACAACATAAAGCATTTATCTACAAAAGAATGTTTTTTTTTAACTTCACAATATACAAACAGATTATCACTGGCGAGAGCAAGCTCTATTAAAAATGTTACAGATCCATAACTCCAGGAACACACATTCAAAGCGTTAAGGAACATAGCAACAGTAGACCATTCAGCCTTTCGAGCCTGTTCTGCCATTCAATTAGATCATAGCTGATCTGTACCCAACTCTCTGCATTTATTCCATATCCCTTGATAATCTTACCTAACAAAAATTTATCAATCTCAGTCTTGATAGGAATATAAGTCTAACAAAAGTGTGTTGCACAAATGAAAGAACAGAATTTAGTTGCCATTGATCGAGTCTGTATGTGGCTTCTGACGAGTCTTTAGATTTGGCAGCATTGTGACCTATCGTTGTCCATTTAGTTTTATTTTATGAGTGGAGGATCTTTGACTTGAAACTGTGGAGAGTTAAATGAGCAGTCATGCCCAAAGAACAGAATTAACTCTAGTTTGTTAACATTCTGCCAATGTAATAAATAGACATGCAGATTTGAGTTTCACTAAATCATTTAAAATGAAGTCTGCCGTTCTACTTTTAGTGAAAACGGATTGTTATTGATCTGTTTTTACCTTAATATAAAAAAAAGTGCTGAATATCATTCCTGCAGGTATGGTCAGTTTACAATCCTGCTTTTGATTTTATTCTCTATTTGATTTTTATTGGCTGTGGGCAGGAGGAACTTTTACTTCGACTCTGGTTGATGCTTGACTGTGCCCATCACTGATCTGATTAATGGAGCGAGTTATTTGATTACAGAATGATAAATGTGAATCTATAAACAAGTTAACTCCCTTGTATAAGATGAGCCTGCTGGGTTAATATCTATTCATATAAATAATATCAGTTGTATAAGATTATTTCAGACAATGACAGGGCCTCATCTGAATTATTTTATAATTGTGAATACCATATTAAATGTATTAATGTTTTTTCATAACTTTAGAAACTGATTAGCTGTTTTTGTAAACAAGTATTTTCAACTCATCAAACATCATGTGTAGCATAATGGAAACACTAAAAAGTGTTGCAAACTGGATTATGCAAAATAAATAGTATTCAGATTCAATCAATATACATTGTTCAGAATAAAAATAAATTGCAGTTCCTCAGATCTTTCATTGATTCTTGCACTTCACACTTAGCATGCACTAGAACAACAGTTGTCAAGGGTAAAAGGCCAAATTCATAAGCTTTGACACAAAATCCAAAAGATAATGCAATATTATACTGTATGTGTCAAGGTTTTAAATGAAAATTTACATTCAGTAATTTAATTCTCTGTTCAAACGACTGACAGTCTCTCTGCAGGACTCCAGTGAATATGTAGCATCTTTTAAGTACACTGCTATATTTTCAGCCAAGCACTTCCTATGCATCCTCTCCCATAATAAAAAAAAAAGCAACTTAGTACCCATGAGATGGAATGAGCTGCAGCCAGTTCTCATTATTTATCAAAACAAAACTCTTTTCAATGGAAAAACTGAAACACATACACAAGCTAGTGGTGCCAAGTGTTATAGGGAGGTGGATGGGGATGAGGATGAAAATCACGATGCGCATGACATTGTGAAACTAATCATGCTTTGCTGAAATCAACTGTAGTTTTATAACTAATTAAGATTTCTGAACACAATTAAATTGGTGGAACCAACTGTATCTTTATTTTGGCTTGTTAATTGTTTTATCATCTTCTAAAACAGTTTTTTTTTTGTGTGTCAGGGTAATATCCCCATTACTCAATTAGTTTTTGGTTCTCTTTTCCTATTCCATGTTAAATAGTAGACTGTTAAAGGAAACAACATCTAGATAGATTTTTGTCCACTCAGAATGGCCAGTTTTACAAGGAAAATCTTTACTTTCATTAACCTGAAAACTGCCTCCATTAATTAAGCCCACTGAAGTGCACCTTTTAAAAATAAGCTTGCACTGTGGTCCATTTGGCAAGTAAAGAGTAAGTCATCACATGCATTGCAGAGCTCGTTACCCCTTCTAGAAAATGTCATTCTGCAAAGGCAACTTTTCTTACTGAGGTGCAAGAGGGCTCCTTGCCCTTGTATGTACATGAACAATTAATGTTGATTACAGCTATAATGGAGCAGCTATATAGACTGATTTCAATTAAGTGTTCCATTAGTGAGAACAAAGTCAAGTGTAAACTTCAGACATTTTGGACTACAACTTGTTAAGTTTTAATATTGATTTAGTGGTTTCCAACCACATCCAAAAAGGATAGCCTTTATTACTAAGCTACTGATCGATTATTGAACATGTTTTGTAGGCTTCAATTTTAAATTAAAATTACAAATTTAATAAAACAGGAGTTTTTTTGTATATTAACTTTCCCAGTAGCCTGTTGGGTTCACAACAGGACCGTTTGTGTCAAAACTTATCATATGTACCCAAAAGCACCCTTTACCTTTAAAATAACAACAGACTTGCTTCTATTGTCTACTTACAGGTAATAAGAATAAGAATAGTAGCTCCTCCTGGCAAGCAAATCAGACAGTGAAGAAAGAATTATTGGTGAATAAAAGTGTGGAATCAGTTATAATCAAAAAGCAAATGCTAGCTGGATTTAGATACTGATCATCTTTTGTTAGCATTTTACTGCAAACTATTCATGCAAAAATTAATTTTACATTCCATGCAATCAAGTGCTTGCAAATAAAACAGAAACGATGTGTACAGAATGACAGTGGACAATTATGTTCCAGATGTTGTTCAGTCATTGAACAAAGCAAGTGAATAATTAAAATTGATCGCACATTTCTTGCATGCACTATACAATAAGTCAGAATAGCTAATTTGTCTTTATTATGAACCTGTCTCAACATGAAAAAATATTAAAAATAATTAAAAGTAAATACAAAGAATAAAGCCATGTATTTGAACAGAATAACTTTCATTCTATTAAGCTGTTTTGCACAGAAATATTAGGTCGATGAAACAATGAACATTCCAGGTATTAAAAATAACAAAGCCACTTTAACCACATCAATTACAGCTATGTGATATAGATGATGTCAGATAAAAGGCCAATATCGATGACCAGTTGATTACCTTGAAATCAGTCAGTGGCTCAAACAACTTCTTTAAAATGATTTTGACTCAACTGACATTTTCTAAATGAACAACTTTTTTCCCCTTAATCAACCTTGCAGCAGTATTGATTAATTTAAATACCAGTTCAATTTCAACTAAGCAAAAATGCACAAACTCCAATGCATTTTACATATGCCATAATTTGGAAATGTAACAAATATCTATTTTTTCTGTTGGTTTTAGCAATGTATAAAAATCCTTGCATAACTTGCTCACTCAGAACAAAATTCATAGCTGCTCTTTCCTGTCAATATATTTAGTTTCAACACTAATCAGGTAACTATGAATACTGATTGAAGTTTTCTGTTGGTCTTTAAAAATTTGTAACATATCAATCTATTCCCTGGGTGCTTTGGGGCGTTAAATACGGTCAGCAGGATTCGTATGCATGTGTTCTCAAAGAATATGGCACAAATGGATTCAAGAAGCAACTAGATGCATTGGATTGATACATATGGTGAGAAGACAGGTAGAGACAGTCAGCATGGACTTTTAAATGGCTGGCCATACTTCTCAAACTGAATTGCTTGAGGAAATTGCAGAGTGAATAGATAAAGAAAATGTCCTAGATATTCTATGTCTGGGTTTTCAAAAGATGTTTGATAAGGTGCCACTTAAGAGACTTGTTAAAAAATAAAAGCACATATTAGTAAAGAGAGCACAGCCACACAGCAAGAGAGATGTCAAGGCATTAGGAAGCTGATAACTGGGGTAAATGTCTCTTGGCTTAGTGGGTCAAAATTGGGCTTTTTAAACTGGAATAGAGAAGGTTAAGGGAGGTCTCCAATAGAAGTTTTCATCATTTTGAATATTTTGAGAGAAGTAATGAATGATTGTTTCCACTAATTGGAAGCTTAGTAACAAGGGGGCAAAAACTCAGATTGTCACGAGAAGATGGGGGGTGGGGGGGATGGAGTTAGAAGACATTTTTTTCCAAAACAGAGGGCTATTAAAACATGGAATGCTTCATACGGTAGGTGCTTATTGAGCCAGGGACTTGTATAAATGGGAACTGGATAACTATCTGGAAAGGACAAATACAAGAGGAACAGAAAAAAAAGGCAAGAAAATGGGATTTGAGTAGAAAACTCCAGCTGAAGAGCGAGCAATGACACAGACAGAATGGGTCAAATGGCTTCACCTGTGCTCTAAATTGTAGGAATCTTAGATAGAAAACTACAAAACTCATATTGATTGTCAACATAAAGCTTTTAGTGTAATATTCAATGAAATTAATATTGGTAAAGTGGATACCTTTTTCCTTAATTAAGCATTAATGAACAAAGTGGACACTCTAAGCAGCATGAGGAAGATGTACTTAAATGATAAAACTCAAATGCCAACAAATACTTTGCAGCATTTTAATTACTCCATTGGTATTATATGGCTGTGTTGGCCCATGCTGCTCGGTTACTTTGATTGTAATGAAATCACAGTGTCATATCAAGAAAAGGAAGTCATCAGGAAATTTCCACATTTAATATGAAAGAAAATATGGGGAGGGAATTACAACACAATCAATGGGTTCTGGCGCGATTAAAGGGCTCAGTGAAAGTCCACCAACATGATCTGATTCCAAGTTTGGGTTAAAATATTTTGCTCCTATTGTAAGAATTACTTTATGTAACATAGAGCGACAAGTAACTTATGCAACAATAAACACTATTAGACACTGGAACCTAAACTACAAGTCCAACATGTAAAGGTGGTTTGCGTAAACCACTTATGAATTAATTTACTATATTGCGTGACATAAAATATTAAAAAAAACACAAGTCCTTTGTAACACAAATACTACACGTCAGCAAAGCAATACAATTTTGCCTTTTGCAGCAGTGTACTCTGTTATTCAAACCACACTACATATATTATACATTTGTTTTACAAAAACCTGGTTTTATAGAGAATAGAGACCTGCTATTGGTAAATGTACCAGCAACACCAATGGGTATTTCATGTACAAACTGATGCCACTTACAGTAGGACAAGTACAGTAATACACTGTGTGGAATGTAACTGATAACAGAGAATGAAGGCAATTATATAACCAGACAAAACCAATAAACCACAGTGCAATTGGTGACAAAGATTGCCAGGCATAGGATAAACTGGATTAATGTCAATCAAATACTCCTTCAGGTAGTGAATGAGATACATTCAGAAAATCTTTGCAATATCAAGTATTCAAACAGATGGCAGGTGGCATTTGTAGTTTCACTCCCACCTTTTCAAAAATCAGCAAGGTTCTACATTACTTAACTATCAAGTTTTTGGTCCCAATCCCTCTTCCTGACCTGGTTGTGGAGGGGGAGGGAGGAGAGCAGAATTGGGCTGAGAACGATTCTCAAAAGAGTGTACAGGAACAGATGTTGCTGTTATGGGTGACTTGAATTTACCAGAGGTGCATTGGGTTAGGGTTAGGGTTACATAGTACAATTGCTCAACAAATCCATGTAAGCAGGATTTCTATTGGACCTGATATTAAATAAGAACCAGAATATGGGAAAGAAGATCAGAGACAGAAACACCTTGGCAATTGTGATCACAATATGGTGGCATTTTAAGGTTAGGCTTATAATGGAAAAAAGACGACTACAATAGAAACAGACAGCTTTAGAAAGACAAATTTTGAGGGAATGAATGTGAGCTAAGAAGACTGGACTGGGCAGCACTATTAGAATGGAAAAGAGAAGAAAAGTGGATGTTTAAAAATACTATACGTAGCATACAGAACAGATATTTACCATGAGGGAAGAAGGATGATAGAGGAAAAAAGACAGATGCAGGCAATGTGGGAAATAAGGTGATTGTTCCTGAATATTAAGCTACAGGAGTATGGTGACAATTATAAAAATAAAGCAAAGGAGGTTAAGAAACTATGAGGATAGTTAAAATAGAATTTAGGGTTAAGACGTAGGGAATAGTAACAGAATTGTTACGCATTTCTAGAAATATATTCGCAGCAAACATGCTAAAAGAAAGTAGTAAATAGTATGGCCATTGACAGATCATAAAGGTGACATATCATCAAGTAACAAGGAATAGCAAATTATACACTTCTTGCTTACAGAGCAGATCACGGGCAGTCTCCCAACCACACAAGTTGAATTTCTGAAGGTACAGACAATGTACTAAAAGAAATAGAAATTTGAAATAAGACCGTCACTGATAGGCTGAGGATATCGAAGGAAACAAAACAGCTGGCCTAGAAGGACTTAAAGAAGTGGCTAGTGTAATTGGTTACATCCTTGACACCATCTTTAGGGAATCATTAGGAATGGGAATATTCCCAGAGGATTGGAAAATAGCTAACAAAATTAATCTTTAAAAAGGGAGCATGGAAGCCCAACCTTACAAGCCATTGGGCCTCACATCTGTTGCGGGTAGAATATTAAAATGTCTCCTGAAAGATGGAGATAATGAAACAGCTAGATGCTTATGCTGTGGCAAGAGGAAGTCAACATAGATTTATGGGAGGGAGCTCTTGCCTATAAAATTTGTTGAAGTTCTTTGAGGAATTGATGGATGTTGTTGACAATAGAAATTCAGTGGATGCAATATATTTAGATTTTAGTGAGGGTTTTGATACGTTATCACGTAAGTAATTAATTCACAAGAAAGCTTCTGAGATAGATTGAAAATTGGCTAAACTAGAGCAAGCAAATGGTAGGTGAAAATGGAGCTGTGTCAACATGACAAAAGGCGATTTGCAGGCTGCCACAGGAAACAAAGCTTGGGTCATTGCTGTTTACAGTATATATAAATGATGTGAAGCTGGGCATAGAAAATAAACCTATCCAACTCTGCAATTTACACCAAATAGGGGTAGGGGTTTAAATAATAAGGAAGAGGCAAACCAAAATCAAAGAGATTTGCATAGGTTGGGAAGGTGGGCTGAGAGGCAAATGACTTTTAATGCGGACAAATCCAAGGCAACTAGACCAAGGCAGGGAAATTAATAATGAATATACAGTAAATGGCTCCAAAATACAGGACACACGAGAGAGAAGGAACCTGGGACAATTGGTGGATAGCTCACTGATGCCAATAGCCAAGTGTGTGGCAACAGTAAGGAGAGGTCACTGGATCTTGGCATATACAGCTTGGGTGGAGCACAAATCCCAGGTGATGATGAGCATGCATAAAGCACCTTTACAAATACACCTGGAGTACTGTACACAATCTTGATCACTGTAATATAGCAAGGATATCCAGGCATTTCAGAAAAAGACAACAAACCTGACACCAGACATAAGCTAAGTTAAGAGGAGAGGTTGAATTGTTTACTCTGGTGGCCAGAAAGCTTAAGGGAGATGTAATAAATTGAATCCCCATAATATTTTCAAGCTTGGCAGAGACTTGTAGAACCACGGGGTTCTTGATATATTTGGGATTGTGACATACTCTAGAACCTAATCTCAAGCTTAGAAGAGGGCAAGTACACAGTTTAAATTTAACTACTTGATGCAGGGGATGGTGAACATGTGGAACTAGCTACTGAGAGAGTCAGTGAATGCAGATTTAATGGATTATTGGATAGGTATTTGAGGGAGTGGGCGATTGAGGGGTATTAGTTTTTGGAACTGGCCAGGTGTAATGAAATCTTTTCAGGTCCTGTACTTTCCCATGTTCCTATTTACCACAGCATTATATTATTTTCCGAAAATGCATTGGAAAATCCTGTAGCTGATTAGCATAAAAAGGAAATCCTTTATATATACACGAGCATATGAAAACAACGGGCAAGAAAAGATCAGCTGGCCCATCAAGCCTACCCCCAAACTGATAATGCCTGAGCATAACTAGACATTTCCTACCCCCCCAGCAGCCATGTAATCTCCTGGGAGAGGGAAAAACCCACAAAAAAACTCCAAGTCCAATAAGGGGGGAAAAAATCTGGAAAATTCCTCTCGACCCTTCAGATTGTAACCAGTCCAAGAGATCACATTGACCATATGTACACGTTACTACATTTATGATGGCTTATATTTTGGTAATCTGGAATAAAATGCCGGAAATACACACAAAGTCAGTCCGCATCTATAAAGAGAAATGAAAGGTTATGATGTTTTGGGTATGTAACCTATCAGAACAGGTATTGCTGACTTTATCTGGGACAGCACAGGTGTTCATTCGAAAGGTGTTGTTTGATCACAAGTTTGACGCCTTCTATGAAAGACAAGCTCATTCAGGATATTTGTGAGGAGCAATCAGGCTGAATTTGCCATACTTAAGTCATTTGAAAGAGACTCGAGAGCTGATTTTAGTCTCTGTTACACCCAAAAACAGGTGCGAGCTTCGGTTAAGTATAGAAATGGGGCAGAGATGTCCTGCTGCAAATTCCTGATGATTAAGAATGCAGGACATCCTGTGTAAACAACGTCAAGGAAACCAGACGAGTGTTGCTTGGGAATGAAAAGACAGGTAGCAATTGATTTAAAGAGCACAGTAATACAAAAAGATGAATTTCTGGACAGTTTTTGATTTTTTTTTCTTGCTGGCACTCGGGTTCTCATGAGCCTTTGTGCCAATTGTTCTAAAAATTTGTTTTTGCTCCTGGGCCATTATTGGCACCAATGAGCTTCTTAATGGTATTATCCCTATCTGAGGTGTTTGGAAGAGGAGGGGTGCCAAGGAAAGGATGCCAGGCAGGTCAAGCTGCAGGATAGTTGCTCTATACTCACCCACCAGTAAGCATAATGTGCAGAATGTGCTGAACATACCTTGCTTTGGCAGATGATTAGTGTATGTGAAGACTCCTGTTCCTAAAAGAAGCTGGGTCAACAAACCTGACGGCATCACTAAGATATATGAATGCCTGATTAACTAATATTGGTTGCTATTCCAGAAACAGACAATTCCCAGTATGCTGTGCTTTTAGTGGCACTGCCTGAAAGAAAGCAAGTCAGGATGATCAACAGCCACCAGAGCTCGATTGGCCACAGTTGTCAAAATTTTACTGACCATGTCCACAGGGTGTGGCACACCAAGCTGGTAACAACTGTGGAAATTGTATTCACAAGGTCTGCACCATCAGAGAGCCAGATGCAGAGCTATGCTATCTGCTACAAGGGCACCTGCGGCTTAGGGTTGAGACATCCAGTGACAATGTCAGCTGCGGACTAAAACTTGACTCCACTTCCTTGCAGGCATGCTGCAATGGTGATCTATGGAGATGCTGTCATGGAACGGTACAGAGGACCACCGTTCTCACAACCACCTGCATTTCAGCGGCCATCAAACTGGAGGTCAGCTGCTCCATTACTGATCTGCAGACTCATGCTGCACCTTTGGTTTTCTTTCCCCTTGTTTTTTCCTGCCAGTTAGTCCCCTTTCCAGCCAATCTTGGCAAAGACTGTTAATGGGCGGAGATGCTTTATAAACTTTTCCAAAAGTTTTTGTCACTCTGTGACACTTGCCGTTAATACTTCCCACATTTAAATTGCCTGATCCCAGAAACTGGTAGGGTCAGACTCACAGGTCACCTGTGGGGCCTGATTTCTGTGCCACATCTCCGAGATGCACTGCAGCAACTTGCCAAGGCTTCTTCAACAGCACCTCCCAAACCCACGACCTCTACCACCTAGAAGGATAAGGGCAGCAGGCGCGTGGGAACACCATCACTTCCAAGTTCCCCTCCAAGTTCCCCACCATCCTGACTTGGAAATATATCGCCGTTCCTTCATCGTCGCTGGGTTAAAATCCTGGAACTCCCTACCTAACAGCACTGTGGGAGTACCTTCACCACAGAGGTGGCGGACCTGGGTGGAGCGGCAGCGGCGAGGCGGTGGCCATAAAAGAGGCGGCGGCGACCAGGTAGGCCCACAGAGGCGGTGGACCTGGGTGGAGCGGCAGCGGCGAGGCGGCGGCGACCAGGTAGGCCCACAGAGGCGGCGGACCTGGGTGGAGCGGCAGCGGCGACCAGGTAGGTTTACCAATCTGAGCCCCGAGAGCGGGAGAGAGAGAAGTAAAAAATAATCAAAGTGTGATGTCACCAGAAAGCAGGTAAGTGATTGGTTGGTGAGTATTTCTCTTTTTCTCATACTTAAATTCTGTGGTTTATAGTTTCTAGAGTCTCTGTGGTGTAGCGGGGACTGCTGTTAAGCAAGGGCCCTTGAGTATATCGTTTAATTGAAGTGAAATTGGTGGGATTCAATTAGTTTAATTTTAATTAATTAATTAAAGGGTAAGTCATGGCAGGAGAGCTCGGCGCCGTGATATGCTCCTCCTGCTATATGTGGGAAATCAGGGACGCCTTCTGTATCCCTGACGACCATGTGTGTGGGAAATGTATCCAGCTGCAGCTACTGACGGACCGCATTGCGGCGCTGGAGCTGCGGATGGATGCATATTGGAGCATTCGCGACGCTGAGAACGTCGTGGATAACACGTTTAGCGAGTTGGTCACACCGCAGGTAAAGGGTGTACAGGCAGGAAGTGAATGGGTGACCACCAGGCAGAGTAAGAGGTGCAGGCAGGTAGTGCAGGGGTCCCCTGTGGCCATCCCCCTCTCAAACAGATATACCACTTTGGATGCTGTTGGGGGGGATGACTTATCAGGGGAAGGCGGCAGCAGCCAACTTCCTGGCAGCATGGGTGGCTCTGCTGCACAGGCTGGGAGGAAAAAGTGTGGAAGAGCTATAGTGATAGGGGATTCAATTGTAAGGGGAATAGATAGGCGTTTCTGCGGCCGCAAACGAGACTCCAGGATGGTGTGTTGCCTCCCTGGTGCAAGGGTCAAGGATGTCTCGGAGCGGCTACAGAACATTTTGGAGGGGGAGGGCGAACAGCCAGTTGTCGTGGTGCACATAGGCATCAACGATATAGGTAAAAAACGGGATGAGGTCCTAAAAGCAGAATATAGGGAGTTAGGAGGTAAATTTAAAAAGAGGACCTCAAAGGTAGTAAACTCAGGATTGCTACCAGTGCCACGTGCTAGTCAGAGTAGAAATAGGAGGATATTTCAAATGAATACGTGGCTAGAGGAATGGTGCAAGGGGGAGGGATTCAAATTCCTTGGACATTGGAACCGGTTCTGGGGGAGGTGGGACCAGTACAAACGGGACGGTCTGCACCTGGGCAGGGCCGGGACCGATGTCCTAGGGGGAGTGTTTGCTAGTGCTGTTGGGGAGGGTTTAAACTAAAGTGGCAGGGGGTTGGAAACCTGAGCAGGGAGACAGAGGAAAGGGAAACAAGGATAAAAGCTAAAGACAGGAAGGAGAAAAACAAAAGTAGAAGGCAAAGAACTCAACGGTTTAAATCAAACATGGTCACAGTAAATAATAATTCATATAGGTCTGAGAGTGTTAAAAAAACAAGCCTGAAGGCTTTGTGTCTTAATGCAAGGAGCATTCGGAACAAGGTGGATGAATTAGCTGCGCAAATAGAGGTAAATGAATACGATTTGAATGGGATTACAGAAACATGGCTCCAGGGTGGCCAAGGCTGGGAACTCAACATCCAGGGTGATTCAATATTTAGGAAAGATAGGCAAAAAAGAAAGGGAGGTGGGGTAGCATTGCTGGTTAAAGAGGGGATTAACACAATTGAAAGGAAGGATATTAGCTCTGATGATGCGGAATCTGTATGGGTAGAACTGAGAAATAACAAGGGGCAGAAAACGTTAGTGGGAGTGGTATATAGACCTCCAAACAGTAATACGGAGGTTGGGGACGGCATTAAAAGGGAAATTAGAGAAGCATGCAGTAAGGGCACAGCAGTCATCATGGGTGACTTTAATTTACATATAGATTGGGCTAACCAAATTAGTAAAAATACTGTGGAGGAGGAATTCCTAGAATGTTTACGAGATGGTTTTCTGGAACAATATGTTGAGGAACCAACCAGAGATCAGGCCATCTTAGACTGGGTATTATGTAACGAGAAAGGATTAATTAGCAATCTTGTTGTACGAGGCCCCTTGGGTCAGTGTGATCATAATATGATAGAATTCTTCATTAGGATGGAGAGTGAAGTCATTGAATCAGAGACTAGGATCCTGAATTTAAATAAAGGAAACTACGATGGTATGAGGCGCAAATTGGATAGGATTGATTGGGGAATGTCACTCAAGGGGTTGACGGTGGATAGGCAATGGCAAACATTCAAAGACTGCATGGATGAACTACAGAATTTGTTCATCCCAGTGTGGCATAAGAATAAAACAAAAAGGGTGACTCAACCGTGGCTAACAAGGGAAATTAGGGATAGCATAAGATCCAAGGAGAGGGCATATAAATTGGCCAGAAAAAGCAGTAGCCCTGAGGATTGGGAGCAGTTTAGGATTCAACAAAGGAGGGCAAAGGGATTAATTAAGAAGGGGAAAATAGAATATGAAAGTAAGCTTGCAGGGAACATAAAAACTGAATGTAAGAGCTTTTATAGATATGTGAAGAGAAAAAGATTAGTGAAATCAAGTGTAGGTCCCTTGCAGTCAGAAGCGGGGGAAGTTATAATGGGGAACAAAGAAATGGCAGACCAATTAAATGCATATTTTGGTTCTGTCTTCACAAAGGAGGACACAAATAACCTCCCAGAGATGTTGGAGAACATACGGTCTGATGAAAGGGAGGAACTGAAAGAAATCAGTATTTGCAGGGAAATGGTGTTAGGGAAATTGACGGGATTGAAGGCCGATAAATCCCCAGGGCCTGATAATCTACATCCTAGGGTACTTAAGGAAGTGGCCCTAGAAATAGTAGATGCATTGCTGATCATCTTCCAACATTCGATGGAATCTGGAACTGTACCCATGGATTGGAGGGTAGCTAATGTTACCCCACTATTCAAAAAGGGTGGTAGAGAGAAAGCGGGGAATTACAGACCGGTAAGCCTGACATCGGTATTGGGGAAAATGCTAGAGTCCATTATAAAGGATGTAATAGCTGAGCACTTGAAAAACAGTGACAGGATCGGACAAAGTCAACATGGATTTACAAAAGGTAAATCGTGCTTGACTAATCTACTGGAATTTTTTGAGGATGTAACTGGGAAAATAGATAAGGGAGAACCAGTAGATGTGGTGTATTTGGACTTTCAAAAGGCTTTCGATAAGGTCCCGCATAAGAGATTAGCGTGTAAAGTTAAGGCACATAGGAATGGGGGCAAGGTATTGACTTGGATAGAGAACTGGTTGGCGGACAGAAAGCAGAGAGTAGGAATTAATAGGTCTTTTTCCGAGTGGCAAGCAGTGACTAGTGGGGTAACGCAGGGATCGGTCCTTGGACCCCAGCTATTCACAATATACATTAATGATCTAGATAAGGGAACTAAATGTAATATCTCCAAGTTTGCAGATGACACAAAGCTGGGTGGGAGTGTGTGCTGCGAGGAGGATACCGAGAAACTCCAGGATGATTTGGACAGGTTGGGTGAGTGGGCAGAAGCGTGGCAGATGCAATATAACGTGGATAAGTGCGAGGTTATCCACTTTGGTGTCAAAAACAGAAAGGCAGACTATTATCTGAATGGCAATAGATTGGGAGAAGGGGAAGTGCAATGAGACCTGGGTGTCCTTGTGCACCAGTCGCTGAAGGTAAGCATGCAGGTGCAGCAGGCGGTGAAGAAGGCAAATGGTATGTTGGCCTTCATAGCGAAAGGGTTTGAGTATAGGAACAGGGATGCCCTGCTGCAGTTGTACAGGGCCTTGGTGAGACCACACCTTGAGTACTGTGTGCAGTTTTGGTCGCCTTATCTGAGGAAGGATGTTCTTGCCATGGAAGGAGTTCAGCGAAGATTCACAAGACTGATACCTGGGATGGCAGGAATGACATATGAGGAGAGATTGGGTCGATTGGGCTTATACTCGCTGGAGTATAGAAGAATGAGAGGGGATCTCATCGAAACATATAAAATTGACAGGTCTGGACAAACTAGATGCAGGAAGAATGTTCCCGATGGTCGGAGAGTCCAGAACCAGGGGTCATAATCTAAGGATAACGGGTAAGCCATTTAGGACAGAACTGAGGAAGAATTTCTTCACCCAGAGAGTGGTGAACCTGTGGAATTCTCTACCACAGAAGGTAGTTGAGGCCAAGTCATTAATATATTCAAGAATGAGTTAGATATATTTCTTAAAGCTAAAGGTATCAAGGGATATGGGGAGAAGGCAGGTACAGGGTACTGAGTTTGGATGATCAACCATGATCTCATCGAATGGCGGAGCAGGCTCGAGGGGCCGAATGGCCTACTCCTGCTCCTATCTTCTATGTTTCTATGAACTGCAGTGGTTCAAGAAGACGGCTCACCACCACCTTCTCAAGGGCAATTAGGGATGGGCAATAAATGCTGGCCTTGCCGGCGATGCCCACATCACAGGAACTAATAAAAAAAAGTTCAAGTTGCAGAGCAGGATTGTAGATTTTCAGCCCTGATACATTAAAAAATTCCATGGTCCTACTCCTCTCTGGAATCTGGCTGCCCTTTGTTCCAAGCGCCACTTCACATTTGACTCAAGCTGCCTTTTGCCTCTGGCCCTACAACTCATGCTTGCGATCCTTCTATCCTGCCGTCAGTCAGAAAACATGACCATCAAATTAACATTTTGATTTAAAAAATTCAACTTTAACAAGTAGAGTAACGCCATCTCTCACCTCCCCTACTATATTTAAAACATTATTTTTAAGTATTGTACCTATTTGTGACCCATTCTGCTTCCACTTTATGCCCACTCTCATTCCACCTCTCCCCACTTTGCAACGTGCTCCCTACAACCACTTCCTATCTGCCTCCTGACCCTTTTCTGCCTCACCAAATGGTGTCCTACATCCTTGCCCCCACTCTTTTCCCTACCATTACTTATACCACTCCTCTTCCACTGTCCTCTTGATAAAGCTTCCTCCTACACTCAAGTCATTCTGCTACACTCCCAGGTGGTGAGTCAAGCCAGCATCTCTATTTCTTTAATAACAACAGAAAACACTGGAAAAACTCAGCAGGCCAGGCAACATCCGTGGAGAGAGAAAGAGAGTTAACGTTTCAGGTCGAAACCCTTCGTCGGAACTGAAAGAGCAAGAAATAAACAGATAAAAATGCAAGGAGGAGGAATAAAAGAACAAAAGGGATGGTCTTTAGTGAGTAGAGACATTGAGAGATGCTCAAGGCAAGACGAGATGGTAATGGGACAGGTTGAGAAACAAAAGGTAAGGTGTGAAATGCTGGCAGAATCAGAGACAGCTGCCGTGGGGAGAGAGAGAGAAAAAAAGGAAAAAGGCACGGACCAAAAGAGTGGATAAAAAGTATACATATGTGGTAGGGGCCGGGGTTATGATCTGAAATTGTTGAACTCGATATTGAGTCCGGAAGGCTGTAAAGTGCCTAAACGGAAGATGAGGTGCTGTTCCTGGAGCTTACGCTGCGCTTCCGTGGAACAATGCAAGAGGCCGAGGACGGTGAGGTCTGAGTGAGCGTGGAGTGGTGAATTAAAATGACAAGCGACCGGAAGCTCGGGGTCACCCTTCCGGACTGAACGGAGGTGTTCCGCAAAGCGGTCACCCAATCTGCGTTTGGTCTCCCCAATGTAGAGGAGACCACATCGTGAGCAGCGAATACAGTATACTAGATTGCAAGAAGTACAAGTAAATCGCTGTTTCACCTGGAAGGGGTGTTTGGGGCCCTGGAGAGTGGGAAGGGGGGATGTATAAGGGCAGGTGTTGCATCTCCTGCGCTTGCACGGGAAGGTGCCGGGTGAAGGGGAAGGGGTGCTGGGGGTGATAGAGGAGTGGACTAGGGTGTCTCGGAGGGAGCGGTCACTACGGAATGCTGAAAGGGGAGGTGAGGGGAAGATACGTTTGGTGGTGGGATCACGTTGGAGGTGGCGGAAATGGCGGAGGATGATCCGTTGAATGTGGAGGCTGGTGGGGTGAAAGGTGAGGACAAGGGGAACTCTATCGTGGTTCCGGGAGGGAGGGGCCGGGGTGAGGGCAGAAGTGCGGGAGATGGAACGGACACGGTCGAGGGCTGTGTTGACCACGGTAGAGGGGAATCCTCGGTTGAGGAAAAAGGAAGACATGTCGGAAGCACTGGTATGGAAGGTGGCATCGTCGGAGCAGATGCGGCGGAGACGGAGAAACTGGGAGAAGGGAATAGAGTCCTTACAGGAGGCGGGGTGGGAGGAAGTGTAGTCCAGGTAGCTGTGGGAGTCAGTGGGCTTGTAGTGAATGTTGGTCAATAACCTATCCCCAGAGATGGAGACGGAGAAGTCGAGCCTCCCCTTGCATTTTTATCTGTTTATTTCTTGCTCTTTCAGTTCCGACGAAGGGTTTCGACCTGAAACGTTAACTCTCTTTCTCTCTCCACGGATGTTGCCTGGCCTGCTGAGTTTTTCCAGCGTTTTCTGTTGTTATTTCGGATTTCCAGCATCCGCAGTATTTTCCTATCTCTATTTCTTTATCCTTCCTGCTTAATCTCAAAACGTTTTATCAAATTATTTAATTTGCAAGAAATTCTGTCCCTTCCTCATAACAGTTATGCAGCCCACAAAGGCAAAAGGGTTGGACATCTCTACTACAGATGAATGTGTTCCCTTTCAGACTTCATAGAAATGTCTGACTTTCAAAAAACTAAAGGGGTCATTTTCTAACTGTGCACTTCTGATGGGGAGCTTTTCTCACTGGAAGGGTATAACAGAAATTCAATTACAGGAAACTCTCGTTTAAACGGCACCTAAATATCCGGAATTCTCTAATAACCGGCAGAATTCATACTCCGAAAACTACAGTATACAGTTGTTTATAAGTTTTGTTTTACTGTTAAGTAATTGAAGAGTTATGGATTACCCTCAACTGGCATTACTGTACTTAATCAAGCATCTTCCACCATCCATTTAACACAACATTCTATAGGGGAGTACCCAATTACACTGCACATTTCTTGATTTTTTTATTTTTGTTTTTTAAAAATAGCCTCGGTAGATATACCTCTCCGTTATCCGGAATTTTTAATCAACCGGCACCACCCCGGTCCCGTCGGTGCCGAGTTTCCTGTAATTTGAATGGTTGGAAAATTATGCATTGTGCGCAGTTGAACATCCACATTTCCAGGCGGGACTCTCCACCAGCAGCATGAAGTCAGGGAATTACACCTCAAGTTTTTACACAAAATGATCACTAGCCTTTTTACAATACAGTCAAGCCCTTATTGATTGGGAAGCAAGTCCAAATGTATACGAGGTGAAACAATTTACACCACTAAATTTACCAAATGTATCTCATTTATAATTTCGATCTCAAGAACTGGCCGAGTCTACATCCTTGTGCAGTTTTCAACTGGGTGTTACCCATATTCTTTTAAAAATAAAATATATAAACAATATGAATTCTAGTTAGTTTTTCCCTTTCCTTTTGTGGAACACTGTGATTTTACTACACCAAATGATTCGAATTTTTTTAAAAAGCAAGTCTTTTTACAGCATACAATTATCCTTCAAGTATTTTATACTGCTTCAGTAGTTTTTAAGAAATAAGTCAATTAATAGTTGCATACATTCTACAAATACTTGCAATTTTGTACCTTCTCTTGACGATCATTACCACAACCAAGAGGAGAAGGATGAAAACCAGAATTCCAGCACTGATTCCAGCTATTTTCACCACCCGATCAGTTTGCTTGACAGGGTCAGGGACCACTTCAGGTTCTTCAGTTGTGGCTGCTAAATTAGTCAGAGAAATATTTGCATTAAAGCATGTAATTATTCCTGACAGGGAAATGATCTTTAACGTCACATTCATACAGTACACTTCAAAAATCCAGGTACAATTCATAAAACATTTCATCCCACGTTATGTGACAGTTACATTTCACAATGTTAATTTTTCTGCTACCCTAATAATTCAGCAAGTAAAAATTATGATTTTTATAATGTAATTTTAATAATCAAGAACAAGGGTGATTAATTTGATTTTAAAAAGTGTCAGCCTTGTTGTAAAAAAAAAAATCACTGCAGTTGCAGAAATATTCCTAGCACAACTTATATTGAAAGTAATTCAATTTGGTCAACTTGAGACCTGGGAGTCATGCATTTTAGCAGTAAGAATTTACAGTGAAGTGGCACTCTCAAAGACATCGAATATCAGACAAACTTCTGAAAAAAGGTTACAACCCTCATTTATTAATTTTAAGAAACTATGCAAAGATACGCATAAGAACTTGAAGTACAGATGTTTAGCAACATTAATTATACATAAGAGAAAGTCCAGTTGGCGTACTACAGGTTCAAGTACTGATCAAAATTATTTTCACAGCAAAATTTATATGCTAGTCCTAAATGACACTTTAATCAATTTTTAAAATAAAATTTAAAGTGACCTTGCCACTGCATTAGATTATAAACAATAAGTATTAAAACATCCTTGTGCAAAGAAGCTTCAATTAAATTCTGGTGAGGTAAATGATAGACAGATTAAATGCATTGTTGATGGGCATGCCAAAGTTTAAATTAATTTGGAATTAAAATTTTCTCATGAGTGATGATTTACAAATAAAATTATTGCTTTGGATTGGTTTAGGGGTTTGAACACTGGGGTTGATATTTTGGATGAATTGCACTGGTCAATATATGCAGCAATATGATAAACAAATTATTTTTGAATGGATCTATAATGTTACGACACATCGTATATCTTGCCCCATAATAGTAAATTGTTACATGTCCAGAAACCTGGTGACTAAGTGCCCTTCACCGAGATGAAGGGTCATACCTGAAATGCTAACTTATCTTGCTCTTTGAGGTACTGACCAACCACATGTGCTTTCCAATGATTTCTGTTTTTGGTCAGAATAATTCATTGACTACCCTTCTATAATACAGTCAGCACCAAGTAATTTAAACATATTTTGCTCTTGAACTCAGTAACTTAATGCTGTATAACTTTCTCATTTTGTTTATTTGGGAATATGCAAAATTTAAGTATAATTTTTTAAAGGCAAGTTTACCCTGTGAAACTGAGCATGGCAGTTTAAAATGTATTTTGCAGATCCACATTTAGAGTTTTTAAATATTCTTGTAAAGAATAGTTGACACATTCGATCCAGTCTAGCTACATTGGTGATACATCTGAGGCACCATTAAAGAAACAGCTCTTGTTCCAAACATCCATTTTTCTTTCCACTCACAGTATAAACTCAGTTAAAACTGAAGTAACCTTTAATCATTAATCAACTCTTTATCACCCTTGTTGGTACTTAATGAATGAGGTCTAGGTTGCTACTTAATCATTAACAAGTAGTGCACAATGAAACAAAGGGTATACAGAATTAGGAAGTGAATGTGTTTTACTGTGTATGAAATAGTCTCTAATTGAAAGTCACATTTAGTTAATAAAGGAATTTAAGTTGGCCATTAAGGTAGACACAGATTCTTCAAATTTGAGTGAAACAGTATAAGTTACTTCTGCACTTTCAAAAGTGAAGATTGAGTGATCAAATATTGCATAAAATGTAACCTCTCCCGTTGCAAATGCTGTTATTAGCTGTTCAGAAAAGCTGTCAAACTAAGTTGTTCAGCTTCATTTAAAAAAAGGAATTGATTATATGCAAATACTGCTTCACCCCATCAGTGGTGTAATGGTTATTTCAGGTTTTACCCCCAATTCCCTGTTCATTGAACTTTCACGTGTAGAATCTCATATACTTCCAACAACTTTACAAACTGTAACAATATAGTACACTCCTTTTAACAAATCAACTGTTTAACTATGGGTTGAGTTGTCTGGTATAGCTATGTTTTGTGTGCTAAATTTTTGAAAATAATGTTACCTCTAAAATGAAATTGCTATTTTACTCACCTAATCAGTGTTAAAAATTCTGTAAATAACACTAAATTTACCCCATTAGAGATGAAACAACAATCCTCTAGACTAGGGCTATTTTTGTTCCACTCACAAAAGTTAGTGTGATTAAGGTGGGTTTTCCTCCTTTGTACTAACATGTTTTTCACTAACTTTTGTGGTCACATTAGTGAATGGAGGAAAGTATATTCTACTGTTTTTACACTCAATTTTACCTCTAGTTTTACTTCTGTTAAACAAGTGTCGATAAAACCCAAATTTAATGCAACTGGAAATAAATTGGATAAAATAAGTATTGAAAGTTGTGAAAAAGACACCAGCAGCCTTGCTTATTTCCTATTTTTAAAACCCCTATACAGTTGAAGTGGTTATGGTCTTATTACAGGGATGTGCAGCCACAGATGGAAGAACTGCTACGCTATTTTGGTGACACGGCTACCCATTGTTCCATGAACACGAGTGGTCATTATGGTAACACGTGGAAATGCTCTATGCTAGGTGGCAGTGAGTCGTGGAGACTAATGAAGTCTATCAGATCATTTCACTAGGTCACGAAGTTCCATGACTATACACAAAATGCAAAAAAAATACGTTAAGATTTTTACAACTATCCATAATTCTCCATAAACAAATTTCTCATTAATTCCGTAACTGCAAATTCTATCAACAAAAGTTAGTTAAGAAAAACCATCTATCCTGTAGAGGGCAGCCAAGCCTTTCCTCTTACTGCTTCCACTTCACATGTCAACTAAGGAGTGCTGCAAATGTTGCCGAGCAACTCATTTTCACATGTGTAAAACCTTAATAAAGAGGAATAGCACTCTAAAATTACATTTGAAACATTTTCATTTAACACTTCAACAAACAGGTTAATGTTTGGTTCCCAACTTATAAAAGTGACTTCCCTCAATATAGCAACAGATAATCAATCGCCCATGACTTAACATGAAAGTTAAAACTCAAGCTACAACTATCTTATAAATCAACATTAAATCCGGGATAAAAACTGATGAAAGGCCAACAATCTGAAAAGTTAACTTTGTTTCTCTTTCCACAGATTTTGCCTGACCTGTTGAGTGTTTCCAGCATTCCCTGTTTTTATTTCGAAATTCCAGCATCCGCAATATTTTTCTTTTGATTAAATCCGCATTTTTTTCTTGATCAAGAACATGTCCAAAAGTACATTTAATATTCAATAAGAAATTTTAATACACTTGCTTTGGAAGATTGGACATGTAAAACACATTTTAACTCCTGTACACCATTGTAATTATAGTATCTTTCTGTACAAAACCCAACTAAACTCCGAATTTCAATACTCTGTTTAAGTCTGCAACACACCCCAGCTCCAAGAGTGGCCATATTAGCCTATCACAGCACCAGAACTTATATAGTGAAACTAAAATGTCCATAAATAAGATGTATTTTGAGGAACATTATTATATCCCCATGTAACCAAACCCTGGGCTGCAGGTAACTTAGATGGAACATTGTCTTCATTTCTTTCTTTTCAGTGACGCAACAAAAACATGTTCCCCGCTTACTGAGAAAAGAGCATTGATTGCTCTGGAGTGATCATTAGAAGCATTTGTCACCAGATTATAATGTCTCACTGATTGAAATTATATAAAACTCCACAAATACCATATATTAGTTTCTTTGTCCTTTCACCAAAGAGAAGGAACCTGCAGAAATTCCTTTTCTGTTTAATCATGAATAAAATGAGTGTTGCTGACTAAAATAGATCACTGTTGATATTTAGTTTCCCAATGCATGTTAGCCAGCAGTAGCAAACAGCATGACATTGTCTGGTGACAAAAGCGTACTAATGATCTAGCCAAAGCTGTAAATGGCTGCTCTCTCAGTGTAATACACTCAACTCTTGCGCCCCCACCCCGCCCCCACTGCCGTCGCCACCAGCCCTTAGCACCCCACCATGTCGATTACTGGAAGAGTGCTCGGTGTATTAAATTTGTTTGGAACCCAGTATTTTTCCCTTAAAATGAATAGACATTAAACTTTTCACATTTGACAAAATGGTAACATGCTAATGCTAGCATCGAAACATTACATTAAAGTAGACTTCAATTACAGACACTAGAATGAGCGCTTTATATATTCTTAAAAATTACTGACTTTTACCACAAAGATGTAACAGTAACATCTGTGTCACTGGCTAATGTCCTTCCCTAATGCACAAGCAGGACAGCTTTTATTGGATTTAAGCCCTGAGCATAGTCACTAAAGTGCTATTTCTGGGATATAAAGAGCACATCACAGTGCAATTCTGACCAATTGTCAGAGTTTCTCTTCTAAAACATATACATAATACATCCTCTTCTGATACTGGAACAGTCCTACATAAGTTTGGATAAAGGCCAGCAAGGTATTTTTTAGATTTTTACGAGGCAAACTATTGCCATTATTACTTACCGCCTGCCAGGTCAATCTAGGTTTTTTGTTCTCACTTTTTAATGGATCCTTAAATTAAGACTTTTGTAAAGCAGAATGAAGTTACATTTAGAAATCATCAAATATTCTCCTTATACAATGCAAGTGTTTTAGCTGCAAGCGGTTTTATTCATTATAAAGTGTAATCAGTTTTGGGGATTACATTCAAAGCAGCAAGGTCTCTGTGACCCTGCTTTGGGTGGAAAGGGATAGGTGTCAGAGACAACAGTCAGCCTACTGACTCATCTCCTTTCCTATGTATTATAACAGAAAACTACTTCAGTGATCTTTATGAGTAGGAGGCTGAGGCAAGAATGTAGTTTGCGTGAGGTAGGTCTGGGTTGAGGCTGCAGATCAGGGACAAGAAGTTTGGATGGAGAAGAAAGGAAAGAATACATGGGGCTGTATTTTGCCAACCCTACGGGTGCATAGAAGATATGTATGCGCCCGCAGGGGCTGCGCAAGTTCCAGGCTTAGGTATGCGAAGCACATGCGCTAAAACCCGGAACTTGCGATCCGTCAAGAATCGTCTTGACAGATCCTCCGCATTCCCGGGAGATGGGCCTCTGCAGGTGGAGAGTTGTGCTATTTGCCCAACTTCCGCCTGCTGAATGCCCGTGCAATTCTTACGCCTGCCAGGCGTAAGGCCTGCTTTTACCAGAAAAGAGTTTTAAAAATTAGAAAAAATAAAATGTTATCACTCATTTATACATTAAAAACCCTGTCCAATAAGATAAGTTTATTTTTAGCCGTTAATATGTATACTTTTTTCCCCAAAAATTAAATTTTCATTTAAAATATTTAGTTAAATGGCATTTTAATTAATTTTAAATATGTAATTTATTTATTTATTTCATGTGTTCGTGTATTTTTTAAGTGATTCTCATTCATACTTATGGGAGTTCTGTACGTACAGAACGCCCATAAGTATGAATGGGGATTCCCTTCTTTTTATTGGTTGGGCCGGCCCACGTGATCCCAGGGGCGCTTGCGAACCGCATACGCCCCGGGATACGTGGGCCTCTGCCCGCGCGTACCCGGAGAGGCCCAGGATCGCAAGCCTCCATACCTCCTGGGCAACCAGGTAAATGCGCAGATTTCTTTTAAACAGGTCGGAGGCATCCGCCCGCGGGAAGCCTCCGATCGCAAATGTTGGGCCAAGGTTGGACAGACACAAAGTGCACTTTAAAATTATATATTTGCATATTTATTTATACACACAAACATACATATACACACACACACACACACACACACATATTTCTCAGCTACAATGGGGAAACTTACTGCTAGAACGGCTCCAGGAAGTTACGTAAAATCTGGAGTGAGAAATGGCAATATGGCCCATCCAACCTATTCCTTCCAGATCGAAGTAGGATTATCTTATCATGGACTCCCTCTCCCTCCCATCATCACCTGTTAATCCCCTATTTTAAGGGAAAAGTTCCATCCCATAAATACCCCAAAACAAAACAAAAAATTAAACAGTGCTGGTAACACCTCATAACCCTCAAATCCATTTCTCAACAGCTGTTGAACCAGCCTCCTTTTACAAGAATCAAGTGAGCCCGGATCAACCACCTACTCTTGAAGTCTGCTCCATATATCCACTATTCCATGAGAAAATCTTAAAGGTTATGAATTTTGCTCTTGTGTTCGCTAGTCCAGGACTGACTAAACTTGTGGAGCAGTGGGCTGGAGCATTTGTGTTGGTCCGCGTCTGACAAAGTTGCTACAGAATATTGATGAGTGAACACCATGTCTAATTTCCAAACTATTTTGCATGTTATTTAGACATCCTTCATTTATGTCTACCTTTTGTCCACTTTTGGCAGTCTATCTCTCCTTTGCTTCAGCATCTCACCTTTTTTCTCTGTTCCTTTAACTTTTAAAAAATTTGTTCTTGGGATGTGGGTGATGCTGGCAAGCCAATAATTATTGTCCATCAAGAGTTAACCATGTAGCGTGGGACTGGAGTCACATATAGGTCAAGGTCAGATTGGGTACAGATGACAGTTATCCTTCCCCTAAAGGACGTAAAAACCCAATTGTGTCACGAACAACAGCTTTCATGGTTTTTGTGAGCCTGAGTCGTCAGTTGCTCCAAGATGGACTGATCAAATATTAAAGGCTATTCTCCTACCCAGTCCAAGTCCTAGCACAGTGCCACAGATAAGTGAGGTGAGGTCTATTAACGAAAACTGTGAGCAGTTCTGGGCACCACACCGTAGGAAGGATATATTGGCCTTGGAGGGAGTGCAGCGTAGGTTTATCAGAATGATACCCGGACTCCAGGGGTAAAATTACGAGGAGAGATTACACAAATTAGGGTTGTGTTCCCTGGAATTTAGAAGGTTAAGGGGTGATTTGATCGAAGTTTTCAAAATATTAAGGGGAACAGATAAGGTAGATAGAGAGAAACTATTTCCACTGGTTCAGGAGTCTAGGACTAGGGGGCATAGTCTAAAAATTAGAGTCAGACCTTTCAGGAGTGAAATTAGGAAACACTTCTACACACAAAGAATGGTAGAAGTTTGGAACTCTCTTCCACAAATGGCAATTGATGCTAGATCAATTGTTAATTTTAAATCTGAGATTGATGGATTTTTGTTAACCAAAGGTATTAAGGGACATGGGGCAAAGGCGGGTATATGGAGTTAGGTCACAGATCAGTCATGATCTCATTGAATAGTGGAACAGGCTCGAGGGGCTGAATGGCTTATGTTCCCTAAAGTGCTCACCTCTGGAAAAACCTGCTGCCAGAAACAACTAATCTGTTGGTGAGGAGGTGGGAAGACAACTCGAGACAATTCTACCAGGTAGAAAAGTAAAAGTGCACTGGCATGACACATGCCTCCTAATCCTAGCAGCTCTGCTCTCCCCTACAGTCGGAATCTACAGTTCAACGGATTTGTGAGACAGGTCCCACTGGAAGAGGAAAACAACAAAGCTGGGACAGAATTCAATTCAGCCTGCTAGAGCTCCTGCTTTGAGAGCCGGCAGTGCAGCTTATCTGATTTTCGTTTATATTCCCACCATCCCTCCGGCAGCTCAGCTGTTTCTGCAAGCGACTTTTTCCAGAGGTGAATGCTTTTCGTTAACAGCACTCACTTCACCTACCTGTGGTTCTGTATAGGCTGGATAAAATTGAGAAGCAGAGTGCATTCAGTACATGGACTGGGGATTGGATATTACATTCCAGTGCTCTGTACATTGTCCGAGTTAAATACCTTTCATTATTTTACAGACCAGCATCATATCTTCCCTCAATCTTCCTTTCTGCAGTGAAAATAAGTTTATTTTAATCTCCTAAGACATGGATAATTATGTGCAACAGCACATTTTAGTTGAGCAGCAACCAGTCATGACGGGTACTGGACCACCTCCATCACTAGAAACAGATTCTGACGTCCAGCAGCCATCCACCTCACTTCCTCCACCTACTGGGGAAATACTTAGGAAGTAGAAGACACGCACCATTCACTGTCACAAAGGGGAAACATGAGGATTAAATACACTGAACATGCCTGCATAGCATGGTATGGATGAATAAAATTTGGGTTCATTAATACTCTACCGTGCCCTGAAAGGTGTTTTTTCTTTTGCTGTGAAGTAGATTAAGTTAGTGAGAAATGCTGTTGCATTTAATAATCCTGAGTTAGGCTCAAGTCAAAGCTTTATTTGGTTGCAATATTGAGCACGTGTGAAATGACTTGTGCTTTGGCTACAGATGCAGTTAATTTAAGATTGCTCCCTGTGAGAGACTGACTTATCACTGGCTGACTGGCTGCTTGTTTAGGCAAGTCTTCTGGCTCTTGGTCAATGTCATTTTCTGTGAATAGTTAATACTGCAACATGGAAAATCTCTTTTGCAAGGCGAAGTTAAGCAAAATGCAGTGAGCGTGGAGTCTTTCCTTTCCTGGTACCCAGAGTACGATGGCGGGCAGGGGGGGGGGGTCGGGGGTCTCATCCCCGTCTTAGACACGGGACCACAAGGACTCCAGGCAATGGCACGCGATTATAGATACTGCGCATGCCCTCATTGCTTATAGAGAGCAGTGTTTAATCTGCCACCATTTTTGTGGTCAATATTGTTTCTGTCGTAATGGAGGGCTCTTCATTTCAACCTTGCTGTAGCTGGGGGACTGTGATATGGGTTTATTTCTGCTCGCTAGGTCAGTGTTCATGCTAATTGGAACTTCTGTTGAGTCTAGACTGTGCTGGGGCTGATGAAGTGTTTTGTGCAGTGAATCATTTCGAGAATAGCCTCATTCAGAGGTAGTCTTGAAATCAGGTAGCAAAATAAGGAACAATGCATACCTACATGGAGAGACTGGAAATAACACAGCAAACGGCCAGCTGCACACTTAAACATGGAACCCCTGTACGTTTTCAAAGACAGTGCAAATGTAGCTGGTTGGTTTCAAAAGCTCTTACTCAGGGGTGGCCAATTATTTGAGCTGGAGGGTCTCTTAACAATACTGCACGCGCACGTGAGTGGCCTGCGCAGGACCTTGCGATTGGTGCGTGGCGTGGGGCCCTCAACAGCTCACCAAAACTTGTTAAGTGGCCCTCCAGCTCAAATAATTGCCCACCCCTGCTCCAGACCCACGGCAATGTGGTTGACTCCTAACTGCCCTCTGACATGGCCTAGCCAGCCACTCAGTTGTACCAAACCGCTACAACAAAGTACAGTATAAGAATTAAAAAAACGGATGGACCACTTGGCATCGACCTCGGTACCGGATTCGGACACAACAAAGGCACACCCAGCACAATCGAATCTGCAAAGGCCTCCTCACTAACATCTGGGGATTTGTGCCAAAATTGGGAGAGCTGTCCCACATAGTCATACTCACAGAATCATACCTTTCAGCCAATGTCCTAGACTCCTCCATCACTATCCCTGGGTATGTTCTGTCCTACTGGCAGGACAGACTCACCAAAGGTGGCGGCACAGTGGTATACAGTCTGAAGGGAGTGGCCCTGGGAGTCCTCAACATTGACTCCGGACCCCATGAAGTCTCATGGCATCAAGTCAAACAGTACCAGGAACAGCACCAGGCGTACTATGTTGAACACCACTTGGAAGAAGCACTGTGGGCAGCAAGGGCACAGAATGTACTCTGGGTGGGGAACTTCAATGTCCATCACAAAGAGTGGCTCGGTAGCACCACTACTGATCGAGCTGGCTGAGTCCTGAGGGACATAGCTGCCAGCCTGGGCTTGCGGCAGGTGGTGAGAGAACCAATATGAGGGGAAAAACCTACTTGACCTTGCCCTCGCCAATTTACCTGTCACAGAATGGTCACTGCACAGTCCTTGATACCCTCCATCATGTTGTGTGGCAATACCACCATGCTAAATGGGATAGATTCATTACAGATCTAGCAGCTTAAAACTGGACACCCATGAGGCGCTGTGGGCCATCAGCAGCAGAAGAATTGTATTCCACCACAATCTGTAACCTCATGGCCTGGCATATTCCTCACTCTACCATTACCATCAAGCCAGGGGACCAACACTGGTTCAATAAGGAGTGCAGAAGAGCATGCCAGCAGCAGTACCAGGCATACCTAAAAATGAGGTGCCAACCTGGTGAAGCTACTACACAGGACTATATGCATGCTAAACAGTGGAAACAGCATACTACAGACAAAGCTAAGTGATCCCCCAATCAATGGATCAGATCAAAGCTCTGCAGTCCTGCCACATCCAGTTGTGAATGGTGGTGGACAATTAAACAACTAACGGGAGGAGGAGACTCCATGAACATCCCCATCCTTCGACAGCACCTCCCAAACCAGGGACCTCTACCACCTAGTAGGACAAGGGCAGCAGCGCATGAGAATGTCACCACCTCCAATTTCCCCTCCAAGTCACACACCATTCTGACTTGGAAATATATCGCTGTTCCGTCATCGTCGCTAGGTCAAAATCCTGGAACTCCCTCCCTAACAGCACTGTGGGAGTAACTTTACCACCTGGACTGCAGCAGTTCAGAGCGGCAGCTCACCACCACCTTCTCAAGGGCAATTAGGGATGGGCAATAAATGCTGGCCCTGCCAGCAACGCCCACATCCCGTGAATCAAAAAAAAACTATAGTTAATTATAAACCAGCTTGAAGAAGGTGGCAATTGACCGTTGAAACATTAAAAAATATTATTTGGGCTCATTACAGACCATTTATTTTTTGTTAATTGTGAGGTATTAAGTTTTATTCGCCAATGATTTGGAAAGGCACAGTGCATCCTTTGTACTGTGAATATGCTTGAAGGTGCAGAAGTTATTGCAAAACTAAAGCAATTAACTTCAAATCTATATTGGCTTTCTAGCGAGCATAAACAGCTTCACTTTTGATCTTTTCTGATCAATTTATTATTACCCTTTTAATATAATGTAGAGCTGCATTTGGAAAATGGATTTTAAGTACAGTGTCATTTAAATTGCAGGGTCACATCTCAATGTGCAACTTTCAAAAAAAATATTCATTGAACCTCCCCATTCAGTCAAAAATGACCTCAATCCGAATGGGAAAGAGAAATGGGAAATCATTCTCAGATATTGTGCCGTTTAAAGAAGTTTCCCCTCTGGCATCAATTGACCTCTCCCCAGCTGCATTCATCGCAGCCTCCCTTCAAGGCAGCCACTCAGTTCCCTTTCTCTGTCACAGAGAATAATAATGTCTCGTCTCCCACAGTGGAGACACACAGTCTCCCCCCCCCCCCTCTCCCCACAGGTGCCTTTACTTTTCCTGAAGTTTAATGAAAGATACATTTTTTCTTCACTTTTCTTGTAGTTTGAATCAAATTCTGAGTAGTTTTAGTTGGTGTTTGACCAATGTCCTTGTGAATTGGACCCTCAAGGAAGTTTTGACTGATTTAATCTTGATTGGCATAGATTTGTGGCCACTGTTAAGTGCAAGTATTTGGCTTCAAGATTAGTGTAGAGTGCCACATATCTTTCCATCACTTTTCTCCTGAGTCTGTCCCAGACTTAGCCACAGGGCTTGTAGATATTGGTTTACTCACTGGAAAGGAAGCCTGGTCTCCAGAATATCCAAATGTATTCCAACGTAAAGAAACATCAGGATTCGGCACAAGTAGCTTCTACCTTCATGTTGCTGACCTGTCCAGACCATTACCCAGAATCAAGCCCAATATTGCATCTTTCCTCGTTACGAAGTGACTCAGAAAACAGTCGCGAAAACATTTTGTAAATTTCTCCCCATTTAACATCCTCCCCCTCAGGTGTGCTCTCCCAATCTATCTCTGGATATAGAAAGGCCCCCATTATTACTGCCCAATTATTTCTAAACAGCTCCGTGAACTGTCTGCAGATTTCCTCTTTAATCTGGTGGCTTGTAACGGATACCCCAATATTGGCCCGAAAATTAGACCTAATACGCGAGAGTACGCACTGTGTACTCTCGCGTTTTAGGTCTCCAATTGCCGGTTTCCAGCATGCACTGCGCATGCGCGGGAAACCGGCACTTCGTGAATTCAAAAGGGGGCGGTTCCTAAGTGAACCGCGTGCGCGCTACAGGCTGCGCGCACGCAGTGCACTTAGTGCTTTGAACGCGCAGGTAAGCATGGAAGATTTTACACAAAAGAAAGGAGGCGTAAGACCCTCTTTTAACAAGGTAAGTAGTTAATTAAGTATTATTTTAAATTTTTTTCAACAGGTTTATCTTTTTTAGAGACTTTAAAGAAAGGTAAGTTTATTTTTATAACTTTTAAAAAGATTTTAAATTTTTTCAAAAATTTAATTTTTTGTTTAAAGTGGTTAATTTATTTAACTATACTTATTTTGTTAATGTGATGGCTTTTAAAAAAAATTTAATTGAGGTTTAGCTGTTCTTTTGGGGGGGTATAGTATTCATAGCTTTGACAGGTCTTCCTGTCAAAACTATGAATGAAAGATGGTGTGCTGCCATTGGCTCTAACTGAATCACGTGATCCCAGAGCTCGCATGAACTAATTGCGTCTCTGGGTCACGCAAGCACTGCACAGCTGCAGCCTTGAAACTAAAGTTCGTGTGGGCCCGGAGGAAAAAGGTAGGCGCGGAGTGAGATATCGCGGGGAAGCCTTACCCCCTGCGCGAACACTCACTGTTTAATTTCTGGGCCATTGTAGCATGTCTTAGTTCAACCCAGACATTATTATCTGGAGTATCTTTCCTTTCTAATGCTGCAATATATTCCTTAATAAACAACGCCATGCTCCACTAATTTTGCTTTCCTATCATAGAATAGAATCATCGAAATCTACGGCACAGAAGGAGGCCATTTGGCCCATCAGGTCTTCTAAAAAAAAAAAATTATAATCTGGAAAGTTTAGCTGAGTTATGCTCCAGTGAAGCCAAGTTTCAGCTAAGCAAGGAGGTCAGTGTTTCCTACTGCATTTACTGCTTCTAGTTCCCCAGTTTGATTCATTATTCATTTTACATTAGAGTGTCTCCTTTCCTTGTTATTAGTAATCTTCAATAGCTATTTTTCTTTTTTTCAAAGTTATATTTTTGTTTGTCCCTCTGTTGCCTCCTCTAAGGCAAGTCTCACTATCTTGCACTCCTAACAGGGGTGGTTGAGGGGGTGGGGGGCGGTTGGAAATTTTAATGTGGGTGAGCGGCTGTAAATGTGTGGGGGTTAAATGGGCAAAATAAATCAGCTGCAGCGAGGCAAGGACAGCCTTGGGGAGCCCTCCTTGTAGGCCAGGAGGAGCAGGAATGCTTCCTCCAAGTCCCCCAAGCTGCCCACTATCAGAACCCCGCTCCCATACAAATCCCTCCCAGGCAGCAGGTGGCAACACCCAAATTTTTCCCCAACTTTGCTAATGATACTAAATTAGGGGGCATGGAAAAAATTGAGCAAGAATACAGGAGACTGCAAGAGAATATAGACAGATAAGTGGGCACATAGGTGGCAGATGCAATTCAATATAGAGAAATATGAAGTTGTACATATTGGGAAAAAGAACAGTGGGAGAAGTATACGCTAAATATGAAGATCCCGAACACAAAAGGAAGAGAAATCTAGGGGTACTGGTACATAGATCTTTAAAGTGAGCGCACAGGTAGTAATGGGTAGGAAAAAAAAGACACTTGTGAATTTGGATTTAATATTGAATCCAAAAGCAAGGAGCTGATGTTGAATTTATAGAAGACATTTGTTGGACTACAGTGGGAGTATTCTATGCAGTTATGGGCACTCAATTATAGGAAAGATCTAGGAGCCATATATAATGGACACAGAAGATTCACTAGAATAATACTAGGAATGGGAAGTCTCAAAGAATTGGGGCTTTGCTTATTGGAACAGAGAAGTTAAAGGGAGATGTAGTGGAGGATTGAACATTATACAAGGTTTTAAAGGGGTAAAGATTCAGGATAACCATTCGGAGAATGAAAGAGGAACATAGGAGAATTTTTTCACACCAAGGGTTAACAGAATTCAAAGTGCTTTACCAGAAGTGGCTATTGAGGCAGAGACTATAACATCATTTTAACATTACATAAAATTTACAGCACAGAAACAGGCCTTTCGGCTCAACTGGTCAATGCCCGCATTTATGCTCCACACAAGCCACCTCCCACCCTACTTCATCTAAGCCTATCAGCATATCCTTCTATTCCTTTCTCCCTTATCTACTTTATCTAGCTTCCCCTTAAATGCATCTACACTATTCGCCTCAACTACTCCATGTGGTAGCAAGTTCCACATACTAACTACGGTAAAGAAGTTTCTCCTGAATTCCTTATTGGATTTATTAGTGACTATCTTATACTTATGACCCCTAATTTTGGATTCCCCAAAAGTAGAAACATCTTCTCTACGTCTACCCTATCAAACCGCTCCATAATTTTTGAAGACCTCTATTAGGTTACCCCTCAGCCTTCTCTCTTCTAGAGAAAAGAGCCTCAGCCTGTAGTCTTTCCTGATATTTATAACCTCTCAATTCTGGTGTAATTTAAAAAGGAATCAACAAGTATTTGAAAAAGAATAACGTAAAAAATAGAAGGAAAGACCATGGAAATGGGCTCCATCTGTGCTGTTTTGTTTTGTGATTCTAGAACCACAAACTATAAAATAATCCAAACATATTTGGGGTTTACATTCTCCCCTTAATGCCTCAATTTACACAATACCTGACATGGCTATTTCAGAATTATCAATATCCGTCACGTTCACATTTTGCTTTCAGCAAATTTTGTGACATTTGAAAATTATTAGCCCTTCAATACCAAGTGCACACACAGGAGACTTCATGTGCATAACGCTCACTGCTGTGATTGGTACTATCTGCGTAAAATGGCGAAAGCACCTAGCAAACAAAGTAATGCTGCTTCCCAGCAGGTGATACTCACCTGGGACACCCTCAAGGACCAGGGCACCTGCAGCAATGCAGAGGAGCATCTCATGTAACTGCTTATCGTCATTTCTTTCACCTTGTCTCCTTACCTCAGCCCATCTGCTGCTGAAACTCTTATTCATGTCTTTGCCACCTCAAGAAGTGCCAGGCAATGACTATCTCCAACAAGTGAGAGTCTAACCACCTCCTCTTGACATTCAACGGCATTACCATTGCCGAATCTCCCACCATCAACATCCTGGGGGGTCACCATTGACCAGAAACTTAACTGGACCAGCCACATAAATACTGTGGCAACAAGAGCAGGTCAGAGGCTAGGTATTCTGCGGCGAGTGTCTCACCTCCTGACTCCCCAAAGCCTTTCCACCATCTACAAGGCACAAGTAAAGAGTGTGATGGAATACTCTCCACTTGCCTGGATGAGTGCAGCTCCAACAACACTCAAGAAGCTCAACACCATCCAAGACAAAGCAGCCCGCTTGATTGGCACCCCATCCACCACCTTAAACATTTACTACCTCCACCACCAGCGTACCGTGGCTGCAGTGTGTACCATCTACAAGATGCACTGCAGCAACTCGCCAAGGCTTCTTCAGCAGCACCTCCCAAACCCACAACCTCTTCCACCTAGAAGGACAAGGGCAGCAGGGAAACACCACCACCTCCAAGTTACACACCATCCTGACTTAGAAGTATATCGCCGATCCTTCATAGTCGCTGGGTCAAAATCCTGGAACTCCCTACCTAACAGCACTGTGGGCGTACCTTCACCACACAGACTGCAGCGGTTCAAGAAGGCAGCTCACCACCACCTTCTCAAGGGCAATTAGGGATGGGCAATAAATGCTGACCTTGCCAGCGACGCCCATATCCCATAAAACAAATTAAAACAGACTCAATTATTCCAATGCGCTCCTGGCCAGCGTTCCATCCTCCACCTTCCACAAACTTCACCTCACCCAAACCTCCAATGCTAATATCCTATCCCACACTAGGTCATACTCGCCCATCAAACCTGTCCTCACTTACCCCATTGACATCCCGTTGCCCAACACCTCAACTGTAAAATACTCATCCTTATGTTTAAATCCCGCCATCGCCTCGACCTTCCCTAAATTGTAATTTTCACCAGCCCTACTATCCCCATCATTCTCTCTCTTCCTCCCCATCTTGTGCAACCCCCTGTCTTTGCTCCACCATTAGCAGTTGTGCTTTGTCATCCAGATCCCACTATCTGGAATTCCCTACCGCACTGTCCTCCTTAACGCCCACCTCTTTGACCAAGCTCACCTCTCGCAATTGTTCCTTCTTCGTATTGGCATCTGTTTTCCTTACATCTCTGTGAAGTGCCTCACAAAGTTTTCTACATTAAATACATATTGATGTTGTTAATCCCCACCTTCTGCAGTTGCCACAGCTATACCAATCTTTCTATTCTATGCCTTATTTCTCTCTAAAATTCAATGTTTTTTCTATTACTGTTCAATGTCTTCATGTCCACATTGCTTGTATTTTTCCTTCAGATTTGGGTGATTTTTGACGGTATTCTATTCTATTTCTCAATTAGTGTCAGCCGTGCCTCAGTTGGTAGCACCCTTGGTCAGAAGGTTGTGGGTTCAAGTCGCACTCCAGAGACTTGAGCACAAAAATCTAGGCTGACACTCCAGTGTAGCGCTGAGGGAGTGCTGCACTGTCGGAGGTGTCGTCTTTCGGATGAGATGTTAAACCGACGTCCCATCTGCTCGCTCAGGTAGATGCAAAAGATCCCATGGCACTATTTCAAAGAAGAGCAGGGGAGTTATCCCTGGTGTCCTGGCCAATAATTATCCCTCAATCAACATCACTAAAACAATCTGGTCATTATTACATTGCTGTTTGCGGGAGCTTGCTGTGCACAAATTGGCTGCTGCGTTTCCTACATTACAACAGTGACTATACTTCTAAAAGTACTTCATTGGCTGTAAAGCGCTATATAAATGAAAGTTTTTTCTGTTTTAAATTTTCTGTTATTGTAATTTTTGTGTGTTATTAATTCAATTAATATTTTGTTTAAAAATGCATTTTGCTCTTATTTGCTTTCTCCTCTTAAAGTTTTTTTCATCTATCTCCTTCCTTTCTTCAGTCCTGAGGATTTCATTTCTGCTTTGTATCTTGCTTGTCTTCATGCATCAACCATTTATTCTTCAGCAATGTTCCCCAATAAACCCAGCTGCCTCTTGCTTACAGTTTGAAATGTCCTTCCTTAGTATTTACACTCTACCCTTTTTAGATGTTCTATACCAATACTCCAACGCATAGTGTATATTGTTCTGCTTTACTCTCTATTTCTGTTCGTGTTTTTATCTCTCTTCCAGTGTTACAGCCTGTTTTCAGGTGGCAGGTTTGGTGAGAGATCCGGCTAGGGCCACAGGCCAGGGGAGGTCTGGCCATAGTTTAAGTTGGCATCGGAGAGCATAGGGATCCAGCAAACTTGAAATACAAATGATGATGTTACACAAGTGTACTTAGAATATAAAGAACTGACAATTTGATGATGCAACCATCCTAAGATGGACTAATTGACATAAATTTTGAAAATCTTAAGTTCAATACCTAAATTTCAAAGATAAAAATAACATCACCCTGTTCACCAACAATTCCTCTCCAATCTGCCCACGCAAATTTGTATCATTTACCGCTTTAATTTAGATTTTGAGAGAAAAGTATCCTCTGGTAACTAGTATCATCATTTGATTTAAACAGCTTGAAATTTGTAGACAAGACGATTGCAAAGGACATTAAGGTGGAAAAAATCAAACGCTTTGTGTTATACTTTCATTACGATTTGTTGAAAATGATGAGATAACTTAAGTAGTCATTCCACTTTAAGTATTATTGAGTCCTACACAAACATTTTGGAATACTTACTAGTTGCTTCTTTAGAAAATGCAATGGAAAATGATTACTATTACAATAAAATCTGAAGCTGAAATTACAAACAGTTTAGGCACACACATCAGAAAATTTACCATTTTTGTGAGCAGTTATGAGTCTCTGCTCATTCCAATAGATTAAACTACAACTGTGTTTACAATAGTCATTGCATTTCAAAAGCAATTAACTGTGTCAAGTGTTTAGACATTTCCATGTGTTGAAGTGTTATATAATTTATGCATGTTATTTATTCCAAAAACTAAAAACAAGTTTGGAACAAACTAGTTGAAAAAAATGCTTAGAATTTCAGCCAATTTGATGATAAAACTTTAATATTTATCAACACTAAATCTATTGCTTTAAAAAAATCTATTGCTTATATTTTAATACAAAAGGTTTTTGGATCTTTTCAAAGAGGTTGTGAAAGGCACAACATTTCCAATATATATTTTTATTATTAAAAAGTTAAATTTTCTTAAGGCCCCTACTTTGAACATGTTTTAAAAATGTATCTGTTGCAGAAGAGAACATTTAATGCAAATTATTTCAGACACAGTAATTTTTTAAAAAGTTAATCAATATGTGGTGGGCTGATAAAGCCGCAATTCACTCTGCAATTGTATTTTGACATCTTCTGTACTGATAGAAATGATGAAAGACAGGTTTAGCAATGCATGATTTTTAAGACGAGGTTGCAGTCATTGGAAATGTAATTTGTAAAGATCAAACCTTTCATTTAGATACTACTCCTAGCAATATACTGTATATGTTTTCCTTATACGTGTCCTAGATATATGCAACAAGCACAAGCTTCATCCAGGATTTTTTACAATGTGAAGATGGAATTAACTTTGTTCTCGGTCTACAAGATGCTACAGTACCATTTAAATATTTATGCACATGAAGGGAGAACTAAATGTAGACATCACACTAAGCAGTGAAAATTGTCACAGGTCAAGACTAATATATATATTTTAAAATACAGTATATAACAAATATATATGTATAAAACTACAACACATGCAGAGCACAAGTCTACATGGCTATGAAAATGGAAGATGAACTCTCTGTGACCTACACATAGCCAAGGCAAAGGAAATTGATATCACGTGAACAGCATTGTGTAGAAATGTCTGATGAAAGAAAGGAAAGCAAAAATGCACTAAATAAAAAGGGGAGGTACGGCAAATTCAGGTGGGAAGAGGGTGTTTAGCTTTTGACCTCTGACCTGTTAGTTGATCTTCACCAGCATCTTTACTAGCAGGAGTTTGGGCGGTGAATATGTATGGAGCTGTAAGCTGAGTCACTAACAGTGCAGCTAGGCAAAGGGAGACAGCATGCATAAGAGAACAAGTTCCCTCCTTGTGATCCCTTAATTAAGCTGATAAAGGTTAATCTATAGCAGTGGTTCTCAAACTGAGGTATGGGCCTCATAGGGAAGGCTTTATAATGGACCTCATAAAATAGCGCCTTCACATTGAAGCACAAGGAAGGGAGAGGGGTTTTGCCCACTTTCGCCCTTCCCATCTTCTGCGTTTAAATAACAGGTACACCCATTCATTTGGGGGCATAGTTCGGAGTATGGATTGGCTGATGACTCTGAATCCCTGGCCCTATTCAGGGTTCTCAGCTCTGTTCTGCTTTCATTGTAATACATGAGCCAGACTGAAAAATATTTTGTAGTTGAACAGAACTTCACCTGGCAAAAAAATTTAATCAGTAATGTTTACTGTACAGCTTTGGTATTTTCAGATTGGGTGAAAATAATTCAAACTTTTGTTCCCCCACCGAAATCTTTAACTTCCGGCATTTCAAGCACTGTTACATTCAGTGCACTTACAACTCTATGACTGTGCATTTGAAATTGATTTTGGTTTTATTCAAAATTACTAATGGACTTTTTAATATTATGCATTAATTTTAGATTCAATAGCACAAGTTTATAGTGTTGGGAGAAAGCCCAAACTGTAAAATTTTGATATATGCTTAAAAACAAAAACCAGCGATATTTTGTATACGAGCATCTTTAAAAATAGGACTTAAACCCAAATAGTGTGAATATAAGAGAGTGCTAGCCACCAATGAAGATAACTTTTTTCAAAATCACTACTTAGTAACCTATCCAGAGTCTTATCCAGTCCTATTCTACAAAACAGATTGGGAGTGACAAACAGAATCAGTCTTTCAGACTTAAAATCAAAAATGAAATAGCTAAACCACACTAGTACTACTAAGTGGGATTTAGTTATCTTTTAATGCTTATAGCAAAAAATGATTTATAGGTGGGATGTACATAAGTGGATTTGAATAGGTGCAATGCAAACCTGTGTATGTAATTGAATATTTGTGAAAATAACTGCGTGGTTTGTTGAAACTGAAAATTATTTTAATTTCCTGTACTTTTATAAAAAAAAAGGTATATTCAGTTGTAATAATCGGAGTTTTCAAAATTTCCAAATTCAACTGAACCTCACATCAGGATTTAACCGTAACAAGCTTCATTGACATTGATTTAAATATAATGGTTCCAGGAGGAAGAAGCATAAAAATGAACTTTCATATCAAAAAATGATAATTCAATGAAAATGTTTGGGTGTCGAGTTTCCGCTTGATTCCGCTAGTTCTATCAGTTCAATCCAGGCAGAATTACCTGAACCAGAACAAAAGATGGGGACATTTTAAACGCAAGTGAGTTACACCCAAAGCCACTTGCGCTCGTGTTTTCCGCAATCTTTTACGCTGGTTCAAGATTCAATTTGCCCGAATCAGGCCCTGCTCACACAACTAGCCACAGCCCCTGGTCGAAATTGAGAGATTCCACTGATTGCGCTAGATCGGGAAGGCTCTTCAAATTGTGCTAATTTTCTCAGGTGCACAGTCACTAGTGGACATATTTTAAAAGTTTTCTTCACATCAAAAATGATTTCATTTACTAGTTCAATATCGTTTTTTAAATCATTTTCAGTGATTTTAAATCAAGTTACTCACAGGTGGAGGACAGGACACCCTTATATAAAAAAATGCTTATTTTTGGTGATAAACTCATTTTCTGTTGTATTAATAACATTGCACCAGGTTACCATTCTTAAATACATCAAGGAACAGTTTCTAAAGGAAAAAAAAACCCGCTGCTCGATTGCACTGGTTCATGGAAGAATTTGGCCTGGATTTTGCAGTAGAAATAACGATGAGGCTATCAGCGCTCACCGTTATTAAGGAATAAATTGGACAGCACTTCTGGCGTCCGCACATGCGCATTTTCCTGATTGCATTCAAAGCGGAAACTCAACTCCATGTAATTAATCTTCACTGTTTATTGAATCATTCTTGGTTAGGTCATCATCATTATTGTTGTTCTTTACCTATCAAGTGATTTTTTTGCCCTTTTCAATTTCAATGAATAAAATAGTTTTACTTCCAATGTTATTACACATTTTGCAAGACTAAAAGAGGCCCAGTTAGATTTTCACTCTTTTGCCTTGTTGGCCTGTCATTCTATTTCTATACTATTCAATAATGATTGTTAAAAGAGTTTTCTTTCAGACAGAAAGATAATGTTATAACCACTAATAATGACCTAGTACCATCTGGGTGTGCATCACATTTTTTTCTTAACAGAGGAATGAGGGGAATGGGGCCAATCTTAAAAAGTTTGAGAACCCCTGATCTATAGCGACACTAACTTCTAAATTAAAATATTCACAAGCTCTATTTAAAAGGGGCATTGTTGTCTTGATGGAAATTTATTGCGTAAGCATAATTCCTGCACAGGCAGGAACACCCTGCACCATAATAAAGCCATCATGATTTAAGTGTAGAAACAGATAAGATTCCAATAATATGAAACCACTATTTGTTTAATTGCATAGTTTTGCACAATAGTTTTTGTGACAATAAATTGAAGCAAAATTTCTTATAATCAGCTCAATATTTGAGGTGATGCGATGATGTCATCGTGTACACCCTGTTTACAAACAGGGGAGAGTTGTCTTGCAAATCTTTCTTGCAAGATGACAATGCCCCTTTAATAACAAAGGCAAAAAATAATGGATATTTGTAAGCAGTGCCCCAGCGAGTGCAATACATAAAGCTTGGAGAACAACTCGTCCCAGATGGCCAGGGCAGGTAGGACATGAATGCATTTATGCTTGTCCATATAATTTGCTTTACTCCCTATACTTTGCAAGGTCATACCCATATCAAAGTACAGACAAGGTCAATCATATAAAGGTAATTACTTTGTTTTGCTCTGACTGGAGCACTGTATTTCGAGCTTCTCAGATCTGGAATTTTCCAAATTATATCTTGGGTTGTTTACAGTATGTTGACTTCAATTTGTGAAAATGGTTTTTATTAATAAAAATAAATATTTGGCTATACATCAAAACTAGCTTACAACAGCAAGCAATTTTTGGACTTCTGATAAATAAGTACATAAAAGCAGCATTAAAATGTAAAGTTAAATCCCAGTGAGATTTAAGAACCTTTCCTGGAATAACCACCACATACATACTAATGCAAGTTTTATTCATTAGTGACACCAACAAAATCTACCAGCATTTATTGCACACACGAGATAATGGTCAAGACAGGAATGGAAGCTTTTGCAATAAAACCTTCAATCTGCTTTTCACTATTAATACTCCAGCTGTTCAATGTCAAAAAATGGTTTATAGTACAAATAATTCTAAGTAATCTGCTCTTAATTTCTGCTAAAATCCAGTCTGCCAATACACAGTATCGCTCTGGTTGAGGGATAGAGTCAAAGCACACTCCCATTGTAAAATGAGAAGTATTAGCAAGTCAGAATAATTTTCTGACCATACTACAGGCACCAGTAAATATACTCAGTTATAAAAGTATCACATTCAATTAGCTGGGGGATTTTTCTTTGTAAAAGCACTATTCCTACCTTTTGTTGCAATCCTCACACACTGTGTCTTCGTCTCCTGCAAATGCAAATAAAAACTTTCCTTGGTACAATTATTTATAAGGAAAGAAAAGTTCAGGCAAAAACAAAAGAAAAAAGTATTTAGCAATGCAAGGATTTGTTATCTCTTTATTAAAAATGTTTAAATCCTATTTTCCGAGGTCAGCTTATTGGCACAGCTTCAGGTACATATTTGGATGGGTATAGGGAGTGCATCAGTGGTGGGAGTGGAAAATTGTGTGATGTCAAATTTAACGGGATGGAGCCAATTTAAGGGGACTATCACAATAGGAGAACAAAAATTTGAATAGCCTTTGGAAGCCTTAATGGGTATCTCAACCCATTAACAGCCTTTGCCCAGGTTGAGGGAGCAGGTGACTAATGAGTGACAGGCAAAAATGAAGGAACGGAAACTCAAGTTGCAGGCATCAAGTCTAAAGACAAATGAAGGAGCAGCCCAGCACCCTATCTCTTATTTTATGACTGCTGAAATGAAGATGATGCTGCATAAGTAAACAAAAGAATGGTGCTCCTTTGTGCCACTCCATGTCACTACCCAATTGATCAGCATTGCAGCAGGAAGGTGCAGCAAGGTTTCAGACCACTGTTGATCATTACTGTCACTGACCCAAACCTATGCAGTTTTGTAGCTGCGGGTGTCCTTGCACCAGTCAGCACAGCGCTGCATCTGGCTCTCTGCAAATCTGGATACTGTGAAGGTAGTTCTCCATAGTCAGTGCCAGGTGAGGGGCTACAGAAATGGCTTATGACTTTTTAGCAGGTGTGGCCAATCGGGCCATAGTGGCTGTCTATCACCCTACTTTCTTTCATGCAGTGCCACTGAAAGCATAACTTATAGTGATTGGTGTATTTCTGTGGAAGTATCCAATATTATCATTAGTCAGACATTCACATTTCTTAATAGTGCTATCGGATCTGCTCTCCCAGCTTCCTTTGGGAAGAGGGGCGTCTGCATGCACTAACTGCCTGCCAAAGTGAAGTCCGGCCACCTCTGTCTGCAGATGGGGTGCAAAGGTCTTGATAGGTGGGCACAGAGCATTTCTTGTGCAGGCTGACCTGTCCGGCATCCCTTCGTTGGTCCCCCTCTTTTTCTTCCATACAACTTAGATAGGGGCACTCCCAGTGGAAAACCCATTGGTACCAGTACTGATGATCGAGAAGGAGAAGTAAAAAAGACACAAAATCTCAGGAGAACCTTGTAGAACAAACTAACAAAAAATATTAACAAAAGTGGCCAAAAAAATGACAAATATTGTGAATTTAAGTTACTAACCAGCGCCTTTTAAATCAGCTACTGCCATAGCTGATTAGTCAGAAATTGGCATGCAGGACAGAGGAGACCATTTGAAGTCGCTACTTCCAACCCCACCCAGAAATTATGCTGGACTTCTGATGGGATGGAACTCATGCCCATGTTTCACTACCAGCCACCCGATTAATACCAACACAATGATTAATATCAACACAACGGGTGGCCCACAGTGGAAAGCCTGTGGCTAAATCTCTACCCAGAGCTAGTTTAATCTTGGTCTGTTCCCATAACTTTTACAAACACTTACAAAACAGAGATAAACATGTTGGATTTACAAAACCAATGCTACAGGTAGCTTAATACAGATTGGTAACAAAGGGACACCTGTACCATGGAAACAAATGGAAAACAGATTAGCCAGAGTCACTGGGGTATAATTATGGTGTTTAGTGTGTAAAGAACAAAACCGACATCATGCCCATTTCAATGTGCTCTACCAAATCTTTAACGTTTTCCCTTTTCTCTGCACAAAAGGATTGAAAGGTCATCGACCTGAAACGTTAACTCTGTTTCTCTCGTCACAGATGCTGCCTGACCTGCTGAGTTTCTCCAGCATTTTCTGTTTTTATTTCAGATTTCCAGCATCTGCAGTATTTTCTTTTTGTTTTTATAAATCATGGTATATAATTTATTGCAGAAAGTAAATTGGGTGCATGGCAATATCAAATGTAGAGTTGATGCCTGGTGCTCGGGGTGGAGGGGGGGCGGGGAGAGAAGATGGGGGGGGTTAGAAATGAAACATTTAATTATATATCAATGTTGCAGACATCAGGATTGAGCATACATTAAATTTAGACCAAATGTTTTACCACCACAGTAATACAACAATTTTATCTAGTTGTATTTCCTTGGGGGTTCTGCGTATTGGCCACTGTAATGTTGGCAGAAACCCAGTTTACACGGTGCATCCAGGGTTGATGCCAATATTCAGCTGAAATTAGGGTGGCGGATCAGGAGAACTCCCAAGCAAATTCCTGGTGATTATGCTTAACCCCCAGCATTCAATAAAATAAATTACCGCCATACTGTGCCATTTCTGTTTCCCACAGAACTAGTTTAGGCATTCAGAGCCAAATCACAAGCAGTTCTGGCCCTTGGACCTGTGTTCGCTAGGAAGTGGACTGAGACTTATTTAGAAGAATGAGAGATGGAGAAAGAGAAAGAGAGAAAAAAGCTTTCACTACTGAGGAAGAATTAAATTCAACAGAAATGTAGGAATAAACTAACTGCTCTTTTACTTTTCCCTTCGTCTCAGTTAAGGGTCATAAGTGAAACAAGCACCAAAATAAGAGGGCCTCAAATCTATCAGCTGTTCGTTCAATCCTATTACACTGTCATCAGCATTTTACAAACTGTTTTTTCTAATTCAAAATATTAAATAAAAACAAAACACACCACGGAATTATATTTATGGCTCATATTTGTCAAGTTGTTGTGATTGACTGGCAAGTGCATCATTTATGAATTATAAAGTCACTCATGCCTAGAAGCATATGCAATATTTAATTCTGTTTTGTACCTTTCCCCACTTATAAATAACTAGGTATAAGTTTATAAGTCAAAGCACAGGGATACTTTTAAAAGGAATTGCAAAGAGGCAGATTTTGTCATTTAATGTTAGCTGGGCTAAGACAGGGTAAATTTAGCCTTATCCATATTAGAGTTGCATTTGCACTGCATCAAAGGAGACCTGTTTAATTAGAATACGACCCTTGCCACTCATTTTGGAAAAATACTTTAACCACCGAGTCATTTCCTGAATATTTTTACATTTTTTTTCCTATCAAGAATGAATCATGGCACTACACTGAACAAAACTCTTCCGGCGATGCATATTGAATTTACAAATCTTCATTGTAGCTAACCCTGACAGAAACATAGAATATTTATATGCTCAATATGTTTTACATTAGCATGGTAAGCAAGCATGGAAAGGGGTCTTGGAATCATTTTCTATTTTGTCTCGAGTATTTTTGCTTTAATCTACTGGAACACTTGCAAGGATTTTCTCACCTGGCATCTAAAGAGATGTTTTTTGGGCAAGGTAGTATGCAGACACAAAATTCACTCAGAAATTCCAGCAAATGAACAGACAAGGTGAAATCTTTTTAATCACTAATGCACACCACTTACCTTTTCAACGCTGCTCACAGCTTGGAAGTGTATGTGATATCCTTTTCTGGGGGTCAGTGGAGGATTCCAAAAACCATTGTAGGTTTTATTGTCACCCACTGTAAAAGGAGTTTGTTCAGAAATTCCACTCGGAGGAAGCTCTGCAGCGTAATAGTATGGTGACCCTCGAGTTGCAGCAGTTTGATAGGTGACTGGAATCTGGAAGCACTCCGCTGTGCTTGCCTCCCTTTTAGATCTATGGGAATTCACTTCTTCAACAACAACTTGGTAAGCACTTTGAGAGAAAAGATATAAAGTTCAATTTACCACTGTGTGCAGCACAATCTTTTTTTGTTTTATAGGCTGTAAATATTTTTCAATTTTCCATTGGCAGTTCAAAACAATCGTTTTCTGGCGAGTAAAACAAAATGCTTCAGTTTTTGGTGATGAAGAAAATAAAAAATCTCATTTAATTTAAAAAGAAAATCTATAAAAAGTATCTTAGGATTCTCAAAAAAAGCAGCATCCCTGTAAAATTGCTGTCAGAAAAATAGGCAAAAGCACTCAACGGTGATCAACACACAAGACTCTTCTGACCCCCCCACTCAAATGTGGTGACTCCTGCAGGAGCACAGCTCTATGGTATCTCAACCAAGCAATGCAAATGTGTGGGGGGAAATCACAGGCAAGCCTGATTCTGCCCTTATCCAAAGCCATGTACTTTCACTTTTCACCAGGTGTAACTCAACAGTAATCAAGAACAGGACCCATGGTTCATTACTGTCACACCGACACCCCCACCCTCCCTTCCCCCTGCCTCCCTCCCCCCAGCTCAGGAGCACAGAGCTCAATTTAGTGTCCCCATGCACCAGTTGAGCTCAGCAAACTTAGCACAGACTGTGGCTCTGTCATCTGTATGGGTCAATGGCATACTATGCAGTGGATTTACCCCGAGGCAATATGGGCACTCCTGCATGGATTTTATATAGTCTATATATAATTTTTATATCTAATTGTTGAGTTTATGGAGTTCTCTCATGTGTACCAAATTACTAGATTATTTCACCCTTTTACAGGGAAAGGCAAGTTTTAGTCTTACTTTAATTGGACAATATTTAATATTTTTGCATTTTTTCCATCTTTACACTTTGATACCATACATCACATTTGCTATGGAAATTATGGTTTATAAATTTTAATTACAGGAATATACATACACACCAACCAAGAAAACCAGCACAAGCTGTCCAAGGGTTTCAAAAAAACCACCCATTCAAGAATGGCCCCAATTATAAGCATGTGGGGGGAAAAAAGGTTTTATAGGTATATCCAACTTTACTCCACTTGTACATGAAAGTCTTAAAAGGAAATCCAAAATTTGTTGGTGGATTTCTAGAGGGGTCCAGGATCATGCTCCCTTTAATTTTTACATTTATTTTTACATGAAATATTATACATTCTGGTTAATTTTAAGCATTTTTATATTTCACAATTCATAGATAATTGGATTTTGAACAGACCATCAGTTCCCCAAAGTTACCTTGAAGGGATAATTACTAGTCCTAGCCCCTTTAGGGCTACCCCGGATCAGGCGTATTTCTCAGACGTTCACTTTCAACTAAAGTTTGAGGTAGCCGAATCCTAAAGACGCTTAATTGTGTCTAAAGGTCCGGGCTATCTCTCCCTAAAGGAAAGGAACAACCCGAGAATGTTACCGTCCTCCAGATAGCGCTTTTAATAAGTTTAGCTAGACTGTAACGGTCTGGATATTATGAGGGTCCGGAAAACTCCCCCAGAATTCTGCAACTCCTCACCAAAGAGTGTACAGAGATTGAATCTGCGAGTTTTTGATGCAGAAGTCTTATGTGAGAAAATTCTAAAAATATATAGATTTATTAAAGAACTGACATGCAATTTACAGTTGGAGTCAATCACAACATTAACAGTTCCAAAAAGAGAAAACTTACAATCTTATCAGAGAATCTTACTTTTAAATCTTAACTTCACTACAGTATTACAGTTCTTAAAGTGTTCTACAGGATATCCACCAAAATCAAATACCTTTGATCCCTGAGGTACAAAGAGTTGGAGACTACAGAGCTGCCTCTGAAGCCGAGAATCACTTTGCCCGATTAAAGCGAGTCTGTTATCCCATCTGAGAGTTCAATATTTATACCTTTTTCCAGTGGTATTTCCTTTAAGGTTTTCTGCTGATCAAGCTAATTATCTCTAGTCATTTTTCTGCCGACCTCTGCAACTCTTACTGCCACCTCAGCCAGACTAGTGTCTCCTCTCTAGGTGTTCTAAGTTTACCATATAAATACAGTGTGATGGCAGGTGTTCCTTACTTTGTCATCTTTACGAGGGCAGATGTTCCTTTATCTTATGTGCTTCTTTACGAAGTGTAAATTAGAACACCTTATCCAGGGTGAACCATTGTTTCGTTCCCAAAAGTTCAGCCTGTCGGAGCCCTTCACCTTCTGTTTCAATAAGGTTATTTATTCAGGGTCAACAACTGTCTTATCTCAATAGCCAGAATTCTTTCATAGCTATTTCATAGTTAGGTTTCTAAATTTCCAAACCCAGTTTGTCATGTTTTAATAAGGCCAGAATTCTTTCATAAGATAGTGTATTTTTCTGAATAGGTTATATGGCTTATTCCTTCACAACCTCAACAGTTACTTTCTCACATCCAAACTCCTGCACGCTTTACGGACACAGTTCTGAGAAACTGTACCCCAGCCAGCTCTTCACCCTTACACAGACACATTCTCACTTTCTTTAACCCTCCCAGTTGCTACAGATGTAATAATGGTGCTCTTCTCCCTCTATCCCATCAATTCAACCCATCATTCTTCTCCTCCCCCTTCAATTCTACAGGCATTCTTCTTCCCCTCCAACCCAGTTCAAGCAGGCACTCTTATCCCTCCTGCCCATTTCAAGCCCAACTCTTTTTCTCCCTCAGTTCATGCTGGCACTCTTTCCCCCTACAACTCCCTCAATTCAAGCTAATACTCTTACCCTTCCTCAGTTCATGCCAGCACTATCCTCCTTCCCCCAACCCAAAGCACCACTCCCAGTTTCTGCTTCCTTTCACTACCATCCAATTCCCTTTCCCCCTTTATTGCCATTGATTTCCCCCTTTCCTTTATTGTCCCATTCCCACTCCCATCCTTTGCCTTCAATCCTTGCTCCGTCTTTATCCATTTAACCCTTCCCTCTCCCAGACACTGCCATTTATTTCTCCCCTTTCCTCTCCTTCATTTCTAACCATTCATTTCTCCCCTTCCCCAATTCCCACTCCTTCCTATTCTCACAAGTATTAGAGTCTACAATATATAGAGACAGGAATGATTGTCACTAGGCTGGGAGCAGACGGAGTGAAGAGAAGCAGCTGGACTCTGATAACTGTGGCACTGAGAGGAGGAGCCCAGTCCGCACTGATGTTTGTCAGCAAATGGTGATGCACAGGCCAGGCTCCCAAAATGCTGAATCAGCATGAAACACGAACTGGTAGCATGTATGCATGCAAATATACATACACCTGGAACATATTAAAAGCCTTACAAGAGCATGCACTTCCTGTTTATTGCACTTAATTTCCATGTCACAATTTGTTTGTCATGCTTTTCTGTCATACCTAGATGTCCCGCATGGGTGCAATGCCTAGATATTAATTTTAACTCCAATGTTTCTATACTTACCATTATAGTTACCTGTCAGTTCTGCCATTGCTCCTCCTCAAAGGTTCATCTCCTTGGTCCGTGTGACTACGTGGCGATGTAGGCAAGTTTATATTGTATATTTATTTTTAATGTCTTGTTCCCTACAGTTTCTTTAAATTTAAGTATTTTTTTTACATTTACCCTGTTGGTTTCTGCACAGGTTGTAATCTCCCCCACCTTTTGTCTGCTTCTGCTACCCCAAGCCCATCCATCTTCACAGTCACTGAGTTTCGGTTACCATAGAATCAGAGAGCACAGAAGGAGGCCATTCAGCCCATGGTGCCTGTGCCAGCTCTTCGAAAGAACAATCGAGTTATCTGTGACCGAGGCGCTATTGGTAACGAATGGTTTAAATGCGGCAGTGGTCTGAGGAAATTAATAATTAAATTACTAATCCCGGCTCCCGAGGCAGTAATATCGATTAACCAACTGAAAAAAAATCAGAACGTATCAGAATTTATCTGATGTACAGTTGTGTATATGGGGAAAACATAAAAATCTTCAGCTGTAATAATCAACTCCATAATTGGGAAAGACCCAACGTTACCTTATATTTCAACGGCTCAATAATGTCAAGTCTTATCCAGAGAAAATCGGACTTGGCAGCCCAAATCAATTTATATCGAATCAAATTGTCTTCAGAAATCTGGCCTGAGATCAATAAATTCACTATTCCAGGACTCGCAAGAGAATCAAATCACCCCAAGAGCCTTATTTTACTATCAGTTGGAGCAACAGTGTTTTGAACGGCAGCTTCTCACGGCGGTTTTTGATCCACTGGCAGTGGCAGAAAGATAATTAATTAATTTTTCATTCATTCAACTAATCTTTAAATTAATTTATAATTAATCTAAAATTATTTAGGAAACGATCAATCTTGTTTTCACTACGATTCTGTTTCGCAGATTGACAGTTGGAAAAATGGAGTTTCATTACTGTGACTTTTAGATTTATCAATCAATCAGTGATTTCCTACGAGATCCATCCACAGGCACCAGAGACCGATTTATCTCCATGGGGTTCGAAATGGTTCTAATATTGCCACAGGAAACATTTAAATTATTGGAAATTCACACCTCAATGCTTTGCCAGTCAATCAACCCCTGGTCTCACTCACCTGGCTATCATCTCATCGCTGATTCACCCAACCATCAACTTTATCAGACCTCTGACTTTAAATCTAGTTTTTCTAACATGTTGTCTCCTCTCTACTCCCAGTGCTCTCGAATTAGCATGTAACCATGCTTTGTTTCCCAGCGTCCATCCACATGCGCGTTTTTGGCTATGGCTCTGGACCCGAGCCCACCATTTCTATTTCTTTTCATCTCTCTCTACCCCTCCCAACATCATGCCTCTTTTCCTTTCTCCACCCTTTGGTATTCTATCCTCACAAACCCCAATTCTTCAGTACTCATCGTCTTTCCTACTCTCCTGCTGCCGTTCCAGACTTGATTCCCTCAAATAATCCTACAGCTTCCCTCTGTGCCTCCCTTGGCATCCTCATGAAAGGCCCATCGAGACAGTCGTCGCTGCCTCCTAATGAGTAGCAACCCCAATTGCCCAATCCTATTTTCTCCCTGCCCCGCGTGCCTTCTGGGGGCTAATCCTGCCAACTTCCTTCCAATCCTTCTCAGCTCTAACCCTTTGGACTCTGCCAGTAGATCAGCTATCATCCCTCTTCGCATTTCCCTTCAAAATGTATGTTCACTTGTGAATAAGGGCCTTGCCATCCATGAGCTCATTGTGGACGATCATACTGACATCATGGCCATGACACAGACATGGTTAAGGGGTGATGACACCTTTCCCCTTGATCAAGCTTCCCTGCCTGGCTGTACTTTCCACCATTTGTCCCACTCAAGCCGCCACAGTGGTGGTGTAGCTCTTATCTCTAAATCACACCTTGGTCTGTCTTCCTACTCCTCTGGCAACTTCTCCTTTGAGCATCTCACCTTTTTCCACCCCTCTCACACCTCATTTAAAATCCTCGCTCTCGACCGCCCACCCAAATACCATAAAACTTTTCTCACCGAGATATCGTCTCTGCTTTCCTCCCTCTGCACCGAGCAACTTCTCATCCTTAGTGATTTCAACCTGCACCTCAACTCTTCCTGTTCTCCCTCCTCTGAGTTCACTGCCCTCCTTTCCTCACTTAATCTCTTCCTCCATATAAACTCTCCGACCCATATACATGGCCACCCCCTGAATCTCGTCATCTCACATGGCCTCATTACTATCATTGATAAGGCAATCACTGATTATTTCCTTATATCACTCTCTGCCCATATTCCCCATCCCCCCTCCCGACCCCACTTCTTTGTTCCGCCCCTGGAAAAAAACTCTCCCTCAAGTCCCTTACCACTGCACTTTCAAATGACCAATTATCTAGCCTTCATGACATTTCTGCAGCTACTGATTTGCTAAATCACACCCTCTCCACCACCTTTGATGCCCCTGTCCCCATTAAAACCATTACACTCTCTCACCCCAGTAGTTTCCCCCAGTATACACCTCATCTCCGCTCCCTTAAGTCGAAGGGATGCAGATTTGAACGTCTTTGGCAGACAACTGGTTTAGCCATTTATCGCCAGAGCTGGCTAGACCACATAAAGCACTATTGGGTCCTGCTCTCCTTTGCTAAAACTGCCCACTATTCAAAGATCATCCAGGAAGGCAAAGATAAAACCCGGATTCTGTTCTCCACCATAAACTGTCTTCGCAAACCCCTCTCCCCTGCCTCCACCTCCCTTCCCTCAAACCCCTCTCCCCTGCCTCCACCTCCCTTACCTCCAACAATAAGTGCAAAGAGCTCATGGACTTTTTGGTTACAAAGATTGAGAACATCCATTCAGCTGCCTCTGCTACTTTCCTCCCTTCCCCTAGCCCACCGGGCTGAAATTTCTCTTAGGCTCCCCGCCCCCACCCTCCGCCCTATCTCTGAATTTGCATATTTCTCTAGTTTCTCTCCTATTGCCACTCATGCCCTCTCCGAGCTCATCTTGTTGATTAAACCCAGTTCCTGCTCTCTCGACCTTATTCCCACTAAACTGCTGACCATCCAACTTCCCTTCCTGGCTCTCATGTTAGCTGATATTCTTAACGGTCTCCCTTCTCAGGTACTGTCCCCTCTCCTTCTAAGCTGCTGCCATCACCCCTCTCCTCAAAAAAAACAACCTTTGACACCTCTGTCCTTGCAAACACTTGCCCCATCTCCAACCTCCCTTTCCTCTCCACAAGTTCTTGAACATGTTGCCCCCCAAATCCGTGCCCATCTTTCCCAGAACTCCTCGTTTGAATCCCTCCAATCACATTTCCGCCCCTCCCACAGTACCGAAATGCCTCTTATCAAAGTCACAAATGACATCCTATGTGACTGACAAAGTTTAACTATCCTTCCTCGTCCTTCTCGATCTGTCTCCAGCCTTTGACACAGTTGACCACTCCATCCTTCTCTAACGCCTCTCCACCGTCGTCCAGCTGGGTGAGACTTTACACGCCTGGTTCCATTCTTATCTTTTCAGTCGTAGCCAGAGAATCCCCTGCAATGGCTTCTCTTCCCGCTCTGTTACCTCTGGTGTCCCCCAAGGATCTATCCTTGGCCCCATCCTATTTCTCATCTACATGCTGCCCCTCGGCGACATCATCCGACGATACAGTGCCAGTTTCCACATGTACATTGACGATACCCAGCTCTACCTCTCCGCCACCTCTCTCGACCCCTCCACTGTTTCTAAACTGTCAGACTGCTTGTCCGACATCGGGCACTGGATGAGCAGAAATATTGGGAAGACCGAAGCCATTGTCTTCGGTCCACACCACAAACTCCGTTCCCTTGCCACCGACTCCATCCCTCTCCCTGGCAACTGTTTGAGGCTGAACCAGTCTGTTCGCAACCTTGGTGTCATATTTGACCCCGAGATGAGCTTCCTACCTCATATTCGTGCCATCACTAAGACCATCTATTTTCATCTCTAACATCGCCCATCTCCGCCCTTGCCTCAGCTTTTCTGCTGCCGAAACCCTCATCCATGCCTTTGTTAGCTCTAGATTTGACTATTCCAATGCACTCCTGGCCGGCCTACCATGTTCTACCCTCCATAAACTTGAGGTCATCCAAAACTCTGTGTCCTAACTCACACCAAGTCCTGCTCACCCATCTCCCTCCACTGCTTGCTGACCTACATTGGCTCCCAGTCAAGCATTGCCTCGATTTTAAAATTCTCATCCTTGTTTTCAAATCCCTCCATGGCCTCACCCCTCCCTACCTCTACAATCTCCTCCAGCCCTACAATCCCCCCCCCCGAGATCTCTGCACTCTGCCAATTCTGGCCTCTTGGGCATCCCCGATTTTAATCGCTCCACCACTGGCGGCCGTGCCTTCAGCTGCCTAGGTCCTAAGCTCTGGAATTTCCTCCATAAACCCCTCCGCCTCTCTTTCCTCCTTTAAGACACTTCTTAAAACTTACCTCTTTGACCAAGCTTTTGATATCTCATGTGGCTCGGTGTCAAATTTTGGTTGATAACGCTCCTGTGAAGCGCCTTGGGATATTTTACTATGTTAAGGTGCTACATAAATGCAAGTTGTTGTTGGCATGGGCTTTGGGATTCAGGGCAGCTTTGGGATTCATTTCCTATTGCCACTACCATCGTGGGCCTCAGGCATGACGCCTTGAGATGCCTACTTGAACCTTCTGCTAACCTTGCTATTGTGTGATTTTGGGACGGCATTTCCTGTTGCTAATACTCCTGTGGGACTTGCTCACCTGCTTCTGGGCCACCTGCCTGGACCCATCGATATCCCACTATCTGCCATCGTTGACTGCCTGCCTTCTCGGTCCTAGTCTCTCAAGCCTATTCATTCTTTACAAGTTTCCCAGCACTACGCTGGGAAAAAGCAATTTGCTCTTCAAACCTCTTGTAGGGTTAATTATTACAACTGAGATTGCTGTCCACTGAATACTTGAGCCACTTTGGGTAGATCTGACATTTCAAACTGAGACCATAACAGCAGCAAAGCTTTTAATAACATAAAAAAGGAGTTGATTCAGTATTGATATCCAATTACTAGATGTCCCCAGCACGTTTATCAAATACTCCACTGTAAAAGTTATGCTAGACATCAAATAATAGATAGAGTGCAAATGATCGCCCAGTTTTGTTCAAAATAGGAAAATTGTTTTGATTACACTTATGCAGAAACCATCTTCATCACTTGAACTTCACTTGGCAATTGACTTCTTTTAAATTATCGTAACAGTTCAGCAATCTTGTTCAGTGATGTTGCAGCGAAAAGCAGTTTCTAATGCTATATAGTTCAAATTTAGATTTAGATTTTATGTATTTATTTTGAACTATTCAGTCAATTTTATAGGCACCCTATAATGCTATTTGCTCCAATACCCTTTACTGCTTTAATGGAAACTGCCAAAGATGACTGAACTGATCTGAATCAAATAATGAAAGATTTCAAGAATTCTCAGTTATACCATGTTTAAGGCAGCATAAACTCACGCCAGTTCTACAATATTTACAGTAGCAGGATTTAGATTGTTCAAAAAAAAGTTGCTGAAACAAAAAATATTTATTATTCTTGTTCCTAGGTATTTCTGATTGTTGTGAAAGTATATACCTTACCCTCTGCTTTTCATATCGTTTTCTCCCTCCACTTCCAGTCTCTTTGGAGCAATCATTGCCTGTGATCAAGAGGGCAGGCAGGCAACTGCTCCCAGATCAATGCTGCCCTTGAGCCACCTACTAGGAAGCAATCCTGCCTCCAATTTACTCTTGCTGCTACGTGGAGAACTACCTTAGACAGTCAGTTTCAAAGGGTTCAATGCATATCAGGCAATTTTCCTTTTTTATAGTCAGCGATTTTCCAAATCTATTTTCTTCATTGCTAGAATGTAGTGACCTCAGTTTGGCTCAACAAAATACAAATAATTACATCATCATGTGAAATTAAACTATACGACTATCTCAAAAGACATAATGGCCTAGAACTTGGATGGCAAGCGTTCCTTTTTCAAGCGCAAAATGAGCACCTAAGCATCCAATATTGGGGGGGATGGGGGTGGGGTGCTTGAGCTCATTACATGCCATTAGTGCGCTGCCCACCATATCGGATCGGGCTGTTCGGTAGGCGTCCAAGGCACACGCCAGAACTATTTAAATTGCGAATTAAAATATTTAAATAAGGGTCCTACGCTTGTAGGATCCTTTTGTGATATTGCGCTGCGCCAGCGCCTGACCAGCTGTGTGATTAACTCACCCAGCAACTCGTGGCATTAACAGACAAGGACCCTACAGAAGCATTTTTTAAAGGGCTCATCCATTACATACAGGTTAATTTGGTTTGTCATTTGAGGCTGCTGGTTAACTTCAGGGCATATTTTGGCCTGTTTTCTGACTGTGAAAACTTCTGATTTCGGAGAGTAAGTTTTTGCTGGTGCTTCACTGTTTTTTCAGCATTCTAAAAAGTTTTATTGCAGTCACGGGTGGCCTGGTAGGGCTACCTTTAGGGCTAGAGGATAAGGGGGAGCAGCAAGGAAGTCAGGAGAAAGCAGGAGCTGCTCGCAGGAGGAGGAGTTGGAGGGCGGCACGGCGCAGGAGTTCATATCCTCAGTGACCCTTCAGGGAGCATTTCACTTACCTGAGCTTCACTGATGAGCAATGTCTGAGGCGCTATTCACCTCACAAAGGAGGCGATCACCAAGCTACGTCACCTGCTACAGTCACAACTCGAGCCTCGTGCTAGGGCATGGACAGCACTGCCTGTGGTGGTCATGGCCACTGTGGCCCTTACCTTTTATGCAACGAGCTCCTTCCAAAATGAAGCAGGTGACATCTCACAGTTTGTAGTCCACCGCTGTATCAGGGAGGTCACCAAGGCTCTCTATGCCAGGAGGAAAACCTTTGGCTCTTTCCCCCATGGACAGAGCGAATTATGACAAGAGAGCACTAGGCTTTGGCTGCATGGCAGGCTTCCACAGGGTGCAAACTGCCCACATTGCCTTGCGTGCTCCCCATCACCATCCTGGCATCTTTCTGAATAGAAAGGGATTCCAGTCTCTACAGCTTGCTTGCGACCCCAGGCAGTGCATCATGCAGGTCTGTGCCCAGTTTCCAGGCAGCAATCCCAATTAATTTATCCTGTGCCAATTCTCTGCGCTGCCTTTGTTCCATTGAGGACACTTGAGATAGTGTGGTGGGCAACCTCAAGCAGCTGTGGGCCTTGAGGGCTCGGCTGCAGAATGCAGCCTCTCGGCATGGACTGTGGTAGTCTAGCCCTATTGGCTGTGCAGCATTAACAAGCGTGCTGTAAGAGTGGGACAGAATGGTCTCCATGCTCTGCGCGAAGCCTTGACATAGACTGCATGCACAAGATGGAGCTGGATTCCTTCATGCTCTGAGCCAGTGTGTGCAAGCTCACTGGCAAACTGTCCAGTGCACCTAGCATTTCCTGGTATATGCCCATCAGCCCTCGAAGTCTGCACCCAAGCCCTCTGCAGCAGAGATGGTGCATGAACTCGCCTACTGGCGATCTGGCACCTGTGGCACCCAATCTCCTTGCCTTAGCTCCTGCATCGCTTGAAGACCCCTCCTCCAGCCTGCCCTTTAATATATGCATGTAGGGGGAAATGAACAGTCTGAGTGATAAAAAGGATATGGGGTTTGAAATCAGCTTGGTAGGGGTGGGGGTGGTGCTGGAAGGTCACACAGGAGATCAAGGTTGCAATCATCTGGTTCACATTAAGTGAGCATTTGGTGGGAGGTGAATGTAGATGGATTCAGTCTTCCGATGTTAAGTTAGAGAAAGTTCTCACTCATTCACGACGATGTCAGAAAGCAATGAGACAAAACAGATGGTGATGGCGTTGAGGACAATGGTGGAGAAGTGGAGCTGGATATTGTTAGCTTACACGTTGAAACTGACAATTTTGAAGTGGAGGGAAAGTGGTGTCTGAGCAGCGGGAGTCACTAACACAAGCCCCGATTTTAAGCTACCCCGACCAGCAGGAATGGGCTGGGTTTGGGTCGGATGCTTGTTCTACAACTTGCCTGATTTTACTCTCCACTGACTTCGGATAATGTGTAAAATGGATGTCTGTCCCGAACCCACCACCCCCTGCCGGGCGAGTTGGATTAAAATTGGGGCCCCAGAGTCAGTGATCATAGGGGTAAGAAACGTTAGAATGCCAAGAAAGAGAGTTACTTATTAACATAACATTTTTTTACAAAATTATGTTGAAAGATTATTGCAATCACACTGGAGAAAATCATGTGATGGCTGCTTTCAGCTTTTCTGATTGGGAACTGGTTAAATACATTAAACACAGTTGTGCAAAAAAGCATTGTATACATCACATAATCAAAGTCAAATATTTCTGACATTAAATTGGGTCTCTAAACACATTTTACATTTATCCTCCTTATAAGTATTTACCAAAAGCAAAGTTTTCTAATTCTACTGATAATACTTTATTCAGACAAGTTTAACATGAATATTCTGTTCACAAATTACTCCATAAGATTCACTGGCACAAGGCACAAGATAATTACTGCTTGCAGCAGTAATCTACAGTTGTCATCTAACTGGAGACAGAATGCGCTGAGACACATATACACCTCATGACCTTGACATTGCATCCATCTTTGCTTGGAGCTACCCAGATCTAAAATATAAGTGACATACCGTAACATGGGCACAGATGGACAGAAATCTGTCCAGTCCACTAAAATAGACGGTCTCACTGCTATATGGTGCTAAATGATGAACCATCACAAATTACTGAAGCAGATGGTATATTGCCTGCTACAGCAAGGAAAAACAGTTAAATTACTCTTTCAGCCTCTTTTTGATGAGACTCAGACCAAAACAATTCTAAAAATATTCTGTTGCAAAAAAAATCATATTAATGAGCAACTGACAAAAACAAATTTAAGCCCTTTAGGGCAAATGGCAGGTAATCAGAAACTCCTCCCAAATGACATGGTAGGTGGTGCAACTCTCCATAAAATGTACAAGTCCGTTGCCCCTATCAATTCACCAGAGCATGGACTCACGCCATAGAATCCTGATGAAGGTTTGAGTTTAAATCCCACTCTTGACTGCCATTTCTCCATAAATGTGACTTTCATGAGTTTTAAATGAGTTGCAGGAAGTATTGCTTTACTGATCAATCAAGAACAGTACTAACAGCATCCATGGAGACTGTCTCTGGGGAAAACTGTCCTGGCACCAGGAATAAGGGCTTAAATAATTAGCATTCAGAAAAAAAAAGCAAAACAAAAGTATGGTTTATAAAACCCGCCCTCCAAAAAAAACATTTTTTCACTGAGCCTGTTAAAGAAACTTACTAATGTGAATAAACTGATTCGCTACAGATATGAACTGATTTTTTTTTAAATTTGGGGCTGAATCAAATTTGGCAACATCAAATTTAATAAGCTGGCAGCCAAAAATCAAGAACTGTGTCTACAAAGTGGAGTATTCAGACCACATTAATGGCTGCATGAAAAAAAACTGAAGTCAACAAATTACTCCTCATTAATGCTTTGATAAGACGACAAGCAAATGTCACTCAAAATTAATGTTACATAGAATATAAGAGTAAATCTCAGAGACATGCCAAATAAAATTTAATAGGTACTACATGATTTCTAATGGAGGCACTTGTGTGAGACGAGGTCATACAGTTTGCATTCATCAACATTCTTCTCCTTCCACTTGTTCTAGTCCCTCCAATTTCCCCATAATTTGTATGAAACCTTGTGCATGATAACTAACTCATTACTTTGGAGGACTAAAGTTGGCTTCTAATTCATTTAAAAAACCTTCAAGCTTGTTATTTCAATAAAATCAGGAGAGGAATCAAAATAAAACGGTAGTAGCAGAGAAAAGTTACATAAATAGAGCAGGCATGTGGAACATTCAGGGCCTGAATTTACAAAATCCCTGAAGACAATATATTCTCATTAACTGCAGGTCTATTTTGTAGACTTTGCCTGACCGAGTAAACAAACCTCTTCGACAGCAATGTCAAATGAATATTGCTTGAAAATAAAGAACTATATTAGTAGTCAGCAGCCTGCCAATCTGATGAAGAAACAGTTTGCTGCTTATAAATTTACCTGATTGGAGCACCTTTAGCCTGTGCAGGTCTCAGCATTACAGTTATTGTGGTTGCTGTTTCATTAAGAGTTGCATCTTCATAGTCAGGCAGAGTAGGAGCTGTTGAGATTTAATTTAAAAGAAAAAATTTAAAAACAACATAGCATTGAATCTGATAGATGGTATTTAGGATTTGTTTTTAGAATAAGATGTTGATTAATGTGAAAGATTTTGGAAAGCTAAAAAAAAATGCAAATTTCAATGGTTCTACTCTAAGTCCTTGTGGATAAAAATGTGCCAAAAACCAGTTTTAATATTGTAAGCTTACATTTTCTCTAGGGAAAGGAGGAAAAATTCTTCCTCCTTACAGTCTATTACCGTAAAGCAGCTGGGCAAGTACAAGAGCTGCTTGGGAAAATAACAACTCCGATCATCTTCCCACTGGGAACATTAGCCTTTAGTCAGTGCTTCCCCTATAGCACAACTGACATTAGGAACTCGCCACATATTGGAATCATGATATACCATTGTAGTGAACGACTCCCAAAAATAAATTATTACATTTATAATTTTGCAGAAATAGGGGAAAAGATGGTTTCAAAAAGCTTATAGTGAAATAAACGTACAAAGCATAGCTAGTGGTTACGTAGCTATATATTTTCAAATAACCAAATATAAACTACCATACATGTCTTCCTACTTTTTAAACACTATTTCTTATCATTCAGAACTATGTAAATGAAATAAGTAAAAGATACTCCAGTTATTTCAATGCAGATTTTATAAACTCTATTCTTATGAGAATCATAGAAAAGTAACATTTTCATTTTAATCCTGCATAGAATTATATGAAGGAAAATAGGGAAATAGATGAATAGGAAGTAATTTTTAAACTGTTATATGCTCTTTTGCCCCAGGCATCCATTAAAAATCAGCACACAGAAATTGTGTCTTTGAAGTGCTGTAACTCACCTTGAATTCATTGACATTAATCAATGTTTTATTCAGAAAGAGTTGCTTTTTTTAAAGTTTAAAATTTGACAATTGACCATACATTCAAGAGACTTCAGTTCTTTTGATCAAGACATCTGCTTTACTAAGGACATGATGCTTTCCTTTGAAAATAGAGAGAACTCCTCTGACCCTCGTGCTACCATGGATTAGGGCAAACCTTTGGTCTTGAGCGATTTTTCTTAAATCGAATTTCCTCAAAATTTTGTAAACTGCAAACTCATTCATTATATTATATTTTCCATTCTGATTCTGCATGTTCTGAATGTTAAACAACTCTACAAAACACTGCCTAAGCAATATCTTATGAAAACTAATTTAATGTTTACAATATATCAAGATGTGTTTCCATGGATGACCTACTTTTTGATAGTAAAAAGCAAAGCAAAAAAAACAGTAAAATGGGACATTTTGAAGAAAATATGAATATTCTTTAAAACGCATGGCAAAGGCCAACTGTATTTACATAGAATAGAATGTTAGAAAATATCAGAAATGACAAATAGATTGCAGACTGAAGAGAAGTTGTTCAGTAGTTAATATAGCTAACTTTGTTCAGGACATAAAAATTTCCATGGATCGCTGAATTTTAAAAAAAATCATAAAAGGAAAAATATAATCTAAATATAGACTGTAAACGTTGTGTGCGTGTTTATCTGGGACGTTATTTCAAGACACTTCACCTTCGCTCTTTGCAAAATACTATACTTAAATCAACTCACAGCAAGCACTGTTATTTTTGTTTCAGCTTTTACAAAAACTTGTGCACTTACCAGATATATTAGTTGTAATGTTAACCACTGTAGCTGGACCAAATCCCTTCACTGTGCTAGCTTTAATAAAGAACTGGTAGGTGGTCCCAGGATCCAGATGTGTGAAAACATGGTGTGTACTGTTCCACATTTTTGACACTGTTCGAACAGGCCCAGCCACTTGGACAGCAGGGTCAAAGGATTTGATGCTGCTGTAACTGACCTGTCAAAACATGAAGGAAAGAAAAAAACTACAGGTTATCACTGATCTTTAACATCTTTGAATTGATCTAATTTATGAAAAGATGGAGTTATTTGATGAAGGGAGAGGGTTGACGAGGGTAGTACAGTTGATGTTGTGTATATGGACTTTAAAAAGGCGTTTGATAAAGTACCACATAATAGAGTTGTTAGCAAAATGGAAGCCCATGGAGTTAAAAGGGCAGTGGCTGCATGGATACGAAATTGGCTAAGGAAATCAGAGTAGTGGTGAACGGTTGTTTTTCAGACTGGAGGGAAGTATACAGTGGTGTCCCCAAGGGGTCGGTATTAGGATCGCTGCTCTTTTTGATGTATATTAATGACTTGGTCTTGGGTATGGGGGAATATTTTCAAAGTTTGCAGAGGACACAAAACTCAGAAATGTAGTAAACAGTGAGGAGGATAGTAACAGATTTCAGGAGGACAGAGACAGACTGACAAAATGGGCAAACACATGGCAGATGAAATTTAATGCAGAGTAGTGTGAAGTGTTGCATTTTAGAAGCAAGAATGAGGAGAGGCAATATAAATGAAATGGTACAATTTTAAAGGGGGTGCAGGAACAGAAACGCCTGGGGATTTATGTACACACGTCTTTGAAGGTGGCAAAATAAGTTGATAAGGCTGTTGAAAAAAAAAAATCAGATGGGACTTTTTGGCTTGAATACAAAGGCAAGGACGTTATGCTGAACTTTTATAAAACACTGGTTAGGCCCCAGCTGCAGTATTGTGTCCAATTCTGGGCACCACACTTTAGGAAGGATGTCAAGGCCTTGGAGAGGGTGCAGAGGAGATATACACCAGTGATGAGGGCCAGAGAAACTATTTCTACTGTCAGGAGGATCGGAAACCAGAGAACACAGATTTAAGGTGATTGGCAAAAGAACCAGAGGGGAGATGAGGAGAATTTTTTTTTAACTCAATGAGTGGTTATGATCTGGAATTCACTACCTGTAGGGTGGTGAAAGCAGATTAAATAACAACTTTCAAAAGGGAATTGGATAAATACTTAAAAAGGAAAAATGTATAGGGCTGTGGGGGAAAAGAGCAGGGGAGTTGGATTAACTGGATAGCTCCATCAAAGAGCCAGCACAGGCACAATGGACCAAATGGCCTCCTTCTGTGCTTTATCATTCTATGATCAATAGTTTCTTTAATGTAAATAGTCAAAGAATATTTCAAAGGTGGCTAACGAAAAAAAACTATGAACCATACCTCAGTATTCCCTGTTCATATGGTAAGAAATTTTGTTTAATCTTGCTTGCAATTCATAAGAACATAAGAATTAGGAGCAGGAGTAGGCCATATGGCCCTTCGAGCCTGCTCCACCATTCAATAAGATCACGGCTGATCATCGACCTCAACTCCACTTTCCCGCCTGATCCCCATGAGTCCAAAAATCTATCTATCTCAGCCTTGAACATACTCAACGACTCAGCATCCACAGCCCTTTGGGGTAGAGAATTCCAAAGATTCACAACCCTCTGAGTGAAGAAATTCCTCCTCATCTCAGTCTTATCCTGAAACTATGCCCCCTAGTTCTAGACGCTCCAGCCAGGGGAAACAACCTCTCAGCATCTACCCTGTCAATCCCCCTCAGAATCTTATATGTTTCAATGAGATCACCTCTCATTCTTCTAAACTCGAGAGTATAGGCCTAATCTACTCAATATCTCCTCATAGGACAACCCTCTCATCCCAGGGATCAATCTAATGAACATTCGTTGCTCCACCTCAAAGGCATGCATGCCCTTTCTCAGATAAGGAGACCAAAACTGTGCACAGTACTCCAGGTGTGGTCTCATCAAAGACCTGTACAATTGTAGTAAGACTTCCTTACTCTTGTACTCCAACCCTCTTGTAATAAAGGCCAACATGCCATTTGCCTTCCTAATTGCTTGCTGTACCTGCATGCTAACTTTGTGCTCCCTGAACGAAGATACCTAAATTTTTCTGAACACCAACATTTAATAGTTTCCCACCATTAAAAAATATTCTGTTTTTCTATTCTTCCTACCAAAGTGAATAACCTCACATTATGCTCAACTTTCAAATCCAAAGTGTGAGAATTTTATATTGCAACAAAAATACAGTCAATGCTCAGCTCAGTGTTCAGCATTCCCATGTACTCTGGATCAATTTTGAATGACATAGAACTTTGAAAATGAAGACAGGATCAGTATAATGGTTAAAATCAATCACTCAGCAGGTTAGGCAGCATCTGTGAAGAGGACAGTTAGGCTAACATGTCAGGTGTGGACCCTTAATCAGAACTGGGGACACACATAAATGTCAACATGTCTATTCCCTCCACAGCTGTTGCCTAACCTGCTGCGTTTACAGCAATTTCTGTTTTTAACCCCAAAACAAGAGATGACTGTTGGTTTAGGCAGTCAAATCTTAAATCCAGTTTAAATCAAATTTCTTTCCCATTGAACTAGGTTAATAATAACACATATAGGTTTATCCAGTGGTATTAAAATGTTGTAATCACCTACTGTAAAGATGGTTTTTCACATTCTTTGAATGAAATTGAACCTTGTTATAAAAATTTGAATGATGTCATTTTGTTACAGTATTTGGAAACACTGTGCAACTAAGACGATTGGATGATTTCTCCCACACTGCTTTAGGCAAAGACTTCATCCTAGAAACATAGAAAAATAGGAGCAGGAGTAGGCCATTCGGCCCTTCGAGCCTGCTCTGCCATTCAATATGATCATGGCTGATCCTCCATCTCAATACCATATTCCCTCCTCTCTCCCCATACCCCTTGATGCCTTTTGTGTCTAAAAATCTATCTATCTCCTTCTTAAATATATTCAGTGACTTGGCCTCCACAGCCTTCTGTGGTAGAGAATTCCACAGGTTCACCACCCTCTGAGTGAAGAAATTTCTCCTCATCTCAGTCCTAAATGTCCTACCCCGAGACTGTGACCCCTAGTTCTCGACCCCCAAGCCAGTGGAAACATCCTCTCTGCATCCAGTCTGTCTAGCCGTGTCAGAATTTTATACATTTCAATGAGATCCCCTCTCATTCTTCTAGACTCTAGTGAATACAGGCCTAGTTGACCCAATCTCTCCTTGTATGACAGTCCTGCCATCCCAGGAATCAGTCTGGTGAACCTTCGCTGCACTCCCTCTATGGCAAGTATATCCTTTCTTAGGTAAGGAGACCAAAACTGCACACAGTACTCCAGGTGTGGTCTCACCAAGGCCCTGTATAACTGTAGTAAGACATCCTTGCTCCTGTACTCAAATCCAAATGAAGGCCAATGTACCATTTACCTTCCTAACTGCTTGCTGCACCTGTATGTTTGCTTTCAGTGACTGGGGTACAAGGACACCCAGGTCCTTTTGTACATCAACATTTCCCAATCTATCACCATTTAAGTAATACTCTGCCTTTCTGTTTTTTCTACCGAAGTGGATAACTTCACATTTATCCACGTTATTCTGCCCACTCACTCAACGTGTCTAAATCGCCTTGAAGCCTCTTTGCATCCTCCTCACAACCTCACCTAGTTTCGTGTCATCAGCAAACTTGGAAATATTACAGTTGTTTCCCTCATCCAAATCATTGATATATAGTGAATAGCTGGGGCCCAAGCCCTGATCCCTGCGGTACCCCACTAGTCACCGCCTGCCACCCCGAAAAAGACCCATTTATTCATACTCTCTGTTTCCTGTCTGTTAACCAATTTTTAATCCATGCCAGTATATTACCCCCAATCCCATGTGCTTTAATTTTGCACACTAACCTCTTATGTGGGACTTTATCAAAGGCCTTCTGAAAACTAAATACACCACATCCACTGGTTCTCCCTTATCTATTCTACCAGTTACATCCTCAAAAATCTCCAGTAGGTTTGTCAAACACGATTTCCCTTTCATAAATCCATGTTAACTCTGTCTAATCCCATTGATATTTTCTAATTGTCCTGTTACCACATCCTTTATAACAGACTCTAGCATTTTCCCTACTACTGATGTTAGGCTAACCGGTCTGTAGTTCCCTGTTTTCTCTCGCCCTCCTTTTTTAAATAGTGGGGTTACATTTGCCACCCTCCAATCTGCAGGAACTGTTCCATAATCTATAGAATTTTGGAAGATGACAACCAATGCATCCACTATTTCCATGGCTACCTCTTTTAGTACTCGGGGATACAGATTATCAGGCCCTGGGGATTTATCGGCTTTCAGTCCTATTAATTTCTCCAGCACTATTTTTTTTTACTTATACTAATTTTCTTTAATTCCTCCTTCTCACTAGACCCTTGGTTCCCTAGCATTTCTGGGAAGTTATTTGTGTCCTCTTCCATGAAGACAGAACCAAAGTATTTGTTTAATTGCTCTGCCATTTCCTTGTTCCCCATTATAAATTCTCCCATTTCTGACTGTAAGGGACCTACATTTGTCTTCACTGATCTTTTTACAAACTTGTAGAAGCTTTTACAATCTGCTTATGTTCCTTGCAAGTTTACTCTCATACTCTATTTTTCCCCTCTTAATCAATCTCTTGGTCCTTTTTTGCTGAATTCTAATCTGCTCCCAATCCTCAGGCTTGCTACTTTTTCTGGCAACTTTCTGACTCCTCTTTGGATCTAATACTATCCTTAATTTCTTTTGTTAGCCATGGTTGAGCTGCTTTTCCTTTTGTGTTTTTGCGCCAGAAAGGAATGTATAACTGTTGCAATTCATGCATTCGTTCCTTAAATGTTAGCCATTGCCTATCCACCGTCATGCCTTTTAATGAAGCTCCCCAATCTATCATAGCCAACTCACTCCTCATACCTTCGTAGTTTCCTTTGTTTAGATTTAGGACCCTAGTTTCGGATTGGACTACTTCACTTTCCATCTTAATGAAGAATTCTATCATGTTATGGTCACTCTTCCCTAAAGGATCCCGCACAACAAGATTATTAATTATCCCCTTCTCATTGCACAATACCCAATCTAGGATAGCCTGTTCACTAGTTGGCTCCTCAACATACTGGTCTAAAAAACCATCTCGTACACACTCCAGGAATTCATCCTCCACAGTATTATTGCTAATTTGGTTTGGTCAGTCTATATGTAGATTAAAGTCTCCCATGATTACTGCAGTACCCTTGTTACATGCATCTCTAATTTCTGTTTGATGCCATCCCCTACATTACTACTACTGTTTGGTGGCTTATAGACAACTCCCCCCAATTTTTTCTGCCCCTTGGTGTTTCTTAGCTCCACCCAGACTGATTCTACATCTTGATTTTCTGAGCCAAGATCCTGAGTCATGTCCTTATTCCTTCATAGGAGTAAGCAGCATAGAGACACCAAAGTCACAGAAAAATTAAAGAAAGAAAATAAGTATCCCCAATCACCAACAGGTTAGAAATAAATAGGGTTAAATATTCATCTTCACCGCTTGAGTGGTAATCTGGCAGAGCGGAACGTCCACCTGATTTTCATTCCATTGAAATGAATGGAATGAAAATCGAGTGGATTCTACAACGAGCGGGCAATCCGCTCCACCAGATGTTGAAGACAAAAAAATAACCCCAATGCTGGGTAGGCCAGGTGGGAAGTCAACAGGCATTGTGAGGTTAATGGGAGAGTTTGGGGCGGATAAGCAGCCATCTTGCCCCAAATACATTTTGAGAATTACAGCTTCTTTCCTCCTGTGCATCGCGCTACTTGGATTCCTTCTCTGGGTGAACTGCAGCCTTGTCTGAATATATTTCCCACACTGTTTCTCTGTACGAAACAATGAACTGAACAATGTCCAAATAAACAAGTATTAGACGATTCAAAGTGGCATCAACAATAACAACATTTCACAAAAAAGTTAAACTTGAAACTTTCATTGCAGGACTGTTCCCAGACTATAGCCAAGATGTTGGACTGAATGAACTGAAACAAAACACCCATAGACAGTGAAAGTTAAACTTTTTTTGTTATAGTAAGTCGACAGGGAGAATGCTGCTCACAACTGCAGAAAAAGAAGTAAATGACTCAGAACTGGGTTGAGAGCAAACAGGCACCTAATCAAAATGATAGCACATGTGTAAAGTGAACATTGTCCCTGTGGGATGACAAAAAAATCCTATTTGTATGTGATGGTTTACTGAATAAGCAAGAGTTTGGGATTTGTCCAATTTAATAGGAAGGCTTTTCTGCTTTAAGCTAATATTTGAAAAGATTAACCCCTATAAGCAAGTTATTTTATCTCCTCTTGCGCTGTTACAGACAAACGAATATCACATAGAATGTTTATTCTGAGATGACTATTGCTACAAAAATTCAGGTAAAAAAATGTTAGCCTTCATCAGTAATTCTATTAAGATTAGTCAAAGCAATTCAGATTCATTACATTTCTAAAAATTAAAATTAGATTCAGATCCAGATATTCCTATTTGTAACACCTGAAAAATAATCCAGGTGCCACGGACAGGCGAAGGAGACAGAGACCATTTACATTAGGACCCCATCCTCTTTACGTCATCTTGGAATGTCTAGGATTTCTCCACAGAGGCGGACTTGGGCCTGCATGTACAACAAGTGCAGGACAAGGACAGTCATGGAGCTGAGGCAGTACAGGGAGGTGTCCCATGCCCTCCTGCCTCAGTTTCCTCTCTGAGGCACAAGGGTGCCAATTTTGATGGATGCCCAAAGAAACTTGTGCCTGGACCTGCTCAACACAGAGGGGCTGAGGAAGTCAGCTGGCAAGGCAAGGGAAGCCTGAGAAAATAAGTGAAATCTTTCATTGGAGCCTCTCTATGACCTTTGGACCTGGAGGCATTCTGGCTGCTGTTGCACAAATAGAAGCCAGAAGACCCCAAGGCAGCCAATCATGGTGCTGCAGGCCTGCAAGTACAGCGACACCTGTGTTCCTGCCCCCCCCCACCCCTCCATTTATAGGCTCGAGCCCTTGCTGGTGGGCAGCCTGTACTGGGAGTGCGGGAGGACCATGCAAAGGACCCAGCCCACCAAATTCGGGAGCTCTGAGGCCTGGACAGGTGCTGTGCACTTTAGGTAAGTTGGGCCTGTCCAAATGGCAAAATGTGTGCATGAAGGGAAGGTGCAAATGTTTTGTTAGTCATTGAGTAACGAACAAATCTATATTACCTCATATTGTGTGATGATACCATTTGCTTCCACAGGCTCATTCCAGTGCAGAAAGATTTTGTCCTCAAATGGTGTTCCTTTTAATGAATCACTAGGTATAGGACCAGGTACTGCAAGTCAAAAAACACAGAAATATCTTTATGTAGTTTGTGTTTATATAGTAAACAAATAGATAGCTCCAATGAAAAAGAAAACATATTTTGCGTGTTGCTGCTTCTCTAGGTCACATTACATCATTTAATTTAAAAAATCTAAATTGAAATCAAAATGTTCTGTTACACTCTTAAAAACAATATTTGATTATACACTTTCTAACATTGATGCAATTACCCAACATTTGACAGCTGCCTGAAAGGTCAATGGATTAACATTTACTATTGTACATGTTAAAATATCAATGGCATCCAAAACCAATATTTCACTTCAGTTGAACCTGGGCACCCAGCTGAACATAACAGTTTGTAGTCTTTGTCACTGTATCGCTGGACTCACTAAATCAACACAAACCAGGGCAGAGCCTGAGTACTCTGCAATGAAGGACTCAGCTGCTGACCCTTCAAAGTCTCTCCACTATCTACAAAAGTGAGAAGTCGCACAACACCAGGTTACAGTCCAACAGTTTTATTTGAAATCACAAGCTTTCGGAGCTGCTGCCCCTTCATCAGGTGAAGTGAAGGAATACGAATCGGCAAAGCATATATAGACAGAACAATGCCTGTGTAGCGTACAATCTCAGACGACTACAGTTAATCTAACTGTAGTCGTCTGACATTGTACGCTACACAGGCATTGTTCTGTCTATATATACTTTGCCGATTCGTATTCCTTCACTTCACCTGATGAAGGGGCAGCAGCTCCGAAAGCTTGTGATTTCAAATAAAACTGTTGGACTATAACCTGGTGTTGTGCGACTTCTCACTTTTGTCCACCCCAGTCCAACACCGGCATCTCCGCATCATGGCCACTATCTACAAGGCACAAGTAAGGAGTGTGATGCAAAACTCACAACTCATCAGGACAAAACTCAGCCACAACAAAACTCGAGAAGTTCAACACCACCCAGGACAATGTAGTCTGCTTCAACAGCACCCTAGTCACTGAACTCAATATCTACACCTCCACCACTAGCGCAGAGGCTGCAGGATGTAATGAAATAACTCGCCAAGCTAACTTCAACAACAACTCGCAGCCCTGTGACTTTTGCCACTGAGTAGGCCAACAGCAGCAGTGTCATACGAACATCATCTCCAAGTTCTCCTCCAAGTCGCACACCATCCTGACTTGGACATGCACTGCTGTTGCATCATCGTTGTTGGGTTAAAATCTGAATTCCCTACCTAACCTCATTATCGCCACGAGGGTATCATCAATTTAAGAAGATCCACGCTACCACCTTCTCAAGGCAACTAGAGATGGGGTTGGGGGTAATATATTAGCATGGATAGAGGATTGGTTAACGGACAGAAAACATTGAGTAGGGATAAATGGGTCATTTTCCAGTTGGCAGGCTGTAACTAGTGGGGTGCCACAAGGATCAGTGCTTGGGCCTCAGCTATTTACAATTTATATTGATGACTTAGATGAAGGGACCGAGTGCAATGTATCCAAGTTTGCTGACGATACAAAGCTAGGTGGGAAAGTAAGCTGTGCAGAGGACACAATGGGGGAAAAATTCAGTATCGCCCCGTTTGGGGCGCGATTATTGGCCGTGCGCAAAGATTAGCGCCTGGCGCTAATTATCGCCTCCGACTGCAAACTTGGCTTTTATTGCCCCTGGAGGTGATTGGAGCGCTAAATCAGGCGCTTCACACCGGTCTTAAGGCACAAAGGCCAAGGAGCGAGGCGCTACCTCAGAGTGCTGGCGAAGCTCATGTGATGTCAGTCAGCAATGGAACACAGACACACTGGCGCCAGCCAGTTCTTAAAAGGGAGGGTTGATCTTGCTCTCCATCCACATCCTGCTCATTGCAGCCTTGAATCTCGGCCTGGAGAAACCTGTACATCAAATCTGCTGGAAAGAACAATGGAGAGTACCAGGGATAGAGCTCAGACTGCAGCCCCCACAGTCTCTTCTAAATCGATACAAGGAATGGCAAATCAAAATGAACCTGCAAAGTGCTGCTCAGTACCCAAAACTCCTTCACACAGCGTTGAATCTCTCCAGAAGTCTCTCTCTCTCAGCATGCGTGGTGCAAAAATGTCACCAACAAAAAAAGGCAGGAAGCGTTCGCCTTTAAATAGCGCTCCCCCAGTCCCTTCCTGACTGCAAAATGCTCCCCTCAACCTGTCGTTGATAGCGGCAGGCGGTAAAGCAGGGGGCGCCACTCAATATCCGGTCCGGGGCGCTACCGGGGCGTTGCACACTCAACTGACGTCACGATCTGCCGGCGCAGGAGATCGTGGCGGTAGTGTTTAGCGCCGCCGCAAAATGTCTCGTTAATTTCGTGAGCGGCGCAAACATCGCCGCGCACGGGCGCTAGTTACTTTGCGCCCCATTCGCCCCTCTTAAGGTGCTAACGGGAGGCGCAAACTAACTGAATTTTTCCCACTATGAGCCTGCAACAGGATATAGACAGGTTAAGTGAGTGGGCAAGAAGGTGGCAGATGGAGTATAATGTGGGGAAATGTGAAGTTATTAAATTTGGTAGGAAGAAGAGAAAAACAGAATATTTTTTAAATGGTGAGAAACTCTGTTCAGAGAGATATAGGTGACCTCGTACAGGAAACATAGAAGATAGGAGCAGGAGTAGGCCATTCGGCCCCTCGAGCCTGCTCCGCCATTTAATGAGATCATGGCTGATCATCCAAATTCAGTACCCTGTCCCTGCTTTCTCCCCATATCCCTTGATCCCTTTAGCCTTAAGAAATATATTTACTTCTTGAATATATTTAATGAATTGGCCTCAACTGCCTTCTGTGGTAGAGAATTCCATAGGTTCACCACTCTCTGGGTGAAGAAATTCCTCCTCCTCTCAGTCCTAAATGGCTTACCCCTTATCCTTAGACTGTGACCCCTGGTTCTGGACTCCCCCGCCATCGGGAACATCCTTCCTGCATCTAGTCTGTCTAGTCCGGTTAGAATTTTATACGTTTCAATGAGATCCCCTCTCATTCTTCTAAACTCTAGCGAATATAAGCCCAATCGACCCAATCTCTCTTCATACGTCATTCCTGCCATCCCAGGTATCAGTCTGGTGAATCTTCGCTGCACTTCCTCCATGGCAAGAACATCCTTCCTCAGATAAGGCGACCAAAACTGCACATGTAAAGTTTCGCAATTATCGCGAATCGAAATAAAGAGAGAGAGGCAGATTCGTTTGATCAGTTTTATTAAACGAAATGCTGTCATGATATAAAGGACACAGAAGCCTGTAAAATGGCCGCCGCGCATCGTGGCGGAAGCTTCCAGAAATACAGTGGGCAGACAAGATGGCGTTCGAATATACATTTCAGTATAAGATTGGATCATACTCGGTAAACATTGATAAAGACAGGATGCAACCTGTTTGCATTTGGAACAATAGCAAAGATATAAGTGCTGGAATCATTTTCCATGCACAAGTAAGGACCATTGTACTGGGCAATTGAAGGCCCATCCAGACACATCAATACACAAATACCCCCACGGCTCTACAATGAGAGAGACATTGACGGGTGATTAAGCAAGTATTCGGGAGGCCCCAAAACCAGTCAAGGAGACGATTCATACACTCCTGGCTGGGTCAACAATGGGGAAAACATTAACGGATAGTTGGCCAGTTTCAGGTGCTACCGAAACCAGTTAAAGAGAAGAATCGCCCCATGCTGGGAGTTTTGTGCGCCAATATTACACAAAGGACAAACATTAAGATTTGAGCGGGAGATAAGGGGACACAGCACTATAACTATAGTGAACAAATGTCCATCGGTCTCTTATTCTCTTATCCTGATCCTCAGGTATCGCTCTGCTGGACGAGCAGCCTTTTGTGTTTCTCTGGACTTTGTTGACTCTTGGCCGTACTGGTCGGTTATTCGAATGTTGGGTGGAGCTCACTCGGAACGAGCCGCCCCGACAAGGGCAAGCAATGGGGTGCACCACCCCGAGTGTCGGTAAACGGTGCCTGGACCCGGAGGCACGAAGAGACGAAACGAGACGACAAGAAAAGAAGAATAATCCACGTGCCGCCACGGTCAGTAAACCCCGACCGCGCCCGAAAATATAATAAAGAACTTTTCATTGAAATCTACCGACAACCGGTATCGGGAACAGGAAGACTCTTCTTTGAATTCTACAAACGTGTCCGAGTTCTGTCGAGTTCTTCATGACAAAAGAGAGTCTGGCCTGCTTGTCGCAGCAGCGAAGATAAACAAGTGGGGTACAGAGACCCCCTCCAAACACGTGACAGTCAGGCGCTGCAGCGAAACGAGCCGAGTGCCTCACTTTAAAATTCTCCGAAGTAACACGAGTGGTGAGCATGTTTCCCCATCCTACAAATCTAGACGTAGTGTAGGTATTGATAAGGGAGGGTGGTTTTATTAAGGATAAAGTATAATGTTTTCCCCTTTTTACGATGTGCCGTGCGTTCTTCATTACCATAGACCAAGCTTTATGAATGTATGTATACTTGTACTCTCGTTAATTTGCGCCTATGACATGTACTTCATGATTTTGGACGCTATGCAATAAAGATTTCCATTTCGTACTATTCAACCGGGTCTATTTGAGTTTTCTCTGCATTACTGCTCCTGCACCTAAGTCCAGTGTTAGAACCGTAAGGGTGAGTGGGTCGAACCACTCACAGGTGCTTATTGCAATAAGGCTGGCCGGAGACCAGAGCAAGCAATAGTATTAGGCAACAAAGGCCTAACCTCGCACCAGCACCGTCTGAGACACAGGCACGAAAACCCTTACACACACAATACTCAAGGTGTGGTCTCACCAAGGCCCTGTACAACTGCAGCAAGACATCCTTGCTCCTGTACTCGAATCCTCTCGCTATGAAGGCCAACATACCATTTGCCTTCTTAACCGCCTGCTGCACCTGCATGCTTACCTTCAACGACTGGTGCACAAGGACTCCCAGGTCTCGTTGCACTTCCCCTTTTCCCAATCTATTGCCGTTCAGATAATAATCTGCCTTCCTGTTTTTGCCACCAAAGTGGATAACCTCGCATTTAACCACATTATACTGCATCTGCCATGCATCTGCCCAATCACCCAACTTGTCCAAATCATACTGGAGTTTCTCTGCATCCTCCTCACAACACACACGCCCACCCAGCTTTGTGTCGTCTGCAAACTTGGAGATATTACATCTAGTTCCCTCGTCTTGATCATTAATATATATTGTGAATAACTGGGGTCCTAGCACCGATCCCTGCGGTACCCCACTAGTCACTGCCTGCCACTCGGAAAAAGACCCGTTTATTCCAACTCTTTGCTTCCTGTCTGCCAACCAGTTCTCTATCCAAGTCAGTACCTTACCCCCAATCCCACGTGCTTTAACTTTGCACGCCAATCTCTTATGCGGGACCTTATCGAAAGCCTTCTGAACGTCCAACACAGAAAGTCAGCACGCAGGTACAGCAAACAATTCGGAAGGCAAATGGCATGTTGCCCTTTATTGCAAGAGAGTTGGAGTCTTACTGCAATTGTACAAGGCTTTGGTGAGACCACACTTGGAATACTGTGCACAGTTTTGGTCTCCTTATCTGAGGAAGGACATACTTGCCTTAGAGGCTGTGCAACGAAGGTTCATTAGATTGATCCCTGGGATGAGAGGGTTGTCCTATGAGAAGGGATTGGTAGATTGGGTCTGTACTCTCTGGAGTTTAGAAGAATGAGAGGTGATCTCATTGAAGCATATAAGATGCTGAGAGGTTGTTTCCCCTGGCTGGACAGTCTAGAACTATTACATAATCTTTGTAATAGGGGGCATAGTCTCAGGATAAAGGGTCGGCCATGTAAGACTGAGATGAGGAAGAATTTCTTTACTCAGAGGGTTGTGAATCTTTGAAATTCTCTACCCCAAAGGGCTGTGGATGTTGAGTCGTTGGGTATAGTCAAGGCTGAGATAAGATAGATTTTTGGACTTGAAGGGAATCCAGGGATATGGAGATCAGGCTGAAAAGTGGAGTTGAGGTCGAAGATCGGCCATGATCTTATTGAAGGCGGAACAAGCTCGAAGGGCCGTATGGCCTACTCCTTCTCCTAGTTCTTATGCTATTATGTTCTTAGATGGGCAATTAATGCGGCCTTGTCAAGATTACCTATATCCATAGAACAAATATAAATTTCTCACTGTTCTGGTGCGCACGATACCTGACATAAAGAATACCCATTTGAAATGAGCATCCAGAGTTTCCAGTCAGTGGTAAGTATCCTGAAGATATGGAAAAGTTATAATAATACAAAGCATATTTTTGGCATTTGTACATAGGTTTTCTTCATACAAGGATATGGGTTGAGTGTGGGGCAGACACATTAGTTTTGGTTTGCTCTAATAAGTACTGGCACAGACACAATAAACCGAATTACCTCCTTCTATGCTCTAAACTACCATGGTTATAAAAATTTAAAAAAAATTTTTTTAGTTCCCGCCTCCCCCCCCCCCCGCCACACACATTGGACCTGGTGCCTATTCATGTCAGATTTTTATTTCCCTCCTCCCAACGCCATGAGTTTCCCAATGGGAATCCCTGTTAGCTGACTTGTTTGGAAGAAGGGAAACCATGAAGATAGAGATGAACACACCACACTTTGGCAGGTGTCTAATGTTGATGGAGGCTCCACTTAAGAGTACTTAAGGAGGTGGCCTTGGAAATAGTGGATGCATTGACGATCATTTTCCAACATTCCTTAGACTCTGGATCAGTTCCGATGGAGTGGAGGGTGGCCAATGTAACCCCTCTTTTTAAAAAAGGAGGGAGGGAGAAAGCAGGGAATTATAGACCGGTCAGCCTGACATCAGTCGTGGGTAAAATGATGGAAGCAATTATTAAAGATGTCATAACAGACCATTTGGAAAGTGGCGACATGATAGGTCCAAGTCAGCATGGATTTGTGAAAGGGAAATCATGCTTGACAAATCTTCTGGAATTTTTTGAGGATGTTTCCAATAGGGTGGACAGGGGGGAACCAGTAGATGTGGTGTATTTGGACTTTCAGAAGGCCTTCGACAAGGTCCCACACAAGAGATTGGTGAGCAAAGTTAAAGCACATGGGATTGGGGGTAATGTGTTGACGTGGATTGAGAACTGGTTGGCACACAGGAAACAAAGAGTAGGAGTAAATGGGTACTTTTCAGAATGGCAGGCAGTGACCAGCGGGGTACCGCAGGGTTCGGTGCTGGGACCCCAGCTGTTTACATTATATATTAATGATTTGGACGAAGGGATTAAATGTAATATCTCCAAATTTGCGGATGACACTAAATTGGGAGGCAGTGTGAACAATGAGGAGGATGCTAGGAGGCTACAGAGTGACTTGGACAGGTTGGGTGAATGGGCAAATGTATGGCAGATGAAGTACAATGTGGATAAATGTGAGGTTATCCACTTTGGTGGTAAAAATAGAGAGGCGGACTATTACCTGAATGGTGGCAGATTAGGGAAAGGGGACGTGCAACGAGACCTGGGCGTCATGGTACATCAGTCACTGAAGGTGGGAATGCAAGTGCAGCAGGCAGTCAAGAAAGCAAACGGAATGATGGCCTTCATAGCAAGGGGATTTGAGTACAGGAGTAGGGAGGTGATGCTACAGTTGTACAGGGCCTTGGTGAGGCCACACCTGGAGTTTTGTGCGCAGTTTTGGTCTCCTAACTTAAGGAAGGACATTCTTGCTATTGAGGGAGTGCAGCGAAGGTTCACTAGATTGATTCCTGGGATGGCCGGACTGACATATCAAGAAAGATTGGGTCAACTGAACTTGTATCCTCTGGAGTTCAGAAGAATGAGGGGGGATCTTATAGAGACATTTAAAATCCTGACTGGTTTAGACAAATTAGATGCGGGCAGAATGTTCCCAATGGTAGGGAAAACTAGAATCAGGGGTCACAGTCTAAGGATTAAGGGGAAGCCATTTAGGACGGAGCTGAGGAGGAACTTCTTCACCCAGAGAGTGGTGAATCTATGGAATTCTCTTCCACAGAAGGTTGTTGAGGCCAGTTCGCTAAATATATTCAAAAGGGAGTTAGATATAACACTCACAACTAAGGGGATCAAGGGGTATGGCGAGAAAGCAGGAATGGGGTACTGAGGTAGCATGTTCAGCCATGAACGCATTGAATGGCGGTGCAGGCTCGAAGGACCGAATGGTCTACTCCTGTACCTATTTTCTATGTTTCTATGTTTCTCAAAGGAAGCTGGGATAGCAGAACCTTGATACCATCACCAATGACTGATTCACCAGAATGTTGGATATTTCCCTGTAAACACCCCAGTCACAGTACGTCTTGCTTTCAGTAGCACAGAAGGCTTGCCAGATGGATTAACAGCCTCCGTACCTTGATTAACCACACCCGCCAAATAGCCACCAATATTTCTGCAGGCCCTGGCATACCTACCTGCCAATGTCTCGTCAGAGGCTGATGCATTGGTATGCTCCCTATTCCTGTCCAAATCTGTGCCTGAAACTATGTTGGCGAGCTGACCGTGTAAAATTGGATGGAAACAGACGACCTTAATTTCACTCTGTCTAAAACCCACCAAGTCTTTCTTGCATAAATATCAGTAAATATCCACAACATGTGGATTTCCCTTTCCCAATCTCGACCAGGACTGGGTTTTACTCCTCCTCCTTCCAATTAATCTCCACCAAGCACCAGTTAATATTGGGATTATTGGATCTGTGTGAGATCCAACGCTGATCCTTGTATTAACTATGCAAACAGAAAAAGTGCATTTACATACACCATATATCAGACAAAAAAAAATATAGAATATTTCAAAAAAAGGCATCATATTTTTTTCATGAGTGTCAAAGCTTTAAAGTTCCTTTGTTTCACAAGTGTGAATGACTTCTGGCTGTTTATGGCTAAAATAACAGCACTGCATTCACTGACGCACAACAAAAGACTAAGTACACCCTTTATTTCATTAGTGCAGAATGCATTTTAATCCAATAATAACTTAGTATTTTTTCAACATGTTTCCCATCAGAACTACCAGGGCAAAGGGCACTTCAGTACATCTTATAATATCCTGGGAACTTCCCCACCAAATTTCTCCCACAGACCCCCTCGGTCTGGGAACACAAGATTTGGATCCAAACAATCATTCCAAGTAAAAAACACACTTTTTTGCTTATTAAAAAAAAAGCAATGAACTACTTCAAGTGCCCATAACTAAAAATAATAGTTACAGTTTTACTGCTCATCAGGCCGTAGTCATTAGCTGCAGTGAGGAAAAACTAAAATTTATAGAATAGTTTTGATTTATATAATCATATTGAATTACATTTAATCACATGAGGGGTAATTTCCCCACCTGACATTTCTAGATCCTTGCCCACTGGGAGAAAATAGTGGAAATTTGCACAATTTAATTTAAATGGTGTATTTCTGGTCTTCTTCAACCCCTAAGGTGATGTAACTTTCCTCTACTGTTCCCCCCAAACCTTGATTTGTGCATAAGTTTGCTTTTGTCTTGGTTATACTTATTTTAATTTTTAGGAGAGTATTCTCTTTGAAGTTCTACGCCCCCAGTTTAAACTCACCTGGTCCTGCTGAAATGCTCCTTTGTTTTATCAGGAGGATCACAGGAATTCTCCTGGACTGCACCTGTCCTATGCACAATATATAGTTTCAAAAACAATATTTACTGACACAGATTGAGTGGTAGCACGAGATTCTCAAAGCTTCTAGTAATGTCACTCATTTCATGGGTCAACCTAGTTCAAATTGTTATATTTAGAATTCTTGACTTAGGAGACTCCAGGATTGAACACAATCTTGGTTGACACACCATTGCTGTATTTGGATGAGATGTCAAACCGAGGCCCAGTCTGCCCGTTCAGGTTGACGTAAATAATTCCACAGCGCTATTTAAAAAAAACAGCGGGGACTTCTTCTAGTGTACTGGCCAATAATTCTCCCTCAATGAACATTACCAACAACAGGCCAAATTGTCATTTGTCACATTTGATGTTTGTGGGACCTGTCTGTGTGAAAAATGCCTGTCACATTTGCCTAAATAATAATGGCTAGAATATAAAAGTAATTAATTGGATGTCTTGAATAGGCTTTATAGAAATGCCAGCTCTTATTTAAAATAGAATTGCTGCTCCAGCTTTTTCTAACAGTAGGACATAAACTAAATGGATAGCATACTGAAGAGATGGTCAAACCTTTTGTGTAGAGTTCTCATCAAGAGGATTATTTCAGAATTCCACTTTTGATGCAGTTACTCAGTCTCATAAGTAGATCGAAAGGGCCACAAAAAAGTCTGAACGCATTTATGGAAACATTACAACTAGATTTGTTTCAGCTGTGTGCTAGTATATGTGTATGTACGTGTGGACAATAATCTTACTGAGAAGTTTAAATGACATGACAGACCACAAGACAAAGCTCAAATAGTTTCGAAGTCATCGAAACCCTGTGTTGCAACAAATCCCTTGTAATAACTCTCATATCTTTTTTATCTTTATGATGCAAGTAGAATTGGTTTTATTCTTTTTATTGCCAACAGATGTCAGAATGAGATCCTTCAAGGATCATTAATTATAATTTAATCATTGCAAGTTTATTGAGTGATAATCTACAGTTAGTTACCAGAAAACAATCGGCCAGAAATTCGGCTCTCCGGCTTCCCGCGGGTGCAAGGATCGCGCGCGTACTTACCTAGCGCGCCTGCCGTTGTGCTTCGGGCCCGCGTGGACTTCGGCTCCTGGGCCTCCTGCAGCTGCCGGCGCGCAGTGCTTGCTTATCCCAGGGGCACAGTTAGTTCGAAGCGTCCCCATGGATCACGTGGGCCATGGAGCGCCTACCGGAGCAGGGAATCTCCATTCATAGATTTTGACAGGAAGACCTGTCAAATCTATGAATAGAGATCGGCCCCAAAACCTCACTTAAACTTCAAATAAATTTTTTTTAAATCACATTTTTAAAATAACTATAAATTACATAAATTACATAAATGAACTACTTTAAACAAAAATTTAAACTTTTGAAAAAATTAATTACACTTTTTAATAGTGCTAAAAATAAACTTACCTTTCTTTAAAGTATGTAAAAAAGATAAACCTGTTGAAAAAATGTTTAAATTCTACTTAATTCACCACTTACCTTGTTAAAAGCAGGCCTTGCGCCTCCTTTTTTCCTGCGCAGCTTCTCCATACTTACCCTCACGGAGAAACCTGAAAAAAAAACGAAGTTCGCTGCATGCGCGCTGCCTCTCCGGCGCACGCGGTTGACCCTCGAACCCCTTCTTTCACGAGACCGGAAGTTCTGGTTTCCCGTGCATGCGCGAAACCGGCACTTCCGGTGACCCTACGGGTGAGTACACAGCGCGTACTCACCCGTGGAGACCCGAATCTCTGCCCCAATATGTAATTATTCTACAGTATGTATTAAATTATAATTATCGACCCATTATATTTTGTTTCCCCTTTCTTAGTGTATATGGTCATGTACATCGACTCAGTCGTCTACTTAAAAATCAAATTTAAAATGTAGCTTAATTTGTTTTGGTCTGTGAAACCGAACGGTTTACTGTATTTTCTTGAATAACTCATTTTGTCCAGAGTTAAATCCAGTACTCAAGCTACTCATATCACAGGTGAGAAGTGACAAGATATTGAAACACCTTTACCATTCACACAAATTATCAGAATGTTTGCCTTATACCTTAGGTGATTGTGTCAATCAACAAATAAATTAGTTTTTTTTTGATAATAGCTTTTGATATATTTGAGTGTAAGGGCCGATCACAGCAATTAAGGAATGGTGATCGGACAGAAATCCAGGAAGAAATAGCACATGATGAGCCACGTTGTTTTGTATTTTAATAAAATGGATCAGAAGCTGCAGTTTCTCGAAAGTAGGTCAGAATGAAAGTTGAGCAAAGTGGGAACAAGGCAGACATACAGAGACGTGCGAAATTGTGAATTGCCGTTCATGCCTAAGCATGCAAAGCACAATCATGTTAATCAGTGTGAAATATGAGATTGTTACTTCTTGATATAAATATAAAAAACGTGTCTGTAAGTGGGCAACTTTGATAGCTCAGTGGATAAATGTACCACGTGGGATGGCTCTGAGCCAGAGAAAGGAAGGTTTCAGGTTTGATCCCTGCTCTGTGCTGAGTTATAGATCTTAGACGGGGCAACAGTGGAATGCACAATTAGTCTCAGTGTCCCTGGGATATGGGGGGAGAGCAAGATATGGGGGGGGGGGGAAAGATATTAGACAGAGCTCAAGCTCCTGGTCGCTATCCAGTCACTCCTCCGTTGTGGATGCTGGATGTTGACAGGCTCAGGCTCAGTTGTGGAAGCCTGCATGGTTAAACATTTCTATCCAGGCTCACACATGGAACGGCCACCTATATGAGCCAACATAGGGCAGCAGCTTCACTCCAGCATAGGAGAAGTGCGTGAAGGAAAAAAATGAGGGAAACTATATCTCATCACGAACAAGGCTCTTGTCGTCCACAACTTCATTGTTGGTAACTGGATCAACATCCTGACGCTGATGGAAACATGCCTCAGATCACAGATACTGCAATCTAGTCAAAAAGCAGACAACTCAAATGATAGTCGTAGACTCATAACGGCACAGGAGGCGGCCATTCGGCCCATCGAGTCCGTGCCGGCTCTCTGTAGAGCAATTCAGTCAGTCCCATTCCCCCGCTCTATCCCCGTAGCCCTGCAAGTTTATTTCCCTAAAGTGTCTATCCAGTCTCCTCTTGAAAACATTGATTGTCTCCGCTTTCACCACTTCCGTCGTCAGCGAGTTCCAGGTCCTCGCCAATCGCTGCGTAAAAAAGTTTTTCCTCACATCCCCCCTGTATCTCTTGCCCAAAACCTTAAATCTGTTCCCCTAATCCTTGTACCATCAACTAGTGGGAACAGCCTTTCCCCATCATAATCTTGCACACCTCTATCAAATCACCCCTCAACCTCCTTTGCTCGAATGAAAACAAATCCAGTTTCTCCAACCTGTCCTTGTAGCTAAGATCCCCCATCCCCGGAACCATTCTGGTAAATCTCCTCTGCACCCTCTCAAGAGCCTTCACATCCTTCCTAAAGTGTGGTGACCAGAACTGGACGCAATACTCCAGTTGTGGCTTAACCAGTGCTTTATAAAGGCTCAGCATAACTTCTCTACTTTTGTACTCAATACCTCTATATATATATATATATATATATATATTTATATTAAGCCCAAGATCCCATATTCTTTGCTAACCACTCTCTCAATATGTCCTGCCCCCTTCAGGGACCTATGCACTTTAACTCCCAGGTCCTTCTGTCCCTGCACACTCTTTAAAACTGTGCCATTAAGTGTATATTGCCTCTCCCTGTTCCTTCTGCCAAAATGCATCACCTCTGTATTAAATTCCATCTGCCACTTCTCTGCCCATTCTGCTAGCCTTTCTATGTCCTGTTGCAGTCGATTGGTATCATCCTCACTGTTTGCCATACCCCCAAGTTTGGTGTCATCAGCAAATTTAGAAATTCTACTCTGTATTCCAATATCCAGGTCATTTATATATATCAAAAAAAGCAGTGGCCCCAGCACTGACTCTTGGGGAACACCACTGTCTACCATCCTCCAGTCTGAAAAACAGCCATTTACCACAACTCGCTGTTTTCTGTCCTTAAGCCAATTCCTTATCCAAGCTGCCACTGACCCACCTATTCCACGAGCCTCAATTTCGTTAACCAGCCTTCTATGTGGTACTTCGTCAACCGCCTTCCGAAAATCCATGTAGACAACATCCATTGCATTCCCTTCATCAATCCTCCCCGTTACTTAGTCAAAAAATTCAATTAGATTAGTCAAACACGATCTGCCTTTTACAAATCCGTGTTGGCTCTCCTTAATTAGCTTAAACCTCTCCAAGTGCCCGTTAATTTTTTCCTTGATTGTTTTGAAAACTTTACCCACCACTGATGTTAAACTGACCGGCCTGTAGTTACTAGGATTGTCCTTACACCCTTTCTTGAACAATGGTGTCACATTTGCCACTTTCCAATCCTCAGGCACCTCCCCCGCATCTAGGGAAGATTGGAAAATTATGGCAAGCCCTTCTATCTCCTCCCCCAATTCCCTTAGCAACCTGGGATGCAAACCATCTGGACCAGGCGACTTATCCACTGTAAGCATATCAAGCTTTTCTAGTACATCCTGTCCATCAATTTTCACCCCTTCCATTGCTTCTACCTTTTCCACTTCTACCAATATTTTGTCAGCATCCACCTCCTTAGTATACACCGATACAAAGTGATCATTGAGTATTCTAGCCTTGCCCTGCGCCTCTAAGCATATATCACCTTCTTTGTCCCTAATAGGCCCCACCCCGCCTCTTACTACCCGCTTAATGTTTACAAACCGGTAGAAGATTTTTGGGTTCCCTTTTATGTTAACCGCCATTCTACTCTCATATTCTCTCTTTGCCAATCTTATTTCCATCTTCACTTCCCCTCTCAACTTATTGTATTTGGTCTGGTTCTCCCTTGAAGAATTCCCCTGACATGCATCATACACCCTCTTTTTTTGTTTCATCATCTTTTCTATCTCCCGCGTCATCCAAGGAGCCCTTGCTTTGGTTCCTTTACCCTTCTCTCTTGTTGGAATGTACCTAGCCTGTACTTGGAACATCTCCTCCTTAAAGAGCACCCATTGTTCCGTTACAGGTTTTCCTGTCAGTATTTGGTTCCATTTTACCCTGGCTAAATCCTTTCGCATCCCATTGAAGTTAGCCCTATTCCAGTTCAGAAGTTCCACTCTAGATTGTTCCTTGCTCTTCTCCATTGCTAATCTAAATCTTATGATACGATGATCACTCGTACCCAAGTGTTCTCCCACAGACACTTGGTCGACCTGGCCCACCTCATTCCCCAGCACCAGATTCAGCAATGCCTCCTTCCTAGTTGGGCCAAGAACATACTGGTCAAGGAAATTCTCCTGAACACATTTCAGAAATTCCTCCCCCTCCTTTCCCTTTACCCTAGCATTATCCCAATCGATATTGGGTAATTAAAGTCCCCCCAATATCACCACTCTATAGCTCTTGCATATCTCTGTGATTTCCCTGCAGATTTGCTCCTCTACCTCCCACTTTTTGGAGGCCTATAGAATACCCCCAATAGCGTGATCATACCCTTTTTGCTTCTCAACTCTAACCAAATGGATTCTGTCCCTGTCCCCTCAAGAACATCCTCCCTTTCCAACACTACAATGGCTTCCTTAATCAGCACTGCCACCCCACCTCCCTTTTTCCTTCCCTATCCTTTCTGAACACCTTGTGCCCTTGAATATTAAATGCCCAGTCCTCACCGTTTTTAAGCCACATTTCCATTATTGCCACACGGCTAATTATGCTTGTAGCTCACCAAACTTATTCACCACACTTTGAGCGTTTACGTACATGCATTCTAAATCCATTTTTGAATTTTTTGTAGTCTTTCTTAGTCTGCTCCCATCTAATATGGTGCTACTTCCGCCTCTAGTACTATCCAACACACTCACTCTTTTATGCACTTTATTCCTCTTTTCTACTCCTTTTTGCTGGTGCCCATCCCCCTGCTAAGCTAGTTTAAACCCTCCCCAACAGCACTAGCAAACCTCCCCACGAGAACATTGGTCCCGGCTCTGTTGTGGTGTAACCCGTAGAGTGTATAATTTAAAATTGACTGTGTAAAATCCTTTGACTAAGGCCACCGCTTCAAGGTGACTGAGTAAGTTAATTTATTTTCATTACATTGGATTTCAGGATTTTTATTAGCATTTTAGCTTCACTCCGCAATTCAGTTTGTTTTTCTGTGAAAACTGAACTCCAAGGGCCTCAACATAGTTGCCACTGGCAGCTTTTCCAGCCCCTACTTGCATGCAAGCCTGGAAAGCAGCTGATTCAGGGGCTGCTCAAATTCTCTGTGGCGTACCCACTTCCACGTTGCTGGTTTGTTTTTGCTTCTGGCCCGGCTGCAACCCACACCTTGGCTTGTACGAGAGCATAAGGTGGGTTCATGCCCATCTCTCTGTGCTGCAAGTTTGAGAGCAACTCATATTGACAAGAGAGCAGCAGAGGGTTTGCTCTGTAAACCTGGTGGCTGCTTGCTTCATTCTTGATTGAACGGTGTTCCTCTCCACTTCTCTGTACCAGAGAACTGGTGCAGCGTTGCCCTGATGTGATGAAGCTGAGGGAAGCAGTCCGGAAGGGCAGCAGTACCATGAGAAGATGTTGGGAAAAATGCCAAGTTTTCTTCACATCGGAGACCTTGTGCGCATATTTGAATTTCTACGCTTGTATTAATTAAAAAAAATATAGAAAATACTTTGTGCAAATACGAAAAGAAAGAGCTAAGCATTCTGAAAACTAAAATATATAAGATGGGGGATTGTAGATATTTACAATGATATTCCTCAAAGTGACTATAAACAGATATTCTGTTTTGCTGTCTTGCTGTTTTTGAGACCTTGTTGCTTAGGGATTCTACTGCAGGTTGAAAGTACTTGTAAGCAACTGTCAATCATAGAGAGTCCTTTGAACACACTGGTCATACTAGAAGTTAATGCCCTGCTAAAAAGGCAATAGGGAAACTAATGTCACTCTCTGAGATTGTGATGCCAATATGCCAAGAACATTACCCCCAGATGAAAAAGATGTTGCATCAAAGCTGAAGATACCGATATGGATACCTTTGCATCCTGTTAGTATCTCAGAAAATCAAATCCTCAAAGGTTTCCTTGTAACAACTACGACTGAGAAGGGGGAGGAGGGTAAAGGGAGAGCAATGCAGTGTTGTCAGATGCAGTTTCCCTATCTCAGTATGTTTCTCTATTCCGTCTCAGTTGCTGCGCTGTGTTGTTCCTGGCAACTTTAACTCACGCCACATCCTTATCTATATGCTTCCCTTCAGTGACATCATCTACAGTCATATGATCAGCTTCCACATGTATGCAGAAGAAAAAAGACTTGCATTTATATAGCGCCTTTCTTGACCACCGGACGTCCCAAAGCGCTTTACAGCCAATGAAGTACCTTTGAAGTGCAGTCACTGTTGTAATGTAGGAAATGCGGCAGCCAATTTGCGCACAGCAAGCTTCCACAAACAGCAATGTGATAATGTCCAGATAATCTGTTTTAGTGATGTTGATAGAGGGATAAATATTGGCCAGGACATCAGGGTTAACTCCCCTGCTCTTCTTTGAAATAGTGCCATGGGATCTTTTACGTCCACCTGACAGAACAGATGAGGCCCTTGGTTTAACGTCTCATCCGAAATACGGCACCTCCGATAGTGCAGCACTGGAGTGTCAGCCTAAATTTGTGTGCTCAAGTCTCTGGAGTGGGACTTGAACCCACAACCTTCTGACTCGGAGGCGAGGGTGCTACCAACTGAGCCACTGGCTGACGACACGTAGCCTTACTTACCCATTATCTCCTTTGATGCCTCAACTGCTTGAACATCAGTCTTGGATGAATCAAAACTTCCTCTGTGACTCAACATCAGGAAGACCAAAGCCATTGTTTTTATCCCATCACAAGCTCTGTTCCCATGTCACCGAAGTCACTCACTGCAATCTTCTACCTCCCCAAACGTTCCATTCTGCTGACCCAGCCTTTGTCTCAAACCCCATTTCTTCAACCAACCCTTTAATCACCCATCCTAGCCTCTCACTCCACAACTCTGCCTGGATTTCCTTATACCCATCTGTGAACATTCTTTACGTTAAATGCATTATAAAGCTGGAAGTTGTAATTATTTTTATTTGTATATAGTATATTTAATTTTTAGTCTTTTCCTTGCTATAAACAAACAAAATATAACCAGAGATGATAACTTGCATTTATATAGTAAAATGCCCCAAGACACTTCACAACATTGTTATAAAAAAAAATTTGAAAGGAAAAAAAATTAAATAGTTTTGCCCTTTACACCCTCCTCCCCCCACCACCCCACAAAGAGAACTTCTTCCCTCCCCTTCGGACATCCAAACTGATTGGCTTGCCCATGCTTATCCTTAACAGTCAAGAATTTGTAAGCACAATTTTTCTTATCTGTGCCAAATATTGCTCTCTTCAACAAAAGGGATCAGAATTTTTTTTGTGTTAACAGGATTTGTACAAATGTTCATACTCCCATACCACTAAGATACTGTTACCTACTCAATTGAACATATGACCAAAAAGAAAATGGGCAGAAATCAAATACTGTATGTAACAGCCAATTGAAAAATATATCTGCAACAAAGAGCTCCTCCGTTTTTATCCCATTCCCTGCTCCCAATCATGTATCCACCATACATATGGCTGTGCAAACACCACATACAAATCTAAATACTCCCCCCAGTGCTCACCCATGCAAAAGTATAAATCAAAGCAAATATTGTGCATTAAACAAGAGTATTCATCTATTGCAGCATGCTTTTTCTGCTGCTGTTCCATGTACACACAGACTCAAAAAAAAAACGAATCACACTATTTAAAAGAATTTCTTCATGACGTCCATTTTGCCAACATGGAATAGAGTCACATTGCACAAAGATACGTTTCAGCTAATTAGCATCATAGTATGAAAAAAATGAATTACCGTAAACCGTGAAATTGTCCTTAGCTGCACTTGTTACTTGAAGGAGCAATAAATATACATAATACTGCACGAGTCAAATTAAATTTGTCCTCAAGTGCATTAAATTTCTTTACTGCATAAAAGACAGGTAGACATGGAATTACTATATTACATGTGGAAGCTTCTCACTTTCTATTCAATGAGAGATTTATATTTTATGACTAGCCAATATTTCATGGCATTGCACATGAGGAGTGAAGACCAAGTGCAGTCTTCAGATGAAAGGGGGTTAGCAGGCTAGGGTACAATTGCACCAGGCTGTGCAGGTGTAATTCAGTCCCCATTTTAAAGTTATAAATTCTGTCCTTTTGACGAAACCTATGGCAATTTGGGAGGCAAAGTAGTAGAGTTGGTTGCAGCATAGGAGTTTCTCTGTAGTATAGGCAAAGGACCCAGGAGATGCAAAACGGAGGCACTAAAACATCAGTACTGGTGGGAGGGTGCAATTACAGTATTAAAAAATTACATCGGTAGCTTCCATTATAAACGTGAACATTGGAATTTATAAAGCAGAAGTTAATTCAAAGTATGTGCAGAGGTAAGATGTTTAATGTATTTTATATAGGTAGATGTTAATGCAATAGCCTGTTCTCTGCCAATATTTAGCTGCATTTTAAAAATAAATGTGATCAGAGAGTAAAAGTTTTGTTCTGTATGTTTTGATTCAACATTCCATCTAGGTCCCACCCTCTGGATTCCCTCCCTAAGCCCCTCTGGTTTCCACCCATCCCTCTTTAAAGCCTATCTCTTTCACCAAGCTTTTGGTCACCCCTCCTGATTTCCACTTCTTCAGCTTGGTGTCCATTTCCATCACACCTTTGTGAAGTGCTTTGGATTAGTTTTTGACATTAAAGCTGCTATATAAGTGCAAGTAGTTGTCGTTACATAAATTCTCCGTTGTCTCTCAAACCAAATATGTGGGGTGCATATATGTATCTGGGCGGAGGGAGTTTAAAACATGACATTTGCAGTATACACAATAAATTATAATCTTGAATGAAAATCTATGCTTCAGTTGTTTTAGTATATAGATGGTCTGAACTGATATAATGTTGCAATGCAATTTTGCACTATTTATAGACATAAATGACCTTTTGAAATAACTGCAATTTTTTTTACCAAACATATGCTGGAGGAAAAGAAATACAACAGATATAGTGATCAGTAATTTAGGTCATTGTGTTTTTAATTTGCACTGAGTATAATAAAAATTGTGATTCTGTAATCTCATTGGATTAGTTGAGAGAGATAAGGAGTTGTCATCTTGTCAGAGGTTGACGTGTTACTTAGAACAATTAGATTTGAGAGTATGATAGCAAAATACTGAGAGTATGTTCACCTTAATGACAAAAGGCAAAGAAACAGCTGCAGATTTTGAAAAATATCTGAATCCCAAATGCTAAGTCTTTGTTAGATTTGTCCTAACTACTGGATTTGCTTCAATATGAGGATGAATGCCCTGTAAACAAGGGAGGGGCAAGTTTTGTTTCTCACTTTCTTAGTGCCCCGGGGTCCATTTTTAATCACAAACTCATTAATGTATTTGTATAAAATTCTTTTGTCTGCTATTTTAACAAAGGTATTGACTCATTTAAAATAGATGGGCCAATCATTCTGCTAAAACAGCAAAGGAATTTTATATCAACACTGAAATGTTTGTTACCACTATCGCATCATGTAATTTCAACCCATTAATGTTATTTAGTCTCCAGAGTCTTGGTTTATTTGCACTTCCTCCCTTCCTAAAACTTTCTTGGCAAGAAATTCAGGAAACTCATTTGTAGCAGAGAAGAACTTGAATAAAATGTAATCCTCAATCTGCTATAAAATCAATGGATTCTTTCTCATCAACAAATTCTTAGATAACAGAAATGGGGTAATGTTTTTGTAGTTACCTCTCTCATGGAGTAGCATACAACTGATGTGATTGGGAGGGAAAAGAACTTAAGTAGATAACTGCCTCAATGTAGTGAGAACATGTTCTGTGAATCTGAATGAAAACTTTAAAAAAAGGCTAGTGTACATCTCCAATTGTCCTGTTGCATTACTTGCAATACCTTTGCTCTGTAAAGGCTGATATTGCAAAAATGGTAAAAAATGAGTTTGAGATGGTCCACCTGTACGAAATTTTGTCCCTTGACTTAATTTGAGAGCGAGAGAGAGAGAGAGGTCACTGACTGAGTCAATGCAGTCACCCAGGTCCCTTAAATAAGGAAAAGGTTTGCCGATAATCCTAAATGGAAATCAGCACAGTGCAAATTATAAGTAGGGATTCTGTTTTCCAGTCCCCACTTGCTCATTTAGTACTGGAGAGACAGTTGAAAGAACAACTTGCATTTATATAGCACCTTTAATGTAGAAAAACATCCCAAGACATCTTACAGAAGCATAATCAGACGAAAATTGACACCAACGCAAAGGAGGAGATATTAGGGAGGACTGTGACTAAAGGCTTGGTAAAGAAGTGGGTTTTAATGAGGGTATTAAAGGAGGAGCGAGAGGTGGAGAGATAGAGACATTTAGGGATGAAATTCCAGAGCTTACAACCAAAATAGCTGAAGGCATGGTTGCCAACGGTGGGCCAAAGGCATTTTGGAATGCGCAAGAGGCCAGAAGTGAAGGAAAGCTGAGTTCTTGAAGGACTGTAGGGCTAGGGAAGGTTACAGAGATATAGAGGGTTAAGGCCATGGAGGGAGACAAAGGCTTGAATAATGGTTTTAGCAGTAGATGTGTTGAAGCAGAGTGGAGATAGGTGATGTTGTGGATATGGAAGTAGGCGGTCTTTGTGATGGAGAAGATGTGGGGTTGGAAGCTCAGCTCTGAGACAAATAGGATGCTAAGGTTGCGAGGGTGCGGAGCTTGTGGTGGGGGCTGAAAATGATGGCTTCGGTTTTCCTAATTTTTAAACTGTTCCCACCAATCTGGAAATCTATCCTTGGAAGGCTGCTTTATGAATATTATTCAAGAACTCGTTAGGTTTTTAAATGCCATAGCTGACTTTGCCATTTCTTGGCCTCTCTCACTTAACAACTGAGCTGTCAGTTGCAGGCTGGACACCAGTGAGTTTCAGAATATCCCTTCCATCTGTGATGGTAAATCTATCTGGAGAAGGCTAGAAGTGTGGCACATGGCAGGGACTACAGATCCCGCAGTCACAGCCTGAATAATCCAAGGTTGTGCCAGGATGGTACTGGAACTCTGTTGTTTTGATTTTATTGGAGGTCAGCAAAACTATTCAAACTGAAGTTGGTGCAGATCAACCCTGCCAGAGATGTGAAATCAAAAGCAAGAGAGAAAGGTTTAAGAGGTGACTCTGCTGGTGTGCAAAAATAATAATAATATAGTTCTTATTCTCCAAACTGTACTTCTTGTTGGTTGGTGATGGAGCCTGACAAAATGACCACTATAGCAACTTCCAACTTCACTGGACTGACCAGCTGTTACGGGCTACAGTTTTGTTACCTGTGCACCCGGGGCAAAAATTACCAACTGTAATCTCTGGTTGCCGTTTGAGGCAGAACAGACTCTTACTTTCCCAATCCAGCTCCATTTATCTGGATACAGACTGCTATTTATATTTCCATTCTGCATTTAGATTGTACTTTTCTCTCTGCGTGGGGAATTAATTTAAATTTTGATTTGACATATCATCCTTCTCTCTTTGTTGTGTAGAATTTGTTCCAAACCACAATGGAGGGATTTGAAAGTATGAATGGGGAGCTGACCTCTGGGAACAGTCACATCATTTGGAACAAGTTCCTGAAGCTCCTGGTGTATACTCAGATGAAAAATCTAACACTCAACTTCATTGGGGCTGTCCATCTGTGCTGAAAAACTCAGCAAGTTAACCATGGCAACTACCACTGTCTTGGCAACCAGCTACAGTACACAATCAAAGCAATAGAGCACATTTAGATTGAAAGGCAAAGACAGCTCCCTTAAGGCATGCAGGATGCTGCTGTAGGCAACATTTGCTCGCTGAAAGGTTCTTTACTATGTCCAGGTAATAAACATGGCTATAACCTCAGACACAAACAGCTCTATTTTGAGCATATACAACTTACCTGGGAAGCAACATTTTTGTTTTAATACTGAAATTTGGAAAACATCCATTAAGAGGTGGCAATAATGACATTTTTTAAAACTGGAATATATTTAAACCTTGTTCAACCAAACCCCGAGAAAACAAAACTCTCTTAACGGAATGAGAAACACGTCCCCGGGTCTTTCCATTGTTTTACTGCAGCTCATTTAACACATTCTCATAAACAGGTAATAAACTTAATTCAAAATTAATCAAAGTTTTTGGCATGTTCATTCATGCATTGATTAATTCAACATAGTACTATTAACGGCAGAAGATTTCAACAGTTTAGCTGCTTTTACTTTGTTCTTTGGCCACTGGCTATTGCAGCATGGAGCCTCCCACAGGTGGCGGCCACATCATTGTAAACCGGCTGGATTTTTTTTTGACTGGCAGCAAGGAAGTCCCATTTTTCATTGCATGTCCTGGTCTTACTGGGGCTAGGAAATGGGCAGCTGCGGTGGCAGCAGCACGTTTCAGCGATCACATCATGATGTTTCATCATAACGTCATCATGGATAAACATCTCCAATTTTTTTGGTCACATTATGGTGCAAATGCACGACATCAATACTTCACAAGGGTGCACTGGTCAAAATATCACAAACAGCTTGCACAGACAGCAAATGCTTTGGAGCCCCAAAGTACAGTACGTTACAAAATTAAATGCAAAGAAGTTCTTCGGTCGAGACCTGGTTTGCAACATAAGGTGGCTTTTGGTCAGTTTCATCCGAGATTGTGGTAACGGCTAAGTGAAAGCACTTCTTGCTGGAACTTTGCAGAACTTGCAATGCCTCGGACAGAAGTTGGTGGACTCGTGCAGATATGGGACATGATGAAATGCTATAGTTTGAGCAGGGTAAGTTATACACCTTTGCCACTTCAATGGACTATAGCCAAGGTTCTGATATACTGAAGAAATGCATATCTGCTTAGATGAACCTCTAAACAAGACTGTTTACGTGTGAGTATGCCACTTTCAGGAACTATCTTAAAGTAGAATGTGTTGCAATTCCATCAGTAATTGAAACATAAACTGCAATTGAAAAGTTATTACATGTAAATAATTCTCTCTCCTCAGACACTGTTCTCCTCCTTTTCAAAATCACCATCTTCAGTTTGACAAAAAAAAAAATCTACCTTTGACCCCTGTCCTTGCAAACTACTGCCAAATCTCCATTTTCCCTTTCTTTGCCAAGTTCTTAAACATTTTGTCATCTCCCAGATCCATGCCCATATCTCTCCTTTAATTCCAAGCTCAAATCCCTCCAATCAGTTTCCACCCCTACCTACAGCACTGTAATGACCCAAACCAACGTCACAAACGGTCTGTGACTGTGATCGGGGTGCAGAATTTCTCCTCTACCTCTTTGTATGCTTTGACACAGTTGATCACACCAGCCTGTTCCAAAGCCTCTCCTCTGTTGACCAGCTCAGTAGGACTGCCCTCACTCTGTTCCACTCCTCTATCTGATCAGAATATTGCCACTGCTTCTGTGCTGTCAGGATTGCTTGGCCGACATCCAGTCTTGAATAAGCTGCAATTTCCTCCAGCTGAACATTGCGAAAATCAAAGCCATTTTTAGCCACTGCCACAAGCTCTGTACACTTGCCACCAACTCCACCCCCTTCCTCAGTCACTGGACGCACCCTATTCAAACTTGAGCTGAGTTTTGGACCCTATATCATTTCCGTCACAAGAGACCACTTCCGTAACATCACCCACTTCTAACCCACCTCAGTCCTTCTGCCGCTGAAACTCTTATCCATGCATTTGTCACCTCTAGACTCACCTATTCCAATGCTCTTGTGGCCGGTCTCCCATCCTCCACAAATGGTTCAGTGTCCACTTTATTTTCGTTACGTAGCTGTGAAGTGCCGTGAGACATTTTTCTCCAACTCCAAAAGTTTAGACATTCCTGCACTCCAGTACGAATGCATCACACATTTTTAATGCAGCCAATGTGATTTGCATCTATAACCTTAACACTGTCCCAGACAATCTAACAAGTAATAATTTGCATGAACTTGCCTGCAATTAATCAAATACCCACAATTCATCCTAAAGATGCCATCCTTTTTCCAACAAGGATACACTTTGCACACTGCTGTAAAAGCTGCCCCAGGAAATGAATACATTTCCTGTGAGTTTTCCACTATAATCATGATAATGATAAAAAACATAATAATTACCATCTTCATCTGTCTGGATGACAACCTCTTCACTCTCCTTTCTTCCTTCTGGATTTGTCAGAATCATTTTGATACTGATGTTTGTGTAAGGTGGCAGGTGTTGAATGATAAGGTGGGGTGCTTTTTGATCCATTTCCATGCAGTCAGCTTTGCTTTCGTTGTGACCAATGAAGTAGTGGTAGCACACAGTGACGTTGAATGTGTGACACCGCGTTACATTGTAGCCCAGAGACTCCAATTCAACAGCAAGATGTCTAGCATATATCTCTGCAATTTTTAGGCTTTTTGGTGACCTCATGGGTTCTATTTAAGGGAAAAAACACAAATTAAAAAAGTGTAAGCAGTTATAAATTAAAATATTTTCAATTTAAAAAACTACCCTTCAATTGGCAAACTTAAAAAAAAAGTTAACCCTAGAATTCTTGCTAAAGAAAGTCAATAGAAAATACTTAAGATACCAGGTTCCTCACATCTAGAAGAATCTCAGCAGCTAAGCCTTATCTATATACAAAAATAGGAAAAATACAAGGAAATAATTTAACTATAGGGAAATGTGTAAATCATAGAGTTGATTCTTCAACCTGGTCCTCCCGGCACATAATGTTGCTCACAGAAAGAACGCCTCGGGTAATCGTGCTCCGTGAATGTCACTTCCCACTGGACCGCTGGATCGACGAATTAGAATTAGTGCATTCAAACATCCCATAAACAGACTGCAGTGATTTTATAATGTGAAATATTACAGGTACAACAGGACAGGATGGAATCAAGAATCAAACTAGAAATTTACTTCAATGCACGCTCATTGTAGAAGTAGCATTGTTAAGTTAATGAAGTACACTAATCTCAACAAGGCATAACTATTGCATTTCTTTACTGTTCAATAAAACAACCTTACATTCATCTTTTTTTCATTAAATGAGGGTAAAACTACCTCCATTTATCTTCCTGTCTTGGTCTCCTTGCGTCATACAACAATTGCAGTGAACCTCAGTGCCGCATTAAGAACTCTTGGGGCCCTGGGAACAGAGAATATTCGCCCCACCCCTCTCCCACCGCCACACACACCTCCCATCCATTAAAACATAAACTTGTAATAAAATGCATGAAGAAATAGGCCCCTAGAATGTTTACACACTGCATTAATAATAAAGCAAATATCACTAGTTCATGAAATTGTTTAATTTTTTCCTCACACAAAAAAACTATGCTTATTTTAGCAAAAATAGTGACCAAATATTTGAGAGTTAAAGCAATAAAATTAGTACAAAAATCTTGCTCGTTAATTTCTTTACTGCATTTGTTCTGAGGGGCGGTCAGTGTTATTTGAGCACAGCTGCTGCCCCATGCGCTGTTTTCATTTTCTCTCCATTGGCATTATTTTGTGCTTAATTACTTCAGTTTGCATTGAGATCCATTCAACATTACTGGTAAAAGCAACAGTGCTTTACTGTTTGGGCATTTCTCATTAAGAGCGTGATCCTGACCTTATTTGGCACCTTCTATGAAGTTCCACGGTGCCACTGACCTACCAGCTCTGCTGACAGCCTCAAGCTACCTCTTTGACCATCTTCCTGCCGCTGGGACCACATGCGGGCCGTACAGTGCAGGCAGCGACAGTCTGAGAACAGTAAACTCCCTCCCCCACAGGCTGGAGGCCTCCGTGCTCCAATTCCAGTCACTGCCTGCTGGAATTAACGTAACTGGCTGGCAATGCCCGTCTGGTGACTGCTGAACTGTGTTCGTGGGGACCCTTGCGGGGTCCTCCTATTTGGCTAGGGTCCCTGGACACTAGTCCCATAGGCCCATGCGTTAATCCGGCCCCAGCAAACTTGCTCCCAGACCTTGATTAATACAGTTTCAGAAAGGCCATCAGAAAGTTTGATAAAGTGCCTTGTAGATGACTTTCCCATCAATCATTTGTTTCTCTTAACGGGAAAGTATTGACCTCTGCCAAGTGCTTTCCCCACAGAAAGTAGTGGAGATTAGGAGCTCAGCAGCAGGGGAATCAAACTTCATGTTACAGTTCATGCATCCTCCCCCACTGCCTTTTCCTTGTGTAAACGGCTTGATTACAGTTTCCATAGGCAAACTGAACCCCTTGTGACCTGCATCCTGCATCTTGATTCACTGCTGTAGATGGGTTGGTGTAGCCCAGGCTTAACAATTAATTCGATCGTGGTAAATTGCTGACTGGCAAAGATGTAGGATATCCACTACATTCTGCTGTCACCTCAGACGCTGGAAAATCCCACATCACTAGACTTTTATGGACAGGCTATAACTTGGGTCCAGATTTATTTATAGTGAAAATGAAATGCAGAAACGAAAAGCCACAGTGAAAATACTATACATCACAATCATCAAACTTATAATACATACAACTAACGTGACTGTTTAAAAATGAGTCTGAAATTTTTCAAGTTGCTCTCAAAGAAAAACACTCACTGGTGGTACACATGTATGGAACTTTGTCTATCCCATAATGTGTAGAGATATGAAGAATAGAAAACTGAACGATTGCTACAAGTCCTGACATTTATATACAGGGTCCCTCTAATGTAGAAGCAGTCTCTTTGAAGACAGTATCTGAGCAGGCTAACATTTCAGTAAACATGGGATGATGGCAGTGATGGAAAACTGTACAGCCGTGGCCAGTTTTTAACGTTAATTTGCCACAAGTTTTAGAGCGTTTTTATAATATACCTCTAGCATACCAATGTATACGCCAGCAGCATTCATTCGGTCTTAGGGGGGGAAAAAAAATCCAGATTGAGAGCCCCATCAATGTTAAACATTTTGAAACTGTGCTGACAGATGCCAAAGACCTAGCATGAGGCCACCACAGCTGTTGCATGTGAAACGTTCAAAGCTGCTAAATTACCCTATACATCATACTAGAAGAGAGTCAACAAAATCTGGATTGTGATCTATCATGCCAGCTAGCCATACTGGGTAATAATTACACTAATTGTACAACTTAACTGCCACTTACAAAACTGACGCAAATTATTAATTATTGTTTATCATTTTCATTACACTGCTATTCTTCTTCATAAAAGCTCTAACGTATGCAGTATCACTGACATATTTGCATTAAAAAGTCATCAGTTTTTCTATGATTATAGGCAGATACAGGTCTTTAGGTGACATCACAGTATTAGCTGACATCTGGCCATCACCATGCGAGCAGGATGCTGCTGTGTTTACACGGATCTCAAATCAGCTGGCACACATGGAATACTCCCAGACCTGCTGCTAATCTTCTGAATGATATGCATCTTCATTTAAGCAAAACTAACTCTTGCAGCCTGACTTGATCAGAAGTCTCATACTGTTCACCACATATATCCATACTAAATATGCTAATGGACTGAATGAAAACTGAAAAGTATAGCCTACACACTTCTTAATTCTGACATGATTAGAACACAGAAAAATAAATGTATTGGCCCATTTCAACCTTTGATAGGCCACTAATCTAATAAGTAGCTTGAAATCAGTATTTCCTTTAAGTTTCTAATGAATAAAGACATACAAGAGCGTCTTGCTTTTTTGACAGCCTCAGGATACTCATCAACATATAAAACACTATCACTGCCAATATAAAAATGTATCGACATATATGTTCTACTACTTGTTAGTTTTCCACCTGTCATTCCATGATGTCTACATAGAAACATAGAAACATAGAATCTAGGAGCAGGAGTAGGCCATTCGGCCCGTCGAGCCTGCTCCGCCATTCAATACGATCATGGCTGATCATCCAAATCCATTACCCTGTCCCTGCTCCAATCCCCACAGTACACATATCCCACACTACCCCCGTAACCCCATGTATTTAATTCCCCCTAACATATCCCATCCTATCCCCATAACCCCACATATTTAATCCTCCCTAACACTAAGGGTCAATTTATCATAGCCAAATCAACCTAACCCACACATTTTTGACAAATGGTGCTCTCAATAGGGAGCAGCACTTAAAGCGAGGACACCGTGGGAAATTGTGAGAATGGAGCCTGTGATTTTACATCAATGGACAGAAAATCATGTGCACATCTGCAATTTCCCAAGATGCATTCCCTGCAAATGCCAGTCCACACAGGGAGTGCTGGATTGTGGAATCAGACCTAATATGCTGTCCTTTTCTTGTAAGGTGGTACGAAGAATGCATCATGTTGATACAAGGCGGCTATTTAACTTGGCATGTGAGCACACGAGCAGCAGCATTTTGAATGAGCTGAAGTAAAGTTTGTGGAAGGTCACGACAGGAAGGCTAGCTAGGAAAGTGGTACAGAAATTGAGCCTCAAGGTGATAAAGTATATACTAGGGTTTCAGCTTATTGAAGGGGGGTGAAAATCTAAAGGCAAAAGTGGGTATTGTTACAGAGCTGCAAGAAAGCAGTCCTGGTGATGTGGTGGAAGAGGCTGAGCTTCGGCAGTATGCTATGGTTCTACATTTCCTGTCAAGCTGAGGTGGCAGGCTGGAAGGTTTACAGAGTCACAGCCGTAGACAGGTTAGTGCTGGCAGGAGTGGTTCAAGTTGCACAATACTGAGAAGTGGAGACTATTGGCTTATCCAGGTCTTGATGTCGGATGGTAGTTGGACAGTGTAGCAACAGTTCTTCAATTGATAGAAGAGACAAATGGGTAGAACAGGATGGCAGCAGCAGATATGTGGAAGCTGACCCTATGCTTCCTGACAAGGTCACCAAAATAAAAGATGTTTGCCGCAATATTGTAAGGCTGTAACAAATGGAGGAGTTCCAACAACTTCATAAACCAAGAGCAAAAACATTGACAGGTTTACAGACATTAGAACCACAGTCAGGTATTTTATAAGTCTCAGGCCATTAGAGTCTTGCATTAGAAACTTGCTAGATTTTTGTTGCTGCCACCATTTGTCACCATTATAAACAGGCAGGTTCCATATTGCCATGTCATACAGGGAGGAAATTTTTCTGGGAAATTCTCACCAGGACAGGAAGGGAAAGATTTACAAACAAAAATCCACCAATATTCTTCACCTAGATAAATAACATCCCGTATAATATATCTATCTACAATATATTATAATTTGAGTTTTCCTGTTGTCACGGTTTAGTAATGCTTTTGTAACATTGCCAACAGTTTGAGGTAACACGTAAAGTAATAACTGCTTCTATTACTTTTACTGGTAACACTTAATTAATCCTTCCACCACTGGTGTAGTGATGAGTCACCCAACTCCGCCCACCCTTTTTCCCATTTCCCAAATTAGAAAAGTTAAAGGTTTAAAATTAGTATTTTATTTTTAATTTTACATAATTTCTTTCATCCCTCTGCTTTCTTTTCCATCTCTCATTTTCTCCTGTGCTCTAGTCTGACTAGCTGTCTCTAGCTTTCTTCCCCCCTCCCCTTCCATTTCTCTCTTTCCATCTCTCCTCCCCTGGCCTGAAAGATTTCATGCTTCTGGTCCCCTCTCCACACCTCCACTTCGTGATCTCCTCTTCTTCTTCACAGCCTAGCCCTACCGTCACAGTCCACTTCGGCTCTGCCAGCTGGCCCACTCTCCACTCTCACTTCAGCCCATCCACCCATGCAAATTTCTTTGGCCTGACTGGCTCCCACTTTGGGAATCCGGGGCTTACAAATGTTTTCCATCCCATTGGCTCCCCCTTCATTCCTGTCAAGTAGAACATAGCCACATGCTGCCACACCCATCTCTGACTCTTTAATTCCAACGAGATGGTTATCACCCATTCTTAGTTTGTATCTTCCTATCCCCTGTTGCTTTGATGGACCCGCAGGAAAGATAAGGCGGAACGTGACAATGCTGATGAGAAGGAGGAGCAGGAGAAAAGGGGGAAGGCTGGATGCCTGGCATGTGCTGCTACTTTGAGAAATGGCAGTCTCAAACATGTTCCCTCAGACTTCCACAATTCCCATGGGCAATGTCCCTATTGATCAGGATAGCTAGTCTAATAGCAGCTATGAGATCCTGTAAGCCGTGAAAAATGGCAGCCTGCATCCAGGCTCCCAGGGTCTGAACGGCGGTACGCAGGGTGCTGTCTAATCTTTTGCTTACCGACACCAGAGCTGCAGTCTGTGCTTGTGGATGAGGTGTGTTTTTTTTTACTGGAAGGCAGTATTCAGCCCAGTCCAGTCACCCTCCTTTGGTGCATCTCCTGCAGTTGGACCTCCAAGCCTTCAGTATCAAAAGCAGTTGCACTATCCAAATGTCTCCATCACTGTGAACAATTAGTTAACTTTTCTGTCATCACCACAACTTACTTTTTAATGGGAAGTGATCTCCCTTTCATTGTTGCTATTTTTAGCTAATGACATTAACATAGCTTTGCATCAGCCAATTTTTGTTCTAATTTGTTCTTTAAGCACTTTAGGGCCTGCTGCCTCACCAGATTTTCCACCCGCCAGCCAAATGCCAAGCTCCCTGGGCTTTGAGCCTATTCAAATTATGGGAAGGGACTGCCATCAGAAAATTCAGCACAGTCCACTCAAGTTGTCAGAATAGGTGAGCTTGCATCATGGGCCAACTCAAGCTCATTTCTGACTTAAATCCTTAATTTTTGTTAAATACCAAACCATTAATTGTATTTGAGGTACGCAATAATGTACTACTTTCATTCAAAGCATGAGCAAGGACAAATTAAACCAAAAACTGGCTGATGCAAAGCTGTGTTACTGGTCATTAGGTAAAAAGAGAATAATGAAAGGGAGATAACAGTGGTCTATTGCTTGCACATGGGTGAGTTTATTGATTAAGCAGGAGAGGACTGTGGGCTGTTATCTTAATTACTTATTCCACCTTTGTAAAACTACATGTTAGAGAAACTTAATTGCCTTTAATCAAATAAAATTACACAGCTTAACAGTGGAACTTTTACGCAAGATTTGAATAGAAGTAGATTGGTTTCCAATCATATCAGTATATATATCATCCAATCTGTTTATTAAAATGACTTGAAAACAAATCTCCATACCAGTCCAATATTTCTAGCATTTCTTGAAGTAGAACAGGAGACTGACTACACACATTTTTGTCTGATCTGTTTTGTATTTTTAAGTACAGGTAGGCGGGCAACGGGCAGGGAAGAGAGAAAGGAGGGGGCATTATAATCTAACCCACTCAACATGAAACTGACTTCAATGGAAAGTAACAACAAACGGGGTGTAAAATGGGTGGCAATACGATCCAGTCAGTTTACTACTGGGCGGATTGGGTTCAATTTACCGCCAATACATGTGAATGCTTTTATATCATGGGCGTATTGTTCTGATGGGCGTATTGTTCAGAAAAATTAATTTTACTGAATTACTATTGTTCTTCGTAACAGAACCATCCAATTTTATTAAAAAATCCATTACAGAAAATGCTTACACTACCACCGAAACATAGTCGAGGCAGACTATATTTACCAATTAAAAGCAGATCAATAAATGCTCTAAATGTGGCCATGCATCGGATCACCTCCATCCAAGGCACATTCACCTTCAATTTTACATTTTCTTACATAAATATTCTTTCTAGGAGAAAAAGTATGAATGAAACACACAGTAATAAGCATTGGGTATGACATTTATTCAGTGGGCAGACCCAGCAACTCAATGTATGCACATGCTATTTATTTAGGGTTGCCTTGACAAAACTATTGTTTCAAATTGGCCTCCAATCAGTATCTTTTATTCATAGAATTCTTTTTGGAAGTGGTCTGATTTGGGAAAACTTCAATAAACTAGGCTACACAGCCAAACATCTAGCATGCAAAAATCCAGTATGTCTGCAGCAAAGGTCACAATTTAATTAGTCTGCAAGTCGCAAAATGCCACAAACATTGCTGCGCAAAGCTATAAACAGGGGAGCAATATGCCCAAGCAACTAACAGTAGAGAAAGAACAAAATTCGAGATAGCACAGGATGGAATTTGAGAGCCTGAAGGCTACACTTTCTAACAAGTTAAATTGATTATGCTCGTCTGCATGGGGGAGCAGAGACAAGTTGTCAAATTACTTGGATCTGTGACTGTGAATCATACACCAGAATCAAAAGCAAATGGACATTTAACATCCCAATTGGGCAGTCTGTTGGTTCCCCCACAAAACAAATAAAACTGTCCAAACAATTAGTTACAGAGCATTAATGTATGTTTTTCTGAGCAGAGAAAAATATAATCCAGACAGTTCGAGAAACTCATTTTACATAAAGTGAGTCAGGGAGTTAGGTGAGGAGCTCTCTTGCTTCGCCTTTGTTTTCCCTAACTTTTCACCCTGTAGGAATTGGTTCTTACTGTACACCAAGGAAAGAGTCCGAGAGCGGGAGCAGTCAAACAACAACAACTGCGAAACCGCTAAAGTGACATCATAACCAGGGAAGGAGCTGATTGGTAAGTAGGACCTGGTGAGTATTTCTACAGTCCAGTCGTTAAAGTCAAAGTAAGGTCTCTAGTTTAAAGTAAGTAGTGTTTAAAGGGAAGTAAGGTCCCGAGTGTATTTAATATTCTTTAATTTAAAGGAAGTAAAGGGAGTAAATTAAGGGTAGGACATGGCAGGGCAGCTTGGCTGCGTGGAGTGCTCCTCCTGTGCTATGTGGGAAGTCAGGGACACTTTAGGTGTCCAGGGCGAACACATGTGCAGGAAATGTCTCTAGCTGCAGCTGCTCGAAATCCGCGTTTCGGAGCTGGAGCTGCGGCTGGAGTCACTGTGGAGCATCCGCGAAGCTGAGATCTTCGTGGATAGCACGTTTAACGAGCTGGTCACACTGCAGGTAAAGAGTGCACAGGCAGACAGGAAATGGATGACCGCCAGACAGAGTAAAAGAACTAGGAAGATAGTGCAGGAGTCCCCTGGGTCCATCTCCCTCTCCAACAGACTTTCCATTTTGGATACTGCTGGGGGAGATGGTTTCTCAGGGGAATGCAGCAAGAGTCAAGTCCGTGGCACTACGAGTGGCTCAGCTGCACAGGAGAGGAGGAAAAAGAGTGGGAGAGCAATAGTGATAGGAGATTCTATCGTAAGGGGAACAGACAGACGTTTCTGTGGCCGTAGATGTAACTCCAGGATGGTATGTTGCCTCTCTGGTGCCAGGGTCAAGGATGTCACTGAACAGCTGCAGGGCATTCTGAAGGGGGAGGGCGAACAGTCAGAGGTCGTGGTTCACATTGGTACCAACGACATTGGTAGAAAGAGGGATGAGGTCCTGCAACAAGAATTTAGGGAGCTAAGTAGCAGATTAAAAAGCAGGACCTCAAAGGTTGTAATCTCTGGATTACGCCCGGTGCCATGTGCTAGTGAGTATAGGAATAGGCGGATAGAGCTGATGAATGCGTGGCTAATGAGTTGGTGCAGGAGGGAGGTCTTTAGTTTACTGGATCACTGGGTCTGCTTCTGGGGAAGGCGGGACCTGTACAAGTCGGACGGGTTGCACCTGAACCGGAACGGGACCAACATCCTTGCGGAGGGAGGTTTGCTAGTACCGTTGGGGGGGGGTTTAAACTAACTTGGCAGGGGGATGGGATACGGAGCGGAGCTATAGTAGGGGGTGATGCACAGCCAAATATAGAGGAAAAAACAAGTCAGCCTGGAAGGCAGAGCAAATATGTAACAGCACAAGGGAGTATGGCAAGGCTGGATGGCATTTATTTTAATGCAAGGAGT